>OY728147.1:1370313656-1371563656 GCA_963277665.1 Viscum album
TTCCTTGAAAATGGATCAACTATGGGTGGGAGAACATTTTTCTCTACATAAAGATTATACCTAGAAGAATATTTCCCCAGAGTAACACCTCATTATGTTTTCAAAGAGCATTTATTTCACTCTCTTATTTTGAAAATTTCTCCTCATATAAGGTGATTGAGATGTGGATATAAGCTTCCCATTGGAAGCATTTCATTAGGGATATGGAAATACAATATTGGGAATTTCCGTGTTTTGTTGCCAACAGTGGATCCTAGTGCGTGTAGCCTCATTCGGTGCATTCAAGTCACCCTCCTCTGAAGGTATGATTATAGTTTCATTAACTCTTATAATTGGTTCATTATCAGTTCTTCCGTGTTGAATGTAATGACATTCATAGAGGCATATCGGGAAATGGTGGTCATTCCATTTCTTTTGATGTAATTGTTTTATTCTTCACCACTTCCATTAGGGTCATAATTGAACCATTGAACTTATTTTTTCTTTTGTATTGTGGCTGTAGTGGGGCATAAATATCCTCACTATGAATTCCTACCTATTTGGTCTATGAATAGTGATATTGAGGGAGTTCCCAGTCATGGTTGTTGAATGGGACCCAAACAGCAGAGGTGTGTCCCTTGGTAGGTGTTTTGTCAAACATTGATTCATTACTCCTAATCCGGTGAAGACTGATTTCCCCTTTGGTGGTTATGATTATGAAAATTCCTCCATCCTTGTGAGGTAGGGGACATTTAGGGATGTAGTTAGAACTGATTTTTCTAATTGTTGAGGATCCAATGGCTCT
Source organism: Viscum album (assembly GCA_963277665.1). Taxonomy (NCBI): domain Eukaryota; kingdom Viridiplantae; phylum Streptophyta; class Magnoliopsida; order Santalales; family Viscaceae; genus Viscum; species Viscum album. The sequence goes on from OY728147.1 coordinate 1,370,314,441, forward strand.
TGTTGAGGATCCAATGTCTCTTTATGAGGATTTGACAATTCCGAGGATGAACATGAAGATATAAATGCCATCATCACTGTAGGATGGGGTTGTTCTTGGATGACTGCTAATGAAACTAGGGATGGTTATCAAGATATAAATTCTGCAAGCCTAGAAGGTTGGGGTTTGATTACATCTACTTCCAATGCATCCCATATCCTCTTGGGAAATGATGATCCGAGATGTTGACATGGTGGTATATATTCTGTTGCCCTAGTGGGAATGGTCCATTCCTGGATGGATGATACTACAACTGCTATAGCGGCCTACTTGATGTGGCATAATTGTGCTCTCATAGGATATGTGTGTGATGGAGACCCTTGATGTGAATCATTTCTCCCAAGAAGTTTTACAGGTGATCCCATATTTTTTCTCCGTATTTCAAAGTTCTTCTTATGATTTCTAGGGTCCCAATTTAAAATCTTGTTGTCTATCCTCCTACTCTATTCATAATGGCTTGTCACTATTAGATTAGAAGAATTCTGTTCCAGTGAAAAACATTACCAAGAATTTCCCCATCCCTTGATCTCTATAGAAGCTATAACATTGAAATATTATTTATTTGAAGGGATATTTTGTTCCAAGTGAGTGGAAATGTGTAAATATCTATATTATCCCCATCCTCGAATGAGGATGCATGACATATCTTCACATATTATCTATCGAAGCATCATGATGAGATGGTAGAAAGGGTGTTGCAGGTTTGCACTCTTCTTTTTGGATTTTGGATTCCAATCCATGGAGATAGAATCTATGTTGAGATAGAAATAAAGTATCTTCATTTTATGAAGAAAACACTCATATATAGCATAAGGGAGATACTAATCCTTTATTTTTTGATGATTATCCCACATATGCTGGCAAAAATAAAGAATGTACACCTTTTCTAGCTCATCCAGGATCTCATAACTTGAAGTAGTGAAGGGACAAAATAGGATGGGGAGGTTTTTTCTAGCTAACTCTCTCTATATTTCAATTTTTGCCTCCTCATCATTAGACCTACATTCCTCCACCCGGCCAAACCATAGAATATGGATCTGATGGTTTCAACCTGATGGTATTGGAGTGTTTCTAGAAGATGATGGAGAACTATATATGGTTGACCTAGGTGTTACGAGCACCTCTCTATAAAATTTTTTCGGGATTCGGTTAACCACTCTATACAGAGGTGTCTATATAAAGAGAGGATTTCCTTAGCCATGGGAGATATCGTCATGGAGAGGTTGACTACAGTGGCTGTTAGGAGTAGAGTCTTTGAGATCCATATCCAAAATACCATGAAGAGGACTATCATGGGAATGAATGTCTTGTATTTTTTCTTCGATAGAATAGCTGATGGACCATGATGAATTGATAATGTGTATCAAATGGCCTCACGGACACTAAAATTGAGTAAATAAGGGGTATGGGACTTGTTGTGTGCCTTGGTCATAACACGTTGACCTGCCTTTTGTGATTGTGCAGTAATAGGATGCTATTGCGTGACGGTCTCCTGAAATTGTATTTAACCATTATGTGTCATGGGAATATGATCCCATTGCTGAGAAGCTATTGGAATATACTTATAAGCTATCTCATCTTTGACAGGGATATGACCCCATTGTAAGGAACGTGTCATTCTCACTAGGTGATCCTTAGTAAATATGGGAGTGTGAGCCTGATCTTGAGCATTTAGGACATGCAACTAGTATTTCATGGAAGGAAAACGAGCCTCCCCAATGTATGTGTCTCTATCACCTGGTTGGCCTTGGTTGGATCAGGAATATGGGTCATGTATAAATATAAAATTCCTTATATATTATACCAATGGTCTTCTAGAACGATAGAAGGATTATAAACCTTACCATGTGTTTCCTTGGAATGATGTTGGTGAAATCATTCATTAGTGGAAGTAGGGATATGGTTCATGCCTCAATGATCTGTGGGATGATTCCAGGTAGATTCACTGATAAGAATATAAGCCTTACCAAAGATTGTGCCTTTCTCACCATTTAAGATTCATCCAAAATGGGGATATATAACTGATCTTGGGCCATTGGAATATATTTTCGGACATCGTCAATAGGATTGTACCCCTATCCCCTGGCATGTGCCAATCTTGACTGGTTGGCCCCGATTGGAACTGGGACATGATCCCAATCTGATTCCTCACCCTTCATCGTAATATGTCGATAATCCTCTCTGGTGGGAGTAAGAGTGTGCACTCTCTTCGGTGTAGTCATGTTTTCACGATTATCAAATTTTTGTCATATCTAGGTATGATGGATTAGAGTATGCACTTAACCCTTCTTTTGTGATAGTGCTAGAATATGATTGTGGAGTTATTCAGCTGTTGCTAAAATGTATTGGAATTTTAGAGAAGTGTGTGTAGGAAATGAGTCTGAACATTTTATGACTCCATGAAGAACATGAAGATTTCTTTTATTGAAGTAGGGATATAGTCCCACTTCTATTATCCCTATTCCATTTGAGTATACTAAAGAGATTCATATATGGGGGCAGTATTATGATCCTCCCCCATGCATCTTATATGAATATTCCCATAGACTTGTTCAGAAATATTGGGGATATGAGCATGATGGTTGGTCCCTGCCTGAGTATGGTGGCAATCATCATTGATATAATCGAGGATATATGCCATCTTCAAGATATCTTACACCTTTCTACTCTAATGAGCTTTCATTATAGCCTGTGAATGGGATTCAGAGGGCGTTGTGTATCAGATGTTACCCTTTGCAGGCGACTGAGGGGTACTGGTGGGATGTTGTCAGTGACAATGGTTAACAGGATCCCTCCTAGGTGTCTCTTGAACGTTAATGGAGCTTTACTTGGCTTCTTTGTCCACCTTCCTTTGATACTAAAGGTGGTTTTTATCATGCTCTGGGGATAATCTACTGAAGATCTTGTTTTTGGTGATGAGGGTCATAGGTTTAGTAACTACCTTTCCTAGACGATGCAGACTCACACGCAATCGTTTCTAGAGAAATTTATGAGTTTTATCCAAGTTTTATATAGTACAGTATCAGGGGTACTTCCAAACTATCGTATTCGATACCTACCATTAGATCCACAGTGTAGTTGAGATTGTTTAATGAGTCATAGAAGTTGTAGTTTTAAAATATTTTATGGAATGAATTTTGGATGATGGCGACATTATCTCGAGTTTGGTTGCTAATGTAGTATATGCAGTTATGCAGATGACAAAGTGCAAGGTTACCAATCAGAGCAGTATTGTAGGCATATTATTCTTAATTATATATGCATGGTTAACTTATCTATTATTCTATTCACAATAAGACTATTCCAATCATTTTTAGTTAGCCAAACAAGGATGGACTTATGATAAACCTTGCTACAAGGGGTCATTTTTAAGAAAATTTGGGTCTTATTGATTTTCTTGAATAGGGTTTTCTAAATAAAGTGTCCTCACACATTATAAACCAATTGTTTTTTCCTTAGGGAGATTCATGTGGGGTTCACCATTTTTGTTTGTCAAGAAATATGGTATGGAATGGTTTTTCCTCATCGCATTATAATTTTCAAATTTCTATAAAAATCCCAATAGATCCCCCATCCATAGCTGGGTACAGACCTACTTTCCAAAGGCTGGCGGTCATCTAGGTAACTATTGTTATTGTTTTGGTAAATGGAATCATATCTTGGTTCCTTAATGAATAAACAATATAGAGCTCGAGTCTAATAGGATGGTGGCCTACGTATCCTGAATAAGGAAGGAATTAGAGTTGTTGAAGTTTCCATTATGTTGTGGCTTACTCACTAAGTCTTCCCTTGATATTACATATTTATTATTTTAGTGAGGTGTTGGTGGAATCCCCTCCTCGAGACCACGTGATCCATTCACATGGTGGGAAACAAGGGGGAGCATAGGATCATCCTTATGGAGTATGGGTATGGTACATGCATATTAGGACTACTCTTGGGATGTTTTGTATATAACTTGGGACTTAGAGAGGCATCATATGTATCATAGTTGTGGGAGTATTTAGAGTTCTTTATAGATCAATTTATGTTGGGTATTACACGTTGAGGTTTCCCTATACCATTTCATGATTTTATAAGGCATATAATATGACTATTTCAACTCCCTAAGCACATGTAATCCATGAAAATTTGTGAGAAACAAGGGATAAGAAGTAATAAATATAATTGGTTTGGACAAGGGAATCATATGATGGTCCCTTGATGGATGATCAATATGAATCTCAGACCTCCAGGGGAGGTGGCCTACATATCCTGAACATGGAAAGAATCGGATTCGTCATTTTTCCCTTGATATCAGGGCTTACACATTGAGGTTAACCTTATTTATAGGGCATACATGCTGAGGAAATATATCCTTTTAAATTCTTGGTATTCCCTACTAATTTTGCCTTCATTTCTATAAGAGGTCACAATACATAGTTAGAACGTCCTGGGGTCATCGCATGACTCATCTTGACACATATAGTGGGTACTACAGGAGTCACTGTGGAATAGTCCAAGGTGTGTCATGTGACTTGGATGACACCTTGGGAAGACACCGTGAGACCTAGAAGACATGACTAGAGGGCATCGTATGTCTCAACTAACATGAGAAAAGTGTGTTGTGGGGTCGTGGTTGTCATGACCAGATGACATTCCTAAGGGGTGTCGTGAAATCTGGACAACATCCATTGGTTTTATTGCATGTCATTAGATGAAACAGAAAAAGCACAAGAGGGGTAGTGAGAATTTATTTCTCTTAATCCTTCTGCCTCTAATATTGGACCTAACCCTTTTACTATGAATACCTTCATTTCATTTAGTTTTAGTTTCTTTTTGACTTTCATGATTTGGAAAACATGTTGTATGTTCTTCACATGTCCTTCCAGACATCGTTCTCGAGCTCTATGATTGATCGATCATGAAAAGATATTTGTGCCTAGATCATGACTAATCTGGAAGGCTGTCATTATAATAAATGATTAAAATCTGTCTAGTCACATGATATCTTTCCTCAAGAAATCTATAGAAATTGAGAGCAGAATCCTATTGAGCATGGGGGTTCGTTTGATCTAAAATCCAACCATTTCTTCTAGTTGGGCTAGGGGATTTATATGCATCTCCACCCCTAATACTCGCTAGTTTATGTATATTATCTAGAACAATTCCAAGATAGATTTGGAGAAGTTTCATGGAACGACATAGTTTCATGATTCTCTACCACAGACTATATCAAGCACATCAGTTGATTTTCAGTGATCGCAAGTCTCCTTATTCTACCAATCCTTTATCGGATTATTTTTTATTATTAAATATTTATATGGTCATGTGGCTATTTCAATGTACCGCCATGTTTTTTTGAATTCATGTATGAGGGAATTCATAAGGCTCAAATGCTAGTGGTAAGACACTCATAAGACCTTGGGTGAATTTAACTGGGGTCTCATAGGATAGCGTTGCAGGTGTACTAGGCGTGTCACATGCATTTCAAGGACATAGAGCACCACACACCCCCACCCTTTTGATCCCCAATTTTTGATATAAATATGGTTTTCAGTCATATGAGAATGTATGTGGGTTATCAGGGATCTTTATTCTTTTTTTTTGAGATGCATCATGTGACCAATATGGGTCACATGTGGGTGCATGGGAATTTCATGTCTAGAAGATGAGGATAACTATCCAAATGAATTTAAAAATAGAATGAGAGCATGTTTCCAAGGTCTCATAGTACTTTACAGGTCATCATGGGTGTGTCATGTGTCTTTCAACAAATGAGAACACCTTTATCCCCCTACCTTTTTATATTATTTGTTTTATTTTACAATTGTCAGGGGTCAAGCGAGTTGGAAGGAGTAGTATATTTGAATTTTATTCAATTTTTGGATGATTTATCACTCAAAAAATATTTTTAAAATGGAGAGTGTGTAAGAATGTATTGGATTGGTCTATCTGTCTATCCTTAGAGCGTCCCAGGGTTTCTGGGACATGTCCGAGTAATTTCGTGTTGCAATGCCTAAAACCCAGAGGCATTGTGTCAGTCGGACATGTTACTGATGTCTTGTGACATCTCGTAGATCACTCTAGGTGCACTTCACATGTCATTAATCAACCAAAAACCCCTCTCACCTCCATTCCTTTATCAAATTGGTTTTATGTGGTGAAGTCTCAGAGGTCATGTGACATTGCTTAGATATCCACAAGGGATTTTATTCTTCCTAATGATGACCTGGTACATGAGATTCCTGATAATTTGGTGTCTATTACTTTATAATATCATCCCTCTTTATTGATGAAGGATTTTGGCTGGTTTTCAGGATCTTACCAATGATAGACCATGCAGCCTGGGGGTGTTCATTCGATTGTTTGGTGGCCTTGGAAATAGTAGGTAGGTTTGTTGAACAGGACCCTTTAGGACTAGAAATGGGTGATGCACCATGCCTGGGGCCTTCATGTGACCTTTAAATAGTCATGAATTTGTGAGTCTCTTAGAGGGTTAATGAATCTTCAATCATCCTCTTACTCATCATTTTCATGGGGGAAATAAATCCCATTTTCAGGTATTCTCTCCATTCATGATTTTTCTAGTGCTTATTTGACATTAATCAACAGTGGTGAAGACCTTATTCCAGAGGTGGTGGGCCCTGATCAATACGAATTTCCTCATATAGTTTCACTAAAGGATCTTCCTATTAATCCTCTACTAGGTGATTATGCTCTATTTTGAGATTGATTCTTATGTTTCATATAGTCTGTATAGGTAGATCCATGACCTACCCCTTCTATGGAAAATTTGATGTAGAAATTCCAACAATATCATCCTTCCACGTTCTCAAGGGATGACTATCCTTAGGTTTCAGAATCATAAATATAGGCCACGTTATCAAAATTTGAACATTTGAAGATGCCTCTAGAGTGGACCATAAAGATATCCACCAATATTCTCTATGAATCCACTAAATATTAGTGGGTTGTCATCTATTAGGTTGATCATCACTTGGGTATGTTATGGGCAGAATTCTAGATGATATTATATGACTACATCATTTCATAGATGCTAATAGTGGACCATGATATGGAGTTTATGCACCTAAAATAGGTTCGTATGTTTATAATGGAGTATTAATCTCATTTTACATAGATTTGGTGATTTTTTTTCAGATACTGACTATTGGTGAGTTGATGTCTACGAGATGGGATAACGATGGTCTTTAATACACCTTTCGATCAAAGGTGAATGTATTTCGATGGACCACCATTTCAAATGTAGTGAAATAGTCCCTCATGACTGAGTGGAACCTGAGAGAGGATGGTAGTGTGAGTTAGGGTAGTTTAGTTTCAAGGTAGGGAGATAGTGTTTCTAGTAGTTTGAAATATCATTTTTCGGTTGATCACAAGTTCAATGCTAGTTAGATGATCCACAATGGTAGTTATGTGGGGTGTCACTATTGTGGTAGGATAGGATATACGAATCCCCTATGCTTGAGGAACCCAATCATGTTTCGATCTTATGGAAGAATGGGTCACCATCACTGTTTTTGTCGAACTTTACCTCTAGTACCTAAGGAGAAAGGATTTGTACTGCCACCACATTCGGGAATTGGATTATTAGATCAATTCAAAGAAGAGAGCTAGTATACTACCACTCAATCGTGTCAAAGAGGTTGTTGTGGTTAAGGTATCGAGACATCAGAGTATTGTCTCCAATAGAGAATAGCAACTCGAGTTAATCTTTCTTTATCTCAAGGATGTAAATTAAGAAATATCTATATAGTGCTTCATAAACCCAAGGAGAAGAGTCCATGGACTTCTACAATTTGAGGTATTATCTTTATACCACTACTTCAGTTTCTCTTTTATTTGATATAGGTTTTTAACACTTTTTTATAACAATGAAAATTATGGAATGTAGTATTCTATAGATGTAATATTTCTTTGTATTGATGACTCTTGACAGACCATTGGGGGTATTACAAGGGATTATAATATGGTATAGGGGTTTCCTTTTTGAGGTGGATGGATATATCTTACTCTAAAATATTTTTTTCCTTGGGTTGACAGGCTTTGTTGTCAATATTGGGATGGATTGGTTGGTTGTATACCATGGCCATGTTGATTTTTATCACTAGAGGGTGTCATTTACATCACCTAAGGGCAGTAATTACATTCATAAGTGATAATGAGATATCCAAACTAGTTGGGGTAGACCTAAGCATCGTAGGATGGGTAGAGTGATGGGTCATATGGAAAGTCTCTTTGTGAGTGTCCAAGGAACACAATGTGTAGAATTATCTCCTATTGTGGATCATTTCAGATATGTATTCCCTGAAGAATTATTTGGATTACCACCTATGAGAGAGGTGTATTTTACCATTGAGATAGTTCTACGAGTGAAAATAGTGTCCATTCCTCCTAATTAGATGTATCCTACAGATCTCCATGAACTCAAAAAGTAGTTAGAATACATGGAACCTAAGGGCTTCATACAATCCATTACATATCAATGGGGTTCACCTATTCTTTTTTCCGAGAATGTGGATGTCACCCTCATATATTTCATGGATTATTGAAGGTTGATCCATATTATGGTAAGGAATCAGAACCCAATTAGACATATAGATGACCTCTTAGAACATCTACAAGAAACGAATGTTTTATCTAAGATTGATTTGAGGTTAAGATACCCTAACATTCATGTTTTACCATCATATATACCTTGTACATAGTTTTGTATGAGTATTTTTTTACATCATTCATCCTTATTAATATGTCATAAGGCTTTATGGATTTAATGAATTAGGAATTCCACCTGTATCTAGATTATTTTGTTGTAATCATCATGGATGACATGTTGGTGTATTATCATACCCATCAAGAACATGAAAAACATATTGAGTTGTTTCTAAATACATAAAGAGAGCATTGGTTGTTTCCTAATATCACCACATTCCACTTTTTAACCAATAAATTTCACTTATTGGGTCATATAATTTTATAGGTAGATGTATCTTTTGACCTAGAGAAGGTGAGAACCATTTTTTCCTTGCAGAATCCCATTAATTAATATTCCATAAAATATTTCTTGGGGCTAGATAGTTATTACAGGAATTTTAATTATGAATTCTCACACCTAGACGTACCTCTCACAGTCATGACTAAAAATGGTGTGAATTTCATTTGGTTTGAATTCTTCGAATTAATATTTCAGGAGTTTAAAGTGATATGTACTTTAGTGACGATCCTAATCCATCTAGGTCTGGGAATATTCAATAATATATTTTTTCATGTGTCAAAAATTGGGATTGGGGAAGTTAAAATATAGGGAGATCGAGTTATAGTATATTGGTTCCTCCATATAAGACCTCATGAGTGAATTTCCCTATGAATGACCTCGATCTTGTAACTGCATTTCATGATTTATACAATTGGATGATTTTTTTATTAAGGAGTGGTTCATTATTTGCATGTAATATAAAATTCTCATGTATTTTTCCACTTACTATGATTTGAATCTCAGGAAGTGTAGGCTTGTAGAATACCTTAATCATTTGAATTTGATCTTGATTATATGCCTGAAAATGAAAATACAGAAGATAATTCCCAAATTGGTAAGTCTCAGAAATAGGCCATCTAATAGGATACTAGTGAGGGGTAGTTGAGGGAATTGTTTTCTGAGATGTTTATAGGGGTATAAAAATATCTTGGGTACCCTATTTTTGAGAGCTTTGGTAGTGAATGTTTTCCTTATGGAATGGGTGAACACGGGATAAATTTAAGATCCTAATGGCTCAGTCCTAAAGGAAAGTGTCTCAGGTGATGACCCACCACTTTTTTTATTTTCAACGAGAATGATACTCTATACTTTCATGGACATATCTGGGTCCCTATAGACAAACATGTAGAGTTTATGTTAGAATATCTTTCCTTTTTATGGGATGTACACCCTAGTATTACCAAAATATTCTTAGACATACATTTTTAGTATTTTTGGTTAGGTGTGTAGAGGTAAATTGCAGGTTTTATCACACGATGTCCCACCTATAACTGTGGTAATGCAGAGCACCAGCAACTTCCTTCCGATTAAATATCCTTCTTAGTTGATCAAATTTTGAGGATTTATATTTAAGAGATAATACTCCTTTATGATTTTCCCCATTCTACCATATCAGACCGAGATGCACATTTTACATCATGTATTTTGGAAATGGCTACAGAATAATCTAGGTTCATAGGTTCTTCAGAGTAATACAAATCTCTCTTATACCAATGGTTAGTTTGAGAATACGATAAGTGTTAGAGGAAATTCTCCAAGCATTTGTCCTCGATCTTGTGGGTTATTTGGAGAAACACATACCTCACATTATGTTGTCTTAAAATACATTCTTTTAGGAAATTATTCATATGTATCCTTATGAAGCCATTTATGATAGGAAATTCCATTCAACCCAATTTCAGATAGAGTAAGGTGTGGCCACCTTAAGGGGTCCTCATCTCATTTATGAGACTTCAGAGTAAGTGAAAATGATTTAGAAGCATATAGATACTACTAAGTTTAGGAAAAAGTATTATACTAATCATCGTCATCGACCTCTAGAGTAAAATGTGTCACATCAGATATTTTTGTGAGTTTTTAAAATATTTTTTCATATAAATATTTAATGATAATGAAATTTATCTCCTAATTACATTGGGACATTTGAGATCTTAGAGGGAGTTGGGTCAGAAGCCAGTCGTAGTAGTTACCTCATAGGTATTGTACCATGAATGACATATTTCAGGTATCATAGATTCCCATTATAATCCTAACCCATCTTCTTAATGAGATCATATTGATATTGAGATGGATGTAGATTCATCCTTTTAGGCTCATCTAATACGTATAATTGATATGGACACAAAGGAACTCCAAGGATGGTCTGGTACTCTGGTATGGGTGATGTGGAAGCATCATTGTGTATTGAATGAGACCTATGAGGGAGAGGCCAATGTACATACATAGTGGGTGAAACTTTTCACAAGTGATGCTTTACCACACTTTGAAGGGAAACATGGGGACATGTTTTTTAAGTAGGGGTTGTAAAGTTCCAAAATTTTTGATAGGTATATATTCATTTAAATTCATCCAATACCTTATTGAGTTTTCTTTTTTTGGATTAGACCCTAGTGATTAAGATTTTAGGATGGTTGGATTACTTATGGGAAGGAATTATTTGGAGGGGTAGAGTCTAGAAAGAGGGAAAATACAAGAGATGTTATAAAATACATGGCATGTAATGGGATGGTTATACCCATTCCATTACATGAATTGGTATTACCAAGAGGTAAAAACTAAACATTTAAAAAACGTCTATTATATATAAACTTCATGAAAAATAGATATATTGTATATATAATACGCACCATGTTAATGGAATTGGTCATTTTTTAAAGGGGATATGGTCTCATTTCGATAGAACAGATTTCTTCCCTAGAATGACTCTTTTATAGTAGATATCTTCACACTCAACCTATGATTTAAATCCATTCCTTATTCCAAGATTCATTTCCTTTTCCACCAGTCACATTGGATCCATAACAGTATCCTCCTCATTCATCTTCCTTCCATACATAATTTTTCCCACCTTTTTTTTGCTATTTTTGTGTGAGACCATATACCTTATTTTTAAGGATTTCATCTATTCTTCTGATTTCTCCCATTATATCTTGATTCAAGGGCCAATTATAGACGAGGAGAGTACTAAAGTCATAAAGTTGGTGGACTCATACTTTTAATTAAATGTATCAATTTAATTATCATACACATTTTTCCATCCACTGGCCATTTCATCAATCCCCTCTATAATGTATAATTAAATAAATTAAATTTTATTCTCATGTGTGGAGGTATCCTAGCTACTTACAAATAAATTACATGGGGAGTTTTACCTTGACATGAGCCACCCATTTGGGTGTGCCTTTCTTAGACTATCAAGACCATTATGAATTGGAATTTATTTTTTTAATTACAAGTATTTGTGGTGAGTGAATCGCCTGGTAATAAATGAATTGTAATGTGTGTTTCACTAAAAGATATGATAGAACCTATGTTAATTATATATGCTTTATTCCATAGCATTATTTACTTGATTTGAATAAATTTTACAACTTTTTCAAAGTGTTATAGATGAAATACCTTGTTAAATTGTATGAATTATGGATTGAAAAACCATAACATAATGTCAAGCTACAAGAGATACCAGGTTCCCAACATAACGACACCGTTTATGTGATCACCATGTTTTATAATTATTTATTTTAAATACATCTTAATACTCCATGAGTCATATGTTTATTCATTATAGGATTCCTTGGATAGGCTCACTGGGATGATATTTTATCTACCGATGATCTAATAACAATGAATTTTTAATAAAAAAAAATTCATGGTTTGTTGAATTGAATGTGAGACCAGGTTCTGAGACGACACGTGATTCCGAGGCATGGGGAACCTGAAATACTTTTCTAAACAATCTTTATGTACGTTTAATGGATGTGCGAGTGGGTTTTCGTAACTTTTGAATCAGTTCCCGGATTTAAAATCTGTGGGAAACGTTGAATCCGGAATATTGGGTTTAGATTAATGAGTACCTAACTTCTATCGGTGAAGGTTGATCGGGAAAGATATTCTTCAGATCTATTGTTATAAAAAATTAAACATATTTTATTATTTACAACTGCTGAGTGGTAATTTCTCATAATGGAAGTCTAGAAACATAACAGTTACGAGTAAATAAATGACTTGTTACCCTTTGACTACGTAACAACACTAATCGTGTGGTTATAGAACCATGTTAATTGCGGTTCATTATCTTTCCGCAATGATGAATGCAGCGTTGGGAGGGTACTCTTTAATTATAACCATTAATTGGTGAACAAATGTAAAGACCTGTAAAATTCAAGGAAATTTTTTTCTTAATTTTCTTTAGAATTTTACAAGAGCGCGGTTTCAGACGGCACCTGATTCCGAGGCCCGGAGTGCCCGGAATTAATTTCCGAAGTTTGGCTCGGGTACGTTCAGTGAACGAACGAGCGAGAATTCCTAACTTTTGATCCGGTGCTCGGAATTGAAATCCGAGGGCACCGATGAACTCGCAGCGCCGATATTCGCTTAAAGGGACCTTTTCGGGAGTTGCGTTTGTTTCGAGTTGAGAGTTAGTTTTTGGGAGATTGGAATAAGTTAAATAAAAATATGTAAACACAATTTTTTATTTAAACTTATTAGTTAACTTCTCTCAAAGGAAGTTAGGTGTGGGACCCACACCCACTTAACCTCCCTTGAGAGGATTAAGTGTGGTGGGGCCCACACGAAACCTAACTTTACATCTTCCCTCAAACTCCCTTAACCCCTCTTTAATTAACATGACAATTTGTTAATTAATGTAATGAGTTAATGAGGTGAGTTGTGTGTGGTTATTGAATTTCAATCCTTTGAAATTCAAAGAGGTTGGGTTGTGTGAATAAAATAAGAAAGAGTCTTATTTTATTTTGTTAGAATTTTATCTCCTTGAGAGAGTAGGGAAGTCTTCTTCATCTTCTTCAAACTCAACGAAGAACGCGAAGAACGCCGTTCTTCAACGAAGAACTTCTCCGCCGAAGAACACGGTCCATCCGCGACGCCGTATCCGCGATGCCGTATCCGCGACGCGACGTTCTTCTTCCGCATCATCTCTTCCGCGACGGTTTTCCGCGACGAACGCCATCGACAACGACTCTTCCTCCGACGTCAAAGGAATCGACACCGATATTCCACGTCTACGTCATCGTGCGACTATCGAGGTAGGGGTTCTTGGGTTCGTTGTTTTCTTTTTATTTGACTTTCCTCAAGACTTGACGAAGAACGCTCAAGTTCCGACGAAGAACGCCGCTCCGCTCTTCTTCGTCTTCCGTGTCAACGAGAGAGAACACCGCTTCTTCCTCGGACAACCTTCCTCGGCGTACAAGGTTTCGCCAACGACGTATCGCATCGGACGCATCTCTTCGTCAACGGATTTGACGAACGACGACCGCGACGCCCGACCTCCTCGACGTCGTCTTCCGCGGAACGTAGTCAAATCTTCGAACCTTAAACCAAGGTAGGGGTTGTTGATTTTTGTTTAGTTATTCTATTCTTGATCATGAATTTAGCAAGTCTAACGTGTGGCTTGAAATAATTTAAGTTGCGTTATTGCTTAACGTGAGGGGGCCGGACCGCATGAACACGACCGAACCCCCTCCATCGTTCTTGTTGTATTTCTTGCGGGTGGAAGCAAAGTGGCGTGGTGCCGTCGCACCACGCGGATATCGTGCAATTATTTTGCGCAGCGCCGTCGTGCCACGCCGAGGAAGAATCTTCAAGAACGTGACGCCGTCGCGCCGCGTTGAAAGGAATCAAGGCACGGCAAGGGGCGCGGTGTCGTCGCACCGCGCCGGACGACGAACACCGCGGCCGGTTCCGGGCCGCGGCGGGATGAGAAGACCGGCGGCCGGGCCGCCGGCGTCGGAAGCCGAAGAGGGGACCGGAATTTCCGGTCCCGTTGGAGAAAACCGGCCGGCCAGTTGGCCGGCCGGATGGAGTTAAACCGGGGGAATTAATCCCCCGGCCAACACACTAAAACCCCCCTCTTTATGAGGGGGGCGGTTCTTTGAAGGGCGGGGGGGGGGGGGGGGGGGGGGGGGCAGCCGGCCCCCCGGTTTTTACTTCAACAGGCCCCCACGTGGGGGCGGTTTTCAATCAAGGGGCGCGGCTTTTAGCCGCGCCGGCTTTCCAAGAAAGCGGGGGAATTGATTCCCCCGCGCTGCCTTCATGCGGCGACAGACCTCCGCGGCCCCCGCGCCGCCGCGCCGCCGGCCGGCCGGCCGGCCAGGCCGCCCCAGGGGGGGGTCGGACCGGGTCGGCCCGGACCCGGACCCCCCCGTTTCGAACCAGTTCCGGTCTTTTGTCCATAACTTGAGCCTCGGACCTCCGATTGACGAACCGTCTGCGGCAACACGATCCTTGGATCGAGACGGTCGTTTTGATATATCGCACTCAAGGTTTCAGATTACTTTGAGTTCGGCCGGGTTGGTTCGTTCACAGAACCAACCGGGCCTTCGGAGCGGAAACGCTCATATCTTGATCTACGGACGTCCGATTGACGTGCCGTCAGCCGTGTTGTGTTCCTCTTATTGAGACGGATCTTTTGGCATACTCCGCCCGAGGTTTGGATGCAGGTGGAGTACGGTCGGGTTGGTTTTTCCTTAAAATCCAACCGGGCCCCCGGGACGAAAATGCCAATAACTCTCAGACCGGGCGTCCGATCGACGCACCGTCTGTTGCGTTGAGTTCCTGTTTACGATACGGAACTTTTGGCATCCTTCGCCCGAGTTTTGGATACAGATAGTAGTGGCCGGGTTGGATCGCACCCGAAATCCAACCGGGCCCCTGGAATGGAAAAGCTGATATCTTTCAGACAGGACGTCCGTTTGACGAACCGGCAGCGGCGTTGGTGTTTACGTTGAGTAACAGTCCCTATGAGTATACCCTATGGGAGTTCGGGGTACAGTTGAGATACGGCCGGGTTTGGTTCGCTCACGAAACCAACCGGGCCCCTGGGACGAAAAGGCTAATAACTCACAGACCGGGCGTCCGATCGACGCGTCGTCTGTTGCGTTGAGACCCCTGTGACGAGACGGTCTTTTGAGATACTTCTTTGCGGGACTTTGTGATACTTGGAGTATCGACCAGTAGCTCGTGGAGCGGACCCTCCCGGAGACGAGCGTGCGGAGTACGGAGACCGTGTAGCCGGCTGAGACCTGACGATTGCTTGACCGACTCGACTTAGAGTGAGTCGACTAGCCCAGTGGACGGAGCGCCCGGTATTTGGCGGCAGACCCACGGCGGACGGAGCGCCTGGTAGTTGGCAGCAAACCCGCGGTACTCGTTAGGAGGAGTACCTCAGTAGGCTATCTGGGTGAGCACCCGGTTTTTGGCGACAGACCCTCAGCGGACGGAGCGCCCAGTAGTTGGCCGCAAACCCGCAGTACTTGACAGGAGGAGTACCTCAGCAGTCTTAGGTTACTGAGCAGTACCTCTGGGACGTGACAGGACCACTGTACACTCTAGAGACGGAGCTCTTCAGCAGTTACGGTTTTGATAATGAAAATCCTGGTTTGAGCTGAGACTTTTGACCTTGTGTTTACCTCATGATTTAGATGGGTCACTTGCTAACTTTGGTATATGTATGGGCATATACCCGGGTAGTGGTTATCCGTTGTTTTCACAATCCATGTGTTTCCTCATGATTGAGATGGGTTATTTGATAACTTAGGTATATGTATGGGCATATACCTAAGTGGTGGTTATCTGTTGAGATCTTCTTTGTGGTTATCCTTGTCGGTTTAGTGAGACCTTCCGGGTCTCGGGGTCCCTACTGAGTATCGTTATACTCACCCCTGCACGGGCTATGCCCGCACTACGTTGTGTTGGTTGCAGACGACGGACAGCGTTGACCTTAGCTGAGGCTTGCAGAGCGGGACAGTACCCGGAGGTGGACCACTGGGCGGGACGTGCTCGGAGCGGACGACGAGACCCGTGGAGCAGAGGAGCTATCTGTACCCACCCTTCAGGTGGGATTTCCAGTGGACAGCTCGGAGTAGCGGCTTTTACTTTTCAGTTGCTCTTTTCCCTTTCGAGTTGTACTTTACTTCAGTTTGGGTTTGTATTCTGGCCCATTTACTTTTCCGCACTTTCAGTTGTACTCTGCTTTTGTTTAGTGTTTACTTTCCGCTTGCTTACTCTGTGGTGTTTGTTTACTTTACAAAGGCAATGCCTTCCCTTTTTACCAGGATTTACGCCTTGGTGCTAGTCGCCAGCCCCTGGCCTATGGAAGGCGGGCTTGGGGTAGTCACGGCACGGACCCCGAGGGCGGGTCGTGACAAATTGGTATCAAAGGTGGTCGGTTCTACCACCGATTCTGATCTTTCTTCTGTGAAGCAATAGTGTTAAGGGTACCGAGTGTGGTTTTCAGTTCAGGGAGTCCAGTGTTGGTGCGGGCGGCCGACGTATCCATACACCAGGACCCTGACAACTGATTTCCGACTATGTGCACGAAAACACTGATTGCGTGTGTGTTTTCAAAGGTTTCCCCCCTTAAAACAGCTCAAACCAGGTCAGCTCACCAGGTATAATCGTTTGATCGTGTTACGTTGTTTCTTCAGGATGTCTTTTCTCAGACGACCAGCTAGATCCCGGAGGGATGAGCGTGCTGATAGTCTGTCGAGCGACGAGGCTTCGTTACAGGGCCCTCTTGCAGTTGAGGCACCAGCGGAGGCACCAGCGATACTACCATACGTTGGGCCACCGATGCCACCAGCCCCAGCAGTAGACGATGCACGACGCTTGAGTGCGTTGCATGAGTTCCAGCGCCAGAGGCCACCCAGGTTCAGGGGAGATACGGAACCGCATGCGGCTGAGGATTGGATGGAGGCTGTGGTGGGAGTCTTCAGGCTAGTGGGGACGCCATCGGACATCATGGTGACCTTTGCTGCCAGCCTTCTTCAGGCAGCAGCAGGCAGGTGGTGGAGCCACTTGTTCCAGTTTTTCGATGGAATGGCTTTCACATGGGAAGACCTTGAGACCTTCTTCAGGGTGGAGTTTGTGCCAGTAGCTCTACACCCCGAGCGTGTTCAGGAGCTGCTGCCTTTGCCGCGTGTTTTTCGATCAGAAGCCGAGTCATCTGTGGGCAGTAGACAGATGATGCAGAGGTCCAGGAGGACCAGACCAGCAGTTGGGAGATCTCGGGTTTTAGGACCGGTGGTGCGGGGCACCCGGAGTGGGAACAGAGCCAGCCGTGCAAGGAGCAGGTTGTGTTACTCATGCCGCGGAAAGGGTCACCTGGCACGTGACTGTCCGACTCCCCGACCGCAGGGGAGAGCTCAGCTTCAGGCAGCCGAGGCCTTCGATCATGGAGCTCTGGGAGCCGATGGACAGGAGCAGAACTAGTGGATACATCCTTTGTACTTCTGGTTCCTTGTTGCTTTTGTGTAGCGTCTTGTATTATGAGCTGCAATAATAAAAGACGCATACCTTTGTGATATTTCGTTCCTGTCCTCTTTCGTGATGTTACTAAGAGGTTCCAGTTTTGGCTGTTGACTTGACCCTCACTTGTGAGACATCTACTGGAGGAGACCCAGTTACCACACACTGGTGCCGACAGTGTGACTCAACCCTTGGAGGCGAGAGTAACGGTTGGATCTCTTAGTAGTAGCGTCGAGGCCTTACGACGTCATCCTTGGTATGGATTAGTATCATCCATGTTAGGATTGACTGTTTTAGGAAAAGAATTTGGTTCATCCAGGGGATGAGACCAGATTTCTCTTCTCGGCAAAGAAGAAATCTTGCAACTCTTGTGGGACCTGAGATGGTCCAGGTCATCCAGGGGCGGATGAGTGCAGCTCAGAGCCGGCAGAAACCTTATGCTGACAGGAGGCGGAGGCCACTGGAGTTCGAGGGTGGTGACCACGTCTTCTTGAGGGTATAACCTCGACGTGGTATTCGGAGATTTGGCCAAGGCGGCAAGTTATCTCCGCGCTTCATCGGACCCTTCCAGGTCCTCAGCAGGTTTAGCGTGGTGGCTTATCGCCTGGCTCTACCACCTCAGTTGCACCGGGTGCACGACGTCTTCCACGTGTCTCAGCTGAGGAGATACGTGCACGACCCGACACACATCATTGACCATGGGGAGCTTGACGTTGATGATGGGGCGACTTTTACGGAGGTCCCGGTGGAGATAGAGGATCGACAGGAGCGGGTCCTGCGTGGGCGATTGATTCCTCTTGTGCGCATCAGATGGCAGCACGGGAATCTCCAGGAGAGCACATGGGAGTGGGGGGCTCTGATGCGTGCTCAGTACCCTCATTTGTTTCCCTAGTTTTTGATGTATCTTTACGGGGACGTAAAGCCCTGAGGTGGGAGTAATGTAAAGACCTGTAAAATTCAAGGAAAATTTTTTCTTAATTTTCTTTATAATTTTACAAGAGCGCGGTTTCAGACGGCACCTGATTCCGAGGCCCGGAGTGCCCGGAATTAATTTCCGAAGTTTGGCTCGGGTACGTTCAGTGAACGAACGAGCGGGAATTCCTAACTTTTGATCCGGTGCTCAGAATTGAAATCCGAGGGCACCGATGAACTCGCAGTGCCGATATTCGCTTAAAGAGACCTTTTCGGGAGTTGCGTTTGTTTCGAGTTGAGAGTTAGTTTTTGGGAGATTAGAATAAGTTAAATAAAAATATGTAAACACAATTTTTTATTTAAACTTATTAGTTAACTTCTCTCAAAGGAAGTTAGGTGTGGGACCCACACCCACTTAACCTCCCTTGAGAGGATTAAGTGTGGTGGGGCCCACACGAAACCTAACTTTTCATCTACCCTCAAACTCCCTTAACCCCTCTTTAATTAACATGACAATTTGTTAATTAATGTAATGAGTTAATGAGGTGAGTTGTGTGTGGTTATTGAATTTCAAACCTTTGAAATTCAAAGAGGTTGGGTTGTGTGGATAAAATAAGAAAGAGTCTTATTTTATTTTGTTAGAATTTTATCTCCTTGGGAGAGTAGGGAAGTCTTCTTCATCTTCTTCAAACTCAACGAAGAACGTGAAGAACGCCGTTCTTCAACGAAGAACTTCTCCGCCGAAGAACACGGTCCATCCGCGACGCCGTATCCGCGACGCGACGTTCTTCTTCCGCATCATCTCTTCCGCGACGGTTTTCCGCGACGAACGCCATCGACAACGACTCTTCCTCCGACGTCAAAGGAATCGACACCGATATTCCACGTCTACGTCATCGTGCGACTATCGAGGTAGGGGTTCTTGGGTTCGTTGTTTTCTTTTTATTTGACTTTCCTCAAGACTTGACGAAGAACGCTCAAGTTCCGACGAAGAACGCCGCTCCGCTCTTCTTCGTCTTCCGTGTCAACGAGAGAGAACACCGCTTCTTCCTCGGCCAACCTTCGTCGGCGTACAAGGTTTCGCCAACGACGTATCGCATCGGACGCATCTCTTCATCAACGGATTTGACGAACGACGACCGCGACGCCCGACCTCCGCGACGTCGTCTTCCGCGGAACGTAGACAAATCTTCGAACCTTATACCAAGGTAGGGGTTGTTGATTTTTGTTTAGTTATTCTATTCTTGATCATGAATTTAGCAAGTCTAACGTGTGGCTTGAAATAATTTAAGTTGCGTTATTGCTTAACGTGAGGGGGCCGGACCGCATGAACACGACCGAACCCCCTCCATCGTTCTTGTTGTATTTCTTGCGGGTGGAAGCAAAGTGGCGTGGTGCCGTCGCACCACGCGGATATCGTGCAATTATTTTGCGCGGCGCCGTCGTGCCACGCCGAGGAAGAATCTTCAAGAACGCGACGCCGTCGCGCTGCGTTGAAAGGAATCAAGGCACGGCAAGGGGCGCGGTGCCGTCGCACCGCGCCGGACGACGAACACCGCGGCCGGTTCCGGGCCGCGGCGGGATGAGAAGACCGGCGGCCGGGCCGCCGGCTTCGGAAGCCGAAGAGGGGACCGGAATTTCCGGTCCCGTTGGAGAAAACCGGCCGGCCAGCTGGCCGGCCGGATGGAGTTAAACCGGGGGAATTAATCCCCCGGCCAACACACTAAAACCCCCCTCTTTATGAGGGGGGGCAGTTCTTTGAAGGGAGGGGGGGCAGCCGGCCCCCCGGTTTTTACTTCAACCGGCCCCCACGTGGGGGCGGTTTTCAATCAAGGGGCGCGACTTTTAGCCGCGCCGGCTTTCCAAGAAAGCGGGGGAATTGATTCCCCCGCGCTGCCTTCATGCGGCGACAGACCGCCGCGGCCCCCGCGCCGCCCCGCCGCTGCACCGCCGGCCGGCCGGCCGGCTCGGCCGCCCCAGGGGGGGGGGGGGGGTCGGGCCGGGTCGGCCCGGACCCGGACCCCCCCGTTTCGAACCAGTTCCGGTCTTTTGGCCATAACTTAAGCCTCGGACCTCCGATTGACGAACCGTCTGTGGCAACGCGATCCTTGGATCGAGACGGTCGTTTTGATATATCGCACTCAAGGTTTCAGATTACTTTGAGTTCGGCCGGGTTGGTTCGTTCACAGAACCAACCGGGCCTTCGGAGCGGAAACGCTCATATCTTGAGCTACGGACGTCCGATTGACGTGCCGTCAGCCGTGTTGTGTTCCTCTTAGTGATACAGATATTTTGGCATACTCCGCCCGAGGTTTGGACGCAGGTGGAGTACGGTCGGGTTGGTTTTTCCTTAAAATCCAACCGGGCCCCGGGGACGAAAATGCCAATAACTCTCAGACCGGGCGTCCGATCGACGCACCGTCTGTTGCGTTGAGTTCCTGTTTACGATACGGAACTTTTGGCATCCTTCGCCCGAGTTTTGGATACAGATAGTAGTGGCCGGGTTGGATCGCACCCGAAATCCAACCGGGCCCCTGGAACGGAAAAGCTGATATCTTTCAGACAGGACGTCCGTTTGACGAACCGTCAGCGGCGTTGGTGTTTACGTTGAGTAACAGTCCCTATGAGTATACCCTATGGGAGTTCGGGGTACAGTTGAGATACGGCCGGGTTTGGTTCGCTCACGAAACCAACCGGGCCCCTGGGACGAAAAGGCTAATAACTCACAGACCGGGCGTCCGATCGACGCGCCGTCTGTTGCGTTGAGACCCCTGTGACGAGACGGTCTTTTGAGATACTTCTTTGCGGGACTTTGTGATACTTGGAGTATCGACCAGTAGCTCGTGGAGCGGACCCTCCCGGAGACGAGCGTGCGGAGTACGGAGACCGTGTAGCCGGCTGAGACCTGACGATTGCTTGACCGACTCGACTTAGAGTGAGTCGACTAGCCCAGTGGACGGAGCACCCGGTATTTGGCGGCAGACCCACGGCGGACGGAGCGCCTGGTAGTTGGCAGCAAACCCGCGGTACTCGTCAGGAGGAGTACCTTAGTAGGCTATCTGGGTGAGCGCCCGGTTTTTGGCGACAGACCCTCAGCGGACGGAGCGCCCAGTAGTTGGCCGCAAACCCGCAGTACTCGACAGGAGGAGTACCTCAGCAGTCTTAGGTTAGTGAGCAGTACCTCTGGGACGTGACAGGACCACTGTACACTCTAGAGATGGAGCTCTTCAGCAGTTACAGTTTCGATAATGAAAATCATGGTTTGAGCTGAGACTTTTGACCTTGTGTTTACCTCATGATTGAGATGGGTCACTTGCTAACTTTGGTATATGTATGGGCATATACCCGGGTAGTGGTTATCCGTTGTTTTCACAATCCTTGTGTTTCCTCATGATTGAGATGGGTTACTTGATAACTTAGGTATATGTATGGGCATATACCTAACTAGAGGTTATCTGTTGAGATCTTCTTTGTGGTTATCCTTGTTGGTTTAGTGAGACCTTGAGGGTCTCGGGGTCCCTACTGAGTATCGTTATACTCACCCCTGCACGGGCTATGCCCGCACTACGTTGTGTTGGTTGCAGACGACGGACAGCGTTGACCTTAGCTGAGGCTTGCAGAGCGGGACGGTACCCGGAGGTGGACCACTGGGCGGGACGTGCTCGGAGCGGACGACGAGACCCGTGGAGCAGAGGAGCTATCTGTACCCACCCTTCAGGTGGGATTTCCAGTGGACAGCTCGGAGTAGCGGCTTTTATTTTTCAGTTGTTGTTTTCCCTTTCGAGTTGTACTTTACTTCAGTTTGGGTTTGTATTCTGGCCCATTTACTTTTCCGCACTTTCAGTTGTACTCTGCTTTTGTTTAGTGTTTACTTTCCGCTTGCTTACTCTGTGGTGTTTGATTACTTTACAAAGGCAATGCCTTCCCTTTTTACCGGGATTTACGCCTTGGTGCTAGTCGCCAGCCCCTGGCCTATGGAAGGCGGGCTTGGGGTAGTCACGGCACGGACCCCGAGGGCGGGTCGTGACAACAAATGCAATAAAGGTGGGAGAACCTCCGACGAAATGCCAACGAATTTCTTCCTCAATGAAGAAAGATGGACGATGGTGAATAGCCACCTGTAAGATGAGACCGAATTCATTGAGTGGTGATGAGCACCAACGAATCATGAACCAATGACAACAATGAAGGAGGTTATGTTGATCGTCGTCAGCGGACGTCTCATCCAGGTAGGGTTTTTTTTATATTGTGATATTCCACCTTCCTCCATTCTTGATTTATATGTAGAATGTGGATCAACTAACCAAAGGGTTATTCTGTGGATCTTTCATTAAACACGATAGGTTTACGAGGGGTTACAAGTCGGGAGTTATTTCTAAAATCTCTGATTGTTTCTGACACCGCTAGTTAAAACGCTAACTCGGAGGGAACATGCCAATCCGAACAATGCTCAGGCCCTCCACCGATCTTGTTGTTCTTTTTTTTCTCATGCGCGATAGGGAAATGTGACGGAAAGGTAGAGATAGGGATCACACAGTGTTAGTAGTGACTCGAGAGGCTCATATGAGCAGACAACATCAAGAATGGACCACCAAATCACATTCGGTGGCCTGTGGAAAAAACTGTCAGTGCACCATGTCAGCGGCAGCTGGCGATGGAAAGAGGAGGCCTACAAAAATAGGTCAGGGGTGGTGGGAAAGAGTTATGCTGTCGTGCACAGTGGGATCCAGAGGCGGCCGACGGAGCCGGGCAAGGGAGAATGTCGGCGCTCGCAGGCACCGGTGGTGGCAGCAACTGCGGCATGTGGGCCGCAACAAGAAGGGTCGGCATGACCACGCACCACACCGCATCCCCTGGAGACCGATCGGCCACCTAGACGACTACTCCATGCTATGGGGAAGCGCCCCACCAACCAGATGAAATGGAACTTCTTCTGTAGGGCCTGCTAGAGACACGGTCCACCTTCAGGCGGACCAGGCCGAACACGGGCTGACCGAATGGGTCGGGCCAAACCCGTAGCCCAGTAGGCCAGGCCAGACCTGCGAACCGGGCTCACTAACTAGTAGAGATAACCCTAACCAGTGGGCTTGGTGAACCGGGCTGAACCTTAATGGGCCGGACCCAGGGAACCAGGCAGTTCCCATGGGGGTTATGTAGACCCTAGTACCCATTGCGTCGGGCTGGCCTAACCGAGTGGGAACGAGCCCAGACCTAACTAGCCCCCAAAAAAATAAACGCACGTAAATAACTAAAAGAGGGTCCCTTTGGAACGCTATAATTGGTGTTGGGGCCTATTTTTGGGAAGTAGTCACTTTGGAAAATTCTGGCAGGCCCGACTGAGCCAGGTCGGACCGAGTTGTGATTGCCCCTATTTCACGGAAAGGGGTGTAACTAACAGACCATGTGTTCGATCGATGCACCGTCTTTGGAATAAGTACCCTTTTGACATGGAGGTCCTTTGGAAATACTCTATGTGATTTTTTATAAACTTTGATGTGCGGAATGGGTTGGATCAAACTTGAATCCTACTAAGAGCTTTTTACAAAATTGCATGTGTCTCATAGACTAGGCATCTGATCGACTGGCCGTCAGTCACGTTGGTACCCCTATTATGGGGTGGTCCTTTCGGTATTCATTTTATGTGACTTCGGTTAGGTTAAAATATAATATATGTATTGATGAGTAGAATCTTCTATAGATCAGTCTTTCTTCGTGCGGGAATCTAGTGGTTGGCTATGACATGAAGAAGAAGAGCGACCAATATGGGTCAAAATCAAAAACTCCAGAGTAGGATGATCAAGATGTATGAATAATCATCCATACCTATATACAAGTTAATAATATGGGTCAGAACCAGTGACCAATACGGGTTAGCACCAGCGACCAATACGTGTCGGCACTAAAGACCAATACAGTTCAGCATCTAGAAACCAATACGGGTGATCATACAGTGACATATATTTGTCAGCACTACATTTACTAAGGATAGTATGATCTTGGTTTCTGATTAGTCATCCCAATCCCAGTAACCGGAAGTTATACTGTTAGAGTGATTTGTCCCTTTTTCTATGTGCTTCATGATATAGAGCATGCTTGTTATATTACCATTTTGGTATTTGTTGTGATGTTTTCCATTTTAGATTTTTGAGAGTCATTTGGGGGTCTCGGGGTCCCCTACTAAGTTGTTGTAGTATCCCCAGTATGAGCACTGCCCATACGTGTTTGTCAAGTGCATACTATTGACGCTACGAGGAAGGCATTGGAGGGTAGGGACATGGTGGAGATTGGTGCGATGGGAGTAGTTGAGATCCACTTTTTCGACTTCGGACTTATAGCTACTATGCTCCTGGTAGTTCTCCAGGGAATATGTGATAGTTTTTTACATTCTATTATGTTTCTAGGGAATGTATTTCGGCCCACTATTTCAGTTTATAGTTGTATTTGAGGTTGTACTTTACTCTCGTCGTTATACCTTAATTTTGTTGGTTTTTTACTTTAGTTTTCCTTTTTCAGTGTGTGCGTATCTCTAAGGAAATGCCTTCCATGTTTGAGAAAATCTTTCAGGTGCTAGTCAACAACCCATGGCCAATGGAAGGTGGGCTTGGGGTAGTAACGTCGATGCCTCATAGGACAGATCATGACAAAGTGGTATCAAAGGGTGTTAGGTTCTACTAGAAAAACTATGAGTCTACTTATAATTATGCAATGGTGTATAGTGTCTTGAGTTCAGTTTTCAGTACAGGGAGTCTATTGTTGGTTCATCGCCCGACATATCGATACACCAGGACCCTGAATTTATTTTTCTGACTCAGTACATGAAAACACCAATTGCTAGTGTTTTGAATCATTTTCTTGATCATTCATGAGTCAGCTCACCAGATATAACTTATTCACTATGGTGCATCTGTTTCTTACAAGATGCCTCCATGAAGATAGCCATCCAGGATTCAGGTTTGATATCATGACATTGGCCCACCGAGCAACAAGGCATCTATATAGGGACCACACATAGTGATGGAACATTTGAGTGGTGTACCAGCAGCACCACCACCCGTTGAGAAGCATATTATACCAGTGGATATTTCACGTCAACTGATAGTACTACATGAGTTCCACTGATAGAGGCCTTCGAGGTTTCGATGAAATATTAACCCCTAGGCACTAGAGGACTAGCTTGAGGTGGTTTCACAGGTCTTTCGGTTAGTAGGGACACCCACCGAATAGATGGAGATCTTGGACCCTAGCCTTCTTCAAGGATCAGTAGGATGATGGTGGATCTCGATGCTCTAGGTGCACGAGGAGAAGACCCTCACCTGGTAGGGCTTTCGAAGCCTTTTTAGGGGGGAGTTCATGACAGCAACACTACACTCTATGCGTATTCAAGAGCTAATGCATCGGGAGTAGGGAATCCAGACTATGATTCAGTACTCCGTGAGATTTATATACCTCTCATAATACTCCAACGACATGGTATGAGACCCTTACTTATGGGCCCTGACCTTTGAGATGGGGCTCTGACGAAAGATTAGAGCTGCGACAGTTTCTCTCAGCATCCCTACATAAGATGGGGTACTAGAGTGAGCTTTGTTGATGGAGAGATTCTTTTACTAGTAGGCACTGTTAGTGAGAGCCCCTACCAGATGATAGTTAGTATATTCATCAACAACTAGAAGTAGACAGACCGCGTAGAAGCCCATGTAGGATAGACCTTCCAGAGGGCGACCCCAAGACGTAGGGTCAGAGGGGAAAGGCTCGAGAGGCTAATAGATCCACCAGCGAGGCATGATCTTCTTGTCCTATAGGGGATAGGGTTGCAGAGCACATGATTTTCCTACTCCCCATGCGGAAGATCGGCATACGGTGTAGGGGCCACCGAGGCCGCGGTAGTGGTAGGAGCATGATCATCAGCCTAGCGATAGACAAGGCAGGGAAGACTGACGTGTATTGGGAGGTGTTCGGGGTCACCAGGCACTATCACCACAACACCCAAGTAGACCACCATGAGCTCAGGGAGCATGTGGATGGGGACAGGCCCAACTATAGATAGTAGAGGCTCACAATCCTGATATCCATGAGATGATACAAGGTACGCTCTGCATCTTCTCTACTTTAGAAGCAGTACATATCGACATCGGTGCTAGCTATTCTTTCCTTGTCTTAGACTTAGTTCAGGACTCTGATATTCCGACTGAGCTTTTAGCTCGACCTTTGCATTTGGATACTTCTATGGGAGGAGATTCAGTGGTCACACACTAGTTCTTATAGTGTGATCTTACTCTCGGAGGAGAGCGTCCAGATGGGATATTTTAGTAGAGGCGTTGAATCCCTATGACGTCATTATTTTCATGGACTCGGTATCATCAATTCATACAAATATTTACAGCTTGATACGTAGAGTGAGATATATGAATAGATATGGAGGCCAATTTTACTTTGTTGGTGAGAAGGGAAATAAAGCATCATAGGAGGAACTTGTGCTTATGAGGGTGCAGCCGATTAAATATCATCTGGCTTGTATGACCTACAAAACTATAACACCCCAAGATTTCATGGTACGTTATCTTTTCTAGGTAATTCAATTACTTGTACTATACGCAACACTGAGTTCGAGTGCACCACGACTTTCCAAACTAGCCATTCAAAAAAACAGTTATGATTAGTATTAACTGGATTCTGAATTTCATATACTCCATATAATTTCATCATATGTATTATGTTTTTTTTAGACATATTATAAGAACAAATTCAATTTTTTAGATAAAAATGTATTTTTTTTTAATTCAAGTTTACAACTTTTTAATGGAGACCCCTTATTAAATAAAATATTTGACACTTAAATATTCAATTTTAGAAAATAAAAATCTTCTTTAGAATCAGAACATGAAAAATTACTTTGGATGAAATATTGGTATTTTTCTAATAATGTACATTTTTTAATGAATATTGGAAAATACTATATTTTAATTCAAAATTGCCTTTAAATATAACTAATTTATATTGTTATATTATCTTCATAAATGGTATTAAAGTGTAATTAGATTATATTTTTACTATTTAATTTAATTTTGTTCATTGGAAGAAATTTCACTTTGAAATTGGGCATAAACAAGTGTCAATATTTTGATAGTTATTACTTCATAAAAACACATTTTTTTGTTTGGACAACGGAAATTAATTTTAAATTAATAAATACAACTTCTATGTTTGGTAAAATAGACATCATTTTTCAATTCTTATTATCAAATATAGCTTAGGATTACTTTTTGGTATTTTTCTGAAAAACTTCATTTTTTGATGAATAGTGAAACCACTATGTATTAGTTAAAAATATGACTTTTTCATTGAAAAGAAATTTTATCGCTTATGTTAATTGAATTTTGAAAATCTGACATAAATGTTTGTTATTAGTATGTAAAATGTGGTTCAATAAGATGAAAATAATTTTTTAAATAGTAACTTTTGGCTTTTATTAAACACGGTTAAAGGCAAATAGTGTAATTCAAGGTAATAATAATAATAAATTAATATAAAATTACCTTCACACTTGTACTAACCTTACTGTATGAGTAACCGAAGACCAAGACAATCCTCGGGTGTGACTTTTGGCCTTTTCAAGCCAATTGGGTAAGATAATGATATTAATATGTTTTATTTAAAGAAAATATTAAAATATCATAGACATGTATTCTTTTGCTAAAACAATTTTAATGTGGGGTTATATAATTGATAAATTTTACCATTAATATTAATTAAAATTCTAAAAACATTTCCTACATTATGGTATTTTTTTATAATTTTTAGACATCATATAAATTAAATTATTTATGACACAATAATGACGTTGTGTTTACCTCATTAATAAATGATTTAAATAAATAAGATTATATATATTAAAATAATATCCAAAACCTGTCAAAATATTATTGGATGATATTATTTCGACCATTAGTCATCTTATCTTAGATTTAAAAAAAAATTGAGATTTAGAAACTAAAAATTATTATATAATAAAATAATATATTCACACTTTTCGAAAGAGCCCCTCCTCCACCTCATAAAAATCCCTCACCTCTAACCAATTAATCACATCTCTCAAACCCCTTGGATCATCCTACCTCAGCCCAAATATTCTCTCATGATCCCTCCCTTCCACCTTGAAGCCTTACCATAGTAATAAGGAACTTCAAAAAATCTTTTTGGTTCAATCGAATGGGAGTCACCCAATTTTAAGGTAACATCATCTCTAAAGTTATCTTCTCTTATTTTAATTCCCCAACCCCCTAACCTCTTTTCAATACCTTATTTAATAACAAAAAAAATATCTTCAATATACTAGGTTGTTTTTAGGAGAATTATTATATCTACACTTACACACACCTCCATCTAATGGTAAAAGAACTTATTGTTTCTGTGGATCGTGAACTACTACCTCACGAAAAGATAATTGTTCAATTAACTCCTACCACCTCTTATGTTGTCCATTATGATGGAACTCAATTTATATATGATATATATTATTTTTATGGTTTCTCTATGTTTCTATAATCTTCATTAACAAACATACCATTATGTTTTCTGATATGTGTGAACACGATAATTTTATTTGAGAAGGTGCAGACTACTGCCCCCTGAAAGTGATATGATTCATTCATGACATACAAGGTACATGTAAAGGATGGAGTTAATTAAATTATGAAAAAAATATATCATATGTTAATATACTTGAATTATAATATACCTATTTATCATTATGTTTGTATTTCATTAAATATGAAATATAAATGAAAGTACTGTTCATGCGTACATACGGCTTACCGTCCCAAAGAACGGTGCATTTAATTTCTTATATCCAAATATCATGAACTAATATATATATATATATATATTGGATATATATATATGATATGTATGATATTTAAATCATGAATATGATACTATAGTTAATAGACTTTTTACGACATGGACAATTTGTAATTATAACAAAATCATTTTTTACTTAAGTACCAAATATCAAAAAAACGACCATTATTAACATAAATGATTAAATAATGTTTATAACATGGTAATAAGTAGTAGAAAAGGAATAATAAACTTCGAAAAAGGTTTTTAAGAATGTTTAAATTAACTTTAGTTTATTATTAAGATGATTAAAGAATGAACGAGTCATTTTGGACACGAGGTAAGAGGTTTCTTAACTCACATTTAATTCTGTAAGAATTCCATTTTTCACCACTTATTTATTACATGTGGTGTATTGTGTACTTCCATTTGATATATATTATCAATATTGTCTTATATTCATTTTATTATGTGATTCATTTGGTGGTTATTAACTTTTGGTCATACAACTCGATTGATTAAAATTTGGTAAGGGGTTTCTTATCTCACTCTTATTTTCTTGAGATTCCATTTTTCACAACTTATTTATTGAATGTGGTGTATTATGTACTACCCATGATTGTATTATTGTTATAATATTCTTTAATTTATGGGTATTTACAACTTCATTGCATGAATCTTCTTTAATGGGGTGTATGTTTCATGTGTTACCAAATCCGCAAGGGAATTTCAAATTTTAATTTCCACTCATTGAGATTTACACATACTTCATTGATTATTTTACTCTATGATTATGTGTGGAATAAGTATTTATTATTTATGTAGTAATTTCCACTCACTTATGTGTTGATATACTTTTGATACACATAATCATTACATTGATAATTTCTCAAGTCATTGATATGAACTTGATAAGAGTAATCTTAACTCAATTTCCATTCATTGAGTTAAACATCCAAGTCATTGGTGTTGTTATTACAAGAATATGTGTGAATATACTCTGATTTATTTACACTAAAAATCAAATCATATTTAGTGTATTTATATTTTTCATACATAATTATGTCATTGATTTATCATTTACCTAAGAATATGTTCATTATAAGGGATTTCATCTCAATTTACATTCCTTTGAGACTTCTTTGTTGATTATGCACCAATTCACTTTTCTACAGTGTATATACCTTACATTGACATAGTATATCATTAATCCCTTTATTATCATGATATTATAATGTTTTTATTACCTCAATCATTTTTATTCAATCACCTCTCATTTGGTTCGGAACTCTAACTAAAATATAAATTTAAATTTTTTAATGATTTATTCTTCTAAATCATTCTCATTAATGTACATGTTTTAAAAGTTATTTTAAGGATATAATTATATGGAAATTAATGTTTTAAAAATAAAAATTTCTAATAAAATTTTCAAAGTGGTATGGGACACTTTGATTTAAAAATCAATTTTAAAGAGCTTCTTGATAAACAGTGAGACTTTTAAATGTTTTTATGAAAAAGGGTTATTTCTATCAAAGATTTTTACTAATAATTTTCAACTACATCAACATAATTTAAGGGATATTATTCTTGATCAAGGTTGATTTATTATGATACAAATATTTCATACTATATTGAAGGTTTTATGATATGTTTGGTTGTGGATGTGATATTTTTATACCATTCATGGTTTATGGATAAAGTATAGACATTTTGTATGCTAGTTTTAATACGAATGTTTATGTTATGATTAAACCATTTCATATGTGAAATGCATTGGACAATGTAAGTGACAGGTGGAGCCCTCTATATCTCCTCGATTCATTGGTAGGTCTCATGAGACAAACTAGTGTCCTGGGACAAGGCGTTGACAAAATCTTATTTGTAGTCTTGGCAAGAGGCCTTGAATATGTGGTTATGATGTCCGAAATTATTAATTCCATCATTATCAGATTAGCTATTGATATTCCATGTGGTTATTCGACTTGTATAATACCCATGACAATGTTTTATTATGGAATTATTTACTCATCTCATATTCCTTCTATAAAGTGGTCGTGTTTATTTTTTGTAATGGTATGTGTTTTCAATTATTCCTCATGACTATGGTTTATGTTATCTTCCACTGTATTTCTTTCTCTTACTGAGCATCTGGTCTCACCCCTTTCTTATGTTTTATTCTCCCAGGATTCTTAAAAGTGTATTATTATTGATATACAGGGTTAAGGTAGGGCATTAATGGAGTTCTGAAAGGATAATTTATGTTGTGTTTTATTTTCTATTGTGTAATTTAACGTTTATGTATGAAATATATTTTCCAAGACTACTAAAATGATCAGACATTCTGGACATGATTCCTTGTAATCATGCCAATGTATTAAAATAAGGCACCGGATCTAGGATTATGGGGTCGGGGAATTATAGTTGGTATCAAAGGATGTTTAGTATAAACCATGGAATATATATTTAGAGAAAATATAATTAAAGAACGTTACCCTAAGATATACTTTGAGGATTATTATAGAATAATTTCCTAGAAATTTGGTAATGTATAATTTTTTTGTATTTTTGAAGCAATATATCCCTATCTGGATACGAGCAGGTAGAGGTGGCTCTGGAACAGATGTACCTAGGGGTAAAACTAGAAAAAAAACTATTTTGAACTAGACTCGAACGAGAACTAGTGCACGACAATGGGCCTTGTTTCACTCTTGGTTACGACACTCCCAGAGGATATTCTTAGGATAATTTACATTTTCTTCACAAACCAATTATAAGGATTTTAATAAAAGATAAGAATACAATACCTTGGTTTATTTTAATGTGTATTAGATTGAAAACAAGGTGTCATGATATTTTCTAAATTATTTTATGACTCACACTATGATTTCTTGTGTTAGTCAATGGCTGGATTCCAAGGAAGTCGTAGTAACATTGATCACGATGTACAAGGTGGGAAGGGTAGTGGAAATGAGCAACAAAATGGAATGTTGATAAGTGTAAAAGATATTGTGTTCATGCCGAATAATTTTTCCAAAAAAATGATCAACAACATATATATTAACCAACTCCTATACTCAAAAAAGAAGTGAAAGGTGGTGAATGATAAGAGCTCCAGAAGTAAAGACTATAGAGAAAAAAATATCATTTTCTATCATGTAGGTAATGTAGAAGGAAACACCCATGAAAGTGTCTCAATGGAACAAAGAAATGCTTTATGTGTGGGAAAGGACTTAAAGTAAATAATTTTTGAGGAAAAATGATGAGTACTATGGAAAAAAATATAAATGATCCTAAGAAGCCAATTACAATCATTTTATGTAAATGTAAGGGCCCTTGGCATCACCCAAATTAATGGCCTATTCTATAAGATAACCTCTTGGTCAAGTATGAACCTATGCAGAAATAAATGGATGGAAAAATGTTTAAATGTATTAGTGATCTTTGTTGATGAGATTTATTTTGAATACTTTTCTCTTGTATGTGTAACCGTATATTTTATTACGTGAAAATTCTATTAAAGGAATAATTATCTTTTCTTTTGTGAATATTGATATAAATAACCATTTGGGTTTATATGATCCTTGAATTTGAGGCAATATCAGGTTATTATATTTTGAGATGAAAATGTGAAGTATGAGACGAAGTTTGTGGTTAAATTATGTTATGGTTATTTTGAGTAATTTATCATTTTGGGAATGTTAAAAAAATATAGTTTTTGAAAAAGAACAACATGTAGATCGTCTGACAACCTATCGCATCAGACAAAGATGTGGGAATCAAACCCACAACCAATGTGCGACTAGGATTTATCGCCTACCACTGGACTATGAGAAGTCCCTGGATAGTGTGACTAATTTTTTTTAGTTAAATTATTTTATTGATCAATAATAAATTGATCTGAGATCATATGTTTATCAAATAGATATCCTTTGTATAGGAAAAAGATTTGGTGATTAAGTGATAAATGTTATATTGGAAGAATTTTGTTCTATTGGGAACACTATATGCCTAAGGAAAATAGAATACTATGGGATTTAATTTGAGTAATAATGATGGATTTTTTTATAGAGATTCTGGTTAATTATGGAAATGATTAACCTGTTATAGAAAATATTTGGTTAGGTTAATTACCTTCATGTTTTTGACTTTAAGAGTAGTTGATGTTATTTAGAGATACAATTTATCATGGAATACAATGTAATCAAATTATTCTGAGTTTTGCGTTTCATTCCTAGTTTGGATTATATTAAAGAACTTTCTAAACAATTCTTTATTGAATGGTTTTTTTGGTCTTTGGGTAATGTTTGTTTAACTTTAGAATTAAATATTAGTATTTCTTTCTATAATGGATTATCCATTTTGGGGATCATATTTCCATGTACTAACCATTTGGTTTTGGTTAAATCTCTAAAGAAAAGGGAAATATATTGTTCATCCTTTGTCGATTATGTGATTCTCTAGAAGTTCATTCATGTGAATCAGGTGTGACCAAGTCATCATGAATAATCATCGTTTGGATAAAAGATGAGTTAGTGGTAGAAATTTGTAAAAGATGAAACTATACTTAAAAAGTAAGAATATCTCTTTAGGTTCATTGTCAATATCATAAATATATTCCTCGACTTTATTAAAATGAATATAAAATAAAAACGTTGTCCGTTTACATTTCCTACCAGGGAATCAAATACTGTTTAACCCATCACAAGTTTAATATTTTTAGATCATTAACATTCTCCTAAAAATATCCTCGATCACTCCCCATCCGAACTTGATGGTTAGATTTATCTTCCATATCCATGATTTTATACATAGAACCCTAGTATGTGTTATTTTTGGTAACCTTCATACTTACCTTTCTTTAATTTAAAATATAGGCCTCATTGATCAATTTTTCGATGTTGGATTTCAACTAAGGTGTTTTGAAATATAAAACCCCAGGTTTTCAATCCTGATATTAAATTGAGGGGTTAATTTTTTTTGAAGTAGTGGATAATGTAACACCCCAAGATTTTAGGGTGCCTTATCTCTTCAATGTAATTCAATAACTTATACTATACACAACAATGAGTTCAAGCACACAACGACTTACCAAACAATCCATTCAAAAAACGGTTTAGAATAGTATTAACTAGATTTTGATTCCAAAATACTCCATATATAAAAGGACCCATACTTTACATACATGGTTATTACTTCACAATTGAAGCATAATTATTACAACATATAACAAAACCATTAAAGGACCGTATAGGTATAGTGTCTTTAGAAACTGGGAAACATAAACAACTGGTTCATAAATCATCTACGTTGTCTCACAATTATTTCAACAGATCTAGAGTCCTTTTTGGCATATCCTACGTAATATCATTCTTCCTGACCTGGGGAAAATAAAACATAAAAAGGGTGATCTCAAATTCTCAGTAAGGGTAAACAAAAAAAATATCAAACATATCATATTCATAATAACATAAAATTTTCAAAATCATGTCCTGCAAAAGAGATCATAACATGGGATAAATCATAGAAGTGAAATGTAATTCCAATAATCATAACTTAAAACATGAATCTTTGTGGCATACACACATAATCATAGAAAATCATTTCTTAGTAGTCAATACTAATTGCCAATACTATCTTACCGGACAAAGTGCATTTCTGAATCGAGCTCAC
Organism: Viscum album; assembly: GCA_963277665.1. Taxonomy (NCBI): domain Eukaryota; kingdom Viridiplantae; phylum Streptophyta; class Magnoliopsida; order Santalales; family Viscaceae; genus Viscum; species Viscum album. The sequence continues at coordinate 1,370,349,920 of OY728147.1, forward strand.
TCCTCGTTTCAGTCCTGTTTCACTGAACCGGTTTAACCTGCCGTTCTACCCTTGTCTATCTCATTAGATATAAATCTTTACCCAATTCATTGGAGGGAGATATATTTCTCACCCATCTCATAATGATACCATTCTTATGTGTGCCAAAAAATCATATACCATAAATCATAGCATAAAAAATGGGATTCTTAAACATCACGTCATCATAACATAATCCATAAAAGGATATCGTAAAAATAATTCCATCATAACATAATCAAATCAATGTAAAAATAGGGATATAAATATAAACCTATATTATCTTAGATGGAAAATAATTTTGATAAAACACTTGAACTCCATTCTTGAGGAAAATATCCTTTCTACTTCAAAAACATTTTCCTTTCATAACATGTCATATAATTTTGAACTAAAAGAAGTTGATTAAAAATAAAATTGAAAACTTGTAAAGGATGCTTTATGGAAATAATGTTATACAAATCCATTCACGTAGTATAAGTTAAAAAAACATTCTTCCCGTACTTTGGCCGGAAAAGTAAAAAAGTACCTCGTACGAAAAACAACAAAAGATTTCTTTCATATCATTTACTAAATACTCACCGAAGGTTAAATTTTTATTTAAACAATTATAGGTGGATGGATATAATATTAAATATTGAGGAATCATGTATGTGGATGATAAATATTCCCCAGTAAATTCTGAAGTATAAACAATCTCGGATAAAAATTGAGATTGCGAGATTTTCCCTTACCTTAGGTCCGATTTTCTTCGTAAGTGTCCGAACCTCTTGTATAATGATTTAAATAATTTCATTGACTTATTCCAGAATCATACTCATTTTTATGATATCATATATGGTCATATTCTTATCTTCTTATTAGTAATATTTCATTGCTACTTGTTATTCAGCTGTTTATTGCTTTATGGTCATATGTGTGTTTTGTCGAATAAATTCTTATTCCTCTTTTTAAGTTATAGACGCCTCATTTACAGAATGGTATTAGTGTAATATATATAATATTTATTCATTAAACTCATTTATATAATCATTATGCAATGAAGATCATATAGAACGAGTCGCATCACATCATGGAGATGGTATTCCGTACGTACGCACGAGCTATGATATCATTCCCATGATTGTGGAATTGTATTGGAGTGTATGTATACTATTTCAGAATAAATATCACATTACAATAATTATATATAGTCGTTATTCACACCATTATACCCATCCAAGTAAGATGGTGGTGGAAAATAGATTACACCACGGCGTGGAGACGGTATTTCGTACGTATGCACGCGCGGTGATTTTGTTTTCCGTAGGATGGATAGATGGTGAAATAGGGTTGTTTAATACATATAACAACATATCAGTATATTAGTGATACTGATGTTATTACTTCATAATGAAACAACTAAAAAATAACAGGTAGAAGAAGAAATAAAGTTGAAAGAATCGGTAACGGACATTACCTCTTCTTTGAAGCGCCTCTTTGAGACCTCATCTTAGGGCACTACAATTGGTCTTTAAAGAATACCGGGATCTCTAAAATGTTTCTAGGGAAGTGGTGAAGTGAAATGGTCAGGTGTTGGCCGGGCGTGAAGGCTCAACTTGGTGTGAGGAGGAGAGGGAGGAGGTGCCCTTTTATAAGGGAAGAGAGGGGCACCTTTGTAAATATAAGAAATATTAGATTATATTAAATCCCAACCCCACATAAAAACTTCCAAAATGACTCATATCTGAAGATTAGATGATATGGGTTGTAATATCATCAACCAATAAAATTTATACATGTTATAAATTAATTTTATACATTATCAACTTGATTTATCCTTATTTATCAACATAATTTTATTTGTGGTATTAATATTCTAAATTTTAAATTATTATAAATAATTACATATGTGTTGTGAATTTTCAATAATTTGACACTTTATGAAATTTTTTACTATATGAACTTTAATTTATAATTTTTAAATATTTTTATGATTTTTAAACAATTTTATAATATGTTATTTTTATAAAATAACAATAGTGTCAATTTTGACACTATTCATTTATTTGAATTTAAATAAAATATATACAGAACATATGCTCAAACTAAAATCTTTAATAGATTTATAAAATGTCATATGTATCTAGAAAATTAGTGGAGAACATTAAATAGTTCATATAATATTTATTTTAATATTTTTAAAACCATTTATTGGATATTTTAATTAATAAAATAATTTCAACATCACTATTGTGTCATAATTAATGATAAATATTTAATCCCTAAAAATTCTAAATAAATTCCTATGATGTGGAAAATTTTATTAGCTTTCTGGATACTATTCATGTTCAATGTTTCATTAAGTTTATCACTAAAGTAAAATTAATATACTTATAAGATTTAAGAAAGTGACATGTTGTCACTTTCTTTGGTTTTAATAATAATTAAATTATTTTCATGGCAAAAAGTCCATTAAATGAATCTAATCCGACCCTTAAGTGATATGGGTCTACTTTTAGTCATCCAATAGGATTTTCTCAGGTGTTAGTGTAATTTTATAATCTTATATTTACCCTTAATTACCCGATTTACCTTTAACTATGGTAAATAAAATTTACCGTAGTTACTATTCATACATCCCAAAAATAAAAAATAGCCTATTAACATAATTTGCACCCATTGATTCCAAATATGGAATCCATTTTTCAAAATTCAAAACACATAAGTTGCAGTAATTAATTTAAAATTAATCTTGTTGTTAAGAAAACGAGTTTTAGAAGTTAAAACATTGCCAAAGATTGAAATGTTTTTACCTATGAATTCAATGTGAAATTAATTATAATGACATAAATTATATTAAATGGTAAAAATATATTCTATTTATACTTTAAAACCATTCAATATTTCAATTTAACCATATAAATTATCTCAATGAAAAAAGTTGTTTTTAATTAAAAATTAGCGTATTTTTACTATTCATCAAAATATGAAAGTTATCAAAAAAATATCCAAAATTTTTCCAAAGTAAATTATTATATCCTGATTCAAAAGAAGAATTTTATTTTTTCAAATTATACTTATAAACATGTCAAAACTAGATTTAATGTGGGTTCACCATCAAAAGGTAGCAAAACTGCATTATTTGAAAAATACTTATTTTACCCGAAAAATTTATTTTGTTCTCATACCATGTTCTAGAAAATGTGTAAGATTAATAATAATGTTATAAAATTCAAAATTTAGTTAATAATATTCATAACGGCTAGTCCATAATAATATATCGTTGTTTAGTGAAATCCGTTATTGCGTACTACGCACGCTATCGAGGAAGGTCGTGATTGCGTGTAATGCTAGCCAACTCAGTATTGTATGCTGTGAAAGATTCATTTGGTGTTGCGTATGACATAAGACATAAAAAAAATATTTCTCATAAAATCTTAGGATGTTACATTCTACCCCCCTTAAAATGAATTTGGCCCTAGAAATTCGTCACTTCGTTACAAACAGATGAGGATACCTCTCCCTCTTCATGTCCTCAAGTTCCCATGTAGCTTCTTCTAATTGGTGGTTCCTCCATAAAACGTTCACCAAGCGAGTGGTCTTGTTCCGTAGGACTTTTTCGCTATGATCCCGAATCTCTATAGATTGTTCCTCATAAGAAGGATCTTGCTCCAGTGGTACAACTTCTGAGTTGAGTACATGTGAAGGATCAGGTATGTACTTTCTCAAAAGAGATACATGGAACACATCGTGAACTTGAAAGAGATTCGGTGGAAGCGTCAATCTGTAATCTACCTTACCAACATGATCCAGTATTTCGAAAGGACCGATATATCTAGGGCTCAACTTTCCCTTCTTTCCAAATCTCATAACCCTCTTCCAGGGAGATATTCATAAGAACACTTTATCACCCACTTCAAACTCTAAGTATTTTGTTCGGTTATCGGCATAGCTTTTTTGTCGACTTTGAGCTGCTCTTATGTGTTGTAGAATATATCTGACCTTTTCTGCCATCTCATCAACAAGATCAGGTCCTAATAGATTTCTTTACCCAACTTCATCCCAGCAAGTTGGAGTTCTGCATTTATTTCCATATAGGGTTTTATAAGGAGCCATTTGAATACTATGGTGAAAGCTATTATTATAAGAAAATTCCACCAAAGATAGGTGTTTATCCCAACCACCTTTTAAATCCAAAGAGAAATCTCTCAACATGTCTTCTAGAGTTTGAATTTTCCTCTCAGACTGACCATTTGTATGAGGATGGTATGTAGTGCTGAAACTCAACTCTGTATCTAAAGCATGGTGAAGACTTTGCCAGAATTTCGAGGTAATCCTCAGATCCCGATCAGATATAATGGAAAGTGGTACTCTATGAAATCTTAACACATCCTTTACATATATCCTGGCAAGCTGATCAAGAGAAAAATCTTCTCTAATAGAAATGAAGTGTGCCTACTTCGTAAGATGATCAACTATTATCCAGATAGCATTATTGCCTTTGGATGTTTTAGGAATTCCAGTGACAAATTCCATACTGATGTTTTCCCATTTCCATTCAGGTATGGGTAATGTTTGTAACATCCCCTTAGAGTTTCATCTCTCATCTTTTACTTACTGACAAACCATGCATCGAGAGACATATTCAGCAACATCTCTTTTCATGCCATCCCACCATAAGTACTCTTTCGGGTCCTTATACATCTTTGTAATTCTAGGATGAATATAAAATGAAGAACTATGAGCCTCGTCCAGTAGCTCATTCTTTAATTATTGGATGGGAGGAACATAAACCTGATTCCTGAACCTTATTATCCCATTACAATCAAGGTTTAATTTAGGAACATTTCTCACCTTCTTTGGTAACTCTGCATCTTCTTTCTATGCCTCTTTAATCTTCATGCGTATAGATGGTTGAACATTTATTTGAGAAAGATAATATTTCTCCCCTTCCATTATAATTCCAAGATGCATCCTTTGTAAATCCATAAATATTGGATCTTTTTTTGATCCTCATCATGGATAAGCTAGCATGGTCTTGTCGACATAATGTGTCTTTTACCTTGTTTGCTTTCCCTGGGTAGTAATAAATTGAGCAGTCGTAATCCTTAATCAGATCCAACCATCATCTTTGATGCATATTCAGCTCCTTTTGTGTGAAAATATACTTCAAACTTTTATGATCATTATAAATATCACACCTTTCACCATAAAGGTAATGCCTCCAAATCTTTAATGCAAAGATTACCGTAGCTAACTCCAAATCATGAGTTGGGTAATTTTGATCATGGATTTTCAACTGTCATGAGGCATAAGCTATCACCATTTCATTTTGCATGAGAACACACCTCAGTACCTTCTTGGATGCATCACTGTAGATCACAAATCTTTCTCCACTGCAAGGTAGTGTGAGCACAGGTGCACTGGCTAACCTTCTTTTTAGCTCTTTGAAATTATCTTCACGTTCCTCTGTCAAAACAAACTTAAATCATTTCCGAGTCAACATGGTTTGTGGGTTAGATAACCTTGAAAAATCATTCACAAAACTTTGGTAATATCTAGTGAAGCCAAGAAAACTTCAGATCTCAGTTACTATTGTTGGTCTTGACCATATTTCGATAACCTTTGTTTTCCTAGATCCACAAATATCCCCTCTTCTGAGATTATGTGACCCCAAAATGAAACTTTTTGAATCCAAAATTCACACTTGGTAAATTTGGCATAAAGATTCTCCTTTCTTAGGGTCTTTAATAAAATTCTCAAGTGATCTTCATGTTCTTCCTTGATCTTTTAATAGACAAGAATATCATCTATAATGACTACCAAAAACTGATCATGATAGTCTCTAAAGACTATATTCATCAGATCCATGAAGATAGCAGGGACATTAGTAAGACCAAATGGAATCACTATAAATTCATAGTGTCCATACCTTGTATGGAAATCCGTCTTTGGTATATCCTCCCTTTTGACCCTTAATTGATGATACCCTGAACGAAGATCAATCTTGGAAAAGTATTGAGCTCCGCGTAGTTGGTCAAATAAGTCCTCAATGTGTGGGAGAGGATATTTGTTCTTGATAGTGATCTTGTTAAGTTCTTGATAATCAATGTAGAGTCTCATTGATCAATCTTTCTTCTTAACAAACAGAACTGGTGCTCCCCAAGGTGACGCACTAGGGAATATGAATCATTTATCAAGATTCTCTTGGAGTTTCTTCTTCAATTCCTGCAACTCAGTTGGGGCCATTCTATAAGGTGTCTTTGAAATGGGCATAGCACCCGGCATGAGTTCTATTGAAAACTCAACTTCACGATTTGGTGGAAGACCAGGAAATTCTTCTGAAAAGATTTCATAAAACTCTCATACAATGGGTGTATTCTTAATTGTGAGTTTCTCTCCAACCATTTGAGATAAATAACCTTCATTTAGTGGAATCAAGACCCATAATATGGATGAAATTTCCCCTGGAAGGTTATGTTCATCCTTGAATCGATAGACGATCATAGATTGATCTGGAATATGAAATGTGACTTCCCTTCTTTGGAAATTGATATGAGCTCCATATAAAGAAATCCAATGCATGCCAAGAATCACATCAAAGTCCATTATAGGAAGGATCACAAGATTTGCAGGAAGCACTTTCCCACAAGCATCAATCGGAGAATAATTGTAAACTTTTGATGCAACCGTTGTGCCATTAAGAGTAGTCACATCTAACTCAACATCTAATTTTTGGGGTAATATGGTGGTACCCCTAGAAAATTCTTCAGAAATAAAAGAGTTGGTGGATCCAGAATCAAATAAAACATTTTCTACTTTAGAGTGGATGGTAAGTGTACCTATCACCACTCTGTTGTCGTACTCTACATCGCTGATAGTAATTGCATGTGACATTCCTTTGTCTTTGTCCTTAAGAGTTTGTTGACATCGATCATCATCATCAACCCTTGGATTTGGGCATTGATTGTCATAATGCCCCATCTCCTTGCACTTGAAACATTTAAGTGTAGTAGGTTCATTCTGTGTATCCCTTCCTTTGTTTACATCATTAGACATCTTCTTCTCATTATTTCGACATTAAATTGCCCGATGACCTTCTTTTCCACATTTATAACATTTGCTTTTCCCCTTAAGACAATTTCCTCTGTGTTTCTTTCCACACTTTGAGCATAAGGGAAAACTCATCTTCTTTTCAGTGTGGTCTTTACATTTTCTTTTTAATTCCATTTTCCCCTTCTTATCAAACCTATGTGACTGATGGGTTACATTAATCTCCATCTCAACCTTGAGAGCACATCGAACAATTTCCTCATAGCTATTGAAGTCCCTTATGGCTAACGCCCTTCGAAGACTTGGTTTTAATCCACTAAATAATTGATCAATCTTACTCTCAGGTTGGATAATAATTCCAGAAGCATACCTTGCATGTCTTGTAAAAGTTTCTTCATAGGTACCAATATATTCATCATCCTTTTTCTTTATTTCAAGAAACTCCTTCTCCATCTTATTTCGAAGAATATGGGGGAAATAGTTATTGAAAAATAAGATCTTGAACTCATCCCATTCCCTGGACTCAATTTCATCCCTTTGCCTTATATTCTTAATATGATTCCACCATTGATCAGCATCACCTTCCAAATGATATACTGCTAAGATGACTTTATCATGTTCAGAACATTGAAGAACTAAAAATATCTTTTTAGTGGTACTGATCTATTGTTCAGCCACTAATGGATTAGAAGACACACTGAATGAAGGTGGACACTGCCTCATGAATGATTCAACAGAATTTTGCTTCTTCCTTTGCTCGTTTGGAACTCCTGCATGATTCATAGCTTGAAAAAGTTGTGTGAGCATGGCTACAAGATTCTGCATTCCAGCTCCCATAACATTTGGTTGCTTAGGGGGACAATCATTGCATTTCCCATCACATTCCACATTGACACGGTTCCTTCGGGTTCCAACCATTGACTAAAACCAAAAAGAATAGTGTGAGAAACACTAATTAAAATAGGAAAACCACATAATCAAGAATAAAATTTCACACTTAAGGTCTTTTCATAGGTTTTTCATGGCCATTTCTAAAACACTATGACTGTGTTCTATGCTTAGACATATCCTTAGGTTTCTTACTAATGGTTTCACATCCTAGTTTCCAAAGGTTTTCTATACCTTTCCCCTCATACCAACTAAAATGACCCATACTTTACATACATGGTTATTACTTCAAAATTGAAGCATAATTATTACAACATATAAAAAAACCATGAAAGGACCGTATAGGTATAGTGTCTTTAGAAACTGGGAAACATAAACAAATGGTTCATAAATCATCTATGTTGTCTCCCATTTATTTCATCATATCTAGAGTCCTTTTTTGGAATATCCTACTTAATATCCTTCTTCCTGACCTGGGGAAAAGCAAACATACCAAAGGGTGAGCTCAAATGCTCAATAAGGGTAAACAAAAGAAATATCAAAAATATCATATTCATAAGAACATAAAATTTCGAAAATCTTATCCTGCAAAAGAGATCATAACATGGGATAAATCATAGAAGTGAAATGTAATTCCAGTAATCATAACTTAAAACATGAATCTTCGTGGAATACACACATAATCATATAAAATCATTTATTAGTAGTAAATACTCATTGCCAAGACTATCATAGCGGAGAAAGTCCATTTCTGAACCGAGTTCACTCCTCGTTTCAGTCCTGTTTCACTGAACCGGTTTAACCTGCTGTTCCAGCCATGTCTATCTCATGAGATATAAATCTTTACCCAATTCATTGGAGGGAGATATAGTTCCCAGCCATCTCATAATGATACCATTCTTATGTGTGCCACAAAATCATAAACCATACATCATAGCATAAAAAATGGGATTCTTAAACATCACGTCATCATAACATAATCCATAAAAGGATATCGTAAAAATAAGTCCATCATAACATAAACAAATCAATGTAAAAATATGTATATAAACATAACCCTATATTATCTTAGATGGAAAATAATTTTGATAAAACACTTGAACTCCATTCTTGAGGAAAATATCTTTTCTACTTCAAAAACATTTTCCTTTCTTAACATGTAATATAATTTTTAACTAAAAGAATTTGATTAAAAATAAACTTGAAAACTTGTAAAGGAAGCTTCATGGAAATAATTTTCTAAAAATCCATTCATGCCTTATAAGTTAAAAAACATTCTTCTCGTACTTTGGCCGAAAAAAGTCAAAAAAGTACCTCGTATGAAAAATGACAAAAGATTCCTTTTATATCTTTTACTAAAAAGTCCCCAAAGGGTAAAATTGGATTTAAACAATTATATGTAGATGGAAATAATATTACATATTTAGGAAACATATATTTTGATGATAAATATTCCCCAGTAAATTCTGAAGTATAAACAATCTCGGATAAAAATTGAGATTGTGAGATTTTCCCTTACCTTAGGTCTGATTTGCTTCGTAAGTGTCTGAAACTCCTGTATAATGATTTAAATAATGTCATTGAATTATTCCAGATTCATAATTATTTTTATGATATCATATATGGTCATATTCTTAGCTTTTTATTAGTAATATTTCATTGCTACTTGTTACTCGACTGTTTATTGCTTTATGTTCGTATGTGTGTTTTGTCGAATAAATTCTTATTCCTCTTTTTAGGTTATAGACACCTCATTTCCAGAATGGTATTATTGTAATATATATCATATTTATTCATTAAACTCATTTATATAATCATTATTAAATGAAGATCATGTAGAACGAGTCACATCACATCATGGAGACAGTATTCCGTACGTACGCACGAGCGATGATATCATTCCCATGATTGTGGAATTGTATTGGAGTGTATGTATACTATTTCATAATCAATATCAATTTACAATAATCATATATAGTCATTATTTACACCATTATAACCATCCATGTAAGATGGTGGTTGAAAATAGATTACACCACGGCGTGGAGACGGTATTCCGTACGTACGCACGCGCGGTGATTTCGTTTTCCGTAAGATGGATAGATGGTGAAATAGTGTTGTTTCATACTTATATTAACATATCCTTATATTAGTGATACTGATGTTATTACTTCATAATAAAACAACTAAATAAGAAGATGTATAAATGAAATAAATTTGAAAGAATTAGTAACGGATATTACCTCTTCTTTGAAGCGCCTCTTTGAGACCTCCTCTCAGGGCACTAAAATTGGTATTTGAAGAAGACATGGATCTCTAGGATGTTTCTAGGGAAGTGGTGAAGTAAAATTGGACGGGTTTGACCAAGATTTAAGGCTAAAATTAGTGTGAGGAGGAGAGGGAGGAGGTTCCCTTTTATAAGGGAGGAGAGGGGCACCTTTGGAAATATAAGAAATATTAGTTTATATTAAATCCCAAACCCACTTAAAAACTTCCAAAATGACTCATATCAGAAGATTAGATAATATAGGGTTTTAATATCATCAAAAAATATAATTTAGATATGTTAGAAATTTATTTTAAACATTATCAATGTGATTTATCCTTATTTAACAATTTAATTTTATTTGTGGTAATAATATTCTAAATTATAAATTGTTATAAATAATTACATATGTGTTGTTAATTTTCCATAATTTAAAAATTTATGACACTGTCGACCATATAAATTTTAATTTATAATTTCTTAATATTTTGTGATTTTTAAAGAATTTTATAATATGTTATTTTTATAAAATAACAATAGTGTCAATTTTGACAGTATTCATTTATTTGAATTTAAATAAAATATATACAGAAAATATGTTCGAAATAAAAGAAATAATAGATTCATAAAATTACATATGTATCTAGAAAATTAGTGTATCACATTAAATAGTTCATATAATATTTATTTTAATATTTTTAAAACCATTTATTTGATATTTTAATTAATAAAATAATTTCAACATCACTATTGTGTCAAAATTAATGATAGTTATTTAATCCCTAAAAATTATAAATAAATTCCTATAATGCATATAATTGTATTATATTTCTATATACTATTCATGTTTGAAGTTTCATTAAGATTATTACTAAATTAAAATTAATATACTTATAAGATTTAAGAAAGTAACATGTTGTCACTTTCTTTGTTTTTAAAAATAATTAAATTATTTTCATGGAAAAAAGTCTATTAAATGAATCTAATCCAACTCTTAGGTTATATGGGTCGACCTTTAGTATTAAAATATGATTTTGGCAGGTGTTAGGGTAATTGTATAATCTTATATTTACCCTTAATTACCCGATTTACCTTTAACTATGGTAAATAAAATTTACCGTAGTTACTATTCATAATGCCCAAAAATAAAAATTAGCCTATTAACTTAATTTGGACCCACTGATTCAAAATATGGAATCCATTTTTCAAAATTAAAATCACATAAGTTGTAGTAATTAATTTAAAATTATTCCAGTTGTTAAGAAAACAGGTTTTAGAAGTTAAAACATTGCTAAAGATTGAAATGTTTTTACCTATGAATTCAATGTGAAATTAATGATAATAACATACATTATATTAAATGGTAAATATATATTCTATTTATACTTTAAAACCACTCAGTATTATAATTTAACCATATAAATTATCTCAATGAAAAAAGTTGTTTTTAATTAAAAATTAGCGTATTTTTTCTATTCATCAAAATATGAAAGTTATCAGAAAAAAATCAAAAATTTATCCAAAGTAAATTTTATATATCCTGATTCAAAATAAGAATTTTATTTTGTCAAATTAAACTTATAAACATTTCAAAAACTAGATTTAATGTGGGTGAGCCCTTAAAAAGCAGCAAAACTGCATTTATTGTAAAATACTTATTTTACCAGAAAAAATTATTTTGTTCTCTTACCATGTTCTAGAAAATGTTTAAGATGAATAATAATGTTATAAAATTCAAAATTTATTTAATAATATTCATAACAGCTAGTCCATAATAATATATCGTTTTTTAGTGAAAACCGGTATTGCGTACTACACATGCTATCCAGGAAGGTCGTGATTGCGTGTAATGCAGGCCGAGTCAGTATTGTATGTTGTGAAAGATTGATTTGGTGTTGCGTATAACATAATACATAAAAAAAATATTTCTCATAAAATTTCAGGCTGTTACAATATAATTTTAAGGTCTGTATTATGTGTTTCTTAGACATATTATAAGAACAAATTCAATTTTTTAGATAAAAAATGTATTTTTTAAAAAAATTGCAATTTTCCTTCCTTTTAATGGTGAATAATTTTTAAATCCAATATTTAACACTTTTAAATATTCAATTTGAAAATATAAAATTATTCTTTAGAATCGGGGCATCAAAATTTACTTTTGATGAAATTTTTTTATTTTTCTAATAATGTTCATTTTTAAAGAATAGTGAAAAATACTATATTTTAATTCAAAACATCCTTTTAATATAACTTATTTATATGGATAGATTATCTTCTTAAATGGTTTTAAAGTTTAATTAGATTATATTTTTTCCATTAAATTTAATGTTGGTCATTGGATGAAATTTCAATTTGAAATTGAGCATAAACAAGTGTCAATCTTATGATAGTTATTATTTCTTAAAAACATGCTTTTTATTTTGACAATTGGAATGCATTTTAAATTAATTAATCCAACTTAAATGTTTTTAATTTGATAAAATAGAAATAATTTTTGAATTCAGAATAAAAAATATATCTTAGGCTGAATTTTTGGTATTTTTCCGAAAAACTTCAATTTTTGATGAATAGTGAAACCACTAAATAGTAGTTAAAATTCTGACTTTTACATTTAAATGAAATTTCACTGCTTCTGTGAATTTAATTTCAAAAATCCTACATTAATGGTTGTTATTAGTATGTAAAATGTGGTTCAATAATATGAAAATAAGTTTTGGTGAATAGTAATTTTTTACTTTTATTTGTCGTGGTTAAAGGTAAATAGGGTTATTCAAGGTAAAAATAATATTAAATTAATATAAAATTACCCTAACACTAGTCCTCATATTATTGGATGATTAATGGCCGACCAAGAGAATCCTTGGGTGAGATTTTTGGCCTTTTAATGCCACTTGGGTAAGGTAATGATATTTGATAAGTTTTATTTAAGAGTAAAAAATATCATAAACATGTATTGTTTTGCTAAAAAGATTTTAATGTAGGGTTATATAATGGATAAATTTTAATATTAATTTTCATTATAAATATAAAATAATTAACTAAATTATGGTAATTTTTTTATATTTTTTAGACAAAAAATAAATTAAATTAATTATGACACAATAATGATGCAATTTTTACCTCATTGATAAATGATTTAAATAAATAATATTATTAAGAATAAAATAATATCCAAAACATTTCTGAATCTTATTGGATGAATTTTTTTCAACCATGATTCATCTTTTATTTGAATTTAATAAATTTAGGACATTTAGAAACTGAAAATCATTATATAATAAAATAATATTTTCACACTTTCTTAAAGATCCACTCCTCTCCCTTATAAAAAGACTTCACCTCTAACCCATTACTCACACCTCTCAAGCCCCTTGGCTCGTCCAAACTCTTCCCAAATAAGCTCTCTGGATCCCTCCCTTAAACCTAGAATCCTTACCATAGGCAGAAGGAACTTCAAGAAATCCTTTTGGTTCAATCCAAATGGAGTTTCCCAATTTTTAGGTAACGTCTTCCCAAAAGTTCTATTATTTTATTTTACTTCTCCAACCCCCTAAACTCTTTTTATTACATTATTTTATAACAACACTAGTATCCTCAATAAACTAGGTTATTTATATGAGAATTATTTAAGCTACACTTACACACACCTCCATATAAAGGTAAAAGAACATACTGTTTTTGTGGATGACGAACCACTACCTAACAAAACGATGATTGTCCAATTATCACCTACCACCTCTTGTAGTGGCCATTATAATGGAACTGTATTTTTATATGATATATATTATGTCTATGTTTTATCTATGATTCTATAATTTTCATTTATAAACAAACCTTTTTGCTTTCGGAAATGTGTGAACACAATAAATTCATTTGAGGAAGTGCGGACTACCGCCCCCTCACAGTGATATGATTCGTTCAAGACATACATAAAACGTACAAATGATGGATTTAATTAAATTATGTAACACATATATCTTATTATATTGTACTGAAATTATAATATACTTATGTATAATTATGTTTTAATTTCATAAAATATGAAATTGAAATTAATTTAGCATTCATGTGTACGTACGGCTTACTGTCTCCATTAACGGTGAAGGCATCCTCGGGTATGCTTGTTCTTGATAATATTAGAAATTGAGTACAATGTGCAAGTTTTTGGAGAAATCCAAAGTGGGAATCGGCTACTGGGGAATAATAATCCTTCTTGGGATGTGGTGATGACTATGGGTACAATGATATGTAACTCTTTGTTTTTCGTCTTTTTGTTGTTTTTGTTTTCCTGCCTTTGTTTTGCGTTGGATGTGGGGCTCCAGGCACCATTAAACTGGATTTATGAAACAAAAAAATGATCTACAGTCATATATATATATTGGATATATATGATATATATGATATTTAAATCATGAATATGATACTGTATATAATAGACTTTTGACCACATTGACCATTTGTAATTATAACAAGTTCATTTTGGACTCAAGTACCAAATATCGACAAAATGACCATTATTAACTTAAATGATTACATAATGTTTATAACATGGTAATAAGTAGTATAAAAGTAATAATAAACTTGAAAAAGGTTCTTAAGAAATCTGAAATTATCTTTTTTATTATTAAGGAGATTAAAGAACGAACGAGTCATGTCGGACACGGGGTAAGGGGTTTCTTATCTGACATTTAATTCTGTGAGATTTCCATTGTTCACAACATATTTATTGCATGTGGTGTATTTTGTGCTTCCATTTGATATTTATTATCCTTATTCTATTATATTCATATTATTCTGTGATTCATTTAGGGGTTATTAACTTTTGGTTTTACAACTCCATTGATTAAAATGCGGTAAGGGGTTTCTTATCTCGATCTTAATTTCATGAGATTTCCATTGTTCGCCACTTATTTATTGCATGTGGTGTATTATGTACTACCCATGATTTTATTATAGGTATAATATACTTTAATTTATGGGTATTTACATCTTTATTTTATGATCCTTCTATCATGGGGTGTATGTTTCATTAGTTACCAAATTGGTAATGGAATTTCAAATTTCAATTTCCACTCATTGGGATTTACGCATACTTCATTAATTATATTACTCCATGATTATGTGTAGAATCAGTATTTATTATTTATGTAGAAATTTACACTCAGATTTTTTTCGATATACTTTTGATACACATAATAAGTACATTGATAATTTCTCAAATCAATGATATGAACTTGATAAGGGTAATCTTAACTCAATTTCAATTCATTTAGTTAAATATCCAAGTCATTGGTGTTGTTTTTACAATAATATGTGTGAATATCCTCTGATTTATTTACACTGAATATACAATCATATTGATTGTATTTATATTTTTCACACATAATTATGTCATTGATTTATCCTTTACATAAGGATACAGTCATTATAAGGGATTTCATCTCAATTTAGATTCCTTTGAGACTTATTTGTTGATTATGCGCCAATTCAATTTTATATGGTTTATATACTAAACCTTGACATAGTATATCACAAATCACTTTAATCTCATGATATTATAATGTTTTTAGTACCTTAATTATTTGTATTCATTCGTCTCCCATTTGGTTAGGAACTCTAACTAAAATATCAATTTAAATTTTTTAATGATTTATTATTCTAAGTCTTTCTCATTAATGTCCTTGTTTTAAAAATAGTGTTAAGGATTTAATTATATTGAAATTAATGTTTTAAAATTTAAAATTTCTTTTAAAATTTTCAAAGTGGTATGGGACACTTTTATTCAAAAATCTATTTTAAAGAGCTTCTTGATAAATAGTGAGAGTGTTAAATGTTTTCCTGATAAAGGGTTATTTCTCTCAAATATTTTTACTGATCATTTTCAACTATGTCAACATCCTTTATGGTATATTATTCCTGATCAAGTTTTAATTATTATGATAAAAATCTTTCATACTGTATTTAAAGTTTTGTGATATGTTTGGGTGTGGATGTTTTATTTTTATTCCATTCGTGGTTTATGGATAAAGTATTGACATTGCGTATGATAGTTTTAATACGAATGTTTATGTTATGATTAATCCTTTTCATATGATAAATTAATAGGACATAGTAAGTGACGGGGGAGCCCTCTATAACTCCTCGATTCATCGGTAGGTCTCATGAGACAAACTATTTCTTAGCACAAGGCCTTGACAAAATCTTATTTGTAGTCTTGGCACGAGGCATTGACTATGTGGTTATGATGTCCAAAATTATGCATTTCAACATTATGAGATTAGATATTGATATTTCATATGGTTGTTCGACTAGTATAATACCCATGACTATGTTTTATTATGGCATTATTTACTCAGCTCATATTCCTGCCATAAAGTGTTCATGTTTATTATTTTTAAAGGTATGTGTTCTCAATTATTCACCATGCCTAATGTTTATGATATCCTCCACTGTATTTCATACTCTTACTGAGCATCTGAGCTCACCCCTTTCTTATGTTTTATTCTCCTAGGATTCCAAGAAGTGTATTATGATTGATATGTAGGGTTAAGCTAGATAATTAATGGAGTTCTAAATGGATAATTTATGTTGTGTTTTGTTTTCTAATGTGTAATGTAACATTCATGTATGCAATATATTTTCCAAGAGTGCTAAATTGATCGGAATTTCTGGACATGATTCCTTGTAATTATGACAATTTATTAAAATAATGGACCAGCTCTGGGATTCTGGGGTCGGGGAATTAATGTTGGTATCAAAGGAAGTTTAGTGTAAACCTATGAAACTAGATTTAGAGAAAATATGATTAGAGAACCTTACCCTATGATAGACATTGATGATTAGTATAGAAAATTAACTATAATTTTGTTAATGTATAAATTTTGTGTATTTTTGAAGAAATACATCCCTATCTAGATTCGACCAGGTAGAGGCAGCTCTGGAACAGATGTACCTAGGGGTAAAACCCGAAAACAATGTTTTGAACTAGACTCGAACGGGAACTAGTGCACAACAATGGTCCTTAATACAATCTTGGATACGACACTCCTAAGGGATATGATATAGATAATTCACATTTTCATTACAAAACAATTTGAATTATTTTAATATGATACGAAAATACATTACCTTGGTTGATCCTAAAGTGTCTTAGATTTAAAACATGGTGTCATGATATTCTCTAAATTATTTTATGACTCACACTATGATTTCTTGTGTTAATCAACGGATGGATTCCAAGGAATTTGTAGTAACATTGATCATGATGGACAATGTGGGAACGGTGGTGGAAATGAGCAACAAAATGGAATGTTTATAAGAGTAAAAGATATTTTTTCAGGCCGAATCATTTTTCCATAAATATGATCAACAAAATATATATTAACCAACTCTCAGACTCAACAAATAAGAGAAAAGTGGTGAATGATAAGAGCTCCAACAGTGAAGACTATGGAGAAAATAAATCTCATTTTCTATCATGTAGGAAATGTGTAAGGAAAAACCCAAGAAAGTGTCTCAATGGAACAAAGAAATGGTTTATGTGTGGGAAATAAGGACTTAAACTAATGAATTATCGGGGAAAATGAAGATTACTATGGAAAAAATAAAAATTATTCTAATAATCCAATTATAGTCATTTTTCGTAAATGTAAGGGACCTTGGCATCACCCAAGTCAATGACATATTCTATAAGATAACCCCTTGGTCAAGGAAGAACCTATGTGGAAATATATGGATAGAAAATGATTAAATGTATTAGTTCTCTTTGTTGATGATATTACTTTGGATGAATTTTTCCTTGAATGTGTTACCCTATAGTTTGTTATGTGAAAATTATATTCAAGGAAGAATTTTCTTTCCTTTTGCGAATATAGTTATAAATATCCATTTTGGTTTATATGATCCTTGAATATGAGGGAATTAGTGGTTAATATATTTAGGGATAAAAATGCGAGGTATGAGACAAAATTTGTGGTTGAATTATGTTATGGTTATTTTGAGGAATTTATCATTGTGGGAATGTTAAAAAATATTGTTTTTGAAAAAGGACAACATGCCGACCATGTGACAGCACGTCGCATCGGACAAAGGTGTGGGAATCAAACCCACAACCAAAGTGCGACTGGGATTTATCGCCTACCACTGGACTACGAGAAGTCCCTGGTTAGTGTCACTAATTAATTTGAGTTCAATTATTTTATTGATCAATAATAAATTTATTTGAGATCATATTTTTATCAAATTGATATCCTTAGTATAGGAAAATGATTTGGTGATTAAGTGATAAATGTTATTTTGGAATAAGTTTGTTCTGTTGGGAACACTATATACCTAAGGAAAATAGAATACTATGGGATTTACTTTGAGGAATAACAATGGATTTATTTTATAGAGATTTAGGTTATTTATTGAAATGATTAACCTATCATAGAAAATATATGATTTGGTTAATTACTTTTAGGTTTGTCACTTTAAGAGTATTTGATGTTATTTGGAGGTATAATTTAACATGGAAGACTAAATAATCAAATTATTCTGAGTTCTGGGTTTCATTACTAGTTTGGATTACATTAAAGGAAATTAAGGAAAACGCTTTATTGAATTGTATTTATTGATCTTTGGGTATTATTTTTTTAATATTATAATTTAAGATTAGTATTTCTATCTGTAAAGGATTATGCATTTTGGGGATCATCTGACCTGTACTAACCATTTGGTTTTTGTTAAATCTCTATATAAAAGGGAAATATATTGTTCATCCTTTTTGGATTATGTTATTCTATATAATTTGATTCTAGTGATTCATGTGTGACTAAGTCATCATGAATACTCATAGTTTTGGGAAAAGATGAGTTAGTAGTAGAAATTTGTTAAAGGATAAAACTATACTTAAAAAGTAATAATATCTCTTTATGTTCTTAGTCAATATCATTAAAAAATTCATTGAATTTTTTAAAATAAACCTAAAACAAAAATGTTGTTTGTTTACTTTCCCTACCAGGGAAAAAATACCATATAACCCATAAAAAGTTTACGATTTTCATATCATTAACATTATCCTAATAATATCTTCGATCAATCCCCATCAGAACTTGATGGTTAGATTTCTCTTCCATATCCATGTTTTCCTACATCTAAAACTACTATGTCTTATTTTTGGTAACCTTCATACTTACCTTCCATTATTTTAAAATAGAGGCCTCATTGATCCATTTTTCGATGTGGGATTTCAACTAAGGTATTTTGAAATGTAAAACCCCAAGATTTCAATCCCGAGATTAAATTGCGATGAATGAATTTATTGAAGGAGGGGATGATGTAGCACCCCAAGATTTAAGGGTATGTTATCTCTTCAATGTAATTCAATAACTTGCACTATACGCAACACTGATTTCGAGCTCACCACGACTTACCAAACTAGCAATTCAAAAAACTATTCAGAATAATATTAACTATATTTTGAATCTTATATACTCCATATAATTTTAACTTATGTATTATTTGTTTCTTTGACATATTATAAGAACAAATTCAATTTTTTAGATAAAAATGTATTTTTAAAAAATTTGTAATTTTACCACCTTTTAACGGAGAATCCTTTTTAAATACAAAATTTGAAACTTTTACATATTCAATTTGACAAAATAAAAATTTTCTTTAGTATTGGGACATCAAAATTTACTTTGGATGAAATTTCAGTATTTCTCTAATAATGATCATTTTTTAATGAATAGTGAAAATACTATATTTTAATTCAAAACAACCTTTTAATATAACTTATTTATATGGATAGATTATCATCTTATATGGT
Organism: Viscum album; assembly: GCA_963277665.1. NCBI lineage: Eukaryota > Viridiplantae > Streptophyta > Magnoliopsida > Santalales > Viscaceae > Viscum > Viscum album. The sequence continues at coordinate 1,370,369,941 of OY728147.1, forward strand.
TTTAAAGTGTAATTAGATTATATTTTTACAATTTAATTTATGGTTGGTCATTGTAAAAAATTTCACTTTGAAATTGGGAATAAACAAGTGTCAATCTTTTGATAGTTATTATTTCAGAAAAACACGCTTTTTGTTTTGTTAAGGGGAATTAATTTTAAATTAATTAATCCATATTCTATGTTTTTAATTTGATAAAATAGACATATGTTTTTAATTCATAATATCAAATATATCTTAGGCTGAATTTTTTTGTATTTTTCTGAAAAACATCATTTTTTGAAAATTAGTGAAACCACTAAGTAGTAGTTAAAAATCTGACATTTTCATTTAAATGAAATTTTACCACTTCTGTGAATTTAATTTCTAAAATCCAACATACATGGTTTTTATTAGAAATTAAAATTTGGTTTAATAAGACGAAAATAATTTTTGGTGATTTATAACTTTTGACTTTTATTTACCGCGGTTAAAGGTAAATAGGCTAATTCAAGGTAAAAATAATATTAAATTAATATAAAATTATCCTAACACTTGTCCTAATATTATTGGATGAGTAATGTTCAACCAAGAAAATCCTTGGGTGAGACTTTTGGCCTTTTAAAGCCACTTGGGTAAGATAATGATATTGATAAGTTTTATTTAAAGTAAAAAATATCATAAACATGTATTGTTTTGCTAAAATGATTTTAATGTGGGGTTATATAATGGATAAATTTTACTATAAATTTTCATTAGAAATTTAAAAGGGCTTACTACATTATGGTATATTTATATAATTTTTAGACATCAAATAAATTAAATTAATTATGACACAATAATAATGCAGTTTTAAATTCATTAATAAATGATTTAAATAAATAATATTATAAAGATTATAATAATATCCAAAAAATGACTAAATCATATTGTATGAGTTTATTTTGACCAGGATTCATCTTTTCGTCGTCTTTAATATATTTAGGACATTTAGAAACCTAAAATCATTATATAATAAAATAATATTTTCACAATTTCTTAAAGATCCCCTCCTCCCCCTTATAAAAAGACCTCACCTCTAACCCATTACTCACACCTATCAATCACATTGTCTCATCCAACCTCTTCCCAAATAAGCTCTTAGGATCCCTCCCTTCCACCTAGAAGATTTACCTTAGGCAGAAGGTACTTCAAGAAATCCTTTTAGTTCAATCCAAATAGAGTTACCCAATTTTAAGGTAACGTCTTTCCAAAAAGTTCTCTTCTTTTATATTACTTACACAACCCCCAAAACACTTTTTATTACTTTATTTTATAACAACACCGGTATCCTCAATAAACTAGGTTGTTTTTATGAGAAGTATTTGAGGTTCATTTACACACACCTCCATCTAATGGTAAAAGAACATACTGTTTCTATGGACGACGAACTACTGTCTCACAAAACGATGATTGTTCAATTATCGCCTAACGCCTCTTATAGTGGACATTATGATGGAACTGTTTTTATATATGATATTTATTATGTTTAGGTTTTCTCTATTCTTCTGTAATTTTCATTTACATACATACCTTTTTTCTTTCCGAAATGTGTGAACACGATAATTTCATTTGAGGATGTTCGGACAACCGCCCCCTCAAAGTGATATGATCCGTTCATGACATACATGGAACCTGTAATGGATGGATTTAATTAAATTATGAAACAAAAATATCATATTATATTATACTGAAATTATAATATACCTATGTATAATTAATTTTTCATTTCAATAAATATGAAATTGAAATTAAAGTATCGTTCATGCAGACGTACGGATTACCGTCTCCATTAACGGTGAATTTCATTTCTTATCTCAAAATATAATGAACTAATATATATTTATATATAGTGAATATATATGATATATATGATTTTTAAATAATGAATTTGATACTATAGATAATATACTTTTGACCACATGGACAAATTGTAATTATAACAAGTTCATTTTTTACATAAGTACCAAATATCGACAAAACGACCATTATTAACTTAAATGATTACAGAATGTTTATAACATGATAATAAGTAGTATGAAATGAATAATAATCCTAAAAATGGATATTCGGAAAGTTGAAATTTACATTAGTTTATTATTAAGGATATTAAAGAACGAATGAGTCATGTCAGACACGAGGTAAGGGGTTTCTTATCTCACATTTAATTCTGTGAGATTTCCATCGTTGACCCCATATTTATTGCATGTTGTGTATTTTGTACTACCATTTGATATATATTATCATTATTCTCTTATATTAATATAATTCTTTGATTCATTTTGTGGTTATTAACTTTTGGTTATACAACACGATTTGATTACAATGTGGTAAGGGGTTTCTTATCTCACTCTTAATTTCGTGACATTTCCATTGTTTTCCACTTATTTATTGCATGTGGTGTATTATGTACTACCCATTATTTTATTCTAGGTATAATATACATTAATTTATGGGTATTTACATATTCATTGTATGATCCTTATTTCATGGGGTGTATGTTTCATGAGTCACCAAATCAGTAAGGGAATTTCAAATTTAAATTTCCACTCATTGGAATTTAAACATAATTCATTGATTATTTTACTCCATGATTATGTGTGGAATCAGTATTTATTATTTATGTAGTCATTTCAACTCACTTTTCTGTTGATATTATTTTTGATACACATAATCACTACATTGATAATTTCTCAAGTCATTGATATGAACTTGATAAGAGAAATCTTAACTAAATTTCCATTCATTTAGTTAAACATCCAAGTCATTAGTGTTGTTTTTACAGGAATATATGTGAATATCCCTTTATTGATTTACACTGAATATCCAATAATATAGAGTGTATTTATATTTTCACACATAATTATGTCATTGATTTATCCTTTACCTAAGGATATAGTCATTATAAGGGATATCATCTCAATTTACAATCCGTTGAGACTTCTTTGTTGATTATGTGCCAATTCACATTTATATGGTCTATATACTGTACTTTGACATATTATATCAAGAATCCCTTTATTCTCATGATATTATAATTTTCTTATTACCTCAATTATTTTTGTTCATGCGTCTCTCATTTGGTTAGGAACCCTTACTAAAATATCAATTTAAATGTTTTAATGATTTACTATTATAATTCTTTCTCATTAATGTCCATGTTTTAAAAATGGTTTTAAGTACTTAGTTATATGTAAATTGATGTTTTAAAATTAAAAATTTCTTTTAAAAGTTTCAAAGTGGTATGGGACACTTTAATTCTAAAATCTATTTTAAAGAGCTTCTTCATAAACAATGATACTTCTAAATGTTTTCATGAAAATGGGTTATTTATCTCAAATATTTTTACTGATCATTTTCAACTACGTCAACATAATGTACGGGATATTATTCTTGATCAACTTTGATTTATTACGATACAAATATTTCATACTGTATTGAAGGATTTGTGATATGTTTGGTTGTGGATGTGTTATTTTTATACCATTCATGGTTCATTGATAAAGTATTGACATTTCATTTTCTAGTTTTAATACGAATGTTTATGTTATGCTTAAACCTTTTCATATGAGAAATGCATTGGATGTAGTAAGTGGTGGGTGGAGCCCTCTATAGCTCCTCGATGCATCGGTAGGTCTCATGAGACAAACTAGTGTCTTAGCACAAGGACTTGACAAAATATTATTTGTAGTCTTGGCCCAAGGCCATGACTATGTGGTTATAATGTCCGACATTATGCATTCAATCATTATCAGAATAACTAATGTTATTTCATGTGGTTATTGGATTAGTAGAATACCCATGACTATGTTTTATTATGGCATTATTTACTCAAATCATATTCCTGCAATAATGTGTTCATGTTTATTATTTGTAAACGTAATTATTTTCAATAATTCACCATGACTAATGTTTATGTTATCTTCTATTGTATTACTTACTCTTACTGTAACGCCCCGACCCCAGTTACCCAGAGTCGGTGTATTATTACATAACATTGACATGATCAGAAGAAAGATAAAAACTTGAAAGACCGATTGGTTTAGTATCCTTGGAAGCAATAGATATATTCATAAAGTTTTACATTACATCATAAAGTGAAAAACTACTACAACAACATAGTTTCCATATTCCACACTCATATCCCCACATAAAATCCATGTTGGTCATTCATAACTTACTTCTTCACATCCTGGGAAAAATAAAACATAGAAAAGGGGTGAGCTCAAATGCCCAGTAAGGATAACAATATAGCAGAAACTTTAAAAAATAAGCATAAACATTTAAGGAAATGTATAAATAAAACCAAATCCTTTAAAACTTGAACTTCAACATAGTATGGAAAAAGTAAAATGAAATAATTCCATTTACTTATTCACATGGATATTCTACTAATCGAATAATCATATGCAATATCAATAACCACTTTTATAATGATGGAATGCATGATACTGAACTTTAATTTCTGTGTCAAGGCCTCGTGCCAAGACCTAAGGGAAAACTGTAACTCGAACCCAACCCAGAGAGCCTCTGTAACCGGACTCCATCCCGGAGTGCCTCTAATAACCAGACACCAACCCGGAGTTCCTCTAATAACCGGACACCAATCCGGAGTGCCTCTAATAACCAGACACCAACCCGGAGTGCCTCTAATAATCGGACACCAACCCGGAGGGCTTACTTTTACTGATCCCCAACCCGGAACATACTAGTCCAACACATTCATCTTAAGAAGAGGATGAAATATAACGTAAACATTCATATTAAAACTAACATAAAAATGTCAAAACTTTAATCATAAACCATTAATGGCATAAAAATAACTCATCCATAGTCAAAAATATCACAAAACCTTAAATACAATATGGATGATTTGTATCATAATAAATCAACTTGAAACAAGTTTAAAATCTATCAAAGGATGTTGACATGATGAAATCAATACTATTTGAGAGAAATATCTTTTTTTTTTAAATCATTTAAAAGTCAAATAATTATAAAGAAACCCTTTATTTTGAAAATATATTTATAATATTTTTAAGTAAGCTTCAAAGGTGTAATAACGGCGTAGAATAACCTCACCCACCGTATAAGTTAAAAAAGACATTCTTACCTTAGTTTTGTCAAAAGGTTAAAAAGGACCTTGTTTGGAAAACGACGGAAAGATTCCTTTATAAACCTCTTATAAAAAGTCAAACAAGGGTATAAATGTCTTTAACCCATATTCTTTTAAATAGTAAAATTTTTTTGAAATACATTTTTAAGAAACATGGATGTGGATGATAAAGAGATCCCAGTAGATTATTACGTATATACAACCTTGGATAATGAAGAGATTGCAAAATAAACCCTTACCAATTTGGTAACTTACAAAACATACAACCCATGAAAGAGGTATCATACAATGAATATGTAAATACACATAAATTAAATTTTATTACACAAATAATATAATTATGGGCAGCACATACACCACACAAAAGTTAATGGTGGCAATATGGCATGAATCTCACGGGAATAAGGAGTGAGATGAAAACCCCTTACCATGAACTTTTCCTTGGTTGAGGGTAGGTTAACCTCCTATATAATGGTGAAATAATTGTTATTAAATTATACAGGAATCATATATATTAATATGATATCATATATGATCTTTCAACATTGATTTTTTAATAATATCTTTGAATTATCGTCGTTTCGGGTGTTAACTTACTCGTTTTCCTTTATATGTTTTGTTACATAAGACGTGTTTGTTATGGATATGTTGTATATTATTCATATACATAATGATATCAAGTCCTTAAACATTATTTTTAAATCATCAAATGATAATTATACTTGAATTGATGCGATGGAGAATGAATCTCATCGCGTTCGTGGAGACGGTAGTCTGTACGTACGCACGAGCGACAATATCATTCTTTTGATATTAAAATAATATATAAATGGATGTTATATCATATATACAGAATCATTAACATGTTATATTTATTATTTACATGAGTTACACATCATTATTATACCCATCCAAATAATAATATATTGAATAACAATTACACCACGACGTGGAGACAGTAAGCCGTACGTACGCACGTATGGTGACATGTTTTTCAAAGGGTGGATAGAATACTGAATATGGTTGTACCATATTTATAATAACATCACAGTATATATATGATACTGGAGTTATTATTTTAGAATGGTAATAACAATGGAAGAAGAAGTGGAAGAAGAAAGGAACTTGGAAAAGGGTGGTGAAATATTTACCTCTTCTTTGGGTTCTTCCTTTTGATTTGATCAAAAGGGATCCTTAAGTTGGCTTTCTGATCAAAATAATGCCTCTATGTTGTATTTAGGGAAGTTGGGAGAGTATTTGGGCAGATTTTTTCCAAACCAAAAGGCTTTGAATGTGTGAAGAAATGAGAAGGAGAGGTGCCCTTTTATAAGAGGGGTGAGGGGCACCTTTGGAAAAGCTAGAAATAATAATTTATAATAAATTCATATTCGGTTTATAATGGCTCCAAAGTTGATTATTCAAATTTTATGGTGGGGAAAGGTCGAAAACCACTCAACCAATAGAATTTAGATAGGTTTGGGTACTTATATTAACCTTATCATTAAGTATTAACTCTAAGTTAATTAGTTTCACTTTTACAATGTCTCTTTGTATTTTTATATTATACGGTTAATAATCTTACTATATACATCCAAGATACCCCCAAGTGGTCCAGTAATGATACAAATATCATGATATAAGTCTCTTGGCCTAACCTTAGATTTTTTAGGAACTTAATATCAATTAATAATATAATATTTGTTTTAAAAACTCTTTTATGTCAATTTTGACACTATTCAATAGTTGATTTTTGTGAAACTCATAACAGAATTATTACTTCGAACAAAGTTAATTAAATAAATCCTAACATGTCATATTAACCTAGAAAATTATTGTAGTTCATTAAACGTCTCAAATAATATTTATTTGGGTATTTATAATATCAATTATTCTAATTTTTCATTAATTAGGTAATTACTGCATCATCATTGTGTCATATATAAATTAAATTATTTAATGTATAAAAAGTATAAATAAAATATCATTATGTATGAAATAGTTTTAGCTTTCTAATGAATAATTATAGTCTAAATTCCAACATATATAACCCTATGTAAAAAAAAATTCTAAAAGATATATGCTTGTGTCATTTTTGTATTCATTTTAACTTAATTAAAATAAAGTGTCCCTATCACCTACAAGTGGCTCCATGGGGTCCCAAAATCGACCCAAAGATGGACATTGTCGGACATGTATCAACCAATAAGGTTAGGACACGTTTTATGGTAATTTCTTGTTATTATAATATTATTTTATAAACCTTATTTACCGGATTTACCCTTTAACCATGGTAAATAAAATATTTACCGCAGTAATTATTCAAAATGTCTAAAAATAAAAGTTACCTATTTACACAATTTGAACATCCTGATTCAAAATATAAAATCCATTTTTCCAAATTCAAAACACAGAAGTGGAAAAAATTAATTTAAAATCAATTCCCGTTGTTAAAACAAAAAGTGTGTTTTTAAGAGATAATAACTATCAAAAGATTGACACTTGTTTATGTTTAGTTTAATTGTAAAATTATGTACAATGACCAAAATTATATTAAATGGTAAAAATATATTCTAAATATACTTTAAAACCACTCAAATTCATAATTTATCAATATAAATTATTTCGATTAAAAAAGTTGTTGTTAATTAAAATTTAGTAAATTTCATTATTCATCAAAATATAAGTGTTATCTGAAAAGTTCCAAAATTTCACCCTAGGATAAATTCGATATTCCAAATCCAAAAATGAAGTTTATTTTGAAATATAAAATCTATATAATTTCAAAAGGTAGGTATTACTGTTCATAACGGCTAGTTTGATTGGTTGTGGTGTGTTAGAACTCGGTGTTGCGTACAACACACGCTATCACATTATTCAAAGAGAAGCATACCGTAGAAGCTTGGGGTGTTACATTTTAAATTCATGATGTCCCCATTTAGTCAAAAAGTTTAAAATATTGTATTTAAAAAGGGTTCACTATTAAAAGTTGGTAAAAGTGCAATACTGAAAATGAATTTGTTCTTACATTATGTCTAAGAAACTGATAATATGGATTCTAAAATTATAAGAAATATATAAAGTTTAAAATTTAGTTAATACTATTTATAACCTCTTTTGAACGGCATGTTTGGTAATTCATGGTGCGCTTGAACCCGGTGTTTCCTGTAGTGCCAGTTATTGAATTATTTTGAAGAAATAACACACTATGAAATCTTGGGGTGTTACATTCTCCCCTACTTCAATAAATTGCATCCTCACAATTTGAAATTGTTCTTCGAAAATAAAAGGTTGAAAATAGAAAATATATTTGTGGGAAAACCCACATCAGAAATTGGGTTACTAAAATTTAGTCTTAATATGAGGAAAAGAGAAATTAAAGGGTCACCACCAAATTATGATCTCGATTAGGAGAACATTGGTGGCAATTAGAGACATATAAATGGGGTAAAACGTAAATATTTATAGGTAGTTATTGAGGTCATAAATCACAAACATGTGTAAAATTTAGGTCCTTAAATTCATCAATCTATGATGATTTGAAATACCATTGGTTCAACAAAACATAGGGTATTAGGATAACACATTTTTGACATTTCAAAATATCTTAATTGAAATCCCACATCGAAAAATGAATTAATGAGGCCTATATTTAAAATAAAGAGTGGAAAATTTGAAGATTACCGAAAATAACACATACTAGGGTTCCATGTAGGAAAATATGGATATGTAAGAGAAATCTAACCATCAATTATCTGATGGAGAGTGGTAGAGAACATGGCTATGAAAAGGCCAACAATCCCAAAGCCATAAATTAGTGATGATTTAAGGTACCATATAGGACAACATTTTTGTTCAAAGATCATTTTCTTAATGTTGAGGAATTTATTTATGAGATTGGATAAGATCATAAGGAGATATACTTACTTTATAATAAGAGTTTTATCCATTAATAAATTTCTACCACAAACTCATCTTTCACTCTAAAAGATAATAGAACGTAAAAAAATTCTATTTATACTAATCGTACAGGGTTCCAAAATAAATGAATTTATAATTCATCTACCAGATCTTTTAAAAAAACTACATTATTTAATCCAGGAAATCTCGTGGGCCAGTGGTGGGTGATACACCCTTGTCGCCCTTCGGTTGCGGGTTCAAGTCTTACGGCATTGCCGGTCGTGACGGGTTGGTGCCCGACATCCGGGTTTTCCTTTTATGGCAATTCATAATTAATCTCAAACTAGAATTTATCCAAAATACTTCGGTCCAAACTCACAGTCCAACATTTATAAGGAAGGTAAACATAATGTAGATCCTTTTTACCCCGTAATATCATATTAATACCTTTAACGTGTATTCTTTTAAAACACTGAAACATCCTGAATTACCATAATCCTTATTGATTACATTCATGCTCCCTTATTCCATATAGCATGCTAGATATACTTCATCAATCCAAAAATGTTTTAAACCCCAACAATGATGGAATATACAAATCATTAATCAGCTTCAAGGTAGTCATGAATATCCACTATAATTTATCCAAATCAATTATGTATTATTCTAAAATCACTACCTCGGTATCATAACCATATTATGGTTTATCTTTCCCTCAACCATATATTTTCAAAAAATTTAACCTGCTATTGAGTCACTTTTCTTGTTTCGACACAATCTCAAGTCCTTAATGAAATAGTACTGCAGTACAATCCTTATATACTCCATAATTATTATAACAAGTACATTGTTGATACAACACTCAAATGACATAATCAGCATAAGAACTCTAATCATTCCTCTTCATCTATGGTAGTGTCATAACTTGATTATTATCCAATATCATCATTTGCAGCATAGTCTGATGACTGGGACATAGGTTCGCGTAGTGTCCAAACTCCTTGAACATGAGGCATTGTACATTTGAAACCATTTTCTTACCCTTGCAGTCACGTACTTTGTGCCCTTTTCCTCCACACTTATAAAAAACTCCCATTCCTTTCAGGCAAGTTCTAGGGTGTTTCTTCCCATAGTTATCACATATGGGAAAATTCTTCTTTTCCCTCTTCCCTTTATCCATCTTTCTCTCTTCCATCCTTTTCTTCTCTTGCTTCCCTTCAAAGCCACGGGACTCAGTAAACTCTTTACTTATCTTATCAACACATGATATTATTTCTTCATATGATGATAATACATGGGAGACTATTTTCCTTATAAATTCTAGCTTAAGACCATGAAAGATATGATCCTTCTTTCTCTTTGGATCATGTGCATTGCTGGAGTTATCATTCCTTCTTCTGGGCGCCATTTCTAAACAATGGCATACACTGGATTAGTTTATGAATAACAATACCAAATCCCAAACTTGTAAAACACATAACATAAATTAAATAGTTTATGGATATAATCCATAATCATAAAAATGTCTCCTTTGAGAAATTATATACTCATAAACTCTTAATAATGGTTTGTAAAGAAAATGAGAATTATCCTAAGCATATCCCCCAGGAGTGTCGTAACCAAGAGTGCAGCAAGGCCCGTTGTCGTGCACCAGTTCCCGTTTGAGTTTAGCTCAAAGCGGTGTTTTCGTGTTTTACCCCTAGGTACATCTGTGCCAGAGCCGCCTCTACCTGCTCGTATCCAGACAGAGATGTATTGCTCGGAAAACTCACAAAATCTCTACAATACCCAAATTCTAGGAAGTTCTTCTGTACTAATCCTCATAGTCCATCTTAAATATATGTGCTCTAATCAAAGTTTATATAAATCTAGCTTCCAAGGTTTGTACTAAACTTCCTCTGATACCAACTGTAACGCCCCGACCCCAGTTACCCAGAGTCGGTGCATTATTACATAACATTGGCATGATCACAAGAAAGATCAAATCTTGAAAGACCGATTGGTTTAGTAGCCTTGGAAACACTAGATATATTTATAAAGTTTTACATTACATCATAAAGTGAAAAACTACTACAATAATATAGTTTCCATATTCCAAACTCATATCCCCACATAAAATCCATACAGGTCATTCATGACTTACATCTTCACATCCTGGGAAAAATAAAACATAGAAAAGGGGTGAGCTCAAATGCCCCATAAGGATAACAATATAGCGGAAACTTTCAAAAATAAGCATAAACATTTAAGGAAATGTATAACTAAAACAAAATCCTTTTAAACTGGAACTTCAACATAGTATGGAAAAAGTAAAATGAAATAATTCCATTTAATTCTTCACATGGATATTCTACTAATCTAATAATCACATGCAATATCAATAACCACTTTCATAATGATGGAATGCATGATGTCGAACATTAATTTCTGTGTTGAGGCCTCGTGCCAAGACCTAAGGGATAACTGTAACTGGAACCCAACCCGGAGAGCCTCTGTAACCGGAATCCATCCCGGAGTTCCTCTAATAACTGGACACCAACCCAGAGTGCCTCTAATAACCTAAAACCAACCCGGAGGGATTACTTTTACCGGTCCCCAACCTTGAACATACTAGTCCAACACATTCATCTTAAGAAGAGGATGAAATATAACGTAAACATTCATATTAAAACTAACATACAAAATGTCAAAAAATTAATCATAAACCATTAATGGAATAAAAATAACTCATCCATATTCAAAAATATCACAAAAGCTTAAATAAAATTTGGATGATTTTTATCATAATAAATCAACTTGAAACAAGTTTAAAATCTATCAAAGGATGTTGACATAGTTGAAATCAATACTATTTGAGAGAAATATCTCTTTTTTTAAATAATTTAAAAGTCACATAATTATATAGAAAACCTTTATTTTGAAAATATATTTATAATCTTGTGAAGGAAACTTCAAAGGTGTAATAACAGCAGAGAATAACCGCACCCGCCGTATAAGTTAAAAAGACATTCTTACCTTAATTTTGTCAAAAGGTTAAAAAGGACCTTGTTTAGAAAACGACGGAAAGATTCCTTTATAAAACTCTTTTAAAAAGTCAAACAATGTTATAAATGTCTTTAACCCATATTCTTGTAAATAGTAAAAATGTTTTGAAATACATTTTTAAGAAACATGGTTGTGGATGATAAAGAGATCCCAGTAGATTATTACGTATATACAACCTCGGATAATGAAGAGATTGCGAAATAAACCCTTGCCAATTTTGTAACATACGAAACATACAACCCATGAAAGAGGTATCATACAATGAATATGTAAATACACATAAATTAAATTTTATTACACAAAGAATATAATTATGGGCAGTACATACACCATACAAAAGTTAGTGGTGGCAATAGAGCGTGAATCTCACGGGAATAACGAGTGAGATGAAAACCCCTTACCTTAAACTTTTCCTTGGTTGAGGGTAGGTTAACCTCCTTTACAATGGTGAAATAATTGTTATTAAATTATACAAGAATCATATATATTAATATGATATCATATATGATCTTTTAACATTGATTTGTTAATAATATCTTAGAATTATCGCCGCTTCGGGTGTTAACTTTTTCTTTTATATAATTTTTTACATAAGCCGTGTTTGTTATGGATAGGTTGTATCTTATTCATATACAGAATGATATCAAGTCCTTAAACATTATTTTTAAATCATCAAATGATAATTATACTTGAATGGATACGATGGAGAATGAATCTCATCGCGTTCGTGGAGATGGTAGTCTGTACGTACGCACGAGCGACAATATCATTCTTTTGATATTAAAATAATATATAAATGGATGTTATATCATATATACAGAATCATTAACATGTTATATTTATTATTTTAATGAGTTACACATCATTATTATACCCATCCAAATAATAATATATTGAATAACAATTACACCACAATGTGGAGACGGTAAGTCGTACGTACGCACGTATGGTGACATGTTATTCAAAGGGTGGATAGAATACTGAATATGGTTGTACCATATTTATAATAACATCACAATATATATATGATACTGGATTTATTATTTTATAATTGTAATAACAAAGTAAGAAGAAGTGGAAGAAGAAAGAAACATGGAAATGGGTGGTGAAATCTTTACCTCTTCTTCGGGTTCTTCCTTTTGATTTGATCAAAAGGGCTCCTTAAGATGTCTTTCTGATCAAACTAAGGCCTCTAGATTTTAGTGAGGCAAGTTGGGAGAGTATTTGGTCAGAGTTTGGCCGAACCAAAAGGCTTTGAAGGTGTGAAGAAATGAGGAGGAGTTCCCTTTTATAAGAGGGGTGAGGGGCACCTTTGGAAAAGCTAGAAATATTAATTTATAATAAATTCATATTCGGTTTATAATGCCTCCAAAGTTGATTATTAAAAGTTTAAGGTGGGGATAGGTTGAAAACCACTCAACCAATAGAATTTAGACAGTTTTGGGTACTTATATTAACCTTATCATTAAGTATTAACTCTAAGTTAATTAGTTTCACTTTTACAATGTCTCTTTGTATTTTTATATTATATGGTTAATAAACTTACTATATACATCCAAGCGACCCCCAAGTGGCCCATTAATGATACAAATATCATGATATAAGTCTCTTTGACGAACCTTAGATTTTTAAGAATTTAATATCAATTAATAATATAATATTTGTTTTAAAAACTCTTTTATGTCAATTTTGACACTGTTCAATAGTTGATTTTTGTGAAACTCATAACAGAATGATTACTTCGAAAAAAGTTAATTAAATCAATCCTAACATGTCATATTAACCTAGAAAATTAGTGTAGTTCATAAAAAGTGTCAAATTATATTTATTTGGGTATTTATAATATCAATTATTCTAATTTTTCATTAATTAGGTAATTACTGCATCATCATTGTGTCATATATAAATTAAATTATTTAATGTCTAAAAAGTATAAATAAAATATCATTATATATGAAATAGTTATAGATTTCTAATGAATATTTATAGTCTAAATTCCAACATATATAACCCTATGTAAAAAAAAATTTCTAAAAGATATATGCTTGTGTCATTTTTGTATTCATTTTAACTTAATTAAAATAAAGTGTCTCTATCACCTACAAGGGGCTCCATGGGGTCCCTAAATCGACCCAAAGATGCCCATGGTCGGACATGTATCAACCAATAAGGTTAGGACATGTTTTATGGTAATTTTGTATTATTATAATATTATTTTTTAACCCTTATTTACCAGATTAACCCTTTAACCATGGTAAATAAAATATTTACCGCAGTAATTATTCAAAATGTCTAAAAATAAAAGTTACCTATTTACACAATTTGAACATCCTGATTCCAAATATGGAATCCATTTTTCCAAATTCAAAACACAGAAGTGGCAGAAATTAATTTAAAATTAATTTACGTTGTTAAAACCAAAAGCATGTTTTTAAGAGATAATAACTATCAAAAGATTGACACTTGTTTATGTTCGGTTTAATTGTAAAATTATGTACAATGACCAAAATTATATTAAATGGTAAAAATTTATTCTAAATATACTTTAAAACCACTCAAATTCATAATTTATCAATATAAATTATTTCGATTAAAAAAGTTGTTTTTAATTAAAATTTAGTAATTTTCACTATTCATCAAAATATAAGTGTTATCTGAAAAGTTCCAAAATTTCACCCTAGGCTAAATTCGATATTCCAAATCCAAAAATGAAGTATATTTTGAAATATAAAATATATATAATTTCAAAAAGTAGGTATTACTATTCATAACGGCTAATTTGATTGGTTGTGGTGTGTTAGAACTCGGAGTTGCGTACAACACACACTATCACATTATTCAAAGAGAAGCCTACCGTAGAAGCTTGGGGTGTTACATTTTATATTCATGATGTCCCCATTTAGTCAAAAAAATTAAAATATTGTATTTAAAAAGGGTTCACTATAAAAAGTTGGTAAAAGTGCAATACTGAAAATGAATTTGTTCTTACATTATGTCTAAGAAACTGATAATATGGATTCTAAAATTATAAGGATTATATAAAGTTTAAATTTTAGTTAATACTATTCATAACCTCTTTTGAACGGCATGTTTGACAAGTCATGGTGCGCTTGAACCCGGTGTTGCGTGTAGTGCCAGTTATTGAATTATTTTGAAGAAATAACACACTATGAAATCTTGGGGTGTTACACTTACTAAGCATCTGAGCTCACACCTTTCTTATGTTTTATTCTCCCAGGATTCCAGAAAATTTATTATGATTGATATGCGGGGTTAAGCTATGGAATTAATGGAGTTCTCAAAGGATAATTTATGTTGTGTTTTATTTTCTAATGTGTAATGTAACATTTGTGTATGGAATATATTTTCCAAGACTGCTAAAATGATTAGACTTTCTTGAAATTATTCCTTGTAATCCTGCCAATTTAATAAAATAATGCACCAGCTTCTGGATTCTGGGGTCAGGGTGTTACCGTTGGTATCAAAGAATGTTTAGTATAAACCTTGGAAATAAGATTTAGAGAAACTATGATTAGAGAATTTTACCCTAATATAGACTTTGAGGACCAGTATAGAAGATATTCCTATACTTTTGGTAATATATAAATTTTGTTTATTTTTGAAGAAATACATTCCTATCTGGATACGAGTAGGTAGAGGAGGATCTGGCACAGATGTTCCTAGGGGTAAAACCCAAAAACACTGTTTTGAACTAGACTCGAATGGGAACTAGTGCACGATAATGGGCCTTGTTTCACTCTTGGTTACGACACTCCCAGGGGATATGCTTAGGATAATTCACATTTACTTTACAAACAAATTTGAAGTATTTTAATATAAGATGAGAATACATTACCATGGTTGATCCTAATGTGGCATAGATTTGAAACAAGGTGTCCTGATATTCTCAAAATGATTTTATGAAACACGGAATTCTTTCTTGTGTTATTCAATGGCTGGATTCCAAGGAAGTCATAGTAACATTGATCATGATGTACAAAGTGGGCACGATGGTGAAAATGAGAAAAAAAAATAATTTTGATAGGCATAAAAGATATTGTGTTCGTGCTAAATCATTTTTCCAAAAATATGATAAAATATATATATATTAACCAACTCTCGGACTCAACAAAGAAGATAATGGTGGTGAATGAAAACAGCTCCAGCAGTGAAGACTATGGAGAAAAGAAAGCTCATTTTCTATCATGTAGAAAATGTGGAATGAATCACCCAGGAAAGTGTCTCAATGGAACAATGAAATTCTTTATGTGTGGGAAAGGACTTAAAGTAAAGAATTATCAAGGAAAAATGAAGAGTAGTATAAAAAAATAGATCCTAAGAATCCAATTATAGTCATTTGTCGTAAATTTAAGGGACCTTGGCATCACCCAAGTCAATGAACTATTCTATAAGATAACCTCTTGGTCAAGGAAGAACCTATGTGGAAATATATGCATAGAAAAATGTTTAAATGTATTAGTACTCTTTTTTGATGATATTACTTTGGAAGAATTTTCTCTTGTATGTGTAACCCTTTAGTTTCTTATGTGAAAATTCTATTCAAGGAAGAATTATCTTTTCTTTTGTGAATATAGTTAAAAATATCCATTTTGGTTTATATTATCCTTTAATTTGAGGGAATTATAGGTTATTATATTTAGTGATAAAAATGCGATGTATGAGACAAAATTGGTGGTTAAATAATGTTATGGTTATTTTGTTTAATTTATAGTTTTCGTAATGTTAAAAATATAGTTTTTGAAAAAGGATAACATGATGACCATGTGAAAACCTATCGTTTCGGACAAAGCTGTGGGAATCAAACCCACAACCAATGTGCGACAGAAATTTATCATCTACCACTGGACTACGAGAAGTACCTAGTTAGTGTGACTAATCCTTTTGAGTAAAATTATTTTATTGATCAATAATAAATTTATTTGATATCATATTTTTATCAAATTGATATCCTTAGTATAGGAAAATGATTTGGTGATTATGTGATAACTGTTATTTGGGAAGAAGTTTGTTCTGTTGGGAACACTATATGCCTAAGGAAAATAGAATACTATGGGATTTAATTTGAGGAATAATGATGGATTTATTTTATAGAGATTTAGGTTAATTATGGAAATGATTAACATATCCTATAAAATATGTGATTTGGTTAATTACTTTCAAGTTTGTGACTTTAATAGTAGTTGATGTTATTTGGGGATACAATTTAACATGGAAGACTACGTAGTAAAATTATTCTTAGTTTTGGGTTTCATTCCTAGTTTGGATTATATTAAAGGACTTTAAGTAAAATTCTTTATTGAATTGTATTTATTGATCTTTGGATATTGTTTGTTTAATATTAGAATTTAAGATTACTATTTCTTTCTATAATGGATTATCCAATTTGGGGATCATCTGACCTTGTACTAACCATTTCGTTTTGGTTAAATCTCTATAGGCAAGGGAAATATATTGTTTATCCTTTGTGGAATATGTTATTCTCTAGAAGTTGATTCTAGAAATGTAGGTGTGACCAAGTCATCATGAATACTCATCGTTTCGAGAAAAGTTGAGTTAGTGGTTGACATTTATTAAAGGATGAAACTATACATAAAAAGTAATGATATCTCATTATGTTCTTATTTAATCTCATAAATAAATTCTTCAACATTATTAAAAGGAACATAAAACAATAACATTGTTCGTTTACTTTTCCTACCAGGGAATCAAACACCGTTTAACCCATCACAAGTTTACGGTTTTCAGATCATTAAACTTCTCCTAATAATATCCTCAATCACTCTCCATCAGAACTTGATGGTTATATTTCTCTTCTATATCCATGTTTTCGTACATGGAACACTAGTATGTGTTATTTTTGCTAATCTTCATACTTCTCTTTCTTAAATTTAAAATAGAGGCCTCATTGATCCATTTTTCATTGTGGGATTTCAACTAATGTATTTTGAAATGTAAAAACCCATGTTTTAAATCCCAATATTAAATTGTGAGGATGAAATTTATTGAAGGAGGGGGTAATGTAACACCCCACGATTTCATGGTATGTTATCTCTTCAATGTAATTCAATAACTTGGACTATAGGCAACACTGAGTTCAAGCACATCACGACTTACCAAACTAGTCATTCAGAAAAATGGTTCAGAATAGTATTAACTGGATTTTGAAACTTATATACTCCATATAATTTTAATTCATGTATTATGTGTTTCATAGACATATTATATGAACAAATTCATTTTTTTAGATAAATAATTTATTTTTCATAAAATTGCAATTTTACCACCTTTTAATGGTGAATCCTTTTTAAATCCAATATTTGACACTTTTACATATTCAATTTAAAAAAATAAAATTTCACTATTATCGGGACATCAATATTTACTTTGGATGAATTTTTTCTATTTTAATAATAATGTTCATTTTTTAATGAATAGTGAAGAATACTATATTTAAATTCAAAACAGCCTTTTAATATAACTTATTTATACGGATATATTCTCTTCTTAAATGGTTTTAAAGTGTAATTAGATTATATTTTTACCATTTAATTTAATGTTGGCCATTGAAAGAATTTTCACTTTGAAATTGGGCATAAACAAGTGTCAATCTTTTGATACTTTTTATTTCTTAAAAACATGCTTTTTTATTTTAACAATGAGAATTGATTTTAAATCAATTAATCCATATTCTATGTTTTTAATTTGATAAAATAAAATGATTTTTGAATTTTTAATATCAAATATAGCTTAGGCTGAATTTTTTATATTTTTATGAAAATCTTCAATTTTTGATGAATAGAGAAACCACTAAGTAGTAGTTAAAAATATTACTTTTTCATTTAAATGAAATTTTACCACTGTTATGAATTTAATTTTTAAAATACGACATACATGGTTGTTATTAGTAAGTAAAATTCGGTTCAATAAGATGAAAATAAATTTTGGTGAATATTAACTTTTGACTTTTATTTACAGCGGTTAAAGGTAAATATGGTAATTAAAGGTAAAAATAATATCAAATTAATATAAAATCACCCTAACACTAGTCCTCATATTATTGTATGATTAATGGCTGACCAATACAATCCTTGGGTGAGACTTTTGGCCTTTTAATGCCACTTGGGTAAGATAATGATATTGATAAGTTTTATTTAAAGTAAAAAAAATATCATAAACTTGTATTGATTTGCTAAAATGATTTTAATGTGTGGTTCTATAATGGATAAATTTTAATACTAATTTTCATTATAAATCTAAAATTATTTACTAAATTATTTTATTTTTTTTATTTTTTATACATCAAATGAAATAAATTAATTGTGACACAGTAATGAAGTAGTTTTTACCTCATTAATAAATGATTTAAATAAATAAGATTATAATGATTAAAATAATATCTAAAACATGTCTGGATATTATTGGATGAATTTATTTCTACCATGATTCATTTTTTCTTCAGCTTCAATTAATTTTGGACATTTAGAAACATGAAATCATTATATAATAAAATAATATTTTCACACTTTCCTAAAGAGCCCCTCCTCCAGCATATAAAAAGCCTTCACTTTTAACCAATTAATCACCCCTCTAAATCCCCTTGTCTCATCCATCCTCTACCCAAATAAGCTCTTAGGATCCCTCCCTTTTAATTAGAAGCTTTACCTTATTCATTAGTAACTTAAAAAATCCATTTGGTTCAATCCAAAGGGAGTTACCCAATTTTAAAGAAACCTCTTCCCAAAAGTTCTCTTCTTTTATTTTACTTCTACAACCCCATAAAATCTTTTTATTACTTTCATTTATAGCAACACCATTATCATCAATAAAATAGGATGTTTTAATGAGATTTATTTTAGCTACACCTATACACACCTACACCTAATGGTAAAAGAACAAACTGTTTTTGTGGATGAAGAACAACTGCCTCACGAAATGATGATTGTCATATTATCTCCTACCGCCTCTTATAGTGGCCATTATGATGGAATTTTATTTATATATGATATATAATATTTATATGTTTTCTCTATGATTCTGTAATTTTCATTTACAAATGTACCTTTATGCTTTCCGAAATGTGTGAACATGATAATTTCATTTGAGGAAGTGTGGATTACCGCCCCCTCAAAGTGATATGTTTATTCATGACATACATAGAACGTGTAAAGGATGGAATTTATTAAATTATGAAACACATATATAATATTATATTATACTTAAATTATAATATACCTATGTATAATTATGTTTTCATTTCATTAAATATGAAATATAAATGAAAGTAGTGTTCATGCATACGTATGACTAACCGTCTCCATGAACTGTGAATTTCATTTCTTGTCTCCAAATATCATGAAATTATATATATATATATATATATATGTTGTATATATATATATATTATATATATGATATATATGATATTTGAATAATTAATATGATACTTGTGATAATAGAATTTCGACCACATGGACAATTTGTAATTATAACAAGTCCATTTTTGACTCATGTACCAAATATCGACAAAACGACCACTGTTAACTTAAATGATTACATAATGTTTATAACATGGAAATAAGTAATTAAAAAGGAATAATAAACTTGAAAAATGATCTTAAGCAAGTAGAAATTTTCTTTAGTTTATTATTCAGGAGATTAAGGAACGAACTATTCTAGTCGGACACGAGGTAAGGGGTTTCTTATCTCACTTTTAATTCCCCGAGATTTCCATTGTTCACAACATATTTATTGCATGTGGTGTATTTTGTACTGCCATTTGATATATATTATCATGATTCTATTATATTCATGGTATTCTGTGATTCATTTTGTGGTTATTAACTTTTGGTTATAGGACTCGATTTATTACAATGTGGTAAGGGGTTTCTTATCTCACTCTTAATTTTGTGAGATTTCCATAGTTCGACACTTATTTATTGCATGTGGTGTATTATGTACCACCCATGATTTTATTACTGGTGTAATATAAATTAATTTATGGGTTTATACATCTTTATTTTATGATCTTTCTTTCATGGGTTGTATGTTCCGTGAGTTACCAAATCGGTAAGGTAATTTCAAATTTCAATTTACACTCATTGGGATTTATGCATAATTCATTGATTATTTTACTCCCAGATTATGTGTGGAATCAGTATTTTTTATTTATGTAGTAATTTCCACTCACCTTTGTGTGGATATACTTTTGATACAAATAATAACTATATTTATACTTTCTCAAGTCATTGATATGAACTTGATAAGAGTAATCTTAACTCAATTTCCATTCATTGAATTAAACATCGAAGTCATTGGTGTTGTTTTTACAAGAATATGTGAGAATATCATCTGATTTATTTTCACTGAATATCCAGTAATAGTGAGTGTATTTATATTTTTCACACATAATTATGTCATTGATTTATCCTTTACCTAAAGATACAATCAGTATAAGGGACTTCATCTCAATTTACATTCCTTTGAGACTTCTTTGTTGACTATGCACCAATTCACTTTTATATGGTGTATATACTGTACTTTGACATAGTTTATCTTGAACACCTTTATTATAATGATATTATAATGTTTTTATTGCCTCAATTATTTGTATTCACGCGTCTCTCATTTGGTCAGGAACTCTAACTATAATATCATTTTAAATGTTTTAAAGATTTTTTCATCTAAATATTTCTCATTAAAGTCCATGATTTAAAAATGGTTTTAAGGTTTTAATTATATGGACATTAGTGTTTTAAAATTTAAAATTCCTTTTAAAAGTTTCAATGTGTAATGGGACACTATGATTAAAAAATCAATTTTAAAGAGTTTCTTGATAAATAGTGATACTTTTAAATGTTTTCATGAAAAAAGGGATATTTCTCTCAAAGATTGTTACTGATCATTTTCAACTACATCAACATAATTTATGGGATATTATTATTGATCAAGGATGATTTGTTATGATACAAATATTTCAAACTATATTGAAGGTTTTGTGATATTTTTTACTAGGGATGTGTTAATTTTATACTATTCATGGTTTATAGATAAAGAATTCACATTTCTTATGCTAGTTTTAATATGAATGTTTAAGTTATGTTTGGAGCTTTTTCATATGAGGAATGAATTATACATAGTAAGTGATGGGTGGAGCCCACTATAGCTCCTCGATGCATCAGTAGGTCTCATAAGACAAACTAGTGTCTTGGCACACGACCTTGAAAAAATATTATATGTAGTCTTTGCACGAGGCCTTGACTATGTGGTTATGATGTCTGTAATTTTGAATTCCATCATTATGAGATTGGATATTTATATTTCATGTGGTTATTCGACTAGAAGAATACCCATGACTATGTTTTATTATGGCATTATTTACTCGGCTCATATCCCTGCCATAAAGTGTTCATGTTTATTATTTGTAAAAGCATGAGTTTTCAATTTTTCACCATGCCTAATTTTTATGTTATCTTCTACTGTATTTCAAACTCTTACTGAGCATCTGATACCATCCTTTCTTATGTTTCATTCTACTAGGATTCCAACAATTGTATTGTGATTAATATGCAGGGTTACGCTAGGGGATTAATGGTGTTCTCAAAGGATAATTTATGTTGTGTTTTATTTTCTAATGTGTAATGTAACGTTCATGTATGTAATATATTTTCCAAGACTAGTAAACTGATCTGAATTTCAGGACTTTATTCCTTGTAATAATTCAAATGTATTAAAATGATACACCGGCTCTAGGCCTCTGGGGTCAGGGCGTTATCGAAACAGTGGATATGGCGAGTCCACAGTTCCTAACGACGGTGGACGAGTATGAGGAACTCTTTCGAGAAGATGTTCCAGGAAAACATCTTTGTTTAAAGGTAGACTTATTCATTGAATTTTACCCAGGAACAACACCGATATCTACACCTTCATATTGGATGGCCGCTGCGGAGATCTGAGAGCTGAGGGTACAGTTTGAGGACTTAAAGATGAAGGGATTATTAAGGACCAATGTTTCACCATGTGAATCCTCTGTGTTTTTTTCCATGATGGGAGATAGAATTTTGAGGCTATGCCTAGAAATCCGGTGCCTAAACTATGTGACTATTAAGTAAAAGTATCCTCTACCGAGGATCGATGATCTCTTCACCCAGCTGAAGGGGGATCGTTGGTTTTCAATGATAGACCTTAGATCATGTTATCACTAGCTTAGGGTAAAAGAAGGGGACGTAAAAATGAAAACCCTCAGATGTTAGTGTGGACATTACGAGTTCTTGGTGATGCCTTTAGGCGTGACCAAAACTCTAGCAGTGATCATGGAGCTCATGAATAGGATCTTGAAGCCATACCTCGATTGCTTCGTGGTGGTCTTCATCGACAAAATCTTGGTGTACTCAGTATCTGCGGAAGAGCAAGATGTACACTTGAGGATATTTCTGGACACACTCCAGGAGAACCGGTTATATGGGAATCTCTAGAAGTATTAGTTTTGGATACATAAGGTCCACTTCTTGGGACAAATCATCTCAGAGGCTAGATTTGGAGGGGATCTTTCAATGATTGAGGTAGTACTTACTTGGGATTCACCAAGGAGTGTTACTGAGGTGGGGAGCATCCATGAATAAGAATGCTACTATCAGAGGTTTGTACCAGATTTATCCAGAGTAGCAGCACCTATGACTGCCATGACGAAGAAAGGAAAACTCTTTCTATGGTCAAGGATATGCCAGTAGAGCTTTCAAGAGCTGAGTTAGAGCTTGACCAGCTCTCTCATACTGAGGTTATCGAAGGAGGGAACTAACTACATGGTTTACTGTGATGCATCCAGGACCAGACTCAGTTGCATCCTGATGCAGGATGATGTAGTGATTGCATATGGCTCATGACAGTAGAGGCTTCATGATAATAATTATTCACCTCAAGACATGGAGTTGGAATAAGTAGTCTTCGCCAAGAAGATGTGGCGACACTACCCGATGGGAGATCGGTTTATTGTTTACTCAAACCACAAGAGTCTCAAATATTTATTTACTAAGGAAGATCTGAATATGAGACAATGATGTTGGATAGAGTTCCTATAGTACTATGACTTTGAGATAGTCTGTACTTATGGGATGGGGAAGATAGTGGCAGATCCACTTATTTGGAGATCGAGTTTGCAGCTATTGAATGAGGATTCAAAGCAGTTATCATTGCTTCATATATCCTACACGGATAGAGATGAGGCAGTCTACCTCCAGTCAATGTTAGTTTCCCCTCTACTCCTTTAGAGAGTTATAGAGGTGCAACTTGGAGACAGAAGCTGCAAGACTTCATGTGCTTAAATATCCACAGGCCATGCACCTGACAGATATTCTGAAGGTGGGGAGCATGCTAGTCTTTTCAGAGGATGTACAGTTGTACCAGTGGACCTATGAGAGGAGGTGAAGTGAGAGTTCCATACACCCCCCTTGGTAGTATATCCAATCATGATGAAGATATATCCGGACCTCTAACGTCTCAAATGTTGTCCAAGTATGAATAAATTTGTGGCAGAGTTTGTTTCTAGATGTCTCACTAGGCAGTAAGTGAAGGCTGAGCACCAGGTACTAGCAGTCTTGACCCAACCCCTAGAGATACCAGAGTGTATGTGGGAAGGGATATCGATGGACTTCATGATGAGGTTACCACGTACATCTAAAGGGAACAATACTTTCTGGGTGATCATTGACCAACTCACCAAGTTGGCCCACTTCCATACAATTCGAGAGAAAGGTTCGGTAGAGATGTTGGGACGTATCTATGTTTAAAAGATCATGCGACTTAATAGGGTTACTTCGACAATATTCTTAGACTGTGACACATTCTTCACATCCTGATTGTGGAAAGTAATGTAGGAAGCTTTGGGGACTCATCTTGGCTTGAGAAAAGTTTTTAACTCGCAGATAGATGGTCAGACTGAGCGGACCATCCAGACCATGGAGGAAATGCTTCGTTCATGTGTCCAAGATTTTGGTTTCAGTTGGGAGGACCACCTAGAATTCATGGAGTTCGCATACAAAAATATCTATCACTCCACCATTGGTATGGCCCATTTTAGGGCTTTGTATGGATGACTGTGCAGATCTCCCTATTGCCGGACGGATCTAGGAGAGGCATCACTTGTGGGAAAAAAGATGGTATGGGATACCACTGAAAAGGTGCAGGTCACTTGAGAGAATATGAAGACTGTATAGAGCTAATATAAGTCCTATGTTGATAGGCGATGGAGACCACTGGAGTTCAGGGAGGGGACCACATATTCTCGTGATTATCTGATCGACGGCGACTACAAATATTTGGCTGAGGTGGAAAACTCTAAATGAGGTTTATCTTACCATTCCTAATTCTTTGAAGGATTGGAAAGGTGCATACCACTTGGCACTGCCCCTACAGTTGGAGAGGGTACAGGACATCTTCCTCATTTCCCAGTTGACTAGATAAGTGAATGAACCATCTCACGACCTCGACCATAGAGTGCTGCAGATTGACGATGGGGTGACATTTTCGGAGTACCCAGTGGAGATAGAGGATCAACAGGATTAGATCCTTCATGGGTGGTCAATACCTCGGGTCTGCATTCTTTGGCAGCATGGGAATCTCTAGGAGAGAACATGGGAGCAAGAGGCTCATATCCATGCCTAGTACCCCTCTTTGTTTGTGTATCCTTGTTTGGATTTTGAGGACCTAAATCTCCAATGTGGGGTGAATGAAATAACCTGGAATTTTTAATAATTTTTATTCGCGGTTAGTTGATGTTAATGTAAGACCAGGCTCTAAGATGGCTTGTGATTTCGAGGCCTAGGGAATCCGAAACACTTGTCAGGACTTTCTTTAAGTACGTTCAGGGGACGTAAGAGCGGGTTTTCTTAACTTAATATCTGATTCCTGGATTGAGAATCCGATGGCACCGTTGATTCCCGAATATTGTGTTTCAACTAAGGGGGGAATAACATCGGTCGGTAAAGGGAGACCGAGAAAGATATTTTTTCGACATTTTTTTATAAAAAAATAAAATTATTTTATTTTATTTTCTATAACTGCTGAGAGGAAATGCTGTGTAAGAGAATTCTATCGACGGAATGGTTACGGGTCAATAATTGACTTGTTACCCTTTGACTGCATAACCACACTGCTCGTGTGGTTATTGCACCCTATTAATTTCAATTCATTAATGCGCTGCATTAATGAACTCATAATTGGGAGGGTTCTTTTTAATCATATCCATTCATTAGAGAATTAATGGAATAAACGTGGAAGAACCTCTGACGAAACACCGACGAATTTGTTGCTCAAAAAAGAATGATGGATGCCAACAAATACCAAATAGAGGATGAAACCAGATTAAGTGAGAAGTGACAAGCACCACTGAATCGAGAACTGACGTGAACTACAATGTGGGTTCCAGAAATCATCATTAGTGGACGTCTCATCCAGGTAGGGGTATTAGTTTTTGATATTTTTTTATTCCTCCTTCCTCCGTTTTTGATTTATATGAGGAACGTAGATCAATCAACCAATGGGTTGATCCGCTGATCCTTCATTAAACATGAGAGGTTGAAGCGGGGTTACATGTTGTGAGTTATTTCAAAATTCTATGATTGTTTCTAACACCCCCTATTAAAACACTAATGCGGAGGGTGCGGGACAATCTGAACAAGGCCAAAACCCTCTCTTGATCTTGTTGTTCTTTGTTTTATCGTGCAGGGTTGGGAAATGTGACGAAAAGGCCGAGATTGGGGTCACACATGGGTGACAGTGAACCAAGAGTCTTGTAGGTGCAAATGACACCACGAATGGACCACCAGAGCACGTATGGTGGCCTGTGGAAAGAACCACTTGCACGCCATGCCAGTGGTGGAGGGAGGAGGCCCGCTGCAACTGGTCACAGTGGGTGGGAAGTAGGCATGATGTCACACGTCGTGGTGGCTAGAGGCGGCCAGCCTGAGCCATCCGTGCGGGAGAAGGGTGGTTCCAGTAGGAGTCGATGGTGGGCCGTGGTGGGAGGGGGCGGCATGGCCCAGCGCCCTGCCGCATCGGCTGGAGACCGTTCGTCCACCTGCCCTACCATTTCACGTGGTAGGGCAGCATCCTAGTGGCCGGATGAATGGCCCTGCATCTGCAGGTCCAGATGGATACACGGTCTATCTTCAGGCGGACCGGTCCAGATGGGGGCTGGCCGAATGGACAAGATGCGGGCCAACCAAACGGGCTGGACCCACGGCCCAGCGCGGGTGCGTCGAGCCCCACCTAGTGGGTCGGGCCAACCGCGGCCCGGGCCCGTGAACCAACAGGTCTGACCACGACTGGCCAGTCCCATTGAACCAAGCCAATCATTAACGGGCCAAACCTGGGCAGGATTAGGTTGACCCCATGACCCATTGCGTCGGTCCAGCCTGACGAAGTCAGACCGTGCCCAGACTCCACCGGTCCCCGAATAAAGAAACACCTGTAACTGACGAACTGAGAGGATGTTTGACATGCCGTTAGTGTCATTGGGACCCATTTTTGGGAAGTGGCCCCTTTGGCATTTCCCGGTGTTCCCAAAAGAGTTGGGTCGGACTAAGTTCTGGTCACCCCCATTTCACCGAAAGGGGTGTATCTAACAAACCGGGTGTCTGATAGACGCGTCGTCTGTGGCCTAAAGACCCTTGTGACAAGGAGGTACTTTATAGATACTCTAACTATGTTTTGGTGCAGTTTTACATGAGAATTTGGTTGGATTAGACTGGAATTGAACCAGAACCTTTTTATAAAAAGTCCCCATGTCACATAGTCCGGTCATTTGATCAACGCGTCGTCTGTCATGTTAGGACCCCTATGACGGGACGGTTCTATGGGTATTATTTTTGGGGGACTTTATACCAGTTAAAATATGAACAATTGATTGAGGAGAAGAATCTTCAAGAGTTCAGGGATGCTTCGTGCAGGAATCCAGTGGCTGTCTATGTCATGAAGAAGAAGAAGAGCAACAAATATGGGTCAGCATCAGAAACTCCATAGTGGGATGGTCTAGCTATATGCCAAATCATCCCTACATCTATACCAGTGACCAATACGGTTCAGCACCAACAACCAATATGGGTCAACACCAGTGACCAATGCAGGTAGGCACCAATGACCAATACTAGCTAGCATCTAGAGACCAATACAGGTCAGCATACAGTGACCTATAAAGGTTAAAAATAGAGTTACTATGGATATGATGATCTGGATTTATGACTAGTCATCCCTATCCCAGTAACCTTGAAGTTATATTGTAAAAGTGAGATGTCTCTTTTTCATTGTGCTATATTATTTAGATCATACTTGTGAAATTACCTTTCTTTTATTTATTGTGATGTTTTCCTTTGTTGATTATTGATATACATTCATGGGTATCGGGGTCCCCTACTGAGTTGTTATACTTTCCCCTGAATGGGATATGCCCGCATGTGTGTGTCTGGTGCATACTAAATACACTCTGAGGTAGATATTGAAGGTTAGATACTTGGTGGAGCTTGGTGCGACTAGGGAAGTTGAGATCCTCTTCTTTGACTTCAGACTTATAGCTAATGCCCTCCAAGTAGTGCTCTAGGAAAGATCTAACAACTATTTACTTTGTATTTAGTTCCTATAGTTTCTATGTCTTGTATTCTGGCCCAGTGTTTCAGTTTTCAATTGTACTTGTGGTTGTAATTTAATCTCGTGGTTAAACCAAACTTTTGATTATTTTTTACATCTGTTTCCCTTTTTGAGTGTGAACAGAACTCAAGGTCAACGCCTTCCTTTTTTTGGAAAATCATTCAGGTTCTAGTCACCAACCCCTGGCCTATGGAAGGTGGGCTAGGGGAAGTCACATCCGAGCCCCATAGGATGGGTCGTGACAGATGAGCAATACGGTTTCCCTAAGGGAGTAACCATGGATGGAATCACTGTGAGATTTGATTAAACTATTCCATGAGTGATAATGGGTCCCCTATATTGTATATCAGGGATGACCTCTGGGGGTCATACCTTACACTTTGAAAATTTTGATACTTGGGATTCCTTTTACAGATCGCCTAGGACAGAATCATATGATGATGGGTATTTATAGAGATCCTAGAGGCATACTAGAGTTCCTCATTATGAATTTCTTTAGATGGGATTAGGATTCGTTCTATTAAATTTATAGAATGAATTCATACCAAAAACTAAGAATGAAAAACTATTATCTTAGAGATGCATTTGTCACGTCAAATAATGTGTGTGGGTTTGATCCTTTATTGATACATGATCTTTTATGACAAATTCATAATACCATACTATATCTATACAGGTTTGCCCTATATTAGAGATATATGGAATATTCCAAAATAGGTAGTATCAATCATGTATCCCATGGGGATCCCAGACCAATGTGTTTTATTGATTCAACGCATTACTATTAGCGTTACCTGCACACTAATAATTTTATATGCACATAAATTATATTTTTAAACACTGTTCACGGTCTCCTACTGAGCATATCGTACACCCAATTTAGGATGCCTACGGTACCCGAGTAGACCTTATATCTGAATTTTTATACAAATGGAATCTCATGGCCTTTAATGTTTGATTTTTAGTACTATGATGGAGTTTCGGGGCAGAGGACTGACACTATGCCCATGATTCATATGGAGGTATATTTTTCTTTTTTTATATTTATGACTATGTTAAATATCTTTACATCTTTTATATCATGTACTTCGATTTTCTTAGTACAATCATGCAATGATCATTGTTTTTATGTCGGACACTAATTTATCTTCCACCTATTCATTTTTCTCTATGAATTATAACTCCTCTTTTGGTATTTATATATTTTTGTTTCTACTTATTACCATTATTATATTCTACTATGCTAAAATATAACCACAAAATAATTGTCTCCATAAAGAAACACCATAGGCCCTCACTCATAGTTAGCATCCTTTGACATGTGGGGAGTTTTGCTTACGGTCTTGTGGCCAACTATCTTAGGGAACCACTTAGTTGATTCTGGGTTGGGATGCTACAAGTGAGCTATTAAACACCTAAAAATAACTAATAAGGAGACAATGCCTCAATAAAAAATAATTGATAGTAGTAAAAAAATCCATGTGAAAAAATATATATAATTGAAGCACTGCAAATAAATATTCCATCATTATATAAATATATAAGACACTGTACAATACACATATTAAACAAAACATAAATTAAATTGGCCACCGACCCTATTCACATAATTGTTCAAAGGGAAAATTCAACCTCAAAAACCTGATATAAATATACCATGTGTACAAATATAATAAATACCTTTTATTTTTTAGAACACAGGATGGTCTTCTGGTGTACATCGAAACCCATTCCATATATGCTATAAAGGTTAATTCCAATGACCCAGTTGGAATTCACAATTCATTGAAAATACTTATTGTCATTGTGATCAAATCGATGTTCATGAATTCAATATATAATAGTGAATTCATTATCATGAAGCACACCCACACCAAAAAATAACATAAAATATTAATAACCACACTTTTCGTGTCATTGGATTCAAAGAAGTCCCCGGTATTCTTGATCATAACCACATCATTTAGTGTTGGATGTCTCTAAACGCAAAGTTTCATCACGAAAAAAAGTATTATTCTCATCAGTAAATTCCTCAGATTTGATTCTAGGAAATCGATAGAATTAATCCCCATGCTCAATTCCCTATATCATGGTAGATTTTATAGTATCGGGCTCCATGGATGATTTGCATGCATCCTGGGAAAAAAGTCACATCATCTGGAATACAACCGATTCTATTAGAGTTTTTCCCCTAGAGGCTAATTTCTTTAGTACTTGTTTATGTGCTTAATTTTTAATTATTTTTCTTATTTCATCTTTATTATTCCTTATCATGAATCTTTTATGTGATAATTTTCTAAAAATAAATGCCACACAGAAAGTATATATTAGTTCCATGTTATGAAAAGAACCTTGAGGCTCCATGACATTATTCTTGAACCTTATTCTATGGCTAGATGACAATGTTTGATGGTACATAGATGATATAGACTATCAAGAGTATGAAAATCATATTACATTGAGTTATCTTCTCATGGTGTTATCCCATGGTAATATCTAAGATATGAGGTTATGAGAAAAAACTCTTTAATAGGCAATCCTGATTTCATGTATCATTGGATGTTCATATATGGGGATGTGTGTATTAATCCTTATAATTTAGGATTATCATAATGGATATTAAGAATTGGGTGATTTTATGCATTGATGAGAACTGTGATTTCATATACTCATGGTGAGGTGGGATGCATTGGGTATGTCAGGAGTGATATTTCATTAATGGGTAATATGGGAAAATATTTTTCCTGTTTGTGCTATGAAGGAATTTGATATCTTATTCCCATTAATAAGAATGAAAATTCTTTAATAAATACATGGCCATGGTTTTTGGTGGGAGAGTTCATTTCTAAAAAGTTAAAAAAAATATAAATCAGGTATATAGGTTTACATCATTAGTATAAAACATTCTTGATTTAAGATATCATGAGAATGGTATTATATTACAAAAAACGTGTTTCTAGGAGGTTCAATGTTATTTTGACATTAAATTATTTATTTATGGGAGATTTGGAATGTTTCTAGACACTAACCTTGTACTTTAGGTTGTTATTCCTAATTCCACTGGGAAAGAGTCTTAGAGGGTCCCGTTATATCTATATTCAAAATCTTGTCTAAATTCTAGAATTGATTTTTACATGTTATAAAAAATTATAATTATTTGTGTTTGGTTGATCTCCATAAAATTATCACTTGTTATTGGAATGTATATGTGAGTTAAATAACAATAAAAAATATTTTTTATGATTTTTGAAAATATAATATTTATTATATTTATCATAGAATAATTAAGTACTGTTTGTTTATTAAATAGTTATTAATATAGAATCTGTAAATTTAAGAGAGGGATAGAGGAGAAAACTTAATGGTCTAATTGTAAACTGTATAAATAATTTCTATTTATATTATTAATGAATTTAAAATGTTATAAAACTAATAATAATATTAATATTAATGTAGATGGTGTCAATTATGAATATTAAAGATGGTAAGGGTATCGTGTGTGATTTTCAAACCCTAAACCATCCATAATAAATATATAATTATGTCACTTTTAAAAACTCACTATTAGTGTGCTCAATTAATATAGAGAGACTATCTCAAACACTGGAAAGATATATAGAGATCAAGAGAATACTCTATCTTTATCAACTCTCAAGCTATCAATAGAACATCAGGATTTCCTCCTCCTTTGAGAATAATAATATTGTGATCAATCATGAATAAAAAAAAGTGATCAGGTTCAATCGTGCTAGCATCCAGTGATTCTATGATGACGTTCAGATATTGTGGTTCACATGTGGATCCCCACTATAGGGATTCAGAACATGGATCCATGAAAGGAATAATGGTATTACAATCTCATGTGAACATGATCATCAATTAAGAGATAATTAAAATTTTAGGTAATTTTATATCTACTCATAAATTAATTATAAATTACACGTGAAGATCCTACTTTTATGGTTCTCATGTTTTAATCTAGTCATGTAATCTATGGTTTTCAATGTACATGAGGTTTTAGTCATGTGTGTAAATGATAACATATAAATTAGGATTATATCGTAAATATTAAAAACATGAAATGACACTTCTGATATGATAAGAGCCTACACGTGGTACCAAAACGGTCACATGTTTAATTTATAATTATTTATTTTTCATTGATTACTTGAAAAAAATTTCATTTTAATATAATTTTAAAAATTCATTTTAATATATAAACATCATCTTATCTTAATTTATTCATTCTCACTAACATAACCAATAATTTTTTATTTATTAAAAATAAAGAAGAATTCAAATAATACCATCTGGAGGTACCAATATGCCTGGCCAAAAGTAGAATATACATTGTTCACTTCTCGCATACACATCATGTATTTTAATATTCACTTCTTGATCACGTGATAATGTTAGATAGATTCTATGTAATAATATAAAATATCTAAAAAATGGATTTGTCAGTAGATCTGGAAAAACTGGAACATATCATAAAGAACTACACACCCTTATCCATTGTACATGATGTGTAGTACCTAGTTTATTATGGCCCAGAACACAATGTTTCCTTGCATGTCGTGTATTAGATTCACCAAAGGAGGACTGAGAATCCAAAAAACTATGAGGCCACACACTATGTGTCTTAAGTAAATTCCATGTAACTCAAACTCATAAACTATAGACAACTCACTTAGTCCCAGGGAATGTGATATTGACACCGGAAAAGGACAGTACACATCGTGTACTATTATACACACTATGTAGTTTGTTGTAGACAATTTTCCATGTTTTTTATAGAGAAAAATTATAAGCATAATCAAACTTATTAGCATGTTTTTTATTCCTCATTTATATAACAAATAAAATTCCATGTAATAGGATTGATAATTATATATTAAATCAATTCCATGTAAAAAAATTTGAAAAGCACATGATGTTTCCTCCAAATTCACTTTTGTAATTCATTAATTTTAAATGAAGTGTCTTTTTGTAAATATTATAGATGATGGTGGGTTAGGTGTTCTTGGATAGAATTAAGGTAAATGGAATAAACAAGATTAATTACTAGTGTATTATTGATGTTAATGATTGAATCTAAGTAAATTACAACAATATTTCGAATTGTTGCCCATTGTATGTTGTGTGGAAGATCATGAGATTAGACCAACCCTTTATGTTAATTTTTTCTTTTAATTTATTATTTAAAATTAAAATTTATGATATATGTGTCATCCCCTCCTCATTATTTTATATGTCCATGTATTCCCATGGTTTCTATTTTTTAAACCACCATTATGAAATCCCTTTTTTTCTCCTCACCTGTGTGTGAGTAAGAGCTTGTGTAATAATAGAGATACAAGGTGATTGGAGATGGTAAGAGTCTTAGATCTAAATAGAAACCAATTGATTAAATATATAGGATCAAAGTTATAAATTTGTAACATGATCAAAGATATGTTTCAAGGATCTTTTCCCTTTTCTCAAGGGTTATTTTATCATCTTCTAGATAAATTAGCCATTAGATAATATCATGCCCGTACCAATCATATTTAATTTCTATCAGTTTCATGTTAATTATTTATTTTTATTAATGATTCATTATCACCTAATAAATGAATAAACAATAATTAAAGATGAAAAAAATATAACAAAATTATGTGTAAATGTTTTTTTCAGGAATAATCAATCGATTAAGTAAAATCCACTTAATTTTAAAAAGTCGTGTGGTGTGATAAAATTGGATTTATGAATAAGGGAATAAATAAAACTAAAATATTAATTCATAATAGCCTTATACTAAATATTTTATATATGTCCTCATAGTTCAACGTGATTTACCTATCCAAGTTGGAGTGCTTTAAATTATCATGGAAGTTTTACCTTGATGTTATGAGTTGACTTAACATAGTACACATCAAGAGTTGACTACCCAAGTGGGACTTGGTGTAACTACGGGTAATGTGATGTGGAAATCACTTAAAATATTATTTCATTTTTGGTGACCATACTTAATTGACCAAGTAATTAAAAGTTAATGTAGTTGGAAAGTTCCACCTACCTGAAACTCTTAAAAAAGATTATCTGGCCTCAGTTTGGGTTATGCGAAGGGGGATATGAATATTTTACACTAGAATATATAAGTGCCAATATATTTCGAAATTTATGGTGAGGTTTATTGGGTTTTAATAAATAGTTGTAGATTAATATAATTTAAATAAATTTAAAATTTATTAATATATTTTTTAAATAAAAATTACTAATTACTAGCTCTTAATTTTTACAAATGGAAAATAAAATGACATTAAAAATATCAATGTGATCCATACTAGTGAAGGATAACCTTCTCACATGTTCGAATTTCTATTAATGGTATAATATCTTTACCCTTATACCACACCGTGAATAAAAAGTGTACATGAAAAAATCCCCACTTCCGGGGATCAATTCCACTGATTCTTGTGAGGAAGAAATGTCTCTCTATTTGAGTCATGTGGATGATGAAGTACATACTGAAATATTCATGTTACCCTCCATGTTCTATTATCTAATAAATAAAAATGAGAATATGTATTCTTATAGCTGCATTTATCATCTTAAGGATATTTTTCAAGAGAAAGCATGATCAGAGATATATGAGATCTCTGATGGACTATTCACAAGCAAGCATGGATGTGTAACACCAGCTGGGAACATGTGATAAAGATGATTGTTTACATTGAGACCTTGAAGTATTAGGTTTTAATATCCCTAATTATATGTACCTAGATATCATTCTATCCTCACTACCCACAAACTTAACCAATTTAAATTTTAAATTATAATATAATAAATAGTGAAACACTTTCAGAACATCTTACAATTATTTTCCAAAAAGATAGATACATGGTGCATGAGAAAACATTTATCATTATTGTGAATGATAAAAGTAATAACATGGTAATGGTTCTAAATACTCATTCTAGTTCTAAGTCTTAGGACCACCATTATTCAAGGTAGAATAAGATCTAGATTAAATGAAAAGAACAAGATGTGGAATGTTTTTCTAATGGAAAGTAGGGCAGCTCGAAGAAGAATTTCACCTTTACAAAGAATCAAGGTGATGCTTCAAGTTTATTCATTTTTGAGTGTAATGTTCCCATGCCTATATGTTTGTTATTATATAATTCCTATGGTGCTCAAATTTTTATCCAAATACAAGAACCAAGTAGGTTTTAGAATATTTCAAGAGATGAGGTTGATTTATGGGTTTCCAAAAGAGTGAGGTTGGATACTCAAGACACTAGATACTACCATATCACAATGTCATCATGATTAGTTTTGGTTTTAAGGAATTTTAATTATGTTCCTAGTGTTACCAAGAATCTGAATTGATTTCCAATTTATAAAATGATGTATTTATTTTAATCTTTGAAAATAAGGGTTTCTACTTTTATAAATGATAGCATATGTTATTCTATGGAATAGTGGAATAACGGTCTTCATGTATTAAATTATAAAAACCATATATTGGAAATTTATAATGAAACAAATATATGTGAATCATTTGACACATATATATGGCTTTACTCTCTTCATCATATAAATGGGAATCATTTGAAAATTCCCTATCCAGATGTTTACATTGACTCCTTTGACCTAAAGACATATAAAAGATGCATCATTGTTCACATGGAAATATTTAAAAACCAACATTTTATGTTCAAGGAGAAAGGGGAATAGAGATTTTATTTTTGGTAGAAACTAATGTGTATGGGAGTTTTCAAGTTGAATCTAGAAGTGGATTCTCAAACTTTATTACTTTTACATAAAACATGAGTAGGTGTAGTTGTATATAACTGATAAGGTATATTTATGAACCCTTTGAGAATTTAAGTAAGTTTAATAATGAATTTTATAATCAAATTAGTGATAATACAAAGAAAATTCAATCGAATTGAGGGGGAAAATATCGTAAATAATAAATTATCAAATTTATATGGTATTAGGTGATTTTATCTGAGATCACTCAACCTTATACACCATAGTTTAATGGTGTTATTGAATTAAGCCATCATGCCATGTTGCACATGGTATAGTCAATGATGATCCAAAGAAACCTTACATTATCTTTTTGTGGAAATTAATTATAGAAATCATCAAACATACTGAACCAAGTAACAAATAAAATGAAAATTTTGTATTCCCATAAAGTTATGGAGTTGAAAGATACATTTTTTTCTTTTTTTCATGTGTGGGGTTGTGCAGATTTTGTTATGCATATATCAAGAATTAAAATGGAACCCTGAAGCTTGAAGTATATCATTATAGGGTATCTCACGGAAACAAGGGGATACTACCTATACAACACTTCACATTAGAAATTAATTTTCAAAACACAAATCATATTTCTTGAATGAGAGAAAATTCATAAGGGGGATAGTGGTAGAATGATTGAAGTTGATGAATTTTATGATAAAGATACACAAGATTAGGTATTGTAACATATTTCACAGGTACCCATGGAATAATATATTCCAGAAATAAAATTATTGTATATGAGTGATAGAGAGGTAAGAGAACTATAGATACTTTTTATTATAATCATTTATTATGATGAATGAACATTGATTAACAATGATGATCTTATCTCCTATAACTATTTAATAGAGAGACCATAAGTTTTAGGGTGTTAGGAATGCATAAATTCCAAGATGTATTCCATGTATCAAAACTATGTTTGGGTTCTAATAGATATTTTTGTTTAGGTAATGATGTTGTTTCATGGACTATCCTTGCTACCCTAAAAACCAAAAACTGAGCAGATCTTGATATAGCCTAAAGGGAATTACTGATCTTCATAGGATGGAGACTAGAACCTAGTATCATAAAACATAAAAGTGGGAATAATATTTCTATAAACATTTTAGAATTATACAAACATGTCTGTATGCATTCAAAAGAAACTCCACAGTGAGTAGTGTACCATAAGTCAAATAAGTAAAAAAATCAATGTACTAAATAAAAGTACCTAAAAATATTATAAAACCCAAGCCCTAATGGATGAAACTCTATAATTATAAGGATAAAAACTACTAGCACCTCCAATTGGAACCTTACCCTTGCTCGAACATGGACGATGAAAATCTACAGACACCCAATGTCACATGTTTTGTATGAGCTAAAAGCTTAGATAGGTCTCACTAAGGAATACATAATCATATGACAATATTTAATAAACCAAATAATTATTTTTGTTTTAATAAATAGGTTTTGTAGTTCAGAGCCTAATTAAGAAAATTATTTCATTATATTTCAAATTATGGAAGTACTATAAATAGATGGATTAATGAACATTTTACATTAAAAAATCCTATAAATTCAAAATGTGTGTAAAATAGTTTATAAACACTTCAACACATTTATATATCAAATATAAAAAATAGATAAACATGGTCATATTCCAAAAGATATGATAGTTCCAGGCTACAGGATCCTCAGACACTCAATTGTGATCACAGAAAAATGTATACACATGTCAAACTAACAATATCCAAAGGTGACTCATCATCATCCCATTGGGGATGTGACTTGATGCACTATGTTTGGTTTCAGTTGTAATGAATCAGAAGAGTGTTATCCCAATACCACAATAACTACCTAGGATTTCATGTGCTGCAATAGGATCAATAATGGGAAATTTATTTTAAAAATATTTAAAATACAATTCATCCCCTTATCCCTTTTCAAAAGTGATAATTTTACCTTATAAAAAGCAATATGGGGTTTTAATCAAAACATGCCTTTTTTCAAGATAAAACCCATGGGTTTCTATCAAAACCAATTGAAACCATTTTTCTCAAATAGGAATTTGAAAAATGGTTATCAAATCAATTTTATAATTTAAATTACATAATTAAAATTCCATAATTTTTAATCAATTTCACAAACACAGCCCAATTCAATTGAATCTGGGGGTTTTCTGAATTTCATTCCAAATAAAATCTAAATACTCTAATTCAATAGAATCAGGTCTTTCATTAACCATGTAAAATAAGTTTCATGTAATTGTATTTAAATCGAATAATTTAATTCAAATTAATTAATTCCAAGTTAATAAAAATTTTCCTTTATAAAGGAGACGCTTACCTTTCTCACAAAAACACAAAGCTCGCAACAGATCATTCCAACAAGATCGAAAGGGTAGGAGATCTAGGAACTCAACCAGGAAGCATTATTCAATAACACAATGTTTAGATCCATTAATCCCAAGATGATCTATCAAATTCCATGGATTGAAAGGGAATGAGATGAATATGAAGATAGATTGCTTACTTGGAATGTTACACTTCAATTGAAATAATGTTCAATTGTCAAACAAAACAACCCATAAGGATTTTAGGGCCCCAAAATTTCATGGGGATGGCTCTTGGGTTGATATAAAGGAATTGTGAGGAGTAGGTAATTGAATTTCTATCCGAGCATCCAATTTAAAGAAAATACTCGGGGATTTACATGATGTGTAACCCAATTACTCATCCTATAATTGAAAAATCTCAAAATAAATAAAAACACATTTGATTTTTGTTAAAAATACATTAATTATTATTTTATAATTTACACATAATCTCACCACATTAAAAATCATGTAAATCCTTATAAGGCTGCAGAACTAGCAACATTTATGCATAAAATATTACAAATATCTGACTTCACCAATATAGGTATCTTCATAATTATTTATCATCCCTACACATATAAAGAAAAATGAAAACCACAACATTGTTTAAAATGTTTGTGGTGGAAATGTAATGAGATTTTACTACCTCCCCACTATATAAACTTTTTGTCCCTAGAATGCTTATCAAGAAGCTTCCATACCAAAATGGTGAGGTCACTACTATATCATCACTGAATCATGATACCATGTCTCATGAGAACTAGAATCATGCTACCATAGAACAAAAACTAGAGGTAACATACCCCCACCCACCCACAAATTTCCTTGGATTCAGATTAGTTATCCTAACTAGCCATTTAGTCATGGATAAATCAGGTTCATACTTGAGATTGCTCTAGATCAAAACATTAAATGGATCATATAGATACTTTTATTGATGGAAAACATGGAACACGTCATGTATCGATGTCAGTTATGGTAGAAGTTAAAAATGGTAGGAATCTTTACCCACCTTCTCAACAACTTAAATTTGTCTCAAAAAACAAGGAGTAGGTTTATCTTTCCTCCCAAACCGTCGATGACCCAACCAGGTTGAAACTTTCAAAAACACATGGTCACCGACTAAAAATTACAATGATCTATAATGAAGATTAGTATAAGTGTTATGCCAATTATATTCTATAAAAATTATCTTAAGAAACAACTAAAACATTTTTGTAGTCTCTTGAACCAATCTTGGTTCAACTAAAGAATATTCACCAATATCTGACCCACATAATGGAGATACGAAATTTTGGCCATTCAAGGCCTCAAAAAAAGACATTGTGATAGTACACTATTAACTGCTATTATACGTAAACTCAACAATTCCTAGAGGGTCATCCCAAGCTCCACCTAAGTCAAGAATGTAGGAGTGGATAATGTCCTCAAGAATCTTTGTAGATATTTATATCTAGCTATCCGACTGTGGATGGTATACCATACTCAAATGGAACTGAGATACCAATCCCTCTTGAATACCTATCAGAAATAGAAAAGTGATATGAGGATGCCAATCAATGACTACAAAATATGATACTTTTTGAAAATTAACAATCATCTACACATAGAGATTTCCCAACTCTTCAACATTGGTTTTATCATAACTGGGTAATAAGTGATCTGAATTTGTCAGCTGATCATTCAAAAATCATATCACATTCATCGTTATATGGGTATATAGAAACCCAACTAAAAATACCATATAGATCTCCTCCCACTTCCATGTTTGGAACTAGAAGTGGCAGATTTACACCCAAAGGTTGCTGGTGCTCAGCCTTAGCATATTTTCATGTATAATAGTGGGAGAAAAATTCACCAATGCCCCATATCATACGTGGCCACTAGAATCATCATCGCATGTCATAGAACATATTCGTGGTAATAGGTGAACTTACCAATGGGATTTATGGTAATCTACCATTATATCATCCCTTACAACTAAAGGATCAATAAAGAAATTCTAGTAGCATAGAATTCCGTTGATTGATAATGACTATTCAGGAACGATCCCCACCATAAAGTGTGCCTCTAAAGCTATGAAACTCACCCTTAAGATATTAACCCTAAAGGACCATTCTATAAAGAGAATATATTAACTATACACTATCCAAAGAAACCTCATTCCCTATTTTCTAATCACTAATATGAAACAATGAAAAAAGTTCCATAACATTCCACTCTTCTAATGATTCATTCACCTCCTAGGTCATAATTTCACAACTCAAATAATCTTCAGTGATGTTTCATTTCCACAGGGTATATGTGATTTTGAAATAAAATCATTTCAAGTATTCCACCCAATGACATCAGTGGAGATTCCAATATTATTGAGAGAAGATAAATCTCAGGATCTTGTGGTACGAAAACATGGTATACCTTTCTATGAATTGATAATGTATCCAAATTATAATTGCATAAAATTGAACTGCATATTCATGGTCATTGGTCAATTAATTCTTCTGCCATGGCCTAATATTCCTAGAGACATAAACAATGACATGTTTATGTTTCATAATAATACAACTCAAACCTAATCCTAATGCATCATAGAAGACCACATATCCCTACCCAACCTCTAGAAGAGTAAACACCAACACAGTAGTAAAAATATGTTTTATATCGATAAAATAATTTAGAAATTTTTTATCCCAAGAAAACTTTACCCCCATCCAAGTCAGAGATGACATAAGAGAAGCCAAATTTGAGAAGTCATTAATGAACCGACGATACTACCTAGCTAGTCCAAAGAATCTCCAAATCTGGAAAACATTTTGTGGTAATTACCACAACATAATTGCCTTTACCTTTTCAAGATAAAATAAAATACAATGTTTTGAAACCACATGTCATAATAATTTTACTTCTTGAATCCAGAAATCCCATTTTGAAATCATGGAATAAATATAGTGATATCTCAACAATTCTAGAAATGTTCTAAGATGATGAATATTATCCTCCTCAAAATTCGCGTAAACAATGATGCCATAGACAAATACGCCCTCAAAGGTATCAAGATACACATGGAAAGTAATTTTTATTAAGTCCATAAAGACTACAAGATCATTTTTAGACGAAAATTCATGAAAATTTACTCATAATGGTCATACATTTTCCAAAAGGCAGTTTTATGAATATTATATTCTTTTATCCTCAACTAATGGTAACCAGATCAAAATTTCAAATCAAATTCAAATACTTGAATTCAATGGAATTGGTTTTTTAATAGACCAATTGAATGTAGTTTCAATAAATTCAATTTAAATAAAACAATTCAATTTAAGTCATGAAATTTATGGATAATCAAATTTATCCACCATAAGGGATCCACCTACCTTTCTTATGGAAACAGAAATCCCTCAATGGAACCTGCCAAAAAGAACGAAGGTGCATATAATGTAGGAACTCAAACAAGAAACAAGATTAAAAAACACAGGGATTAGATCCATCGATCCTAAGAAGGTATATCAAATTCTATGGAGGTACAGATAAATAGATTAAAAGATAGGGGGAACACTTACCCAAAACATCACACTGTAGATGAAAAAATGATCAATTGTCGAACAAAATGACCTAAAAGGGTTTGAGAGCTCCAGAATGGCACGGGGATGGCTCTTGGGTCGAAAGTAAGTATATATGAAGTAGAGGAAATAGATTTTCCATCCAAGATTCATGTTTATAAACAACACTTTGGACCTAACATGACGTGTAACCTAATTAGATTTCGTGGAAATGAAAAACCCCAATGTCAGCAAAAATTCCACCATCTTTTGTTAAAAATTGGTTTAATATTATTTTAGAATTTACACATCTTCTAACAACATTACATGATGTGTAAATCCTAAATTGGTTATAGAAACAAGATGTTTTATTCTAAAAATACAACAAATCTTTTACTTCACCATTTTAGGTAACAATGTAATTCTTACTCGACAGCCCGAACACCTGAGTGTCCTAGACAAGAAATAATTGAGTCAGGCTAGTTCAGGATGGAACTGGGCCTGGGCCTATGATAGTAGGCCCACGGGCTGGGCCAAATCATAAAATCCTTGCTCTCTGGCCAAAATGAAGCTCAAATTGTAAAATCCCACCCACTCTAAAAAATACAGGGAAACTGCCGATAGGGATACTCGAATCCCCTACCCCAAGTTTTTAAGGCAACACCTAGAGAAACTAGTCAAGGAAATGTACCTAGGTTTAAATTACCAGACTATATATATAGAAATTCTATTAATAATAAACTTAATTAAATATATTTATATATAAATTATTTAATAATATATTTATTAATATACAATTATATATCAAGCTATTATTAATATATATAATTATATATAAACATTTTAACATTATATATATATATATAATAACTCATTATATATTAACATTAAAACCCACATTCAATGATGTTTGAGGAAAACACTCCTCCCACCTTATTTTTTTAAAATATATTGTTACCTGTATATATTATATATATTTTATATACAAATGTAAATTTTTTAGAAAAAAATAATCACATGCTGAAGTGCTCCCCTCCGTAATTTTTCACAATATGCACATATTATATATATCTTTACATGTATAAATTTATTTAGAAAATAATTAACGCACCCCAAATCATCATTAATTTTTTCAACTTTCACATTATATATATATATATACATATAAAAATATCTTTAAAAAATTATAATTTTTAAAAATAAATGTTATAAAATAAACATTTAAAATAAATGTTTTAAAATAAACAATTTAACATAATATATATATATATATATATATAAGCTCATTATATTTCAACATAAAAACATTCACCCACTTATTTTCACGCACACCCCTGCCCATTTAATTGTTTTTTATGTATGTTGCAACATGAATAAATTATATATATTATATATATAGTATAAATATATAAATCTATTTAGAAAAAAATTATTTCACCCTTATTGTGTACCCCTCATTAATTTTTTTATAACTTTCACATATTAGACACACACAGACACAGACACACACACACACACAGACAGACATATATATATTCACATGTATAAATATATTTAGAAAAAAATATTAACACACCCACTCATTGTTGTGCACCCCCTAACTTCTCGTTAATTTTGTTTTTACAACTTGCACATATTATATATATATTCACATCTATAAATCTATTTAAAAATTAAAATTAAAAAAAACTATTTAAAAAATAGTTTTAAAATAAATGTTTAAAGTAATTTTTTTGAAATAAAATTTCAAATTAAACTTTTAAAAATTAACCTTTTGAAAAAAAAGTTTAAAAACCTAAATATATTTAGAAAAAAAATTAAAAACACCCACCCACTACTGTACACCATCAACCCCTCA
This sequence comes from Viscum album, assembly GCA_963277665.1. Taxonomy (NCBI): domain Eukaryota; kingdom Viridiplantae; phylum Streptophyta; class Magnoliopsida; order Santalales; family Viscaceae; genus Viscum; species Viscum album. The sequence goes on from OY728147.1 coordinate 1,370,414,223, forward strand.
TTAATTTCTTTAAAAACATGTAAATATTATATATATTAATATATATATATATACATATAATTATACAAACTAACACACCCCCTAACCCCTCATTAATTTATATTTACATATTTCATATATGATTATGAATGTTATTTATTAAGATGATTGATATTTATTTAAACATGAAGAAGATTGTATATTTTTTAATCAGATGTTTTCAGATAAACTATTTGACCTTAAATTAACATTCTAAATTGGTCTATATTTTATATTTTTTTTAAATTAAAGAAAATATTTATATTATAATTGCTATGTGATGATGGGATTTAGGGTTTTTTTAAATGAATGAAATGAGTAATTTAAAACATGTTAAGTGATTGAAAATAAAATTAAAAATGTTTCAACTATAAAATACAGTAGTTGATAAAAAAATATATGTTTTTTAAATAAAGAATTATACATATAAATAAAATTACATAATGATTAAAAAAAGTTATTTTAGAAATATTGTTTTCAAAAAGGCGTTTTAAAGAAATATTTTATAATGTATTAAAAATATTTTAAATGAAATGTTAATGAAAATTTAAAAAGTGTTTTAAAAAATAGGTTTTAAAAATGTCATTTAAAAAAATTAGAAACCCTTTTAAAAAAAGTTTTCAAAATTTATTAAAAAATAATTTAAAATAATCTTATAAAATTTTCATTTTGAAAAAATACTATTAAAACGTTTTAAATTTGTTATATATTTTATTGTTATAAAGTAATTAATTCCCATAAGGGCCTGGCCATGGCCCGAATCAGCCTGATGTTTTGTGCAGGCCCAAGCTCGAGCTTGGTCTGCCTAATAGGTTTGTTCGGCATGGCTCGGATCTACCCAAATAGTGGTTCACAGCCTAGTTTTTTGGAGGGTAATCGTGTCCCAGTCTGGGCTAGGTCGGGCCACAATTAAGCCCTTAATTATAGGTATCCTCCAAATTCCTTCTCATTCCTATCTAAATAATGAAGAAGGAAAAACATTACAAGGATTAAAATCTACCATGCCAAAAGGTATCATGATGTTACATGTTTGATGTAAATAGGTATTCAAGAGATAGATATATATATGGAAGTTAAAGTAAATACATATAAAGTGAGGCTAGTTGATAATGTCGAGAAATTGAATATGATGAAACATTTTAATTAGTTTAAAATTTTAAATCCCTCATAATTTCACATTCTATAGAATCTTTTCATGATAATGATATTTTGAAAATGGATGTTTAAAGTGCATTCCATAATGGGACCCTCAATAAGAAATATATATGACACAAACAGAAGGGTTTGTGACCCTAAGAAATTCTATAAAGTTATATAACTTGCAGAGATCCATCTATGGATTAAAGAAATTGTCGTGGTCCTCAAACATTCAATTTGATGAAGGAATACATATGTTTTGTTTCATTATTAATTAATGTCATCCATATGATTACAAATGATGTAGTGGGAGTATAGTTTTATTTCATAATAGCATATGTTGATGTCATATTACTAATTAGAAATGAAATACCATCCTTATAAGTGGTCAAGTAATGGTTGATCAAGTGATTATCCATGAAGGACTTGGGTAAACCGGCCTATATTCTAGTGACAAATAATAATCATGATAGATCCAGGTGACTGTTCAGACTAAATCATGGTATATACATTGACATGATACATAATACGTTTAGTATGGTACCATCTATGAGGGGATTAGTTCCATTGTCGTGTGGTATATATATTTCCATGAAATTTTTTCCTCATACAGAAATGGAACGAGATAGTATGAGGAATATTCCATATTCACTTGTGATAAGATCTATCATGTATTCCATGTTATTTATGAGGCTTTAGGATTAGTATGCTTTCATCATGGTAAGAAGATATCATGAAGATCTAGGTGAACAACATTTTACTATTGTTAACACTATCCTTAAGATTCTAAGGTGAACTTAGGATTTATTCTAGGTGTGTGGAAGATAATAAGATCTAATCAACATGGGATATATAGATGCAAATTTTCAAAAAATAATAGAATATCCTAAAGTCATAGTCATCATATATCTATTGAATCAATTGATGATTTGTATGTTGGAAGAGATCAAATAATCCCATTTTTATATATTCTCCAATGAAGTCCATTTTTATTGTGGAATCTCATACATCAATGTAATTTAGAAGGATTCAAAACTTTTACCAAAGAATTATGTGGTTCCTTGAAAAAAACCCTATCATATTTTATTATGACAATTATTTAGCGATGAATCCCTCCAAATAGTTGAGGTCACACTAATGGAAAAATCAAATGCTTCAAGAGTTTTATATCATGGATTATTTTCCTCAACATGGTGAATTTTATCTAAATATATTATCCATGGAGGAAAATGTAACATCCATGTTAACTGAGGATTTATTTCAACACATGCATGAGTATCATTTGAGAGATATAGGACTGAAAGTTGTTGTGAGTTGGCTCTAGTGTAAGTTCGTGTAAATTGATGTTGGTTCCCAAGATCTATCTTTATTTAAAACATGATTATTTGTTTCATTATTATTGTTATTTATTATCACATTATTTTTTTCCCTTTATATGACTGTTTTATTTGTTAACGTCCTAGGAATATATGTCACACAGAAAGTTTATATTAGTTACATGCTATTTTGAGAACATTGAGGTTCCATGAAATTATTATTAATCATTATTCTATGGCTAAATTATATTATCTTATAGAATATAAATGATACAAGATATTAGGTTTGGTAATCTCATAATATGTTTAAACACCTTCTTATGGTATTTTCGTTTAAAAATATACAAGATGAGAGGTAATGAGAACAAACTCGTTAATAGGTAATCCAAATTTGATGTGTCATTTTATGTTCCTATATGCATATGTTTGTACTGATCCATATACTTTAATATTTTTATTAATGAATATTATGACTCATATACTTTGATTTATTTAAAAGAAAAACAATGAGGACATATTCTCTTAGTGAGTTAGGATGCATTGGTCATATCTTGAGTGATATTTCATTAATGGATAAAGTGAGAAATGATTTTCCCCCAATATCTTATAATAGAAGTTCATATATCATGCCATCTTTTGTAATTGAAATACCTGCATAATTCCATGGAAATAGATAAGGATGGGAGTGTTCATGTCTACAAATATAGTGAAAGATAAATTGAGTATATAGGTTGATGACCCGGTCATGCAACCCGCTTGATTTATGATATCATGATAATGTAATTATATTACATAGTAAGCATTCATAGGAGGTTGAATGTTATTGCAACATTAATATATTTATCTATTGAATCCTTGGAATGTTTCAAGATTATAACCTTGAATTTTATGTATATATAAATAATTCCACTAATAAAGGGGCCTAGAGGATCACTCACTAATTGTATACACAATATCATTTAAATTCAAGTATTAAATTTGACATGTTCAGATAAATTATATTTCTTTTCGGTTTGGTTGATCTCCATAATATAATGAATTTTTTTTGAAAGGATATGTTTGTTATAGAATAAAAATAAATATTTTTTTCAGGTTTTATGAATATAATATTTATTATATTTATCATAAAATAAAGCATAGACATTTACTTATTAAACAAAAATTATTCAAGAACCATTAAGAATTTATGGTGGAAAGAAGAATTATCATAATGGTATTATTGGAAATGATATAAATGATATTTATTTATATTTATAAGGCATTGAACATGTGAAGTGATTAATATTAATATTATTAGTATTTTTGGACGAGGGGTCAATTATGAATATTAATTATGGTGAGGGGTGTCTGTGGTATTTTCCAACTATAAACCTTCCATAATAAATATCTAATTATATCCCATTCCATTAAAAAATATTGGTTTCCTAAATTGGTGATATAAAAACTCTCTCAAGACCTAGATATAAATCTAGTTAAATATGGAAAACTATCTCTTCTTCCTCTCCAAATCCATTGACAGAACATCAAGAGATTTTCATCCTTTGAGAAAGAAATTTTTTCGTTCATCCATGGACAACCAAAGTGATTAGGATCAACGTTTCTAGAACCAAGAGATTATATGGAAACATTTAGATATTCTGGTACACATGTGGGTCACTTTTAGATGGATTATTCTCTTGGATACTACAGTTAAATGATGGTATGAAATGATCTCGTTAACCAAATCATTAACATATGAGGAATTTACAATTTGATTTTATTCTATATCAGCTCACAAATTAATTATAAATAACATGTGATAGACCCCATATAATGGTTCTATAGTTTTAATCTAGTTAGATAATATATGGTGTTCATTGGATACAAAATTTTAATCTTGTGTGGAAAAAATTACATGTAAATTAAGTCTAAAAGATGAATTTTTCATACCATCAAAGTTCACTTCTACTACACACCGGACCTATAGATTCTAGGATAGATGTCCTTAGGAAATCCATATATATTTTGATGGTAGAATCCACATTTTATTTTCATCACATATATACATAATTTAAATACAAGTGGATTTACCATTGCATTCTTAATCAATAGGCATCTTAGCAGAATCCAAGGGTGTTTCCCAAGTAATTATAAACCTAACATCAAACAACATAATTGAAGGTGGTAATCGTTGGAATTTGATATTACTTTGGAATTATAATCTTGATCCTAATAACTCTATGAATCAAATATATGAATTTATATATATAACTCATAGGGATAAGTCCATCCAATGATATCTCATCTCATTTTTTATTCGAGTTCCTAAGTGACACCTGTAATCAATATTACTCGTTACTAGTAACAACCCTTTCTATGGTTAACATAATACCAGGGAATCGTCCAGGGTACCCTAGACCACATCATAACATAAATACATTACCTAGGATCCTTTATCACATTTCCATTTCTTTACCTTAGCCCATCATTCTGATCACAATGTTTATCAACATCCATTAGGGTCCTTTGAACCAATCTCTACACTCTAAGGGGGAGTCTATCACGTAATTATAGATTAACCCATCACTTTGAATCCACCCAACATCATTTTTCAACACACATAGGAATTAATCATCATGAAATGACTATCATATTATTAAAACATTAAAATGGAACTTACATAAGCCCTCATGATTTAGGAAAAGTGGGTGGTCTCCCTCAATAGAAAAAATGCACCAAAACAACCCATCCAATACCTCCCATATTTCCTCGAGAAATTAAGTCAAAATACCTTTTAAAATTTTTAAAAAACATTACATCCCAATTTACACACATGATAACCTTGGATAAATCATTCTAATACATTCTTTATATAACTCTTTTTCCATTTTGATTTACCATTTAATGCCCCTTTATCAAATCACCACATTCCTTTTTGAAAAACTTTTTAAATTCACCCTATTTTAAAATTCACATTGTAAAAGGATTAACCCTTTTTTGTATTTATAATACAAAAACAACCATAAACATAACTTTAAATAAGTTATCTAAAACTAATTCAAACAAGGTGTAACCATTAAACTGTTTATCACTCTATGCAATAAATTTTAACTATTATGATAACACGACCACGCCCTAGCCTTTTGGAAAATTTACACAAGTCATGAAATATGTTGGAATATATAATAATGATCACAGGAACATAATGTCACAAAATTAAATAAAATACTCAAATAAATTGAATTCTTTTTACCACGTTCTGATTGTTATTTCTTCTTTATCAGTTTAGAGACACTTTCCCAAGCTATCCATTCAACCAGACCTCACTAAACCACATTAGGTCCTACCTCAATACATAATTTTTTTACAAATTAATTATCAAATTTTATATTTTACATACACATAATTAATTATATAAAATAAAAATTAATTATTAAATTTAAAACAATTACTAATAATCACCTATTAACTCAATTTGTGAACTTTTAGCTCCAAAAAAGAAATCAACCCCTCATTGAAGGCCAAAAATGTTTGATACATCATTCCAAGAGAAATTTATAATAATAAAAACTCTATAAATAGAAAATTTAATTTAAATTATTAAATACATAGAAAATACTATTGAGTGAATACCACTATTGAAATAATGTGTGATAAAATATTAACCCCCTTAGTATATACTTTAGATAATCCAAGAAAAATCCCCTTGATATAAGTACAATTACAACATGATCCAGTGTAATTTTCACTCACATACCTAAATATGTCACCCAAAATAATAGAAGAATAAAAAAAGAATAATCCAGTAGGATACGAGAGGAGACCTAATAATAAACGTCTAAAGAATCACCATAAATACACCCCAAATAAAAGGGGGGTTGATGGAGGGGAGGATGAAGATGGTGGAGATCCATGATTATGCCCAGGATTATATACATGAATAAGAGGGCAAAAAATGGGTCCAAAATATTAATAATTGAGGAGGGAAAGGATGATAAATCCACAAAAACTTTACACCCGTGTTGGAAACCATGGATTGCACTATGCAGTAGTGCATGCACATGTAGCCCACCGGAGGAGACAAATATGTAGAGTGCCATGACATAGTCACCATTTCCCCTCCCTGTTTTGGATAATGATACAACAAACACCCCTAGGATTTTTTTAAAAACCAAAATTCCCACCTCCACAATGTCGAAGTCATATTTTTGCCAACCATGAATCCACCACAACTAGATTTTAGGGTTCTTCACATAATCCGAGGAATACCACTTGAGCCTAAGAGTTCACTTCTCATGTGTCCCCAATGCCACATCTAAGACCCCTTGGCTCCATATAGGCCAAACTTTATCTCCATGACATAGTGGTATTCATGTAACTATAAAAATTTCTAAAAGGTATTCTAAAAAACAAGTAACCTAGGTGTTTTAACTTCCTATACAATCATCACATCCACCTTAGTATCCTAATTGAAGAAGAACACCCATTCCCCACACACCACATATCAAGACCACCTAAAACACATAGCTTTTGAATTTCACCCCTCATCATTTCCCCTAAAAAAATAAAGAATGAAAAAACTCCCACCAAAACACCTAAGCATGGGGAACCACAGTTTGGTCAATCCTGATTAGGACAAAAACCATCAAGGGACATATGAAACACTCACAACACACACAAGACCTCAACCCATGCCTAAAACATTTTACAAATATTTCAAAACACCTATGAATAAAACAAATTAATATTATTGATGAATTTTATACCTCATAAGGACATAGAGTGTTATAAACTCCTCACGACATAACTTCTCATCCTTAAGAAGTACCAAAAATAATGGATGAAAATTCTCAACCTTCCCAATAATAAATTCAATCTCAAACAACCATGTTTTATCTCCATATACTGAACATTTTTTCCATTCCCAACCCCAACAACTACTCTTGAAAAGATTGCCTCTCCCATAAAATATCATTTCGATTCTAAAACCACCACTATCTCCTCCAAAAAAAATTTTAATGAGGTTTCCATTGACCGACATCTATTTCAATAAGATCATTATCCAATAATATTCTATTTTAGTTTTTCTCAAAAAATGCTTAGCCTCATAAATTTATTCACCTACACACATCTTGGTTTTGATACATCTAATCCTAAGATCATCATTAAACTATACAAACACCCACAATAGAGTATAAACCCAACTTCTAGTTTAATTTCCATAAAACCTTCACATTATACTAATGAGAACGAATGAACCTCTTATTCGACTCAGCTTTGGATCACACTACCACCATCATGATTCCATTTCCATCATATAATTATTTTCTAAAACTATACTTTAATTTCTAAAACTGGGTATAAATTGTTAGAAACATCATATAGTTATCAAAATCTTACAATGATCAGATTTACCACATTCATGACCCTTTCAACATATTTTTCATACACCCATGATCAAAAATATGATCCCAACAACATGAGAATCATTATTGTTACGTTTTCTAAACTAAATATTTTAGATCTACCAGTTAAATATTTTCCATTACATAGTGTCACATCTAGGAACGATCACCCTTTTCAAACTCAACTGCTAATAGAAAACACCATTCACTAAGTTCCAAGAAGGTTCTCAACCACACTCTTAAATCTCAAATAACTAAAGTTTAAATTATTGATTTACCATGAGATTATGATATTTCCCACCACAAGACTCTACTAAATGAGCATGAAATACGATAATTTTTCTCACCAACATAGTAATTGAAAAAAAAAACACACACCATGCGGTCAAAATTTTTGAAGCATCAAAATAAATAACAAAGGGTCAAATTCATGATCCCACCAACTCACAAATGGTCACTTAATACCTAATACCTCATCTATATCATGATTTATTAACCTATGATGGTCCCAAAATAATGGCAATAAACCTATAAAATGCACAAGTGAAAAACAGATATCAACTTGATCCATCATAAAAAACCATGAAAACTAGTCCTACACATACACTGATTGTTTTCCCCTCACCTATCCATAAATTTTCCACACCTTTTAATAATACATGGTGGTCCAAAACAAATAGGGACCATAATACAAGTACAAAATTCAGTCACCCGATTCATTATTGGTAACACACCAAAATATAAGCAATTTTATTTTCATAGGTATCATTTTATTATTTTAAAACCCCCATTAAATTTGATTTATGCATGCCAAAAATTCAACCCATTTTTCAAATAATCCCTTGGAATTTGAGGGTTTCACCAAAATTCCCAGCCTAAACAGTTACTTTCTTAAAACAAAAGCAATTTAGAAACCCATTTTTTAATCAATTGTAAAAAAACTTCCTCATATTTTCACAAATACCAAGAATCCCAATTATTAAAAAATCACTTTATTTGTGATCTTTTTCAATAAATCCAAATTTTAAATCAATTTTACACACACCTCATGGCACCAAAAAAAATTTCCCTTAAAACCATGTTTTTACTCAAAATTATAAAATCCCCATTACCATATCCCTATGGAATACAATAAAAAGAATCAAAATTAACAAAAAAGAAACTCAAATATATATTTTTCTTACTACCCCTTATAATATATTTTAAAGAAACATTAATTATATTATAAGTTGATTTAATTAATAATACATTATAATGGGGAAATATTCCTATTAGCACTACCCTTCAGCGTGTGTAAAATTCCTTAGGCATTTCACTATCATGATGCTTAAAAAATCAATGGCTTCCCAAATGTTCCTGATACCTCGATCCATAACCATTCAACCTGGGGATTATCAGACCAACAAAACATCTCACTTATAGTAAAGTTCATAGTCCCAATAGTAGGCATCCCATGGTAACTTGGGTTTCAATTGATGTAATGTTGGACGTGAATGTGCTTGGCCTACCTCAAAAGTCTCGATAACAGAACTCCCCCTATAACTAAAAAAACTCATCCAGAAATATTTTATGATACAAATTTTCAATTCCCCAACCTAAAGTGCCTTAAAAACACCTGTGTGGGGTTAAAATGAGACATCTAGAATGCCTCCCCATATGATATAGGTTGTTAACTATTGATGATATCCTAAGATAGTTGTGGAGAGACTATAGAGTTTAAAGAATTATGAGGATCATGAGTGGATATACTGAATATTCAACATGGATCATCCATATAATGAACATCTCCAAAACATATGGATAAATAAATTTGGAGTAAAAAGGGCCCCCATAGTGTATAATATATAATAGTAAAAAAAATTATATGATGTATCAATACATAAAAAATTAAAAAAATTAAATATTGAATCAACATATAAATAAATGACACAATATCCAGTACACATGATGAAAAATACTTAATGTAAACTATCCTATGAGCCAATTCACATAATTAGACTTTCCAAATAGTCAGCCTCTATAACTTTCTATAATTGTACCATGTTTCCCACTCCAAGAGGTACATATTACCTTAGAAAAAATATAAAGATCCAACCAAGTACATTGAAACTCATGACATATATGTGGGTAGGGGTAAGCTCAATGGCTAAATAGGAATCCCCAATTCCTTGAAAACACTATGTTTTTATATAAACAATTAGATGCATGTATTACATATATAAAAGTGAAATACTCCTCATTAAACACACACATATAGAAAAATAACCAAAACTCATAACTACCACACATGTTGGGTCAATGTGTAAAAACAGAAAAACTTATAACCCGTATCATATGTTCTTCGACCAGTGTTGCATATCTCTAAAAACATTACATTATCATGAAAACTAGTATCATACTCATCATTTAGTTACAATAAGTTGATCCAATGAAATGAATATTATTAGGCCCAGATGTTGATTCTTAAGAGTCCTGAGACATCTAGTAGTATCAAGCTTCAGGGAAAATTCCCATGAATCCTTAGAAATCTATTTCTATCACTGGTCATGTAGCTAATTCCTTGGGGGACAACCTTTTTAAATCCATATAAAACTCAATGGTAGGATCCCATCATCCTTGGAATACCATATAAGATTATGTTGAATCTAATTGTATTTTCTAATTCATTAGAAATAATTAGGCATCCCAATTAAATATATAGTGATTGGAAAAGGTATTATAAATATGAAGTCATATAACCAAATAATTGTAGAAAATCCTAGGAATTTAATACAATTATATTCTTATAAGACTGATACTTTGAACCCTTGTAATCTCATATATTCATATATATATATATATATCACTTAGAGGGAAAATCCCCTCCTGTGATATATCATCTTATTATGGATTCAAGTTCCAAGGTGACACCAATAATCATCAATACCCATTACCCTCACTAACCCTATCTAACATTTACACAATACTAAGGAAAAAATAGGGGTCTCCATGGTAACATAATAACCTGGACACCCAACATGGGTTCCTTTATCACATTTCTATCCCTCAACCATATCCCATCATTCTTATCGCAACATCACTCAAAATCTATTAGGGTCCATTAGACCCATCTCTACACTCCAAGGGGAGTCTACCACATATATTTGGATCAACCCACCACTTTGATACCACCCAAAATAATTGTTCATCATGAATAATCATGAATCATTATTTATTAATTTTCACAAAAGGAAACCATAATAATGGAACCTACATAATCACTCATTCTTAAGAAAAACATGTTTCTTGCATTCATGTGGTAAAAACTCCCAAAACAACATAACCATGCCCAATTGAATTTCCATTAGAACCCAAGTAAACATAAATGTTAAAACCATTAAAAAAATTTATTCCACTTTACTCATGTTAGGAACTTTTCCAAATCCCACCAATATATTATTTATAAAACTCCATTTTGGATTTTAATTGCATTTCAAACCCTTTTTGAATCTCTGTTTCCTCATTGAAATTTCCACATAAATCCAACCTATTATAAAAGTAATTTTTGATTGTAAAATATTTATTTTTATAATAAATTAGTCTTATACCAACAATCCAACCATAAAGATGGTCTCTGATGCGCATTTGATCAAGGCACGACTATCAAATGATTTATAAAGTTATGTGATCCATGTTAACTAATAGGCTAATATGATCCCATCCCAAACTGTTGGGGAAGTCCAAAAATTCATTTAATATGTATGAAAATATATCAATGATGGAACATGAACATAAAATCTCAAAAAAAAGATACTGAAATAAATTCAGTGCCTCCAACCTCATTTACTGATTTATTTTCTCTTTAGTAGCTCAGTGACGCTCGTCCGTGCTCTTGCATGTCTAATTATCCCTCAGTAAACCACATTTGATACTAAAGAAATCCATAAAAATTAAATAAATAAATTATAATATTTAATAATTATTTTTTCAATTTAATTAAAAATATAAAATAACAATTAATTATTCAATATTAAACAATTAGGCATTATTTCTTAATAACTCACCATTTAACCCCATCACACTGAAAAAACAAATGTCCCCTCATTGAAGGTATATAACACAATATTGAAACTATATTAAGAAAAATATAAAAGAATTAGCACTAATTAAATATCAAATTTAATTTAATTTACATTAAAACCCTAGAAATCCCCACTATGTGGCATAAAATTGTTGAAATGGCGTGAAAAAACTTGTGATCACCCTCTTGAAACACCATTTAGATATGATATGAAACAAAATCATTGATATATTGATTATTTAATCATGATTTTGTGGAATAATCAATTATATCCCTAATTGGGTTACTAAAAATCATATAAGAAACAAAATAAGGAACCAATTTGAGGAAGATAGGATATGTCTCCATAAACAATGAAGGAATCTCCAAATAACCACCCCAAATAGAATGGGGCTTAAAAACGTTGGAGGATGAAGAGGGCAGAGATTAATATATCTCCATGGGATCATATGGATTAATGATATGGGAATTAAAAGGACTCTATAACACCATGAGATTTTAATATATTATTACCTTTAAATAATTCAATGTGTTTTAAAACATTCTCTATATGCAACACTGAATACAATTGAAACTACGATATATATAAGTATGCCCATTAAAACCTAGATATTGAATTAATAAGAATGAATATGATTAAATTCTTTATAAAATATAGTTATAATGAAATTAAAACCACTTTTAATATAATTGAAATTCAATTAGCTTTCCAAAAAAGTCAAATAATATCATTAAATCTTTAGTAAAATATTTATCTAAAAATTACTTTTTTATGCAATATGCATTTTTATTTCAAAAAAATATGAGTAATTATGATAAATTATTTTTGATGTTAATAATTGGATAACCCCAATTTAATTGTTAAATGATATGAAATAATAATTATATTTTTTAAAATTGGAAAATGTTATTTTCAAAAAAAAAATGGAGTTTTCATTATGTTTTATGATTTTATTCAAAAAATGAATTTATAAATTTCATAATATTAATTTCAAAAAATTCACCTAATATTTTGTATTTATAATAAAAATATTATATTGATATTTATTTTTTATATTTTTTTGAAATAATTTGTTTCTAGGAGTATAATAATAAAAATACAATTTTTTCAAAAACATGTTTTATTGGCTTATCATAAAAATTTATTTTCAACACTTATAAAAATTAAAATCTTCAAAAGAGTTTTTATATTTTAGATCAGCATGGTCATATTTTTTAACAATTTAAATTATAATTTTTTCTATAAATTTATGATTACTATGATTAAAGATAATGACCATTACAAAGCTAAAACTATTATTTTCAAATAATTATTTTTTTTGTAATTTTTATCTAAGAAAATAAATAAATATATTATAAATAATAATTTTAAACTCTTATATAATTATATTAACAAAAATTTAATCATTAACCAATTATACATAATATTAATAACAAATAATCATAAAAACAAATTCTAAAAATATATTTTTCTACATATAAAAATATTTAATTTATAAGTTCATATTATATTATTTAAAAATATAATTATATTAAATAGATATTATTATTTGTTTATAAAAAGATAGTAGTTTTTATTTTATAGTTTTAGTAAAATATAATTTAATTTGTTAAAAATCAATTACTAAAGTAAAAAACAAAAAAGTTAAATGTAAAAACAGGAGAAAAAACTTAAAACATGATTAAAAATGAATGGAAATACTTTATTGATGATTAATTTATCAAATATCACACGAAAATACATTATTTATATTATTTTTAGCCTTTAAAAATTTAATAGTGTAATGATATCGTTGAAAATTAATAGGTGTTCTTAAAAGTGCCATTTTCTTCACTAATAAAATGGGAAAATTACAACCCTTCATATCATACCTATTACTTCAAATTTATTCATATCAATTTGAATTTTTCTCCTCCTATAATCATCTCTCATTTTCTTAATCCTATAGTCTAAATTTTATCCTAATACCTTCATTCCCAAATAGATTTTCAAGAGAATATTCAATAACGCAAAGTGATTATAATTAATACTTAAAATTTAACTATTAATATTTCTCTTATAAAACTATATTTACCATAGTAATATTATAACCTCAGTATCATTATTATAATAAATTTTGATTATATAAATTTAATAATATTTATTTATTCATTTCCATCCACTTATAAAAACAAAATAATGTTAATTATGCGTTGTGTAGACCACCACCTCTAGGAAGTAATTTTTTACATTTTTCATATAAATTTTCTTAATTTATATATAAAATAAAAAATATTATTAGAAATCCTAAAAAATATATATAATATCATTATTATTAGGCGATAATTAATGTATAAAATTCATTAACCATACACACTCATCAAGATATAACATGTTTGTGTTTGGAGTTGGTTTAACCAACTAATATTACAATGTAATAAAACTCTATCATGTATGCCTATAAAAATTTAAATATTAATTTTCTTTTCTTTTAATAATTATAGAAATATATTTTTGGTTTATGAATTGTTATATTAAATACTAAACATATTATCAAAATATCATCTTTATCACTAAAATCGTCAAAATTAGTCGATGATGATAAAATTTTCCTAAAATATAAGAAAAACTATCTAATAAAAAATAGAATATGGTAATAAAAATTACATATTAAATTAAATATATAATAATATGTTTCATAATATTTTACAATTTTTCTCAAGGAAGTTAGGTGCATTCAGAGAACTAATCTAGAACAAGGTGAGGGTTTTACTCTCAAATTCCTCCATTTGATACATGGTTGGTATTATTCACCTAATTTAATTTATTTTATGTATATAAAATATTTGAGATATAATATCATGAATTATATTTTAATCATTTTATTTTAAGTATAATTACAAGACCACCCTTTTAAGGGGTTCTAAATAAAATGTAATTTAAGAAACATGGGTGCTTTGTGCGAAACATTAATTCCATGATAAATGTTTTTTTCAAGCACTGTGTTTTCCTTTTAATGGTGTATTCACTAAAAATGGATGTATATTTATCATATATGTTTCTTATTTATGGAAAATACAAATCCAAATCTATTCTTTTTCATTAAATGAATTTTGAATCCATTATTACCCTAATTGTAAGGCTTTTTTGTAACTTAATATTCATTCATTTAGTTTTGATTGTTTTTCTTATACTAATTTCATATAATTTGGGTAAGTAATACTCTATTATTATATTATATGGTAATTTAATTTTTTCAAATTTCTACAAAATAAAATCCTTCTTTTAAATATTTCAAACATTAAGGAGTATATTGCTCGTAAGGGATACTAACAACTCAAGTCTACATTCCTTGAGTTATATTGTTTTTTCATGGACTTAATTATTTCATACATGGGATAACATACACAAATATTTTATTATATGATAATTTATCTACCTATATGGGTAAATAAGAAATTAGTATGAAAATTAATTATTTTTTAATCTTTTTATAATTTGGCTTTTTAACAAATGTGTTTTGAAAATAATAAAAAGTGTTTTTTATTTCAATTTTTATTTTTGTAGTATTACTCTTTTCATTTATATAATATAATAAATATTTTTTCAAAAATACCTTATTATAGATTAATTTTAAAAATAAATAATTTTAAAATCCTTCACATCACATTTTATAAATATACCATTGAATTTGATTAGTAAATTTTTATTTCAGGTTTATATTAAATACATTTTCTAAAATATCTTTTAAGTTTATGCCTCCATTTACATTATAAATTACAAAAGTATTTACCCCAATTGGGGTTATTCTTAATTATTTTTCCTATATTATATATTTATCATTTTTCAGATTGAACTCTTGATATCACACAATTTAATTATTGATAACATCTGTTTTTAAACCATTTGAAGCAACATTTTTGTGAGGGGTTTTTCATTTATATCAAAAACCTTTTTGTTTCCTTTTTTACAATGGAGAATTTTTATTTTGAAACCATCCATGTTATTTCTCTACATGTATTATGATATTATTATTTTATCATTGAATTAACCATATACTATTAATCAATATGGTTTTAGCTTGAGGGATTTATACATAGAAATAAATTTCATTTATTTATTGAGAAACTAATGAAAATCTGTATATTTTTTATTTTGATATGGATGATTATTGACTATTGGATTGTTAATATTATATTGTTTCTCCATACAAATTATTTCATTATACAGTTTATCATAATGTTATCCATTTTTTTAATGTGGGGAAAAATATTTTCATTATGTATATTATTCTCCCAATATAAATGATTATTGGCATATTGACTATGTAATTTTTGAAAATCCACATTCATTATAAGATTGAGTTATGAACTAGTTATTTATTTTATTGGTTGGGGATGTGTTGAATTTTTTTTTATTATTGACTACTAAAAATGGTTTATTATGTATTAGATTTTCTTATTCTTAATTATATGGATAACCATGTTTTTATTCATCCAGAGGTTCCTAAAGGAATGACCTGAAATGTATTGAATACTGTTATAGTAAATGTATTTTACATAAAAGAGTGATGATTAGGTCTTCAAATTATATATCCCTTTGATGAATAAACTTGTCTAATGAAATAAAACAACATGGGTTTTGGTGTATACTACTTCCCATATTAGTATATTGTATTGGAACAAGTCCTTGAAAGAATGTTTTAATGTATATATTTAATCATTCTATAATTATGAGATCAGTAATTAATATTATATAAGTTTTCATTTATTTTCGTGGATTTAAAATTTTCTATGTTTTAGTATATTATATAATTATTCAGATTATTACTCTTGTCATGTTATGTATGTCATTATTATGTTTCTGAAAGATTTATTTATATGTTTCCCTTTATGAGCATTTGACATCACCCTTTCGTATATTTTTAGTCCCCATATTTTGAATAAATGTAATACATGTGATATTCTTCAAATGATAAAATGTATAAAATATTTTTTGGGAGATTTTAAACCCTCAATATAGATTAACAAGTTTCATATATAATGGGGAAAAGTATATTTTATACAAAGAACAAAGTATTGGTTATTTATTGTTTCATCCTACTTATATAAAACTCTAAACCTAAAAGTTCTTGGGAATTTTTATTATGAAACATTTTCTTTAAGTCATGTAATTATTGGATGGTAATGTACATTAATATACACATGGTATCAAATCTAGAATGCAAATATGTGCTTGTGGAACCATATTTGGGGGTTTGGGTCTAAGGTTTAATAAGAAAACCCCTAATAATAAAGGAGGGGAAAGGGGTTAAATTCACTAAAATTTTACATCATGGTAGGCTACCATTATAACAACAAAACTTTTTGACACATTATTTCGAATAGAAATATTTATCAAAATATTACATAAATAACTCTATATTACTTTTTAGGTTTATGGAATTGGTAACTAGGTACATAAAACATGACATAAATGGTAGAAAAAACATAAGCAAATTTAAAATCCTCTAGAATTTTTCCTTATTATCCAATCCTAGACCATCTAACTTCTTATATATTTTTAGGAGACATTTATCAAATGAAATGGGTGAGTATAAGGACCAGTAAGGGGTAAAAATTGTCAGATGACATCATAGTTGGAACATGAAACATAACATAATATCATCTACATAAGAACATAAGTCATAACATAAGTACAATAACATATAACATGAGAAGAAATATGGAATTTGGTGACAATATAAACATGATACATTCAAACGAATATAACCAAATATCATCACTTATGTGTTGTAAAACATATTACCAAGGATTTTTTCAAAGGTATCATAAAACATTACCAGGTCAGGAAACCAAGTGTTCATGAACATGACATCTCTAGAGATTACTTCTTTACCCAATGAATTGGAGCACTATCAGGGCATACCCTTCTTATGTCTAATATTATGTCTTACACACCGATAAAAAATCATTGGATCATATCATTTATATTGTAATAGTATGGAATTTGGGATTCATATATGGATGTATCCAATAAATAGTTTAATGATACATCGAAATCATTACCCTTAAATTAAAACAATTTTGGGTATTGATGACAAGAAAATATGTCTTGGAAAAACAAGGGTTTTGTAATAACCTAGATATTATTTTTAGTTATGGATCTTGATTTTTGGTGTTTTTGAGAAAAAGATGAGTTTCTGGAAATTTAAGGAGTACTCACCGTATACTTAGGAGTACACCTCATGTACCTAGTTGTCGTGGTTAGCCGTGTACGAGCCGAGTAACAGCTGGGTACATGGCCATGTGGGTGACCTGGAAAACCCCTAATGTGAGGCCTGGTAAAGGCATATTCAGGCTGTGTACTTAAAAAGAACACGATGTGTATTTTTATTTTTATTTGATATGTTGGACCGGGGTCACGTCTCGTTCGTAGAAAACACTTCTTCAAACTTCTTCTCTCCTAGAAGTGAATTAAGATCACAATTCTTCTCTGATCCCTCGATTGATCATCTATTCACTGAATTAACCATCGTTGATTGCATTGGAATCACCATGATGAGTTCTTCCTTCTTCAACAACCGCATCTCTTGATTTCTCTTATTTTTTTAGATATTCATGGTTTAACGTTTAAGATGTTTTTATAGATCTACGGTTTTCTAGGTCAATTCAATGTTTTAGGTTCAAATATATCGATTTTACATCACCAGGGCAGGTGATTTGTGCCTTTCTGTAGTTTTCTTTTAATTATATGTGAAAAAAGTGCACAATACCAACGTTTAGGTTATTGCGTGTTTAGGGAATTTATCCCTTTAATTTGTATTCTGCCATTATTTCTTGAGTTAGGGATATTGTTTGAGAATAATGTTTAATTACATTACTATGGATGTGATTTCCAATGTTTGAATAGATTTAGGCTGTTGGGTCCAGTTTTTCCTGTTAGGATACTCATTATTCCATGCCTTGTGTTGTTAGGATGAAGTGATATTATCTGACTTACATGTTCCATGATTTGTATCTTTTTATCCATGTAGTATATTGGGATTTACGTCGGCTGTTGGATATTGTTTGTGCAATATAGACATACAAAGGTTTTTGGGAACCTGGTTTAGTTAGACCATAGGGGAAATGGATGCTGAGGGCTTTCCCATAGTTTCTGTTATACATTTCACGTTGTGAGACCATAGGGGGGATGGATGTATGTTCTCCCTCATAGTTCTTGTAGTTCCACAATGCAATACCACATGAGGAATTGTATGTTGAGTGAATCCCCAGTGTGTCTGTAGTTTACTGTTACAAGACCACATGGGGAGTTGATGGTGAGGGCATCCTTAGAGAGTCATTGTTAAGGTGAATAAGAGGGGTTAGACTGTGAGAACATCCTATAGGGTTTCTTGAGATTGTTTGGTTGTTTATTTAATAAATGAAAATGAATTTAGTTGAACTGTAGAATTATTTACTTTTGAGTACTTCCTTGTTTATTACTTATTTTTTCATATTTCCTACCATATATATATTCACTGACATTTAGGCCTACATATTTGGGTGGTTTCCAACTAGGATTCATCTCACACCCTGTTTGGGTCATGGTTTAGGACCAAAAAAATTATATTTTTAGAGGTATAGACAAGGGAAAATTCCTTTCTCCTTTAGGTACTTGATTGTTGTGGAGCTGGAGAGCACGGGACCAAGCTGAGTCTTGCGATACTGCTGGTGTTATTTACTTGGTTTCCATTGTACATTAGTTTAGTTCTGTATTCCAGCATTTTGACTTGTTTGGCTACTTTCCTAGACATATGTGACAAGGATAATTTATATATCTGCTCCAGTTTTTTATCTACTTACAGAATTCCACTGTTTAGTATTGAATTTTTTTATAACTTTCTCCACTACTGTCATCAATTTATTTCTATTGTGTTACACTGCCAATTAGGGAATAGTTTCCCCACTATCACACCCAAGGCCCTAGATTCTAGTCTTCACCCACTGGAATTCATGGAAATTTCCTTAAGGATGTCTGACCAACCAAGTATGTGACACCTCTGGACGGCACCCGGAATGGGTACATTACAATGTGGTATCAAAGGGAGGTTTCAATCTTCTGACCTATGGTTTATGGGCCAACATGGATCAGATTTTGGTATATCGTCTGTTCCTTGCACTATTATACTTGTTATATGACATGAATATGATTCCATGATCTGAATTTCAGGGATTATGGGACCTCACATATCAAAATTTGTCACTTTAATGTTTGTTTCAGCATTTTTATGGGTTTCAGTGTATCTTTTGAGGATTAACGTTCATGAAAACCAATAATATGTGGCGTGTATTATTAAATACATTCCTTGTATCCTTCTGTTCAGGAAGGAACTATTTTTCTTAAGTACATGTCGTGTACTATATGTACACACCCTGTAATCCATGAACGTGTGACTGCTTGTGTTGGTAGGGACATAGGGTTGGAAATCCTTGTGGAATAAGCCATATACTGGAAGTACATATTGTGTTGTTGAGGCCATATAACTGGTCGGGTGATTAACTACATGGTTGTATGAAATCCTTCAGGTACACGTCGTTTCTAGCATAAAAATTCCATGTAGAGTCAATCGTGTCTCTGACCGTGTGACTAACAACATGAGTAGTTGAAACCTAAGTGGTACACGCCGTGTCTGGAATAAAGATGTTGCGTAGAGTCATCTGTGTCTCTGACCATGTGGCTAACAAGACGGGTGGTTGAAAGCTAAGTGGTACACTCTATGTCTGGAATAAACATTTCGTGTAGTTTTTTCTTGGAGATAACCATGTGGTTTATCCATGTGGAGGAACTCAGGTAAGAGGAAAGGATTAAAGTACACACCATGTAAATGGTGAACACATCGTGTGTATGGGATGTTACATGACCAGTTTTTGCAGAAGTACACACCCATGTAATGATTTAAGGAGTACATGACATATATGGGTTATACACTCTGTGTAACCATGTTTTGAATAACTTGAAGTTTTTTCATCACTTATTCCTTTCATGAAATTCTATGTTTCAGTCCATGAGTTTCTTGAACTACGGTGTGGAATTTAACTTGCAGAGTCATGTCACTATGACGTCCTCTAGTTTTACGCTAGATACAGGGAAGTGAACAAACACTATACATGGTAGATTAGGGACTATCAGCTTATCCTCCCATCATGTCTATCTTGGCACTAGCTGTTTTCTCAGATACATGTACCGATTCAAAGTTCTAATAAGGATTCATAAGGTTTACATAGACCTTCTAGGGAATGTCGCATCCTGTCCCATCTATGGCAGAACTAACGCAGGTCTTTCAGAAGCAACATCTTCCTACTTTCTCAGGGGATGGAGGACCTCAGGCTACAGATTCATGGTTAGAATCCATACTGTCGATTATCGAGAATACAGAGATGCCTCTAGAGAGGAGACTAAGGCTTTATACTTATATGCTTCAAGATTACTCCAAGATATTGTGGGATGTGATCTCACAGGAGGGACGCCATTAGGTTATTGGTTGGAATGAATTACATCATGCCTAATATGATTACATCTACCCGGAGGCATTAAGAGCTGACTGAGCTTGAGAGTTTAGGTTTTTGGTGCTTGGTACTCCCTAATTCATGGAGTACCCTTCTCGATTCACAGATCTTCTATGCTTCACACCCATTCTGGGGGGTGTTGAGTTATTTCTGGAAAGGAAGATTGAGGATGGTCTCAGGAATTACATCTGATCTCAGGTGAACATCTTCAGGTTGACTTCCATAACATCCATAGTCAACTAGGAACTGATCACATATCATAATATGATGGATTCTAGTGTTGTGAGATAGGGTGGATCAGCATCTGGAGTTAGTACCCCTCCGACTTATAGTAGGAAGTGACGCAGGTTGTCTACGCATGGAGATCCGGGTAGGGGGAATACTTTCTATGGTGGCCAGGTGGTGTGCTAACAGTGTGGTAAGAGTGAGAATATTATTCCACATTTTTGGAGAGACCCAGTAGAGTGATGATACTACGAAAAGATGGGTCATGTTCAGCATTTCTGTCAGATTTTATCACCAGCAGCTGGTGACAGGGGTTCTGTTTCGACTCCTCGTACCAGAGAAGGACCACTAGTCCCACATCAGACTGAGAGTTGTTGTTCTTCATGTTTTTCAGGAAGAGGTGGAGGTTGCGGCCACAGTGGTCAGACACAAGGTTTTTGATAGCCGTATGGTTGATCAGCTTAGGGATCTTAGTTTTCCTCACAAGGCCGTAGTGCAGGTCATGATTTTTCTATAGGTTAGACCCATCAAGAGTAGGATCATGAACCATCTACCATTAGAGTTATGAAACTAGTTTCTTCATTTTTAGCTTCTGCACTTTTTTATAAAGGTTTTTCCCATAGTTTCATATCATTCTCCGTTGTGGAGAGACTTGGGCATTGTATCTCTACTTCTATTGATATCTTGATTCGAGACACTCCGTTGGCGACTAGAACGGCTAGTGTATGTCATTTCAGGGAGTGCCCTCTTGAGGTTGGTGGGTGTCACTTCTAATGGTATCTCTATGTATTAGATATGATAAGATATTATTTCATTCTTAAAATGGACTGGTTAGTTCCCTTCTCGGCAGTTGTCAACTGATATCACCAAAGGGTGAGTTTCACGTCACCAGAGAAAGGATCGTCTCTACATAAGGGAGAATGGGATAACCAGGTGAGTAGATCCAGACTCGAGAATCATGGGTTTAAAAGAGTTACAGTCCATATTTATAGTCTGTATCTGGATGACAAAGAGACTTCACTGATTTAATTTCCTCTAGTGGTCAATAGCTTGAGGGTTGTTTTTACAGATGACTTTTTAGGGTTTCCTCCAAATTTATATGTCAAATTTTCTATTGAACTTGTTCACGGAGCAGCATTGTTGTCCATTAGTCCTTATAGGATGGCTATAGTAGAGTTAAAGGTGATCAAGAAGCAGTTTGAGGAGTTACAGGAAAATAGTTTCATCTGACCTAGTACTTATCTTTGAGGTTCGCCTATACTATTTGAAATGAAGGTGGACGTTACACTCATACATTTTGTGTATTATCGGAAGCTGAACCAGTTGATGTTCAAGAACCGATATCCCTTACTGAGGATTAATTATCTCTTTGATTAGATTTGAGGAGCCCGGGTCTTCACAATGATTGACTTGAGATCCGATTATCATCAGTTGCACGTTAGACCATCTGATATACCTCTTAAAACCTTTTAGAGTATGTATAGTCTATACGAGTATGTGGTTATACAATTCATGTCTTGAAAGCACCTGTAATTTTTATGGCACTGATGAACCGAGTGATCCATCCATACTTGGATTCCTTCGTGGTGGTTTTCGTGGATTATATCTTGGTGTACTCTCACACTCGACACGACCATGCTACCCATCTTAAGATCATTTTGAGTACACTGAAAGAGCATCAGTTCTATGCTAAACTCTCCAAATTCCACTTTTGGATGGTCTAGATTCACTTCCTAGGTAATTATATCATAGAGACAGGAGTATCAGTAGACATAGAGTAAGTAAGAGCAGTTGATTACTAGGAGTAGCCGAAGAATGTCTTCGAGGTATGGAGTTTTCTAGGTATGGTTGTTTTCTACAGATTTTTCATATAGGACTTTTCGCGCATAGTAGTATCACTGACTAGCCTAATTAAGATTGTTGTGAAGTACTTGTGGTCAAATTCATCTGAGTCATCATTTTAGGAGATGAAATGGATGTTGAATTTAGCACCGATACTAGTTTTTTATGAGCTAATAAAGAGATATACAATTTAATGTGATACATCGAGTAACTGTATGGGAGTAGTGCTTATGTAGGGGGAAGTATTCGTTGCATACATGTCTCAGAAATTGAGGCCACATGAGGGGAATTACCCAATGCATGATCTTGAGTTGTCTACAGTGGTTCATGATTTAAGATGTAGGATACAATATCTTCTGGGAGAGAATTTTTGGTTTTCACCAACCAAAAAAGTCTGAATTACATCTTTACTCGGCGTGATCTAAATCTGAGATAGTGATGGTGAGTTTTGTAACTTCAGTTCTTTGATTTTGAGATTTCATACAAGCATGGAAAAGGCAACGCAGTGGCTGATGCATTAAGTAGGAATACTTACATACATGTAGTTTAGGAGGCCAGTAGTGAGTGGCAGCTTATGGATCTATTCTTTGAGATGCATTTGGAGGTGCACGAAAGATAGGGTCAAACGTTTTTTTCTTTCAAGTAGTTGTTACCTATACTCTTCTTGAGTAAGTGAAAATGATGAAGTTATTAGTTGACGAAGGCCTAGTCCTACGGAAGAGTGTGTCAAGAGAGGACACTATTCCTGCATGGACTGAGGGTGAGAATGAGATCTTGCACTTCCATGGACGCGTATGGGTGTCAGCAGACATACGCGAGGAGCTGATGTGAGATTTTTATTCTTCAGTTTAGGTAGTTCATCCTGGTGTTGCAAAGATGTATAGAGATCTACACCATCATTATTGGGGGCCAGGCATGAAGAGATATATTGCAGGTTTTGTGATGAGGTGTTCCACCTCTCAGCAGGTGAAGACAGAGCATCAGTGACTAGTAGGTCTTTTGAAGAAGTTACAAATTCCCGAGTGGAAGTGGAATGATGTTGAGATAGACTTCATGACAGGTTTCTCCAAGGTCCCATCATGGGAAGGATGCAGTTTTGGTTTTCATTGATAGACTCGTAAATGTTGCACACTTTTTACTGATCCAGGAAACCATCAGTGTATATGAGATGGGAAGGTTGTAAGTCTGGGAATTTATACATTTACATGGGGTTCTACACTCCATCATTTCATAAAGGGATGCTCGCTTGATCTCTCGGGTATAGTCGGGACTACAGAGGGCGTTGGGTACACATGTACTTCTATGTACAACTTACCATCCCCGGAAATATGGCCAATCTGAAAGTACTATTCAAGTGCTGGAGGAAATGCTTCGAGAAATCATCCTAGATTTTGAAGGTTCTTAGGAGAAACATGTTACCATGGTGGAGTTTGAATAAAAAAATAATTTTGATGAAACTATTCAGGTGACTACATATGAGGCTTTGAATGGTAGGCCATGCTGATCACCCCTATGTTTGATGGAGGCAAGAGATGAAGCTATGCTGGGACCTCGTCTTATTAACGAGACCACAAAGTAGGTCAAATTGATTCGGAAGAGGATGTCTATTGAACAGTCAAGACATGAGTCTTTTGCTGATCGACAGAGATGACCTATGGAGTTCAAGTTTGGAGATTAGTTTTTCCTATGTGTCAAACCGAGGTTGGGACACTGAAGGATTTAGAGACAGGGAATGCTTTCACCAAGAGATGTTCGGCCGTTTGAGGTTTTGGAGAGAGTCAGACAATTTGCCTATCGGTTTTAGTTACCTTAGAGGTACTGGGATTTTAATGAGAACTTCCAGGTTTATTTGATTCGTTGTTACTTTTCATACCCACCTCATGTCTTTTAACCTTAGGAGTTTGAGTTGGAGGTGGCTTCCTCGTTTGAAGAGCATCATATACATATTTTATATCGTAGCACGAAGGTTCTCTATGGTCGGTCTATTCCACTGGTACGGGTGCTATGACAGCACGGGCGAGTACATGAAAAGACTTGGGAGAGGGAGATCGATTTGCGATTACAGTGGACAGAACTGTTCTAGGATACATATTCACCACCTTATTAGGCAAATTCTTGGATGAATTAGTTTAAAGGTGGAATTTCATATATTCCCAGATATTTTTTTCAGGTATGGACCTTTATTTTTGTTTTTTTTAGAAAAAGATGAGTTTTTTGGAAATTTAAGGAGTATATGTCAGGTACATATGAGTATATGTAGTGTACCTGGTTATCGTAGGTAGTCGTGTACTGGTCATGTAACGTCCAAGTACATTTCCATGTGGGGTAACCTAGAGACTACCAAAGGCGGGGACTGGTAAAGTCATATACATGCCAAGTACATAAAAAGAACACACTGTGTATTTTCTTTTTTATTTGATAAGTCAGATTGGGCTTGTGTTTCATTCATCGAAAAAACTTCTTCAAAAGTTGTCTCACCGAGGAGTGACCAAAGATCATGATTATTCTCCGAGCCCCTGATCGATCATCTGTTCTCCAAATTAACCATCTTTGATTGCATTGGAATCTCCACGGTGAGATCCTCCTTTTTCTAGAACCTCATCCCTTGATTTTTCGCTTTCACGAGATATTATTTGTTGAATGTTTTATAATATTTTTTTAGCTCTATGGACTTCTAGGTTGATTCAAAGGATGAGGATCAACTATATCAATTTTAGAATGTGGAGGTTGGTGGTTTGTGCCTTTACATAGTTGCCTTTGAATTATGTGTGTGAAAAGTGCACAATGCCCTAGTTTAGGGTATTGTGTGTTTAATAAATTTAACCATTTAATACATGATATGGCTTGATTTCATTAGTTAGGGATTTTGTTTTAGAATAGGATTTAATTACCTTGTTTTGGATGTGTTTTCCCACGTTTGAACTAATATTTGTCACTGGGTCTAGTTTTTATTGTTAGGAAGCTGTGTGTTCTATGAATAGTTCTTTTAGAATGGCATGATATTTTCTTACTTACATGTCCAATGATTTGTAGCTATTTATCAAAGTACTATATTGTTATTTACTTTGGTTGTTGGATTTATTTTGTGCATGACTAACTTACATAGGTCTATGGGAACCTGGTGTGGTTAGACCATAGGGGAAATGGACGTTGAGGGATTTCTCGGAGTGTCTGTTATAATTTTCACATTACAAGACCATAGGGGGGGATAGATGTATGTTCTCCTTCAAAGTGTCTATAGTTCCACGTTGCGAGACCATAGGGGGAATTGGATGTTGAGTGCTTCCCAAGAGATTTTGTAGTTTACCGGTTTGAGACCACATGGGGAATTTCCAGGGAGTGATTCCTAGGAGAGTCATTGTTAAGCTGAACAAGCTGGGTTAGAATATGTGAACATCCTAGAGGGTTGCTTAAGATTTTTTAGTTTTTTATTTAATAAATTTAAATGAATGTATTTGAACTATATGATTGTTTACTTTTGAGTACTTTCTTGTCTCTTACTTCATTTCGCATATTTTCTTCCATATATATATATTCACTGACTATTAGGCACAGATCTTTGGGTGGTTGCTTATTGGTATTCATCTCACACCCTATTTGGGTCATGCATTAGGCCCAAACAGATTATATTGTTGCAGGTATAGACCAGGGAAATTTCCCTTCTACTTCAAGTAATTTATTTCTGTGGAGCTGGATAGCATGGGACAAAGCTGAGGCTTGCGATGCTATTGGAGTTATTTAATTGTTTTTTTACTTTGGTTTAGTAATATATTCCAGAATTGTGACTTATTTGCATTCAATACTATTCATATGTGACATCAATCATTTATATATGTGCTCTAGTTGCTGAAATACAAGCAGTCTTCTGCTATTTACTTTTTCATGTTATTATTACTGCTTCTGCTACAATTATCTGTTTATTTTTTATTTGTTACCCTACCAATGAGGTCATATTTTCCCCACTATCACACCCAAGGTCTTCACTGCAAGTATTCATCCTCTAGAGTTCGGGAAAATTCACTTGAGGCCATCTGACCAACCGGGTACGAGGAACCTCTGGGCAGCACCCGGAACCGGGACGTTATTGGTTTATCCTAGTAGTGTAATGTGTATAGAAAAAAGGAACTTGGAATGGGTTTAATGAGAGGTAAGATGAATATATCATTAAAAATACATCATATTAAAATAATTTGGGATTATATAAAATGATGACAACATAGTAAATTTGGTTAAAAAATTCCATATAAAAATATGTACATAAATTGAAAAGGTTAAAAAAGTGAACCATTAGCTTTGGAGGATGCTTCATAAAGCTATAGAGAGATACTCATAGAATATTAGAACAAAAATTTAGAGAATATTAATTTGATTATTGAGATATAATTCATGATCATAGTATTTGGTGTGGAAATTGAGGTGGGAATGTGGGTATATTAATACATGATATGGGGTGGTTTTAAAGGATTTAATATTAGTTATATTATTTTATAAGTTAATGACTAGTGGGTGTAATGGATTATAACCAATTTTAGGTATTATTAATGAATTAATTAGTGTGGTTGGATTTTAAAATAATTCCAAAATGTAAATTTTCATTATAACAAACCCATTCAATGTTCATAACCCCAAGATAATTTTTACCCTAAAACCACAATTTTTTGTTCCAAAATATAGAGTATAAATTTATAAATTAAATTTATTTTTTAAAATTAATTTATATAAATATTAATTATAAATTTTATTGAATAAATTTATTTATAAATTTTTGCAGCATTATCACATAATAATTATGTCTTAAAATCATGATAATCTTAAAATTGCAATTCTCTCTTTTTCACCAAAAAATAATTTTTTTTATAAAGTTAATAAAAATTCATCTGATGACAATTTTGATGTGTTGATTAAAGAAACAAAATTTATTTTCTTATAAATATGATAATTTTAAATTTTAAATAAAAAACCTTATTTATAGAAAATGAATACATTTTATAGTAAAATAAAAATTTTGGCCATTATAAAAATTATTTATAACCTCATTAAAATATATTATAATTTCAAAACTATTTTATAAGCATATTTCATGAATGTTAAATTATTTTGAAAATTATATATTTAACATGAAACATATTTTTAACAGATTATATTTATAGTCTCCAAAAATAATTCAATTTTGATTATATCATTAAATAATTCAAATAGTCAGTCAAATGAGTCTACATAACAAACAATAAAAATGAATGTATGTATTTTTGACAAATTATATTAAGCTAGAATATACATATCACCCTATAAATACAACATCGTTCTCTATTCATCATTCACTACTCCACTTACAAAGGTCCTTACACATCCTTTGATTATGTAAACTATTTTCGTAATGCTTATCTTTATTTTAACAATTTTTTTGGATAAGTGGATCTCCGTAGGGTAATTGAAAACTATAGAGTTCATTTTAGTGAATGATATATTCTTAAAAGTGTATATCACTTTACTATTAAAAATTTTGTTAGTCCATATCTTTGTATGATATGTAATGTTCTTGTGAAATTTAACAATAGTTCTGTGTCAGACTATTGTAAAACATAATAATATAAAAAAATTATTGAGTGGTAACAGTTATTTTTTTCAGAAAATAATATTATTTGAGTCATTACATTGTCCCCTATTAAGAAATTCATCCATGTAAATTTGAATCATTACTTAAAATTAGAAGGATTTTACTTTTGATAAGCACTCATATAATAAATTACAATTTAGATTTTAATTATAAATTTTTTATAAATTTGGGATTCAAGGATCATATACATTAATCTTTTATTTATTTTCAGAGAAAAAAATTACACCTTAAATATGCCATTTTATGTTGGATTATAAAATATTATGAAGACAAAATCATATCCCCTCGGAATGTCAAACCAAGTGTTCAAAAATGGTCATTTTCATTCACACAGGGATGATTGAGTAAAATCATAATGTGTCTTTTTCAAGGTTATAACCCCTAGGTAAAACTATGCCAGACACACATCCACTTATAGAATCTGAATTTGTATTTAATTGTATGGACACTAGTAAATTTATTTGTCACAAAAATTTCACGAGGTTTTCTTATATTTATACTTATCCCTATTTCTCATAATAAAGTTTCTGTAGTCATAATTTTCAAAAATAACTAAACAGTCCAATGATAATATCTTTGGTGACCATGATTTTTAATACATGATATTTAATATAATTACTTAACATAATATTATATAAATAACTCAAAAGGTGCTTTGGTTATGTTTTTTTGGAATATATGTATATAATCTATGACCTACATAGTAAAAAATTAAACATGAACAAATTTAAAATCCTCTTGAAACGATTCCTTATTTCTCCTATTCAAACTCATCTCACTACATAATATTTCTAAAGGGATTTATGAAATAAAAATGGGGAGGATAAACCCTAATAAGGGGTAAAATTTTAATAGGATATCATAGGTGGAACATGAATCATAACATAATATAATGTACATAATAATATTAGATATAACTTAAGTACTTAAGAATATAACATGAGGCATAACATGGAAATGTGGAGAAGATATAAACATGAGACATCCATAAACATATCACCAAATAGCATCAAAACTGTTTCAAAATAAATATTGACAAGTATTTCAACCAAGGTATTATAAAACATTACAAAGTAAGGCTTGAAATGTATCATGAACATGTCATATCAAAATATCACTTCTTTACCCAATGATTTGGAGATCTATCAAGGTGCACCATTCATATGTCTAATTTTAGTTGTTCCACATTGATAAAAAAAAAAATAAGTTCATATCATTTATAACCCATGAGTTGGAAATTTTTATTTAAATAATGTATTTACCCACTCCATATTTTTATGATACATCTAAAAGAATACCCTTGAAAAGAAATAGGTTTAGGTATTCATGACAGGAAGAAAATCAAGTGTATATTTTAGAAGTGTAATAGGTATAAAAATTGACTTTTTAATGGGTTTAAGGAGGGTAAAATAGAATATATAATTATTAATAGATCATATATTCAATAATGGTTTCTTATATAAACACTTTAGGACATAATAAATTTTGAATCGAAAAGCCCTATACAAATGAAGTACTTGAATTGAAAAAAGTGGAGGAAGAGATCTATTACCTTGGGAGGATGCTTCTTAAATCCATAGATAAGATACATAGAATATTCTCACCACCTAATCGGTAAAAATGAGTAGAATAATTATATTTAATTTCTTCTCAAAGGCTTTGGTGTGAAGAGTGAGGTGGGAATGAGGACTTAATACTTGAGGAGGGTTGGTTTTACAATATTAAATATTATTTATTTTATTATATAAGCCAACCAATTTTTGTTAAAACGAATTATAACATATTTTATGGATATCTAATGAGTAAATGATGATTTTAGGATGTTAAATTCATTCTAAAATCAGAACTCACCTCCCAACCACCCAATTCAACACACATAAACCAAAAACAATCTAAAGAACCAAATGCGATGTTCCAAAATGTGATGAAAAATTTTATAAATTAAGAATAATATTTTTAAATTAATTTTTGTAAATAATAAATATAATACTTATTGAATTATATGTTTTATAAATTTCATAATAATTCTCACAAAATAATTGTCTCATAAAATAATAATGATAATAAAATAATATTTTTCACTTTTTCACCAAAAAATCATATTTCTCAAAAAAATCCAAAATATCCACTGTAAGAAAACTATTATGTGTTGAGTCCAGAAAAATAAAATTTATTTTCTAAAAATATTTCTCTAATTATGCAAATTTTATCTTTTAAATAAAAAACCTTATTTATTGAAAATAAATAATTTTTGTAGCAAATTAAACATTCCATACAATATAAAAATTAGTTAGGACCTTTCTAAAATATATTATAATTTTAAAACTATTTTATAATATAATTTCAAGAATTTTTTTTAAAAAAACATATACATTTACCATGAAACAAATTTTTTACAAAATATGTTTATAATCTCCAAAAATAATATAAATTTGATTATATCATTAAACAATCCATAAAGTAACTTAAATACATTTACATAACCAAAAATAATAATGAAAAATTATATTAATGATTAATTATATTAATGTAGAATTGTTATATAAATCTATAAATAAATGATCATTATTTTTTAAATTATTCACTACTTGACTTACAAATAGTTTTTTACATCCTTTGATAATGTCCATTGTTTTCATAATACTTCTCTTTATTTTTATGATGTTTTTTGAATGGTAGATCTTATTAGGATAATTAAAACCTACAGAGTTTTTTTCAGTGAATGTTCTATTATTTCAATTGTATATACCTCTACTATTCCTCATTGTATTAATCTATATATATACATTACTTGTAATTTTGTTATGAAATGTAAAATTTATTCTATGTGAAACTATTATAAAACATTATAATAATAATAATAAGTTTTTTTGATGGAAAATAGGTATTTTATTAAGGGAAGAATATTTTTGAGTTGTTATAACCATTTAATCCACTACGTTAGGATGCATGGTTAGGAAGATCCCTGACGAGGAGAATACTTAGAGGGACATGAATTAAGAAAATCTCCCCTCATTATTTTGGACAATAACACCACTAAATACCCTAGTCTTCACAGAAATTGAAACACCCACATACACAGTATAGAGGTATACTGTTAATCCATCAATGTTCCCACCATGGCTATATAATTTTGTCCATTCAACAAATTCCATGTGTTTTACCCCCATAGAACCAAATTTACATACCTAATATCCCATGTATCCATACATAAAAAAATTTCGACCTCTGTGGCATAGTACTCCCCAAGGGCCAATAAAAATTACCATCATGGATTCTCCATGCAGTGCAACTTGGTTATTTCACATTGGAAGAAAAATACCCCAAGAACATCAAACAACTAACCCATAATGATTTCCAAATCCCTCACAAAATTCACCATGGCCTCACAAAATTCAAATACTATGAATTTCACCCCTTATTTTTTCTAATAAGAAAATTACCAAGAATGGGGTGTAATGGATTAGTTAACCAACTCTTGGTAAAAACTCCTAGGTGACCTCCAAAACACCTATAACGCTCATTAGTCCTTAAACCATACCCAAAACATCTTCAAGATATTTCTAAATACCCAAAATATAAAAATTTAATTTAATTATTAATTTTATAACTCAAAAGGTCATGAGGTTTTATATAATTATTAGGGGGGATATATGAATAATCCTTAAGTATGTACTTTGAAAAGATAATAATATAATCAATCAAGGTACTGTAAAATTTATAAATGGATTTCCCATTATATTTTTGAATTTAAAAATTCCTACTTATAAATTTTATTACATACCTGATATATAGAGGTCCTTTCATCAAACATAAAATTTTTAGTCCCTCTAAATATAATTATTATTACATTTATAATGTGTAAATAAAATATTTTGTTATTTTATTTCCTTGATTTAACCATAATGATGATGAATAAACATAATTCAATAAAATTTCGAATTATCCATCCCACTCCTTTCATTTTTGACATCAACTATGTGTGCTTGATTTTTCTCTCTTTTGTGATAGCAAACAAAATAATTAGTTTGAGGAAAAAAATTTATAATATAGTAACTCAATTCATCTAAAATTAATTATGGTCTTCCAATGTAAACATATAACGAGTGGTGAATAATACCTCAATCTAATGAATTTTTAAATTTAAAAACTAAATAATTCTACATCATTTTAAAAATCATACAATAATTAATCATCCTATATCTTCTGCGATTTATAGGGTCATAATAACCCTTATTAGAATAATAAAAAGAATTTAAAACACCAAACCCAAGATATCAATTCTATGAAAGATAAAATCACATAATACTATAAACTATGAATATTATAAAATTTTACCTCAAATAAGAAGCATCCACTATATCATCCTTGAATGTCATCATATATGTTTAATGATGATAATATAAGTTGAAGTCTAAAGACTTCCACCCATGATAGTATCCAAGAGTTTTACCAAAATATCTTGGATGAACAAGTGGGATGATTCTCAAAGTATGGAATACAATAACCTTACGGAATAATGGAGGTAGGAGATGTAGAGATTCTAGGTGAAAGAGATTTGGCTGATCATCAAAAATCCACCCCAATTTATTATAGTGGAGCATTATAAATACCTCATGGATTCTACTTAGGAGTTGTTTCATTTACTCATGAAATATAATTCATTATTAAGGTATTTTTCCAACTCATTAATGAATTAATCAATTCATATCCTCCTAATATTTTTCATTTAATGAAGCGGTTTAATGATAGCCTATATAAAATGATACTCGAATGTTGCCTCTTAATGTTTATACTTCACTCGTATTACAGGATGCATGTGAAAATCATAAAATATGATTAAATAAAATATACTTACCATGATATCATTAAATAATATATAATGATTAAATGAGGAAGAAAAAGGTAGTGGAATGGTATCTCATAACCATGAATTATGATATGTAACTAATCATACCTTACAATTGGTCATACACAGTATCATGGAATCACATTCCATTATTTAAAATATGATTAAATTGATAAAAATGATTAGGCTACTTGTATCACATATAAATTTATATTAGGTAAAATCATCTACTTCATTATACCACTTGAACTATATACTAACACAATTTATTCCATTTCACATTTTATTATATGATATATTTTAATTTATTAAATTATATCCCAAAAATCAATTAGATTTATTCAAAAAAAACTTTTTTGAATGTTATCATAAACTTACACATATTACATATCATATGTAATAACTTGTGAATACTCATCCCAAATATTATTAGATTAACTCCAACACACATTTAGAATAGATCTCCGAGTCAATATCAATCCATATTCAATCATACATAAAGTTGACCCTACAATAATTTATAATTTTAAAAATAATATAAACTTCCAAATACATAATTATAAGAAAATAGTGGCCTATTATACATCACATGTCATTCATCTATATATATGACCACATCATATGTCACTCACCAGAATGGTTACCCATATCATATTTACTGTGTAGGTTTGAATGAACACTTACCACCGGTCTATCTCATATGAGGTCCCATATTTCATATTCATCATACGAGTGGGAAAATATCATCTTTGTTAAGCTATAAGCAATTACATGATTAACAACATAGCATACCACCCTTAATTGGCTAAACCTCAAGTCTTTTCTAAGAAATATATCAATGTACAAAGGTTATCATGAAAGGTGTACCACCAAACAAATGTTATAGGAACTCATATAAGATCCATTCACACTTATTATGTCAAACATATAGTATATGACACTCTATTTAGTATACCTAGTGGGTCATACAATGTAAAAAATGTACCTAATCAGTTTATTTTGTATATTATTCAAGAATCCAACTCACACTAACCTTAACATTACATCATAACATATAATATTCCATGATGAACATCAGTTAGAGAAAATGTAAATTAATACTTCTAGAGGTCAATAATCATTACACTTTATGCAATATAATTCAATATATAAAAATATTAAATAAAATTTAAATAATGGTAATGTGAAGTTTTACTTTTTATATGAAATATTTTATATCAATACGTTATTTTAATAATAGTTTACAAAACTACACATAATCACTTGTTTAATATATTATATTTGTCATAATTCAAGATCATCCTTTTATTTTATGAACTTTATTGGGTTTTATTATCTCATTGCATTTATATGTAATTCCTAAAAAATATTTATTTATGTAAAAACCCATTCATTTTCTGACTATTAATCATCAGTTATGGGAGTTGGAGGTGTTTTATAGGAGGGTTGAGGTTGTTTTGTGGTGCTTGGAGGTGCATAAAAGTCACTGAGGGAAATTCACACCATGAAAGAGTTACATTATGTTAATTGGTGGTTCACATATTGTCTAGCCGACTAATTTCATAGCTTGTATAGGTCTTAGGGGAATTCTTTAAATGGATCCACATCATAAAATTAATTCATGACGTGTAATTAAATAATCGACAAGGTGACACCAATTTTAGTGAATGTTGTAATATTTCAAACACATGTGGATTTCATACCATGAATGGAATACACAATAAAACCACATTGGGATCTAGATTATTTTATAAACATTGAGGACAATTATTTTCATTTGGACTCACTTCTCTGTCTCTATATATAATTTTGGATAAACCGTAGGATCCTTGGGGAGACCGTATTTTCCCCTACTCCCTTTCTTTGATCCATTAGTTATGACGGTTTATTTTTGGTCATACATGGTGAGTTATTCTCCTTTCTACATGGTTTTCTTTTCTTCTTCTCTTGGGGACTCACTGAGATGATTTTTAGTTGGTTTGGGTTATGAGTTTGGATGCATTTTTTATAAACATTATTGTAGTTTGGGTTTATCCATGATCTCGTGATGTGATTGTGGTTTTTTGGATATTTATTATTTTTTCATTTTTTGTGTAGTGATATTAGAAAGCATCTTTTGAGGGATGAAATCAATCAGCTTTCACTTTTTGTGTAATGCGGGGTGGGGTTACTCTTTTTTTCTATGGGGAATAGTTTGTGATGGATTAATCAAGGTAAATTAGTTAATTAATTTATATTTAATGGTTAAGGGGAACAATTCTCAATATTTTATATCAATTAAAATATTATGTTGTTGTATTTGTATGGGTTTGATCCCCTGCTAAAAATCAGTGTTGTTAGGATCCTTTGCTTGCACTATAGTTTTTGTGATATAGAGATATTTTTTTGTATTGTTATAATTTCACCCTAAAAGAGAAAGTGTAAAAGCACGTATATTTTATTAATAGATTGTTTCCCCTATATTTATGGTTTGTATGATAACACCCCTAACCTAAAGTAGAATGTTAAAAAATAACCATTGTTAAAATTAAAAAATGATCTTTCATGTCTTGTGATTTTTCTATGATTTTGGTGTGGTGTGGTGATGTTTTTTTGGGAATGATTATAGAAATATGAGGTGATAAATGGTTTTCCAAGATTTTGTGATGGTGATGTGATGGTTTTTCTAGAAATTATTTTGGTATAGTGAGGTGATGGTTTGTTTCAATGTGATTTGGGGGTAGTGAGGAAATGTATCGATGAGAAGAATGAGATTCTTGTGATGTATGGTTTCTTTATGCTTCTTGGATGGGTGGTGATGGATTATTTGTCTAATAATTTGTTAAATGGATGAGGTTTTTTTGGTTAAAGGGTTGGAAATGACTAATTAACAAATAAATTATGGGATTTATATTGGAATTGTTTGGTAGTGCATGATGTAGCTTTTGGCTCCTATGGTGTTATGCATTTAGATGTAGTTGATAAAGTGGGGATGTTTTGAGTTGGTTGGTATTTTATTTTGAACCCATATGTTGGGATTATGTGTGGATATATGTATATATACATTATATTCCTTTTTATTTCTATACTCACCCTACTGAATTATGCACTTGGTGTTGACACTCATATTTACATAAGGAGGGTGTTTCTTCAAATATATTGATTATGAGGATGGATGGATTGTTAAACACTTTTCCCCACTCTCTTTTAGGTGAGTAGATATGAATAGGGTGTAATGGTCAAAGATTTGTTAGTGCGCTATGTTATGGCCCGAGTGTCTTCAAGAAATATGTGATATGTTCATGCGATATGGTGACTTATGGTGGGGGTCATATATGGTAAGAGTTGGGAACGATGTTGATGACTTTCAAGTTCATGATTCCCTACTAAACTAATAAGGATAATGGTTTTCATGTGATGTCATAGGTGTCTTCAGGTGAGATGTGATCTGATTGTGTTGTAGTGTGGTGTACTAGGTGTCTCAAAGCATGATGTTATTTTATCATTCTCTAAGGTGGTGGTATATGTTATTTGGATGATATAGGAGCTCTAGTACGTACAACATTAGTGTGTGAGAGTGGAAAATAAGTGGTAAAGCTATGCATGGTACCCTTTATTAACATGGTTCTTATTATGATATTATACTTTTCGTTTATTATTTGGTGAGAGTGCCTTGTTGAGGATTGGATGGATAATTGAACTATTTAGGTTATTGATTCTACTATTTTCTCACATGTTCATTAGTATTATTCCTTCACATGTGCATGAGAAACTTTGGTTTTACAATTTTATATACTTTTATGCTCAACTTATATATATAAATATATTTTTATGATTCTTGGAGGACTAAATAGAATGTTTTGGACATTACTAGCTTAGATATTTTCATAGCTGTGTGTCATTAATATAGATTTACTTTTTGGTATTTTACATTAGAAGATTTTACTTATAATAGTTTTATATATACATGGATTTTATGATGGAGTTTGGTTTCTTTTTATATTGTGTTATGGAGTTTATTGTTGATTATTCACTATCTTATATTATTTTTGATGATAATGATTCCAATTTTCATGATATTTTTAGACCATCGTTGCTAGTTTCCAACCCAGGACTACTAGAGGTGGGACTCAGGGTCATTATCACTCTCCCATTATTGAGGTATCTTTGGTGGAAGGGGGTAATGATACAGTTGTATCAAAGGTGAAGTTTGAGATATCTGACGGATTTTGGAGTTAAGAATTGTGATTATTTCATTGGTTGGTTTGGAAATTGTATTAGTTGACCTTGGTGTATGTCAATGTCAAACAGATTGGCTGTAACATAAGAATTTAGGCCCCAATGACCTAGTGTATAGAAATTAAGCTCATTGAATGACCATGTAAGTATTACATATTTTTAGGGTGGAGATCTAGGAGTGGTACATTAATCATAATGTCTTTTGTTCTTTAATGAGTAGGGTTTTTTTAGAAGTTTAAAATGAATAATCTGAATGGAAATGAATCTAAATAAAATTAAATACTAAAAGGGTATGTAAATTATTGGTTTATTTTATGAAACAGATCCTGGACATCATTTTCGTGTAGATCATGTACATATGTTTTAGTATCATGATAAAGATGATCATTGTATGGTTAATCTAACAGAATATGATGAGGCTTGGGAGAGAGCATTGTGCAATTTTCAGAGCTATGCTTTGGGAAAGTAGGAGGGTAGTGTTTCGAATGTGGAGATAGAGAAATATATAGAGGAGCTTGATGTCACTTTTAGTTTGACCTTGAATGAATACTAGGACCATTTGGTAGTTATTCATATGCGGATATATATGTGTTAGTGGTGGAAATTGTATCTGGGTGAGCAGAAGGAGGATGATATTTCATGGATCACTTTTTGAAGGAGTCCTTGGTAGAGTTCCTTTCATCGAACATGAAGGCATTGAAGAGGAATTTGATTTTTATCTTTATTAAGAGAGTATGTCAGTGAAGAAGTTGGGAATCACATTCAATTACCTTTTTCTCTTTTACCCGCATCTTTTTTCAGATGAGGTGGCTTATAAGAGACATCTTGAAGAGGTACTCCATACATCTATCTAGTATACAGTTAATCCTTTTACATTTACAAAATATATATAGGTTTAGAAGAAGGTGGAGGTAAACAAGATGATGAAATTGTGAGTACATTTATTATGAGAGGTGGATTAGTAAGGTTCCACAAAAATAAGAGTTTTTAGTGGTAGGTTTTAGGCACTAGGACCTTTGAGGTTTCAACCAATGGGGAGTCAACCTCACTAAATTCTCTTTCATACTTTTGTGTAAAATGTTTTTTATTGTTTTTTCTTATAGATATTAGCGTAGTTTTTTAGGGTTTGTGGACATCACAATAAGAAGTTCCCAGTGGTTCCTTGATATCAATTTTGAGGAGGATGGAAAGTTTAGCACCAACCTAAATAGGAGTTTCAAGTGAGACCGTTTTAGTAGTTGAGTTAGAAGGATTATTTTCCAATGGGGGGAGTTGGAGTAGCTATAGGTGGAACTCCGTATGTAACTAATGTTTAGGGATATTATCCTAATCAGGTTCATGGAGGGGGATATCATCAAGGAGGTATATAAGCTGGTCTTGACCAGTTACACACAATGGAGGTAGAAGTGCTAGAGGGGCAGAAGATCGTTCAAGGTACGCTCAGTTTTTCCAATACCATTGTTTGTGTCCTATTTGATTCATGAGATTTACCTTATTTTTTTCACCAAATATATTCTATGTTATGGAACTATGTGTTGAGGGGATTCCCATTCCACTTGTGTTGACTACAATGGTTGGGTCCTGGAACAACTTGTTTTATTTATTCCGGGGACGTAGACTGATAATAGGTCCACATCAGTCCCATAGGGAAAATTTATGAATAAGGATGAAACTATATTATTTATTCATAAGAATATATTGGTATTATTAAATATGTGATGTTATAGATAGATTCTGGAGGATATTTGTGTTCTCTGATGGGGATAGTCGACGTGGGGTTTTTGTTGACAAGCAGGGTTACTAGGAAGTTAGTCAACATATAGAGCCACTTCTTTCACTAATAGTTGTGTTATTAGTGGATTAACGAGATGATTAGATATTGGGATGTCTTTATGGTCATTGGAGATTTTTTTGGATGTTTTCCTTGAGGAGGATGTAATGCTTCCCCCCTCGAAGTGATGTTGAGTTCGGGAAATACATGAATCATGGTGCTTCTCCGATATCAACAGATCATTATCAGATGGAACCTATTGAGTTGTGGTAGTTAATTATTTAGATAAATTATTTGATTAAAAAGGGGTTTATCTAGATTATTGTTCCTCCATTGGGAGATATAGTGTTTTTCTCCAAGAAGGTGGATGGTAGCTTGAGGCGTGCATAGACATAAAGAGGTTGAATCAATTGATGATCAAAAAATATTATCCAATTTTATGGATGTAGGATATTTTTGACCAGATGAGAAGGAATTTTTGGTTTTATAAGTTCTATTTATGAACTGGCTATAACCGGTAGAGGGTGAAGGAGGGATACATCTCGATGACTTCAATTAGATGAAGGTATTAGAACATTGAGTTTGTAGTCTTGTAAACCAGTTTCAGAAATTCCCTAGTACTGTTCATGGGACTCTGTAACTCAATGTTCATTGAATTCCTATACTACATCACAACCATGTTCATCAATGGAATTTTGGTTTACTCAATGTTATAGGAGGACCATTTTTAACATCTTAGAGTTTTCTTTTATGTTCATTTATATTTTGGTCTATGTTTAGTGTTTTTCCAGTATAAATTTTTGGACATGAGATGTGAATTTATATGAGGAATGTGGTGTCAGAGTAGGGTGTGGAAGTGGACCCATAGATTGTTTAAGTAGTTAGATATTTAAATTTACCTAATAACGTGGCACAAGTTCACAATTTTCTTGGTCATTCAGGATATTATCAAAGGGTTGTGCCTAATTTCTCTTGAGTTGTAGCCCCATTTACAAAATTGACTAGGAAGGACTAGGATTTTGTGTGTACTAATTTTATTTAGTAATAATTCAGTTACATGGGGTTAAGTTTATCAAATCTCCAATGATTTAGTTTTATTAGTAGGTTTTCATGATTGGGGTGTTTTGTGAAAATTCCTATCCACATTTGGAATGTTTATTAATGTGGAATATAGTTGTGATCTCTTATAGTTCTAAGAAGATTTATCACCATGTTTTTAACTATACCACCCATGATCTAGAGGTAGTATTTGTTTTGTTTGAACTAAATTTATGGTGACAATACCAAATTGGTGAGTTCTTTGTGGTTTTATTGGATATAAAGAGTTTGAGGTATATATATTCTCAGTATGATCTAAATTTTTATTAGTGTAGGTGAATCTATTTTCTTCTCGATTACAATTTTTATATCTTTTACACTATAGGAAATGGTAATTTTTTGACTGAATCATTAAGAATAATGTTATGGAAGGGTGTTTTTTAGGATTATGAGGATGTTTTGAGAGGGATGGAGGAGTTGGAAGCCTTGCACTTAGATGCAATGTTAGTTGAAGGTATAAGTATTTTTTAGATGATTGTGTAGTCTTATTTGATGTAGTGGGAGAATACTTCTAAGTGAGGATACTCAAAAGGAGAGGTGATATGTGATCATGTTGGCCATGGTGATTCTTTTGAAGGATAGTCAAAAGATGGTCAGAATTGAATGAGGAATCAAGGGAGACTGTTTGTTCTAGTGTAAATGCACAAGGGGGTCATTTATGATTTTTATAACTCGCCTTTTATGGTATTCCTAGGAATATCCAGGATTTTATGTGGCTTGATAATTCATTTTGTGTTTCCATATATGAAATGTTTGGTGTAATATTTGCATCATGGTTTTGGATTGCATGATTTTAAAGGTCGAGCATCGTGTTATTGTTGTTTTTGTATTCAATGTATGTTCTTAAGTGGAAATCAGATAGCGTATCGATGGATTATTTCACTAGTTCACCCAATCTCAAGTATTTTGTGATACTATTTGGGTGATCATAGATATTTTGATGAAAGTATCCCACTTATTAGTGATCAAGGAGTAGGGAACAATGGATGCTTTAGCTAAGAGATATATAGATGTGGTGGTGTAGTTTCATGGAGTTATGAGATATATTATCTTGGATCATGATTGACATTTTACCTCACAATTCAAGAGGGGATTGAATCATTCTCTTGGAACATAGTTACACCTTAGCACTATTTTCAACCCTCTGACAGATGGGAAGATAGAGGCGACCATATATATAATGAAAGATATATTTTAGGAATACGTCATAGACTTCATCAGATCTTAGTTACAACACATTCCCTTAAATGAGTTTTCATATAGTATCATTTATCACTCATATACTTTCACGGGCATGTTTGAGGATTTGATTAGGAAACTATGTCATTCTATGTTATAATGGACGGAGGAGGTGAAGGCAGTAGTTCTTGGTCTTGATGTAGTGAAAATCCAAGTATAGAGGTTTATCCTATTTAATAGAGGATGAATGAAGTGTAGGACCAGTAGAAGTCTTATATCGATCATAGGAGGAGGCCCATGATATTAGACTTCGAAAACAACATATTCTTGAATGTTCCCCTCAACATGAGTAGTAGAGGTTTATAAGGGGGTAAGCATTCTCCCTGGTTTTTTGGTACCTTTGAGGTGCTAGGAAGGGTTGTCATTACCACATATTCTAAAGAATATCCATTCCATCTTCATTATCTTTTAGTTTTCTCAGTATATTTAGGATGACTCACATGTCAGTGACTTGGGAGAGATTTATATCAAGGGTGACACAATGTTTGTGGAGTATCTAGTCGAGAGCCTGTATCATCGATAGAAAGTAATGTGAGGAGGAACCATCCCTTTGGTTTTCATATTGTTGTAACATCCTGAACCTAGTTAAACCATATATAACTGAACCCGGTTGGTCATAAGTCATCAATAACTCCTTTCAATATTAAAATGTCTAATGATTAACAATAAGGGTCAATAGAGGTGCAGTGGAGATATTATACACTCATAATCATAGTAAAATAGTGGGGAATAAATAATAAATGACAGAAGCATGAATATAAGAAAATAACTATAGAATTAAATCATCCTAATTGAAGGGATAATAATCAATACCAAGAGGGAACATATACAAAATTATTAGTATGTCATTGATCTATAATCAATTAGGCAATACATGGAATCAGGAACCCAGTACAACACAAGTAACTCAAACAAACCAAAAGAGGCCAAAAAGGATATCTCCAATAGCATCATGAGACAAGTCTCAGTCCTTTTATCTCATTATCTCATTATATATTAA
Source organism: Viscum album (assembly GCA_963277665.1). NCBI lineage: Eukaryota > Viridiplantae > Streptophyta > Magnoliopsida > Santalales > Viscaceae > Viscum > Viscum album. The sequence goes on from OY728147.1 coordinate 1,370,457,528, forward strand.
TTGAAGAATCCATGATTGAGTTTTTTTCCATGTCCCTAACTACATCTGTGATATCTATTTAGGTACCATGGGTTTCTTGAACAGGGTGTGCTATATACTCTGTAGGCTACAAACAAATGTTTCTTCAAAAAATATTTCATGTGAATATAAACTATAACCATGTGTAGGTATAAAAATTAATTATGTAGAGTTAATGATGGATATGATTGGTCCATGATAACAAGGTGTAATAAGATAATACTATAATATTTTAGAATCAATATATATATATATATATATAATTTATCAATAGTAGGTAACTACTTTCACACAAACACCACATGTGAAAAGTGTATCAGACCTACATAGGCTAGGTCTTAAGGCATATAACTAGTGTGAGCTCTATAATACAAAGTATCTCATCCAATGGTATGCTCATAAAATAATCACACCTACATATTCTAGGTCCTAACATTATAACCAAGGTGAACTATATCCAATGATATGAATGTACACGAAAATCATAGGTGTTTAACCCTAACCTTCATCATCAGTGAAATACTATATGTAATCATACTATGGGGTTCATAGGTGTTATACCTTAATACTCTTGTCGGTGCCATACTAGTATGCAATAGTTTCCAAAATTCCATAACATGTTAGTGTCATACCACGATTTGAAACATCAAGCAAGTAATATAATAATGAAAATGTCTATATTATTGTCCATACCTAATTACAATTATCAATATAAACAGAAAAATACAAGATAATAGTTATACCATTCTATATTTTCGTTTAAATCCAACCATTTAATCAATTTAAAAATACTTCATATCCGGGAAAAGGAGGAATGTTCATCTCCAATTATCTCATTTAATTTAAAAAGGATCCCACTAAAATATGGTGACCTCACACACCTAAAAGGTTGGTTCTATCATGGGGATGATTAAATAACTCACCTTAGATGTGTCTTGGGTTAAATTTGACAACCTATAACTATGTAAAGGTCCTAAAAGGGCAATACATTAAGGTTATCACCAAATAATTAATTTAGGAGAATCATCTGAAGGTTCTGGAATGTGACACAATGGTGATAATTTGATAAAAAATCAGGGTAAAGGTATAGAACACCTAACTTAGGACTGTGGGGGTATAATTTTCATGTATCAACCTTTGGTTTTGTCCATATCTGAAGAAAATAGATACAAATTCCATAAAAATAGGCCACATGTGTTCATTGAAAAATAGCACAGAATATAGTGATATAAACAAATGAAATAAAAAAATGATTAAATATCTAATCAATGGTGAACTAATGTGAAATAAAAAAATAAATGGAGGATGGATGGATGTGTTATCACCATTCCTATAGTAGGCTTAAGATCTCCCAATGGAGGAGGTGGAGTGTTTTGTGTAGAGATGGAAGAAATAAGGGGTGAGATATTGAAGAGGAGGGAAATGATTTCTTTTCACCCTAATTTTATAAGGATCATGGTTTGGCAACATGGTTGGAAAATCCATGAGAAAACTGTGTGAAAGCCTCTATTCATTGACACTCCCACACATAGGCTCAGTACATGGTCTGACTAACTATGCATATCTCATGAAAAGTGCACATGAAACTAGTACTGTAGCAATTTCCTAGTCGTTCAGCCATAGTTTCATGCTTATGAAAAATCATCTGGTCTTAGGAAAATCATTGGACCACCCCACTTAGTTTAACCAAATCGTGAGACTAGGTGACACATAGATCACTAAACATGTGACCCACATGTTCCATTCAAAATTAGGGCCTCCATGCTCTAAATAATGCTAAAACACCATCATAACCACTGTGACCTCATTAAGAAATTCCGTTAAGATAAAAATTAAAATTAAAATTAAAATTTAGTGTTTTATTACATTAATGAAAAATTAGGTTCTTATTGACTTCCCCCTTAAAGCAACTCATCACTGTGGTTCCCTTCCAAGTGTGGTAATGTATCATCTGAGAATCACTTAGGGAACTGGGCACATACTTTGGCCTCCCACTCTCAAGTATCTTCTTCTACAAGATCATTCTTTCTTAGTACCCATATTAAAGGGATGAATTGGCCTTGGAGAGCCTTTGTTCCCCAATCCATAATACGGAATGGTTTCTCCTCAAATAAAGCATCAATATATGATTCCACCTCATAAAGGTGGAACACAAGAGATGTTTATGAATACAAACAACATAATTGTGAAAATTGAACACCATTATTCATAGGTCGGTATCTATTATGAAGTGATCTCTGATATGTAGTTGGTTAGACCATATCCATACCCTCAAAATTTCTAAAAAACTGAGGTGATAGATTATCTTTCTTCCTAAATCATTGATGCTCTAGTCTATTTGATACATGAATAAGTACATGATCCCTGATCTCAATCTCTAGAGATCATCAATGATGAACATAATATGAATTTTCTATTGATTGGGATATATAAATTCAAATACAAGTCATATAAACCTATTATAAAGTATCTTGAATGATTTCAAGACCATGAAGGAATGCATCACTAGACTCTAACTAGCATAGAGGTTAATAACATTACCTAACCAATAAATCCTCTTAAGGATTGAAATGTATAGTATCCTTAAAGTTATTGTTGTATATGAACTCATCTAGGGGTATATGTTTCTCTTAACAATAAAAAAAATTAAACATGCTCAGTGGATGTTCTTTTGTACTTTTATCATCCATTCTGACTGACATTTAGTCTGAGAGTGCATGGTTGTACTCATAAGCACCTACGTACCCAATGTTTTTGTAACCCCTACATGATCCTCAACATGAAATGAGAATCCCTATCAAAAATTATATTATTAGGGTCCCTATGTAGTTATAAAATCTCATGAACATACAGTCTCCCAATCCCATCCACTGATAAGGTCTCTCTGATAGGTAATAATTGAGAAAAATTCATGAGCTTGTCGATGATCACCCATACTACATCACCACCTCAAGGAGATCTCGATAACATAGTCACAAAATCCATAGTGATATAATCCCATTTCTACCTAGGAATAGAATATGGAAATAGAATCCCTAAATATTGATGGTGTTCTGATTTTAAATACACAAAGGTATAACATCAATGAACAAACCCATATTTTACCCTGTTCATACTAGAAAACCAATATTATAGATATAGATCATGATACCTATTTTTAAGCCATGGGTGTATCACCAAATTTGAATCATGTTCTTCTCATATTAATTAATTATAAATATCTATAGGAACCCAGAATTTTCCATGTATTGGAAAAACATTATCCACATCACTAATCAAGTCTTGAGGTGGTTCCATACCTGGAACACTCTCCCTTATGACTAAGTCTGTGGGATTTGATAGCTACCACATCTTTACTCTCTCTAAAATTGAAGTGTACACTGCCAAATCTATATGGGTAGGCTACCCATGATGGATTTATACATCTAAATTCATCTCATAGAAATTATCTATAAGCATCCACTCACTAATTTCCTCCTTCATAGCTTGTTTCTAATCCCTCTGACTTAGATAATTTGCTATAAAATTTACTTCCCTAGTCATATATGAAAGATAAAAATTGATGTAATACATGTATTCATCCCAAATTATCTACTTGATGTTAAAGTCACACTTCCATAAAATATACCTAAGGATTTTATGGTCCATATATTCTAAAAAACGATGTACTAGTAGGTAATGCCACCAAATACACAAGGCCCAAACTACGACATCCAACACAAGATTATGTTTTAATAAATTTATCTCATGAGTCCTCAGATTTCATGACTGTTATACAATGACTCAATATTTCTAAATCATAATTTTTTAGCCCAATACATGATGCATCATAGTAGACTATATAGCTTCTGCCTAACTCTAGAAGAATTAGGATCATGGTGGAAGTAAATGTCTATTTCAACTCTCGAAAGGCTATCTCATAGGCTTCTGACCATATAAAATTCACACCCTTCTTAATAAAACATTTTATAGGTGATTTTAAATGTGAAAATCCCTATATAAAGTTCTTATAATATACATCCATTCGTAATAAATAAGTATGTCAATAACATTCTTAGGTTGCTACTAGGTAACTACAATTTTCACCTTCTTTGGGTCAACTGATACACTTTCCCCTGATATAATGTTACATACCTATTGTAAATTATCAATATGAAAGTGGAATATAAAGAGCATAGCATACATATGGTGCTATCTCATTGTATTCATAATGATCTCAACATTTATGGAAGGACCCTATTGATTAAGAGATCACACTATGATTACATACATGAATACTACCACAAATGAATCCAAATACATGTTGAAAACCCAATTTTTGATATCCATGAAAATGATCAGCATGCTAGTGATACGAAAAAATATAACTAGACAACCATAAATACCATTACTGATATGGAACATTGTATGAGGTATGTATGAAGGTATAACATTTAATTGGTGATAACCTAACCTCAAATAAATCATTGAGAAAACCCGATTTCCTCAAAGATGATCAAAGAGGTCATAAATATAAGGAAAATGACATTTTTTTGTCATAGTATGATGTGTTAAAATATGGTAATCCACATAAATCATGAGGATTCTATCCTCCTTCTTGGACAAAAGTACTAGTGAACCCCATAGTTATGTAATAGACTATATAAAACCATTAGCATAGAAGTCCTCTTGCTACCTCTTGGGCTCCTATAACTCAATATTTTCCATCCTATAAATAATAATGGATTCCAATGCTTCTCTTACACCTTACTGAATTGAAAACAATACCTATCTCTTTAGAGGTAATCCAGAAAATTCCACAAGGAATACATCCATGAAATAATATACTACAAGAGAAAAATCAATTTGAAGCATTACCTAATAATTCATAAAAGGATATCAATATGTGCTTTCACTCCAACCAGCCTATGATTATTTTTTTGACTCTACTTACCTTAACATCCCATACACCATAGTGAACATAACTACATCCCTCTAGTGATGTAAATAATACCCTAATTCAATAGTAGTATATATAATTTTCATTTGATACCAAAAATTATGTATTAAGAATGGAATCAAATCCTAGTCCTTTGTGGATGAATAAATCCCATATAAAATGATAGCTACTAATCTCAAGGGGGAATTCCTTCCACTGGAGCTCCCTCTTCAGTTAAATTCCCAAAGGATTACCAAATTTTTTCCCACCAAAAAAAATATTGAATATCAAGTATGAGGATTTATTGTATCCATGTATATTTAATAATTCAAATCCACTATGTCAACAAATAGATACCAAGGTAGTTATTGTTAAAATTATAACTCAAAATGTAGAAGGTTTGAGACTCTTCTCCCCAGACACATTTCTCAATGGAAAACCCTAGCTTGTTCCACATCACTATGATTCAACATGAATACTAATAGAACGTATGATCAACACACACTATTCAAATGTTGTCTTACTCCCCCATCAATGATCACCACATTAACCTGATTGGATAAAGGCACTACAGCTCATTTCATGGCTTAGAGATGTTGATCCCACTCCATGACCTGATGTCATTTATAACCCTCTCTCACTATCCACTAGAGGGAAGATTATGAAAAATCCCTATAAATGGAATGTCCTAACACAATATCGGTACTCCACTAGTTACCTCTAAAACTAATATTCCAAGTTTCCTTTCTTATTATACTAAAGAAAAACTATAAAAATGCTAGTACATACACTCTGACTGGAACTACCCTCACGATAGGTCTGAAGTGACACTTCTAACACAAGATACTACACTATTGGGTTGAAAATTTTGTCCACTATGATTCGGACCTCAAGCTTACATCGGGTTATTTTCAGAAATAAGTGATTGGTTTCCTATATCAAACATTATATTCAACCAAATAACATTCACATGAGATCTAATTGGATTTCCGAGTCCATCCACAAAACATATCACTCTCACTATCTCATCAATGTTATAGATAAGTACGAAGGGATGAATCTTTGAAAATAGGATGAGTAATCAATAACAAACATATAACCCTATTATAGCTTCAGGAAATCCTTGGAATTATCATCCCTAAAAATGTTAGATAAAAATTGGTTTAATAAGCCAGACTGGATATCCCTCCAAATCATTTCTTTGTGATGATCTGACTAGTTTTGAATATCCCACCAAGGTTTAGTGGATCCTTGAATAATATTTGCCTCTAGCTTGAATCTCATCTCAATATATGTATCTAGGTACTCAATGATATATAATAAAATCTCAAGACATAATTCAATAGTCTGGGGGCCACCATCCCCTAAAAAGGTTGGTGGATGTTACTGCTGAAACTCTCATATCAACTCTATCATAGAAGAGGCAGGTCACAATTCTCCCTATATAATCAATGTAATCCATACAAATCCCTCTCTAAACTAGGAATCAACACCCATGTCGAAAATAGAAATAGGATCCACAATTGGCACTACTAGAGGTAACACTGGGGGTTCTTGTCCCACCACCTTCAATGAATGGTCATCACCACAGTACTAGCACACTACTTGGGGACATCATGGTGGCATGGCTCTAAAATTCCAAGAACACACCATTGATATTATTTGATAACAAAATACTATAGGTATAATACCTGGAAAGGTACATGACTTCCTATATGAGAGTCACACCCCTCTACCTACTCCTAAATCGAGTCATGGGGATAATAATGATCATAAAGAATAGAATAGACACTACATACTTCCCGCTACTAATGATGGGTCTGGGTCAAGCTCTATGCTTCACTGGAAGGGTCCTAATATATCAACATTCAATTGAATGTTATAGAGTAAAACACCCCTTATTCTTAATTATAATCCCCATTTAACATAATCCATATTTGAATTAATTATTTTAAAATTTATCAATTCATAGTATATAAAATTTCACTGAGTACCATTTCAAATTTATACAAGTACAATCTTTATAAATTATAATTGTAGTTCATTTAGCCGTATCGAGATCTTTAAATTAGATAGAAAAATGTAACAAGTCTTATAAGATGATTTGACAAAAATTAATCATCATACCCAATTTTTACAGTTACATCCAGTCTTTAGATTATAAATCAAAATTATGTACTCAAAATAAACCAACATGTCAGTATATGTAATCATAGTTATGTAACTCAAACATGTGATAATTGGTTATTTGAGGTTCCATTAACAAACTATCTGAGAAAAAAAATTATTTTAATGGTGGAACTTTAAAAATAAATTATTTAATAATATTTTTTCCTATAGAAATTTTATTCATGTAAAAAATATAATAATTTAATATAAAACACAAGTATCATGAAATCAGGCAATGAAACCAACATGGAATAGAATAATTCAGGAAGTATTAATCGTATAAATATCATAAACTGATGCATGATCAATGATTAATTTAAATAATAGAATGAGAATAAAATTTAATCCAGCATCATGATGATAATAACACCACGTATTATGTATATCAACCTACGGTGAAATAAATACTACCGAAATAGGAATAATCAAAAGCATCATATTTTATCCAAGGTAATTTGGGTTTCCCCAAACATGGGTCAACTTCTCTTAGGAATATCATCATTACCAAATTTCGACACATCTTAGTCACATTTATACCATCCCAAAATAGTATGGACAAAAAATAACCCTCTAATACCAATTTATAATGTCATGGCCATGGTTAACTCATATGTAACAAAACCTAGTCGGTTACAATTCCTCATGTGTTCTTCTCCATATTCCAGAGGCTTCTAACTACTAGTGAGGGTATATGGTGGAATTTTAGAGAGAATATACCATCATAATTAGAATAACATTGTGGAAGAATAGTGGAATAAATAACAGAATCATTAATAGAAGAATATAATTGTGTAAATAAGACTTCCAAACAATAGTGATAATAGTCAAGCCCAAATGGATTCATGTACAAAATGATGACTATGCCATGGAGATTTAAAAAATAGGAAATACATTGAAGTGAACACCCAGTATAATAAATCTATATCAAATGAACAAAAAGATACAAAAAATACTATCTCTGATAGCATCACAAGCCAATGATCAGTCCTATACTCACATAATCTAATGCTATAATCAATCAAGGATCCATGACTGATCACTTCCCCATGTCCCTACATACATCCATGAAATCTATTCAAGTAACATGGTAAGCACGAACATGGTGTGAGATATACTCAGAAGAACACCATCATTGTTTTCTATAACAAACGAATTATGTGCATATAAACTATAACCTTGTACAGGTATAAAGAGTAAAAATTTAAAGTAAATGATAGATATAAAAATTACATGGGAACATCATGTAATAAGAGTAGGCTATAATACTTGAGCATCAATATATATATATATATAAAGTGTAAACAGTATATAACTACTAGATTGTCATAAATTTCTTGTGAAAGGACTGTCATACCTACACAGTCTAGGTCCCATGGTATATAACTAGGGTGACAATGTTGGGGTAATAGATCCCATCTGATTGTAATATTGGAATAGTATCATACAAACATGGTCTAGGTCACAATTCGATAACTTGGGTGACCTATATTTGTGGATATGAATGTATATGGAATTCATGGGTTCAATATCTCGGTCTCCTACATTGGATCCATACCATAAGTAATCTTACCTAGGGTAATAGATTCCATACCTCAATCCCCTAGTCGATGTCATATAGTTATGCAATCGGTTCCATACATTTATAAGAAGTTGATTCCATAACAATATTTCCAACATAATAAAACTTATATAATAATGAAAATGGTTATGTTAGTATCTATACCCAATTCTAAATTTCAATATAGAAATTAATAATCCAAGAGAATATCCATTTCATTACAAATTTTCATTTAAATCCAACCATTTAATGAATTTATTGACATTAAATATTTGTTAAAAGGAGGAATGACCATCCCTAATTATCTCATTTATTTTAAAAAGGATCCCACTAAATTATGGAAATCTCACACACCGAAAAGGATGGTTTTATCATTGTTCAGTTTAAAGAACTCGCCTTATAGGTGGATAGGGTTGAGGTTGAAAACCTCCAACCATGTCAAGGAACTAAAATGGAAAAACATTAATATTCTAACAATTTAATTAATACATATAATTAATTTAGGATAAAATTATTAAGGGTTTGGGGGGAAACATAATGGGGATACTTTTATATAAAAAACGTTATAGGTTAGGTATAGAAAACCTAACTTATTCTTATATAGGAACACTTGTCTAGTATCTGCAATTGGTTTGGTCTAGATTAGATGAAAATGGAAAAATAGGAAAATTAGAGGAAAATAGGTCATAGTATATCATATAAAAAAGTTATGAATATGGTGATATAAATTAAGGAAGAAGCATAACATATTAAATATCTTACCATTGGTAATCCAATAAGATAGACAATATCTAAAATGCATGTTGGATGGAGGATTTATTGCCATGATAGACCTAGGATTGAGATATACCAACGGAGGAGGTGGAGTATTGGGCATGTAGGGGGAAGAAAAAAATTAATGATTTATTAAAGAGTAGTAAAATGGTATTTTTCCAAATAATTTAAATGTAATATATTTTATCCACACTTTTGGACTAACTATGTTCCAACCATGTGATATCCACCATCCATGGACACCCCCTTGAACATGTTCAATGCATATTTTGAACAACTATGCCCAAAATGTGCAAAGTTCCTCTATAATGTTACCTTCAAAACATTTATGGTCCTGAGGCTAGGGATGAATGGTTAGAAAAAACAATTTTTCCATTTTTAGATCATTAGACCACCCCACATGGTTTAAACAAACCATTCCGAATGGGCGACATTATTTCTACTAACCATGCAGCCAACCAGTTCCTTCCAAATGATGGGTCTATGGAATCTAAACAAGACCCATACAACCATGTAACCTATGTGACCTCATTAGTAAATAATTTAAATAAAAAAATAAATATTTAAATAGAAATTAATCGGTTCCATACCTAAAATAAAATCAATTTTCTCATAGTCATGGAGGCATGGTTTTCAAAAGGAGAGTACTTAGGAATTTGAGATGTGGATGCATGCCCATTATGCATATCGTTTTTGAGATATTACATTCTCTATTTTTCTTGATATGTGATTTTTTGATCTTATTATATTGTGAGATTTTACATTTTCGTGATGTATGATGTGTGACAATGTTCTAAAATATAGGAAAAGGAGGACTTGATTCATAATCGAGATGCATTATTCTAAGATGTGATTAAAAACATATTGGTGAGTAAGTTCCACCCAAAGTAGATAGTATCTTGAAATGGAGTATGTAATTCCTTCATTCATGTGTCTTTGGGGGTGTATTATGTGGGTTGTAGCGGTTTTTGGTTTGTGAAGCATGGAGGATGATATGGTAGTTTGGTGGGGTTTTTGTGTGAAAATCGGCAATTGTTTGTCATGCAATATGTTTTAGGGGTGTTTTTGTTTGTGTGTTTGGATTTTTTAGTGTTGAGGAGTAATAAGATTGTTGATAGGTATCTCTTATCATGGTTGTTTAGAGCCCTTCTATTCTTGGCTTGGTTATGAATTCTTGTGGGTGAGAATCATCTACAAGATATCTAATGTAATGTATTATGCCTTATTTTCCTATTACGTTGTCGGTTTTGGGTGTTAGAGGTATTTTAAGTGACACTTGAGATATTCCATGGTGGTAGGTGGTGAAAAAGAGTTGATTCATGGAATTCATCTCATTAAAGGGGTACACAACGTGAATTGGTGGTTCAAGGTATATATAGACAGCTAGTTTCAGATATTGAATGTATTTGAGGGGGATCCCATGATATGGATTCACATAATTAAAGTAATTTATTATGTGTAATTGAATAAAGGAAAAGGAAATTCAAATTTCAGTGAAAGTAAGATTTTTTTGGAAACCCATGGATTTTACGCTAGGAATGGAATACACGATGTAAATCTGATGGGATCGATGTTATTTTATAACAGTTTCAGATTATTATTTTCATTCATACACACTACTATCTCTCTCTGTCTCTTATTCTAGATGAACCCTAGGAACCTCTAGGAGACCTTCCTTCCCAATTCTCCTTTTCTTAAATCTTCCAGATCAGGTGAATTTTTTTTGAGATCCATGGTAAGTTCCTCTCCTATACCTGTGGTTTTTTTCATTATTCTCTTGGGGATACACTGTGGTGATATTTTTTTTTGTTTAGGTTGTTAGTTGGGATATTTTTTATACCCTTTAATGAATTATCGGTTGATCCATGATATCAAAGTGAATTTTGGGTTTAATAACTATTCTTATTCATCCCTATTGTGTGCAATAAGATTGGAAATATTTTTTTTGGTAGATAATCCCTTATTTATCACTTTTGTGTTTCATATAGGATGGGTTTACTCTTTTTTCTCCATGGGTTATTTTTCACTATGTTGATAAATATAAATTGATTTATTAATTGAAGTTAATAGGAATATGGGATTGATTCACATGATTTTATAACATTGATATTATTGTGGCGTTGAGATTGAATAGGCTGAATGCCTCTCTAAATATCTTGGCCATTGGGTGCCTTTTCTTTCTATTTATGTGTTGTAATATGTCAAACTTGTTGCATGTTGGTATGATATCACCCAAAAATATAAATTATCTAACCAATTATATTTGGTTCATAAAATTGATCCCCTTATATTTATGGCTTGTGTGATAACAAACATAAAATATAGATAAATGTGATAAAAGCACCTTTTAATATCTATAAAATGATCTTTGATGTGTTTTGATGTTTTTCATTATTTGGGGGTTATGGGGTGATGGTTTTTAGCCATGATTTTGGGCGGCAAGGTTATGATTGTCTGGACATGCTTTTGGTGTTGCAACATGATGGTTTGTTTGGACATTATTTTGGTTTAGGGATGTGATAGTGTGTTTGTCCATGCTTTTGGGGTGGTTATGTGATGGTTTAATGGGAATTATGATATTCTTATGATGTGTGGTTTATTTGTGTTAGATACCTGGGTAGTGATCAAATAAGTGTTTAATAATGATTGAAGTTGATGTGTTTGTTTTGGGTAATGGGTTAGAAATGACTTATGAAAAAATAAATTATTGTTCGTATAATGTAATTGGTTGGTTGTTTTTGATTTGGCTTTTAGAATGTTCGGTGTTATGTATTTACAAGTGTCAGTGAAAGTGGGGAAGTTTTTATTTTGTTAGATTTTCATTCTGAACCTGTAGGTTGGTCTTCTATGTGCCTATATATATATACTTTTATATCCCTTGTGATATCTATACTTGCCCCACCAATGTCAATAACTATTTTCTGAAACCCCTATTTTCATACGAAGGAATATTTTTCATAACATCTTGTGGATGAGAATGGATGGATGGCCTCCTGCACTTCCCTTATCTCTCTTCTAGGTGAGTAGATATGAACAGGATATGATGCTTAATGGTCTATTAGTTCACTAGGTGATGGACCGGTTATCTTTGTAAGAGATGTGATATGTCCATGATCTAGGGCAGCATATGCTGGGAGATTTTCATGGTTGGAGGAGCTCTTGAGATTGATTGCATTCATGTTCATGATACCCATATACTATTTTTATTGAATTGGTTTTCATGTCATGGCCCAGGTGTCTACGGTAGAGATGAGATGTGAACATGCTATGAGGCGGTGTCCCTGGTGTCTGTGAGTATGATGTGATGATACCATGTTGTGGGGTGATATTATATGTTTTTTGGAAGATATGGGAGTTATGGTATGTATGAATTTGGGGTGTGATAGTGGAAAATCAGTGGGAAAGTGATGCAGGGTATCCTTTATCGGCATGCTTCTTATTATCTTATAAATCATATCTTGAATTATTTAGTGAGTGTGACTTGGTGAGTTTTATACAGATAGTTGACTCATTTTGGTTTTCTTAGTTATAATTTCTTCTCAAGGGTTTATTAGTATTCATTTTTCACATGTGCATGAGAGACTTTAGTTTTCCTACTGAGTATACTTGTATGTTCACCGTACATATATAAACCTATTTTCTGGTTTCTAAGAGGACAAAATGGACAATTTGGACATTAATAGCTCAGATATTTGCATAGTTTTTGTGTTACATATTTTGATTTACTTTCGGGTATTTTACCTTAGAAACATTAATCCGTATCAGTTTTGTTTATAAATGATTTGTGGGGTGGCCTTTAGTTTATTTTTATATTGTATCATGGAGTTTATTGTGGATGATCCATCATATATCCTTATATTATATTATTATATAGGGTATTTTATCTAATTTCCATGATATTTTTATACCATCATTTATAGTCTCCAACCATAGTCTAACTAGAGGCGGGACACGTGGGTAATTATCTCTCTCCCCAAATTGCGATATCATTTGTGGTAGGGGATCGTGACAATGTGTCCATGTAATAAAACCCTACCACTAAACTATTTAGTGAGTAATATCAAACAGAATTCATATTTGATATTTTTTAGATTAAGTAATCATATTTCTAATTTCCACCTCCTTGACAAATATAAACTCCTTAACTCCAGAATATCAACTGTTACATTATTAATAATTTTTTATCTAATTATAAAATTTCAAATTTCAATCACCATTATACTCCACAAATTTCCATCAAATTTTTCCCTTGAGATCTTATGGTACTAAATGTCATTATTTGCATTATTACTTACTATCACATATTAAATTATTTTATGATAACATTCCCCTCATTATGGTAACTAAATTTAACTATTTAAATTTTTCTTTACCATCATACCAAAAAAATATTTTAGAATATCCCATCAAAAGCGCTTTGTATTTGAACTACTATTATCCTTTAGGATATAGTATTATTCAATTTTAAGTATAAAATAATGTAACTCCTAAAATTTTTACCATCACAAATATCCTAAAATATTTAAGATATTAAGTGGATATCACATTACCTTTAGACTATTATAATATTTTATTTGATGATCTTATAAAACTCAAACACGCTTCCACTAGCCACTTGTAAACTATTTTATTTTAAGAATATTATGTTATGTTATATAAAATAATTTTTCTTAATAAATAATACTTATTTTATTTAGATAATAATAGTTAAAAAATAAATCATTTTTCCCATATCATATCTTGTATTCATTGAATTTTGTGAATTTACCTATAAAAATTATACTAATTATCAAAATACTCCACAAATGGGTGGTGATAACATCTTCCCCCATATTTTAAAAAATAGATGGATAAACACATTCTCCTAGATAAAATATATTTATCCTTGTGTCAATTTAAAAATTCGTTATAAAATATGATGAATCATAAATTAAGTTTATATAATTAATTATCACATTTTTTCACAAAATTTTTTTATTAACAAACAAACTTTATTATCATATATGAAAATTTTGATAATGATACACATCATCTTCTTAGACCCAATTGAGATTTATCTATTCATTTACATTCGAAACTATGAAGTATCTTATCTTTCATTTTTCACTTGAATAAAAACTATAATCTTTTTAAATTATTACCTTGATTCTGAATTCCTACATAATTAAAATACATTTAATTTATATAATCAGTATCATATACATTTCAAAACTGAAGAATAAATTTCTATAACACCAATACCCAACATGGGAATTCCATGGATTTTACAAAACTCTTTCAGGTATCTAAAATTATTCCATCCCATGGAATCCTTACTTATCCTTCTTTATAACACCTTTAGGATTCAATGGCCTTAATTGGATACTCAAAGAAACATTTTTGGACTCTCAAGAAAACATTTTTTCATCCAATTTGAAATTTTACCCTCTTGTACTGTCTATATAAAACCAAACATGTACATTATATGCCATGTTCATCTATTATTATCACTTTTAGAAAATCAATAAATATTTTCTTTAATTCATTTATCTTATCAATATATTTCTATGTATGTAAATAGTATGAATTCTTTAACTATAACAAGGATTATAGGAAACCTTAATTCTAACTATGTCATTCGTATACTCAATCATACTGAGTATCATTGAAATACCCAATCATAAAGAGTATATGAGACAAAAAAATTCCTTATATTATATTTAATATAATTCCTTCTACATCTTGACTGAATCATTCCATGTTTCACATTCTCATATTGATTCACCTATTGAATAACTTAAACACTTTTTTTACAAATTAATGTATTTCCCTAAAACCTTTAATTTCTACTTAATAAATATTCTTAAGTTACAAGTATAAGATGTTTCTTACATGAATATTATCCTTATAATAAAATTGATCTCAAAGAAATTTTTAATTATTATGATTTTATTATCTATAACAATATATTTCATCAGATGTGTATCTTTTTTTATTATTACCATTTCATGAGAAATTTAAAAAAATGGGATCCAATTAAAATTATTTACCCTTTTTTAAAATAAAATTTATATTATTAGTACAAGATATATATTTCACTAATTAATGTGTATTCTATGTCATTATTATCACCACATGTCGATGTATGTAGGGATTCATCCCAACTGTATCATATATGATTCATTGATATTTGATCAGAAAACTCTTTGACTAATCCGACATATTAAATAAAAAAATCAATTCCACTTATATCCTAAATAATAGGGTTTCATAGATACGGGTAAGATATTGATCATAGTGGTATTTAGTTACCTAACTTTCAGAATTAACCATTCACACTATTCCTTAGGAAAGATAATCCATGGGAATTCTACTTTAGTATAACCAACCTAGATGAATGATCAAGGTATGGACTAGTGATTTCTTTGGATGGAATATAACACTTTTTATTTTGAATTTTATTTAATCTAATAATTTTAAATCATGTAATTACATATAAGAATAAAATTTTAAAATAATTTAATTTGGAATCATTTTCCATCAACTAAGTCAAAATGTTCAAAACATATTGTTCTGTAACTCTTTACACAACTCACAATTTATGTTTCTCACCCAAAAATAGAATCCAAATATATTTAAAAATATCCAAATTCATATCCACTATAAGTTATTTTATCCTTCCATGAAATGGTTTGGAAATATATAATATTTAAAATCTCTTTATGAGTAAACCTATGACCATAGATTGTTGAACCCCACCTTTATAGCATAAGGTATAAACCTCTAGAAAAGTGGGAAGTCTGACACAAAGTTCCTCTACCAATGGACACATTACATAAAGGATAATTCAGTTCATAATAACTTGGAAATATAATATTTATAAATAATATTCAATAAAAAATTATAGTTATCATCATTAATTACAAATTGATTTCAAGGTAGAAGAAAAGTAAATATTATAATATCACACCTTGCATTGAATGTAAGGATTGATAAATTTATAATAACTTTTTAAGAAAATGAAACTAAAACATAAAATTTTTAGAATATATTACCATTTTATATCCATTAATAATTAAAAAAATAATATTATTTAAATAAACACATCATAAGCTCAAACATGAATTATTAATTTATGAAAAATGCCTTAAAATATCTAATTGTAAATATTTTAGAACATTATATTATTCATTATTAAAATTTGTTAATTTTGAATGAAAACATTATAATCAATTATTAATATAAAACTATCATGTTATTCATTATATAAAATTTTTATTTAAATATATATTATTAAATGAATTATAAATATCTTTTCCCAAAATATGTTATGTAAATTATATAGATAATTTACATATTCCATTCTTATCATTATTTAAACCTTGACCAAATCAATCATCAAACTTATTTTTTTATGATGTTTAAATAATATCTCAAATAATTCCCCTTAATTTGAACTCTTAAAATTAAACATTATGTACAATTCATAATATTTAAATATAATGATTTTATATTTTGTCCATGTTTCATAATTTACAAACAATTTATAAACTGCATATTATGATTTCTAAATAAATATTCTATATAATTAATATTTGAGTACATATAATATTTTTAATTGGATTACATAATATTGACATTTAATATTAAATAATATTGAATGATAAACGTTTTATAAATATTTATTAATTATTTATACACTTTTTATAATTATTTAATTTATAAAATCTTGATAAATTAATTAAAAACATAAAATAAATTTCATTATTATTTATTAAAAATTTATAAAAAAATATATTCCATCTCAAAATTTAATTTTAAAGAAAAATAAAATTTCTCAATAGATCATTTGTTATTAATTCTGGTAAGATTATGTAGTGTGATTGATATTATCTAGATAAATTCAGTATCAATGAATAATTTATGACTAAAAATAAATTTTCCAAATATGATATATCATGGAATAGTATTAGTTATATTTTATGACTAATATTCCTCTCATTACCTATGATACCACATATTGTATTCAATGATATACAAGGTTATCATATTCATGATATAATAATCTTTCTTTTCAAAACATGGAACATATATCATATTTTATAATATCTCATTATCATATGATATGAACAAAAAAAATATTTTCATTGGAACTGGTTGGTAACTTCTGAAATCCTGTATTTTAAGTCACAGTACAAAGCCCAAAGAACACATAACCAACTTAATTTTATGACTACAATCATAATATGAATTTATTTATTTAACATCATGATTTCCAAAATAAAAAAACATGTTAAAATCATCTACTATTTTTGGAATTTACAAGGGTCTAGTAACATATATTAGAATAATCGTAAGTATAATAACCTCGAAACATTCCCGCCCAAATCTGGTGCTAAAATCAAAAACATTACATTTCCATATTTGTTACCAATGAGGTTGAAGTAATTTTTTCCATCCAAAACATACCACATCAACATGAAATATTAGATCACTTAAATTCTCAATGACCTCTTACATTTAAATTTTTAGAGAATTATGATATAGTCTTACATAAAAAATACCATCGAATTCAATAGAACATCCTTCCCACTATACCCGACTTTTCGTATTCCATGTTTTTTCATCAACATCATCCATGTGACACCCTTATAGAGATAATTAATTCAACATCAAATTTGATAACATGGGGAAAGGGAAAAATAAGAAGGGTGATCTCAAATTCTTAGTAAGGATACATATAAGATTGCACAATTAAATGTCATCAGTGAGTATATAAAGAGAATAAGGGTATGGTGACATAATCAATTTTTATGATAATTACATAAGAATATTCATACACATAAATACATGGATCATTAGACATCAAAACATATAATAAATATTTAATAATGGAAAATTTTCATCAAAATCGATAATCCTAAGCCATGTGATATCAATCTTGATCAAAGGAAACATTTATAACCCATAGTAGCATTAAAACACATGTTTTTATACTAGGACACTATCTCCATAGAACACTTACAAAACCCATTAAATTGAAATAACCCTATAGTTTTCTTCCAATATAATTCTTTAGAGAACATAATAATTTGCTAACAAATATGAGGACTATCAGGGTACACCCATCGTATAATATTTATCAGGTTCAACTCGTTTTATCTAGTTTCTCTATAATATAAAAAATTCCAAGAGTTATGAATAAATTATATAGATCTTAAACTTCATCATAAAAACAAATTAAAACCATCGTAATTCCTTTCATTAAATTATTAACCTATTGAAAAGAAATTGGTTTGATATAAATCTCTTCATAAAATGAGTAACCTAGGGAAAATAAATGGGTTACATGAGATTCTCATTGAATCATTATTAACCCGTAGAAAATAAATGGTTTCCATAATAATCTCTTTGAAACATTATTATCCCCTGGAAGACAAATGGGTTCCTAAAAATATCTTTGAAACATGATTAACCTGTGGAAATGAAATGGGTTCCATCAAAATATATTTGACACAATCTTAATTAAACTGGATAATGAATGGGGATGTTATGATTAAAAAATAACCCCATTATAGAAGAAGTAACAAAAATGGATTTCATCATATATGGAAAAATATATTGAAATAGAACATGAAAAATTGCGTAAGGAAAATAACGTTTCCTTAAAAATAAAATTTTAAAATTAAATATTCATAAATTATATTAAAATTTATTTTCATTAAAAATAACCTTCAAAAAATTTAATGTAGGAATTAAAAATAACTTAAAACATTTCATGAATAAACTATCATTTTCTCATTGAAAAAAACGTTTTAAAATAAAAAAATATTTAAAAATTTTTTTGTTGAAAATATAATTTAAAAATTATAAATCAATATTGAAATAAAATAATGTTCATTATGGTGGGAAATTATATTCCTTCCATACATGTCAAAACAATGATTCATTTCACATGTTTAGTAATTTCCATAATTGGATTTTTTGGAAAACAATTTGATGATTCCTGTAAGAAAATTTAAAAATTAAAACATGAGTAAAAACTTATTTGATAAAAAAATAAAGAATAATTAAAAAAAAATTGAATAAAAAATTTATTAACATAGTTTTCGAGGAAAAATAATTTTCAACTGAAGAGAGAAATAAAGATGATTTTTTATAAAAACATTCTTTGGAACTATTGAGTATATAAAGAGAGTATAATTAACAGAAAACATGAATTCTCATGAAATAACCATTGGATAATAAAATTCATGTGGTTAATGAGAGATAGAACATATGATTTTATCATTAGAATCATAAACATAAATAATATAAAAAATTATTAGATTATATAATAAATACATTACCACTTAAGTATCATTGAATCTCAAGCCTCGTGAAAATGTTACATTAAATTAAATGTAAAAAATAATCATTATATTTAAATTCATGATATTTCATTCCATGTGGATTTATATAATCCTCATAAAATAATATAGTTTCATAACACAACATATGTCCCAAATAATTCAAATTAATACAAAAATCCCACACAGCTTTTCTAATTTTTAACCTGTAAATCTCATGAAAGAGAGATCCTAAAATGGATTTGTAAATCCAAATAATTTTAAGAAAAATAATTATAGTATAATTTAATGACTAGTATATACACCACATAAAATAAATAGGTGTTGAATATGAAATGTGTCTCAAATAATTAAAAAGTGAGACAAAATTATCATACCTCAATTATAGACTTTCATTGTATGTCCTTTAACTATCGTATAATAAGATTAAATAAATAATTTTATTTATTAATAAAATTTTCTAGTTTTAATACCCTATAATTAAATAAGTTATTTTATTTATTTATAAAAACACATTAAATTATTTAATTAGTTAAGTCCACATTGGGTGTTTTGAGGACATTCAGTTCTTTATTTCAAAATGGATTCAGTGTGTTGACCATGGTCAAAGTGGTCATTATTTCAAAATATATAGAATAATAATCTTTAAATAATTATCATATTTATTTTTAAATTATAATTTTATAAATAATAATGAAATATTATTATGATAAATGAATCATTTTATGATCATGTAGATAGTATGTCATACGTACACATATGTAACATTTCCATTTTCAAATGTTCATTATGGAAAAGAGGTAAGGAATATTTTATCCTCAAATAATTATAATAAAATAATATATTGCACATTATTTCATTAAATATACTTATATTTATCCCCCATGTGGTTTGGTTATAAAAATAGAATCACATCGCTTTGTGAATGCTGTATTCCATAGATACACGAATGACGTTATCATTTTTCAGTCTGGGAAAAGGTAATAAATAAAATGATATATAATATTTTCAGTATGATAAAAATATTATTAATATAATTATTATTTAATTTATATAATATATATTAATTAAAAGTGTCCATTTTACATTCCATGAAATTTTTTAGTAAGAAACAAATCACATCGCTTCGCGAGCTGGTAGTACACCGTACATATGAGTGACATTATCATGTCCCCAATGTAATGGAACTTAAAAAAGTAATATGTGATATAATAACTCCAGGATTAAAAATATGATAAAAATATCACATATATACTTTAAATCCATAATATAAACAAGATGTGAGAGGAAATTATGGGAAAAATTGACATCAGTTCACGAGGCGCTAGTCTGATGTACACATGAATAATGATTTCATATACCATTTTATAGAACATGAGATATATTTTGGTTATGAAATTAATATAAACAATTATCATTATATAAGATAAAATAGTTTGATAATATTATCATAGATTAATAATTTATCAAGAATGTGAAAAAGTAATAATACAAAAAAACATAGATGGGTCTTTTACCTCTTCTTAGACCAGCTCTTTAGAATTTTACCTAAAGTATTACTAGAATGTATTTATGAAGAAGCCGTGGATTATATTATTAGTTTATGTAATTTTTTAAGTTATTTGGGTAGGACATGGATGAAATAAAAGGTATTTAATTTGTAAATAAGAGATGATATGGGTGGCCTTTTATAAGTGAGGTGAGTGGCACACTTGTAATTTTCGAAAAGAAAAAGGTGTAACCACATTTTTCACACTCCAAAAGGGTCCAAAAATGTTTGTAATATATAATTAAATATTTTAAAGTATAAATATTTCAATAAAATAGTTTTTATACATGTTTTTAATTCATTTTAACCCTTATCTTTTTAGTTTAACCCCCGAGTAATCCCATGTTTACCTTAATAGTGGTAATCAATTCTTACTACTTTCACCATTCATTATGGTAAACAATTTAGCTGAAATTATTAAAAAATAAATATTATTATTAATCCAAATACTGAATCCAATTTTTCAAATTCAATTCATAGGATTGGTAAAATTAAATTTAAAAGAAAACTCGCAGACGCGATAAAAAAACAGTTATTCATAAAGTGTATTTTAAAAAAATAATGATTTGATATTTACTCTTTGACTAATAATAATAATTTTATGAATATAAAAACATATTTATTGATATATAATATTATAAAGTAATTTAATAAATTCCTAAATAGGTTTTATTTTTATTAATTTAACCGGAGAAGCATTATGCACTTTAAAAATAGTTTTCAGAAAAGTCCTCTTTTTTAGACCCAAAAACAACTTATAAAAAAATCCAATATGAAGTAAATTAAAAGAAACTAAGTGGCATAAATATAAATAAAAATTAAATATGTTACATTAAATAATATTCAAAACATAATGGTACTTTAAGATTTATAAATTAATTGAAAATAAATTATTTTTTTACAAAAAATTGGTATTTTTCACTATTCACTAAAAAATAATTATTTTCTAAAAACTCAAAATTATTTCACAAAAAGTATATTTTCATATGAATATTTAAAAAATTAATTTCTTTTTATAAAATTAATTTTATAAATTTAATACAAAAATAATTATAATATTTTTTCCTAAAATTCTATAAAAGCAATTTTCGAATGAAAAAATATATTCTTGAAAAATAAAATTACATTGCTAAAATTTTATTGATTATTTACTAAAAAAATTATCTATAATTTATATTTATTAGGAAATATTTATATATATATATATCATAAATTATCTAACAATATTCATACCTTCCAATTTAATGGTTAGTATATATCAGTTATATATTCTGCGGGTCATTTAAGTTTGGTGTTTAATTTCAAATATGCTATTGAACATGGTTTTGTTTTCTAATATATCATAGTGTGACCTCATCCCCATAACCCCTTAATAAATTTCATCTAAATTTTAAATTTACCATAGCAATCAAAGGGTGTATATTTGAAAATACTTTCGTCCTAAACTCATGTCATAGAAAGGGTAAATAAAACATCATCTTCATAAAAGAGAAAAGGATGTTTGAAGGTCATATGGAATAACACATAAAAGGTTTATAAATAGTATAACATTGGTGGGAAGTGATTATTTGGAAATTATAGAAAATAATCATTCGCAAATAATGATATGGATTGATAGTGTTCTATGATCAAGAAATATTTAATGATTAATGTAATGTTAACAAAAAAACCATAAACCAAAGAGGAGTGAAAAAGGTAATTGATTTTACATGAAATGATGGTAATATAAAAAAAAATTGTTTCAAGATATTGTTCCTAGAGTTGAATAATTACTTTACAATCTATAATAAGAGAATAATGAAATATAGTTGATGATTATAATTTAATCCATTATCCAATTTCCACCAAAATATTATCTTTTTCTCCAAAATATGAGTAATAAAGATGAATTTATCATAACTAAAGAACTCAATTCAACATTTAATAATCGAATAACTATATAATGGGTAAAAAAATATTCTTCATGTATTTATACATTAATCAAAACCAAAATGGTTTGAAAATTGAAAGATAATTACCAAAATGAATAATATTTAATATAATATATTAATATTCAAAATTCTATAGAAATATCCAAATTTGAAACTAAATTATTCCATAATTACATATACAAAATAACATGAATAGTCACAAAATTAATGAGTTTTTATCCTCTACATTTATCTCATACATTTCATCTTATAAGAATACTAATATAGAGATAACATTAATCACTTAGCTAGAAGATCTGTTTTCAGTCATGTTTTTATCTATATGATAAAACATGTTTTCACATAAATTACTATATACCCATGATCATAGAAACCCCACTATAGTTTATTAATAACTTAATTATTGTTGGTCGGAGTAGTATACTCAAGATGAGAGGAGTCAATTGAGTAACTATAAAAATTTTTGTTACAAAAATATTATTTTAAAAGAAATTTTTCCCCAAAAATAGATACAGCCCAGTTAATCAACGTTATACTGTTATAAGTGTTTGACTATTTAAACAATTTCTTAGAATATTGATTAATTATTAGTAATCTTAATTTCTATTATTAATATTACTTTTTAAGTTATCCTACTAAGAAAAATCAGTTATAACTTCTTTCAAGACTAACTGTCAAAGTGAAATTTGAGTTTTCTGGATTATGAAATAAAGCAGTAAAATAAAGAAGACTAAATTTAAATAGCACATCGAATATGAAACAAGTGGTTTAGTATCGAGACGAGACCTAATCCACTCCACTTGGTAATCACCTTCCACCAAGCAGTCTATATAAATAAACCTTGATCCACACCCTGGATCGGGGTTAACAATAGCACACAGACAGTCCAGGTCAAGGGGTGACCTCTTCCACAGTTTTCGTGGGTAATAAAAAATAATAACCAACCCACACAGGGACCTCTTCCAAAGTTGTCTTGGGTAAAAAAAATTACAAAGTGTTTCGTGTAAGGATTTATAAATATTTCAGTTTAGCACAGGAGTCAGTGTGTGTATGGAATATACAGAGTATACACACTACTCAAAAGTAAGTAAAAGAATCATTGAGATAGATTAGATATGAGTTTTTATTACTCTAGTGATTTGAAGTGCAGCTCTAGACTTCTTTGATACAATAGAAATGCTTCTGAGTCCTTCTCTGGTTTTTGTCTTGAAAAATAGAGTGTCACAATTCAGCTTGTATTCTTCATGAGTGTTGATAATGTGAAGGTGATATCTAGATTCTAGTGTACTTTGTATGTTCTTCAGTAGTGTCAGATTGCATGTATGAGACAATGATTTCTTCAAAAATATTTCTATGTGTTCTTCGCGGTCAAGCTCATAGGCTTGTTTTTTGTTCAATATCACATGCTATGGTTGTTGGGAACTCTCCACTATTTATCTTAGAATGCATGTGTTTTAGCCGACATGTTCCATGTGTTTCGTTCCTCGTACCTAATTCTATGTATTATGTTATGAAAATGGTGTCTCCTTCACATGGTGTCTGAGTGTCACAGTCTGAGTTTCACGGTGTCTTGCTCACGGTGTCTTCCTCATTGTGTCGGGCTTACGATGTCTGGCTTACGGTGTCTTCCTCATGGTGTCTTGATCACAGTGTCTTCCTCACGGTGTCTTCTTTATGGTGTCATGATTACTATGTCTGGCTTCATGGTGTCTGGCTTCACAATGTCTTGTACTTAGGCAAATAACTATATTCAGACTTAAATAGTAATATGCATGAGATGGATTGAGCTTAACCATTATAAGGCATGAGGGAACTTGAAAAATAAATACATAGGATTGGATATAATTTATGATTTTACTAGGTTGAATGATATTTGTGATCATTGATGAGATTTGGGATCATTAAAACATTATTAATAAATTAGGAGTCCAACAATCTCCCCCTTTTTGATGATCGAAAATCATTCATAGTTGAAGTGTAAATTTGATGCAACTATAGAAAAAATGACATGCAGAAAAATTATGCAGAAACTTCTTCCCCTTTTGGGATTATCAAAAGGTGAAAATAAGAGAGGGTAAAGAGTACACATTCCATTATGAGTAAACAGTTCAGTACAAAATAAAGAGATATACAAAAAAATGGCATCCCCATCAAAAAGTAGTAAGCACTATTCTTCTTCAGGGATTGGCCTTCTCTTTGCCTTTATCAAAAGTAGAAGAGGAATCCATAGGGGCATTGGATGATGTAGAAGAAGGCAAAGAGGTGGTAGATGGATAGGGTAAAGTGAGACCTCCGAAGACTGAGGGAGCCAATGTAGGAGCAGTAGATGATCAAGGCAGTTGCTGATCAAGAATTACAGGCCTGATCTGACTGAGAGCTTGGCCAATAAACATGGTAGTTGAGGCTATGGAAGAGGTGAATGTAGGTAGTCCAGGTCTGAGAGGAGCAGCCGCTGGAGAAAAAAAAATTGTACTCTGGACATGAAGATAAGGTCTCAGGAGTTTGATGAAGTCTGTAATAATTTCTCCACCATACTATATGGCCTTTTAAAAGTGATCTTTGTTTTCTACGAACTTTTCCAATAATTTGGTAAGGTTGGTTAGCTTCTATCCATGGTTTTTTAAGGCTTGAGTTACAGGATGAATTCACAGATTCTCTACATGGCATTTGAAGTGGTTGTTCATATTAGTCTTGGAGAAAATTCAGTTGAAAAAGAAATCCAATTTCATAGAAATATCTTTCTAGGCATAATTTGCAATCTTGGAATGAATTTGCACAAGTTCCAGAACTCTATCACTGTTCTTGACGACTTTAGAGAAAGAAGCCACATTAAAGCCACTGAAAGCATTCTGATGTTCATATTTGAATATAGATCTAATCAGAGAACTGTCCAAGGAAGGTGTAGAGGATACATTAGAGGTAGTAGAAGCCTTCACGGTTGTGGTTGGAGATTTGAGCTGATTCCGTACCTTTTGAAGAAAACTAGTTTACTCATCAGTGGGTTTATTTAGGTTCACCAAAATATCTCTCATTTCCTTCAACAATTTTTTTTGCCTTTCTGCTATATTTTTATCAAAGGATAACTGGTAAGGGTGAATCTGAGACACAGTATCTCAAGATATTTGATAAATAGTGGGTTCTAAAGGAAGATTAGAAGGTTCTGATCTCGAATGCTGCTCTTTCTGCATGTCCTCCACCATTATTCTCAGGGTTGTGACTTCATTACTAAGCAAATAATTTTCAACTCGAACTTCTTGAATTTCATGGAGCATTTTAGGTTGGATCGGCCAAATGATCTTCTCCAAAAGCAGGGAGTTGTCTCTCTCACTCAAATTTTTCACATCACGAGGTTGGGAGTTCATAAGATTCTCAACTACAGATAAGATAGTATCTCCAAAATCCTTCAAATCATCCTTACTGACAAAGGGAAGTTGTTCAGGTAAATGTTCAGGTGCATGAATTGGTACAGGGGAAGGTTCTGGTTCTGGTTCCTTCGTAGGGGAAAATATAGAAACTGACTTCAACTGAAAAAAGGAAGAAAGATCAAGCCCAGTTTTAGTAACTTGTTGAGACTCACTCACATCATAAAAATGAGGAAATTTGTATGGAGTGTCCACGGGACTGGACTCATCTGGATGTGAGGCTTTATCCGACTCAAGATTTTTGGTTTCATCCCCCACAATAGGTGCTTCATTTTCAAGATTGAGAGGCTTGGGATCTTGTTCTAAATCTATAGTTTCATCTCAAAGTTCCTCATTCATCTCTTTTCTAGCCAGCTGAAAGGCTATCTCCATCCTCTCTTTAGCAGAGGGTATTTTTTTAGGAACATGTTATTCCTCAGGGAGTTCTTCCAGATTTTCTCCTTGCATAATCGAGAGTTCTTCTAGATTTTCTTCTTTCACTCGAGAGAGTTCTTTTACTATAGACTCTTCCATGGATTGATGCTCAGATTCTAGGACTACTAACTATTTTTCAGCCTTGGGTTGGATTTCTATATTGACATCTTCACTAGGGGTAAAAACTTATTCTTCAAAAACAATAGGAGGAACAATAATCCTTTCCTCTTCAATGTAAACTTCTTCTTTATGAGGTACTTCAGCTTCTTCTTCCTCTTCTTCTGAATACTCACCATGTTCATTTGGTTCCAAACCATGATCAGAAATGTCTTTCGGCCTTGAAGGATAATCCACAGGATTAAACATCTCATAAACCTTAGTGTTGTCTTCCACCCACTCCTTTTTCCAGGGATTCCAGTTTATATTCATTCTCCTGATGGTGTCTTTAGAGAGACAGTACTCACAGTCCATAAGCACTACTTCAGTAGGTCTAACTACCCCTTTTTCAACAAGCATGGCTGATATCAGCCGAGAGTAGAACAGAGAGGTAGACTTGGATGTAACCTTGATCAACTCACACATATGGTGAATGATGTACTTGCACAGGTTAATCTTGTATCCATTTTTTATAAGACGAATTAATAACACATCTTGATACTTTAATACAGCAAAGTCACCTTTCCTTGGACTAACCAGATTTTGAAAAAATTTAAACAGCAGTCTTGTTTCCCCATCGAGTTCAGCAATTATGGCCCTTCTCTTGTTCCATTTCTGGTTAGGGTTTTCATAGCATCTTTAAGATTAAAGAAGTCAGTTTTAGGAGAAGGGTCTCTCTAATACTCATCACAAATTCCTTCGTGAGGTATCCTAAGGAATGAATCCCATAACCACGATGAGAAAGTTCATATTTGTCCATTAATCCAACTCCTCCCTACAAAACCTTCACCAGAGTCAAAATAGAACTGTGCATACTTGTAGAACTGAGCTACTAACCATGTATAGATAGGTCTATTCTCCCTTGAAAAACATTCTAACCAGCCTTGTTCTTTTAACACTTTAAAGTATAGAGATTTTCTAGATAAAATCCATTTGGGGATTATTTCTTTCTTAGGAACAACACTTCGATTTACCAGATTCAGATTCAATGGTCCTTGGGGCATCAACTTAGGTGTTATCTTCTTCTTCTTCTAGAGGTGCTTCTCAAGTGTGGATGAAGATGGTAATTTCATTCTTGGAATCCACTGAAGGTTCAAGAGAGAGATAAAGAGGGTTTCAAGGTAGAGAGGGTTCGAAACGAGTGATTAGGAGGATGTTCGGTTGAAAAACCTAGTGAAACTATTTGTTTTATCAATTGGGAATGCCAAACATCACTAAAATAAAAACGTGGGAAAGTAAAAGAGGTGAAATAAAAATTACCGAGATACAGGTTTAAAGAAAATCATAAATAATTTTCACGGTGAGATAGTAATTAGTTGTCACGGTGAGACAGTGATCGACCGTCAAGGTGTGACAGTAAGTGAACGTCACGGTGAGATAGTAAGTGATCATCACAGTGAGACAGTGAGTCATCATCATGATGAGATAGTGAGTGTCTGGCCGTAAGTACAATGTGCTAATGGTGAGACCGTAAACATGAGAGACAGTAACTAAAAAATTGTAATAATGAAACAGTTAAGTAAAACATAGTAAAATATTGAACATTAAGTAACGTAAGATATCTATTTGAGATTTATCATGCCAATATTATTTATGATGTTGTCTATTCTCTCATAATTTAATGGTTTAGTGAATATATCAGCAAGTTGATATTTAGTACTAATGAATTCCAAGGTGATATCACCTTATTAATAATGATCTCTCAAAAAGTGATGTCTTACATCAATATGTTTTGTCCTAGAATGTGTAACAGGATTTTTTTAGATGTTAATAGCACTTTTGTTGTCACAATTTATTGGTACATTTCTAAATTGATATCTATAATATACTAATGTGTGTTTCATCCAAAAAATGTGAGCACAAAAACTTCCAGTAGCTATGTATTCAGCTTCTGTAGTAGATAATGCAACATAATTTTGTTTCTTACTATACCATGATACTAGTGACTTTCCTTAAATTTGACATATTCCAGAGGCTCTCTTTCTATCTAACTTATAGTCACCGAAGTCAGCATCAGAATAACTAACTAGTTCAAATGATTGTACTTTAGGATAGAACAGTCCAAGATTTGGTGTATGCTTGAGGTATTTGAAAATTCTATTTACAGCATTTAAATGAGATTATTTAGGATTTTCTTGAAAACGATCACACATACACACACTAAACATAATGTCCGAATAGCTAGCAATTAAGTAGAGTAAACTTCCAATCATTCCTCTATAAGTGGTTTGATCAACAGATTTTCCATCTTCATCAAGATCCAAATTACAGGTGGTACTCATGGGAGTGACTCTACTTTTATTTCTATCCACTCAAAAACGTTTTAGAAGATCTCTAGTGTATTTAATTTGATTTAAAACAATTCCATCCTTATTTTGAAAGATTTGAAATACAAGAAATAATTTTAGTTCACCCATTAAGATCATTTCAAATATGTATTGCATCATTTTAGAAAAATCAATACATAATGAATTTTTTTTACAATCCAAAAATAATATAATCTACATATATTTGAACAACTAAAACATCATTAGAAATTCGTTTTATAAAGATGGTAGGATCAACTATTCCTTTTGTAAAACCTTTGGAAATAAGAAAAGTGCTCAATCTGTCATACCAAGCTCTTGGAGCTTGTTTTAAACCATATAAATCTTTTGATAGATTTAAAATATGATTGGGAGAATGAGGATTCATAAATCCAGGGGGTTGTTCAACAAATACATCCTCAACTATATACCCATTTAAGAATGCACTCTTAAAATCCATTTGATATAGTTTAAAATTCAGATGTGAAGAATAAGAAAGTAGGATTCTAGTGGCTTTATGTCTGGATACTGGAGCAAAGGTCTCCACATAGTCAGTTCCTTCTTCTTGAATATAGCCTTGTGCAACTAATCTAGCCTTGTTCCTAACTATATTTCCAGATTCATCTACCTTATTTCTAAACACCCATTTAGTAACTATGATGAATGTGTCCATGGGTCTTTCAACAAGTTTCCAAACATTATTTCTTTCAAACTAATTAATTTCTTCTTGCATAGCCACTACCCAAAATTCATCGTTGATGGCATCATCAATGTTTTTAGGTTCAAGTTGTGACAAGAAGGATTGATATTCAACTTGATTTCTATGAGAAGCTCTAGTTTGTGTTCCTTTCTATAGGTCTCCTACAACATCATCTAAGTGATGGTTTTAGGGGTGCTAACCATTCTAGAAGAATAGGGACTTGTGATTTCAGGTTCATCAACAAATTCCAGTTCATTATAACTCGATTGTAGAGAATTTCAAGAATTGGATGTTTTCACAGATTCTCTCACAGAGGAATTTTAGGATTTTGAGTTGATTTTTAGATTTGATATATCATCCTCTTGATTTTCTAGGATGGTTCTAGGATCATGTGGATCTATTTCATCAAACTAGATATGAACAGATTCTTTCACACATTTAGTTCTCTTATTGAATACCCTATAAGCTTTACTTAATATTGAGTAACCTAGGAAAATTCCTTCATCACTTTTGGATACAAATTTTTCAAGATTATCCTTAGTGTTGAGAATAAAGACTTTGTAACCAAAAACTCTAATGTAATTAACCTTAGGCTTCTTATTGTTCCAGAGTTCATATGGGGTATTTTTGAGAATTGGTCTAATCAAGACTCTATTGATTTTGTATCATGATGTATTAATAGCTTCAGCCGAAAAGTAAATAGGTAAGTCGTATTCACTAAGCATTGTTCAAGAAATTTCTTGCAGGGTTCTATTTCTTCTTTCTACAACACCATTCTTCTGAGGTGTTCTAGGGGAAGAGAAATTGTGACTATAACCATTTTTTGTGAAAAAGGGTTCAAAATCCTGATTTTAAAACTCACATCCATGAGCACTTAATAAAGATTTAATTTTAAGGCCATTAATATTTTCTTCAGACTTGGCATACTTAGTAAAATAAGAGAAGTCTTCACTTTTGTGAGCTATGAAGAAGGTTCAGGTATATCTAGAAAAATCATCTACCAGAACATAAACATAGTGCTCCCTATTTAAACTAGAATCTCTAGATGGTCCAATAAAATCCATGTGAACCAATTCAAGTGGTTGAGTAGTAGAAAATTATTTCTTTGATTTGAAAGAGATTTTGTGTTGTTTTTCCTTTTGACAAGGATTACACACTTTTTCATTTGGAAACTCAATATTGGGTTTGTCTTTAACTATTCCTTTTCTAGTTAGCTTTCTAAGGGAGTGAACATTACAGTGTCCTAGTCTCCTATGCTAGATCCAAGATTCTTTATGAAATAAACTTAAGCATGAAACATTTTGAGAAGCTAAGGAATCTAAATTAACAGAGTAAATGTTCTCATTCCTTGATGAAGAAACTTTTAATTCATCTTTAGAGTTAAATACAATACATACATCATTTTCAAATTTAACATGATATCCATCATCACATAATTGTGAGATACTAAGCAAATTATATTTTAAGCCATTAAAAAATAGTACTTTAGAAATTAAAATCGAATCAGTGTTACCAATCTGGCCTAAGAAAATAGTCTTCCCTTTGGCATTGTCACCAAATGTGACTTGTCCTCCATATACTTTTATCATATTCTTAAAGCATGAGTAGTCTTCTATCATGTTCCTTGAACATCAATTGTCCAAGTACCATAGATTTTTGCAGGATCTCTTTAATAATATTTCCTATAAAATGATCAAGAAAAGACAGATTTTTCTACCCATACTTGTTTGGGTCCAGTAACATTAGTATTAAATGCTTTAGGAACCCATATTTGTCTCATAGGTTTCCTATAAGCATTATGTTTAGTGTTTGAAAAATAAACTATATTTGGTCCAAAAAAACTTGAAATAGTAGAGTATGTATCAAGACTTGAACTAGTTGAGATGTGTCCAGAACTGGGAAAACAATTATATGTCCTAGATTTGGAAACAAAATTTGTTCTACCAAGGTTTCTTTTACCAGGTTGATAACCAATGCCAGTATTATATGTGGGGGCAATTTTTTTCCTAGAATTTGGATAAGGGTATTTTTCCCATTATTAAACTTTTCTAAGTAACCTTTTAATTTCACATTAGAAATTTTTAATTCATTTTTTTCTTTGAGCATTTGAGCATTTTTCTTCTTTTCAGTAGTAAGTTCAGATTTGACATTTACAGTGATAGCATATTGTTTCGTCAATGATTTATATTTATCTTTTAATTCATTGCATGTCTCTTCAAGCATGCTAGAATATTCAAACATTTCTTCATTAGTCATATTTTCAGATTCACTTTTCCCTTCAGAATAGTATGATTTATGTATAGAAGAGTTTAGTGTTACCTCATATGTGTTTGTCATAAAACACATATTGTATTTGTTAGCCTGTTCATCATGTGATGTCTCTGAGTCACTTGAAATATCCTCAGAGGCACTCCAAGTTGCCTTCATTTCCCTTTTGTACTTCTTATCCTTGTCCTCATATTTCTTCTTATACATGAGATTTGGACAGTCAGCCTTTATAAGTCCTTTGTTTTTACATTCATAGCATACAATTTCATTAGTTTTGTTACTTATTTTCCAGTCCTTTTTCCAGTTTCCTTTTAGAACATACTTTCCATTGAAGTTAGGCTTTCTGAAAAGTTCTTCTTTTTGTAGAATTGTTTGAATCTTCTAGCCTGTTGAACCATCTCCTCATCACTTTCAGGTGATGATTGTTCAATTGTGGAACATTCTACAAAATCTTCCAGTTTCCCTTTATCATTTTTCTTTGAGAAGGTGGTATTTAATGCTACATATTTCCTCTTTGGTTCATCCTCCTCTTCTTTGTTGACTTTTAGCTCTTCCTCATACATCATCAGTTTCCCATTGAGTTCTTTTACAGGTATCTTGCTGATGTCACACGATTATCTAATTGAGATAGAGGTTCCCCCCATCCGTTAGGTAGACATCTAAGGATTCTCATGATTTGTTCTTCGGCATTGACTTCTCTTCCAAGAAAAATCATTGTGTTGACAATCTCTTTGAACATGAGATACATGTCATAAATAGGCTCATCAGGTTTCAATTTAAAATTATCATATTTTATAGTATAAGTATTAAGACTCATTTACTTTACACTAGATGTTCTTTCATGTCTAACAGACAAGGTATCCCAAATTTCATGGGCAGTTTTACAAGAAAAAAACCTATTAAATTCTTCATTTCATAAGGAACAGTATAAAGCATTCATGGCTTTGCAATTGTTATTATAAGAAACTTTTTTAGGTTCATACCATGTAATTCTATCAGTCATAGGGAGTTTGTATTCATCTATAACGGATGACCAAATTTCAATGCTCATACTCTCTAGATGAATTTTCATTTTAATTTTCCATTGAGCATAATTTGTTCCATTAAAGAATGGTGTCCGGTTGGTTGCAGCACCTTCCAATATATTTTCCACACTAACAAATTACTTTAAAAGAGATATAAATTTTGAATTAACAGAAATTTATAGATATTTAAAGTACAACTACAATCACAGTTGAGTAAGAGTACACAGGGTCCTAATAAAGCAACATTTGATACCAAATGTTGGTCGGAGTAGTTTACTCAAGAGGGGAGTGGTGAATTGAGTAACTATAAAAATTTCTGTTACAAAACTATTATTTAAAAAGAAATGGTTTCCCCAAAAATAGATACAACCCAGTTAATCAAATTTATATTGTTATAAGAGTTTGACTGTTTAAAAAACATCTTATAAGATTGATTAATTCTCAGTAATCTTAATTTGTATTATTAATATTACTTTTGTAGTTATCCTACTAAGACAAATCATTTATAACTTCTTTCCAAGACTAACTATCAAAGTGAAATTAGTGTTTTCTGGATTATGCAATAATGCAGTAAAACAGAGAAGACTAAATTTAAATAGCACATCGGATATGAAACAAGTGGTTCAGTCTCAAGCTGAGAACCAATCCACTGCACTTGGTGATCACCTGCCACCAAGGAGTTTATATAAATAAACTTTGATCAACACCCTGGATCGAGGTTAAAAATAGTACACAGACTGTTTAGGTATGCATGGACCTCTTCCACACTTTTCATAGGTAAACAAAAATAATAACCAGGCCATATACGGACCACTTCCATAGTTGTTGTGGATAAACAAAAGTACAAAGATTTTGGTGTAAGGATTTCGAAATACTTCATTTTAGCACATGAGTTACTGTGAGTATGGAATATTCAGAGTACACACACTACTCAGAAGTAAGTAAAATAATCACTGAGAGAGAGTAGATATGAGTTTAGAATGCTCTAGTGATTTGAAGTGCAGCTCTAGACTCCTTTTATTCAACAGAAATGCTTCTGATTCCTTCTCTAGTTTTTTCATGTAAAACAGAGTGTCGTAATTCCACTCATGTTCTTCACGAGTGCTGATAATGTGAAGGTGATCTCTGGATTCCAGTGTAATTCGCATGTTCTTCAATAGCGTCATATTGCATGTTTGAGACAATGCTTTCTTTGACAATCTTGAAATGTTTTCTTTGCGGTCATGCTCATATGATTGTTTTTTGTTCAGTATTGTGTGCTATGGTTTTTGGGCACTCTCCACTCCTTATCTTCGAATGCATGTGTTTTCGCAGACAGGTTCCATGTGTTTCATGCCTCATACCTCGTACTATGTAGTATGTTATGGAAACGGTGTCTCCTTCACATGGTGTCAGAGTGTCACGGTTTGAGTGTCACGGTGTCTTGATCATGGTGTATTTCTCACGATGTCTTTCTCATGGTGTCTTGCTTACGGTGTCTTACTTACTATGTCAGGCTTCATGATGTTTGGATTCACGATGTTTGGCTTCACGGTGTCTTGTACTTAGGAAAATAACAATGTTAAGACTTAAATAGTAATATGCATGAGATTGATTGAGCTTAACCATTATAAGGCATGAGTGAAATTGAAACAAAAATACACATGATTGGATATAATTTAGGAGTTAACTAGGTTGAATGATATTTGGGATCATTGATGAGATTTGTGATCATTAAAACATGTTTAATACATAAGGAGTCCAAAAATTATTATTTCCAAAAAAATAAAGGAGTAATTGTCATTAAACTAAATAATCACATATACTTTAACCTAATAAAACATCTCTTAAATAATAATTATTAACATTAAGATCTCATCACTTAAAATATAAAAGAGGTGTCCAATAATTCAAACTTATGATCATCCTTAATATTATAGAACTATGTTGGTATCCAAAAATCGTAATGAAACCTCAAATGAGGTCGTCCGAATATATAAATTTATATAAACCATTCCATTGATAACAACTATAAAAACCCCAATCCTACCCTCCTAGATTCGGTATTGAAAGAAAAAACATTACATTCCCGACTTTGTTATTGATAAAGGTGGACTAATAATTTCCATCCAAAACAAAAAATATCAAATGGAAATATTTGATCACTTACATTCTCAATGACCTTTTTTATAGTTTTTGATAATAATTTAAAACTCTTATTTAAATAATATAAATCATTTCAAATTCCATATTAGGGAATCAACATCATCTATATGAATCCATTATAGAATTAATTCATTCAACATGATATAACTTGGGTAAATGAAAACATAATAAGGTTAATATGAAATGCTCAATAAGGGTAAACATAAGACTTAATGGTTAAATGTATTCAGTGAGTATAAGAAGAGTATAAGATTATGAAAATACAATCATCATGCATACACAAAACATAATAATATTAATATCCATCCGTACCTAGATCATCATACATGAAAATACATAATGATGATTTAACAAAGGAGATATTCATTATAATCAATAATCTTGATCCATGTGATATGAATATTGATCAAAGGATACATTTATAACCTATATCAACATAAAAATGTGTTCGTATAATGGGACAGTATCTTCATAGAACCCTTATAGAACCCTTATAATTGAAATAAATATATGGTTGACTTCATATATAATTCTCCATAGAATATAATCATTACCCAATTCATTTTAATTCTACTTGGGTGAAACCATCATAATGATTTATCTGGCTCACCCAAAGCTATCTGGGTGAACACAACATATAAGATATATCATGATCACTTGGTGCTATCTAGGCATACCCATCATATAATAATATACTACAACCATAAATAAATTATATAGAGATTTCATTTCATCAAAAACTCATAAAACACATTATTCCATTCATAAAATTATTAACCCAATAAAAATAAATGAGTTCCATAACCATCACTTAGAATAATTATTAACCCATGTATAAGAATCAAGTTCTATAAATATCTCTTGAAACATTATTAACTTGGGGAGAAAATGGCTTCTATAAAAATATATTTTGAAAAAAAAAAATTAACTCATGGAAAATAAATTGGTTCCATAAAAATCTCTTCAAAACAAGATTAGCCAATGTAAAAGAAACAAGTTCCATAAAAATCAATTTGAAATACTCAAAATCCATCAAAATAAAAAGTAATGATGATATTATAACAAAATACCCCATTGGAGAAAAAGTAACAAAAAGGATCTTATCTTAGATGAAAAATGTTTTTTAAATAAAAAATGGATCATTTATTAAGAAGAATAACTATTATTTGAAAATAAATTTTAATAGTATAAATTAATGAAATATTTTTCATATATTTTTCATTGAATGTAACCATAAAAAGATATAAATTAATATTTAAAAATAATTTAAATTATTTATTGAGAAAAATATAAATGCCTCTTTTAATTTTTTTTTAACACAATCCATTTTAAAAAAAATTTATAAGAAAATAACCTTAAATGTCAATAAAGTAAACATAAAATAATATAATGGTAATTATGGATGGAAATTCTATTTAGGCCGTACACGTTAAAACAATGATTCCATTCACATTTTTAGTGAAATCAAAATGGGTATTCATTAGAAAAACCTGGTTATTCCATTCAACAAATTTTCTAAACATTAAAAAATGGGTAAAAATTTATTCAATATATTATTTTTAGAATATTAAAATAATTCTTGAGACATATTTTTTAAAATATGGTTTTTGGAATTAAAAGGCTTTTTGACTAAAGAGAGAAATAAAGATAATTATTCATAAAAACATTATTTTGAACTCCTGGGTAAAAAAAGAGATAAAAATGAAGGGAAAACATGTATTATCATTAATAAACTAAATTAGAATAAAATTAATCATTTTATTAATATATTAATCATAATATTGGAAGAATCTGAAGCATAAATATAAACAATCGTGATAAACTCTGAGATTGTATCATAAAACCATTACCACTTTGGTAACATAAAATCATAATCCCCCTGGAGGAATAAAATTAAATAAATCATAAAATATCATGATAATAAGTAAATTCATAATATTTATTATAATTTTTTAGTCTAATGTATTCATAGAATAAGATAGGTGAAAAACATAACATATTTCTCAAAAAAAGGAAAATAGAGACAAAAATCGCATACTACTTTGGTAGCTTTTGAATAGTAAATCCAATGAAAGAGAGATCCTATAATGGATATGTAAAAAATAATTTTTAGAAGAATAATAATAATATAAATTCATGTGCATTATATACACCACATAAAATTAATAGGGGTTGAATATGTCATATGTCTCCCAGAAGTAAAAAGTGAGACAAAAAACCCTTAACCTAAGTCTAGACTATCCATATATGTCCTTTAAATCCTACATAATAACATTAAATAAATTATATTAGTTATTATGGAAATTTTCCAGGTTTACCACATTATTTAAATCATTTATTTTATTTCATTATAATATCATATTTCAAAATTTTATCAGTTAAGTCCATGTTGGGTGTTTTGAGGATGTTCAGTTAAATATTTCAAGATGCCTTTGGAGTGTCGCATGTGGTAAAAGGGTTAATTATTTCAAAATATCTAGAATAATAATAATTAAATATTTATCATATTTATTTTAAAATTTTTATTGTAAAACCAATAATGAAATATAGTTTTGAGAAATTACGTATGTTATGATTAAGGAGACAGTTTGCTATATGTACTCAAGGGTAACATTTCCATTTTTTAGTGATCATTATAGAAATGAGGTATATAATATTTCATAATTATGGAATTATAAAAATATCATATATGATATATTATTTATTTTCATATACTTATATACATCATCTATTTGTTCCGGGGATGAAAAGAGGGGCACATCGCCTTGTGAAGGCGGCATTCGACACACACATGAACGATGTTATCATTTTCCAATGAGTGAAAAGAAAATAAAAAAAATGATATATTATCTTTTAAGAATTATAAATATGTGTTTCATATACTTATAATTTCATTCATATCACATATAATAATTAAAATTATTTTTATTTCCTATTATAAAAAGCATTGGTGAAAAACGAATCACAACGCTTTGTGAGGCTGTAGTCCACCGTACGCATGAGCGATGTTATTGTATCCACCGTTGAATGGAAATTAAAAAATTATATGATATATCATACCTCTAGGAGTATATATATATTAAAAATAACACACAAACACAGATATATATATATATTAACCCCACCATTACAGCAGGCCGTGAGAGGTGATGATGGAACAAATAATGACATCGGTTCATAAGGCGGTAGTTCGTCATACACACAAATGATGATTTCATATCCTATTTGATAAAATAGGATATGGATATATGTTGTTAATTAATATTATAACCTCAAATTATATAGGATAAATTTTTTATCATATGATAATATTTTGAGAATATATGATGGAGGTGTAAGAATAAATAAAACAAAAAAACATAGTTAGGAATTTTAACTCTTCTCATACTACCTCTTTATAATTATAACTAAAGTATTAGTAGAGTGTGTATAAGACAAAATAATGGTTCTATGATAATTTTATTCAAATTTTGAAGTGATTTTGGATGGTATTGGCTGAACTATAAGTGTTTTAAGGTTTGAATAATATACGATATGGGGTGGCCTTTATAAGTGAGGTGAGTGGTAGACCTGTACTTTTTGAAAAGAAAAACATATACACACATTTTTCAGTTGTAACAAGGGTCATAAATGGATTGTTCTAGATAATTATAAATTATATGTTTTAAATATCTACAAAAAATATTTTTTCTACAAAATTTTATGTCATTTTAAACCATTATTTTTTATTTATCCCCTAAAAAAATCATTTTTACAGAAACCATGGAAATTAATTTTTTCTATCATTACTGTTAATTATGATAAAAAATTATATTGAAAATATTAATAAAAATTATTCTGATTCCAAATATTTAATACATCTTTTAAATTCAATTCATATAAGTGGAAAAATTAAAATTAAAACAAAACCCACAGACACGATGAAAAAGAAGGTCTTTAAGAAGTGTATTTATTATGAGAATGATGATTTTATATTAAATGTTTGACTAATAATAATCATTTTATAAATATAAATTAATATTTTTTTATATATAATATATAAACTTAATGTAAAAAATTCTTCATTAGGGGTCTTTAATTAATTAAAAAGGAGAAACATTATTCACTTTAAAACTATTTTCAGAGAATCCCCTTTTTTAAACAAACTACATAATACTATAATCCAATATGAAGTTGATTAAAATCAATTAATTAGATTAAATATCACTAAAAAATACTTATTTTACATAAAATAATTTTTTAAACATAATGGTAGTTTTATCTTTCTTAATTTATTAAATAGAAATAACATTTTTACAAAAAATTAGTATTTTTCACTATTCACTAAAAATAAATATTTTCTGAAAAATCAAAAAAAAATCAACCAAATTTAAATTTGATGTTATAAATTTAAATTTATTTTTATTTTTATAAAATAATTTTTATATACTTTTATTAAATTGTGTATAATATATTTTTTATGAAAATTAATAAATATAATTTTAAAAAAAACATAGTTTTGAAGAATAAAATTACCTTACTGAAAATTAATTTATTATTTACTATATATTTATCAATTATTTATATTTAGTAGTATATATATATATATATATTACATAATAATAATAATAACCACCAATTTAATGGATATGTTATGATGGTTATATATTTCATTGGTCCTTTAAGCTCAGTGTTACGTGGTGAATACCCTATCGAACATAGTTTTCTCTTCTAAAATATCATGGTTTTATAGTAGTCATTTATAATAAGATTCCCAAGATAAAAAAATATTATAAATATGATATCATTCAATTCTATAAATGAAATGTACTATAAAACCATACCTTTCAAAAAAGAAGCCACTACATCATCCTTGATTATCTTTGAATGTGTTTTATTTTAAAGTTGTTGTCATGGAATTTTTCATTATCATATAAATGACCTCAATATATATGGGTAGATAGAGACCTCATACATATCCCATAGGCCCAAGTCCATGTCGACCAAAAACATGGATCGAATACCCATTGTAGCATCATTCCATCATCATCCAATCTACATCCATTCAGAGTCACTACCTACCCACATCATGCCTGCATCACCGCATTCCCACATCATGCATCTATCACTGCAAGGTTATTTATAGTATTCAAAACCTATTCTTTTAGATATAATATTATTTATTTTACTACCATTGGTAAACCCCAACTACAAATTGGATGGAATCATTGGATTCGAACAGTGGTCATTAAATTTGTTTGATAATGATCACATATATAGTAGTAAAAGGACTCCTACCTTTAGTTGTATACATGTGTTGTGCCAGAATTCCTTCAAAAATCAAGCAAGATGATTCTCCCTCTAAAAAATTATATCACCTCATGTATCAAAGTAGGAAGTATATTGTGAACTTTTGGATGAGGGAATTTTGATTGAACATCAAACATATGGAATATTTCCTTTATAATGCATGAAATATAACATAATTCCTTAACAAATATTACATTAATAACACAAGAGTATCTTTTTATGTATAGTGTCTTTGAAACAAGATACATAATACATTATCTACATTAGGATAACATAAACATAAAAATTACATAATCATTTTTATAATCTCTTT
The DNA here is from genome assembly GCA_963277665.1 of Viscum album. Taxonomy (NCBI): domain Eukaryota; kingdom Viridiplantae; phylum Streptophyta; class Magnoliopsida; order Santalales; family Viscaceae; genus Viscum; species Viscum album. Next base: position 1,370,498,811 of record OY728147.1, read on the forward strand.
TTTATTCCATCCTAGGTCACCTTAATGTGACTAATTCCATTGTTAAATATACCATTATAAAAGGGTGAGCATAAATACTAATAATGGATAAAAATGGAATTAAAACCTGAAAATCATCATGGATAAATCATGAGGCATAACATGATAGTATAATCACAATTACATTATACATTACATTTAAATGTGGAAAAAAACATAAAAAAATGAAACATTTATAAGCAGATCACCCTGGTTTATCACCATGGGGTCATGGAACATGATTACCATGGTCATTCCTCAAGGTATCACAAAATATGTCACCTATAGATATTAATTTTTTTACTTAATGAATTGGAGCACTATCTGGGATATCCATTAATATATCATAATTCATGTGAGACACATAAATCATAATAAATCATTTTCAAAAATTACTTGTGGACAATAAGGAAAAAGCTTTTACATAAAATAATTTAATAAAAAGGTTATTAAAGACATGAACATCTCATTATTTTTAACCCACAAGAAGGGAATTTGGGTTTCATATATGTAAATTCTCAATTAATAAATTATTTTTTCAACTTGGAAAATAATCATGGATGAGGAATGGGTTTTGGTATTCAAAATATAAAAATATTTCATCTAAAACTGAGAAACATGATAAATGAATTGGGAAGAATTGTAACACCCCAAGATTTCATAGTGTGTTATTTCTTCAAAATAATTCAATAACTTGCACTACACGCAACACTGAGTTCAATCACACCATGACTTACAAAAAAATCCATTCAAAAGAGGTTATGAATAGTATTATCTAAATTTTAAACTTTATATAATCCTTATAATTTTAGAATCCATATTATGAGTTTCTTAGATATAATGCAAGAACAAATTCATTTTCAGTATTGCACTTTTATCAACATTTAATAGTGAACCCTTTTTAAATACAATATTTTAAACTTTTTTACTAAATGGGGACATCAAAAATTTAAAATGAAACATCCCAAGCTTCCACGGTACGCTTTCTTTGAATAATACAGTAGCGTGTGTTGTACGCAACCTTGAGTTTTAACACACACCACAACCAACCAAACTAGCCGTTATGAATAGTAATACCTACTTTTCAAAATTATATATATTTTATATTTTAAAATGGACTTCATTTCTGGATTCGGAATATCAAATTTAGCCTAAGGTGAAATTTTGGTACTTTTCGGATAACTTTCATATTTTGATGAATAGTGAAAATTACTAAATTTTAATTAAAAACAACTTTTTTAATCAAAATAATTAATAGTGATAAATTATGAATTTTAGTAGTTTTAAATTATATTTAGAATATATTTTTACCATTTAATATAATGTTGGTCATTGGACATAATTTTACAATTAAACCGAACATAAACAAGTGTCAATCTTTTGATAGTTATTATCTCTTAAAAACACGCTTTTTGTTTTGACAGTGGGAATTAATTTTAAATTAATTTCTGCCACTTCTGTGTTTTGAATTTAGAAAAATGGATTACATATTTGGAATCAGGATGTCCAAATTGTGTAAATAGGTAACTTTTATTTTTAGACATTTTGAATAATTACTGTGGTAAATATTTTATTTACCATGGTTAAGGGTAAATCCGGTAAATAAGGGTTAAAAAATAATATTATAATAATACAAAATTAACCTAAAACGTGTCCTAATATTATTGGTGGACACATACCCGACCATGAGAATCCTTGAGTCAATTTGGGGACCCCTTGGAGCCACTTGTATGTGGTAGGGACACTTTATATTAATAAAGTTAAAATAAAAATAAAAATGGCATAAGCTTACATCTTTTAGAAGAACAATTTTTACATAGGGTTATACATGTTGGATTTTCGATTATAAATATTCATTAGAAAGATAACAAGATTTCCTACATAATGATAGTTTATTTATAATTTTTATACATCAAATAATTTAAATTAATAATGACACAATAATGATGCAATGTTTACCTCATTAATAAATCATTTAAATAAATAAGATTATAATGATTAAAATATTATCTAAAACCTGTCCAATTCTTATTGGTTGATGTTATTTAGAATATGATTCATCTTATCTTCGACTTCAATGATTTTTGGACCATTATAAACCGAATATAATTATATTATAAAGTAATAATTTCACTCTTTCCTAAAGAGCCCCTCCTCTCCCTTATAAAAGGAGACCACTTCTACTCATTCCTCACACCTCTCAAGCCACATGGCTCGTCCAAACTCTGCCCAAATAAGCTCCCCACATCCCTCTCCTCCTCCTTGAAGCTTCCCCTTAGGCAGAAAGAATTTCAAGAAGTCCTTTGGTTCCAACCAAAGTGAGTTACCTAAATTAAAGGTAACGATTTCTCTTAAATTATTTTCATTTATTTTGCTTCTCCAACCCCCAAACTCTTTTTATTTCCTTTCTTTTGTAACAACACCAGTATCATCAATATACTAGGATGTTGTTATAATAAGTATTCAAACTACACATACACACAACTCCATCTAATGAATGATGAACATAATGTTTCTGTGGATGGCAAACTAACGCCTCACGAAACGATGATTGTTCAAATACATCTTACCGCCTCTCATGGTGGCCATTATGATGGCACTGTAATTAAATATGATATTAATGATATATATTTTATATATAAGCTTATGTAATTCCATTTTATTTCATACCATTATTCGTTTCATGTTGTATATACATACGATAATTTCATTTGAGAAAGTGCGGACTACCGCCCCCTTAAAATGATATGACTCGTTCATACCACACGTGGAACGTATAAAGGATGGTGTTAATGAACTTAAGTAACATATATAAAATATTATTTTATACTGGAATAGTAATATACCTATGTATCATTTGGATTCGATTCTTTTAAAATAAAAATTAAATGGAAGTAGCGTTCGTGCGTACGTACGGACTACCGTCTCCACGAACGCGATGAGATTCATTCTCCATCGTATCCATTCAAGTCTTATTCTCATTTTAGGGTTAAAAATAATGTTAATATCATTCTGATTATGAATAATATATAATCTATCCATTACAAACATGTCTTACGTAACCAAACATTTAAGAATAACGAATCGATTATCACCCGAAACGACGATAATACTAAGATATTATTAATAAAGCAATGTTAAAAGATCATATATGATATCATATTAATGTATATGATTCTTGTATAATTTAATAACAATTATTTCACCATTATACGGGAGGTTAACCTACCCCAACAAAGGAAAAGTACAAGGTAAGGGTTTACTTTACAACCTCTTCATTATCCAAGGTTGTTTATACGTAATAATCTACTGGGATCTCTTTATCATCCACATCCATGTTTCTTAAAAATGCATTTCAAAACATTTTTACTATTTACTAGAATATGAGTTAAAGTCATTTATACACTTTTTGACTTTTATAAGAGACTTATAAAGGAATCTTTCCGTCATTTTCCAAACAATGTGATTTTTAACCTTTTAGACAGAATTAAGGTAAGAATGTTTTTTTAACTCATACGACGGGTGCGGTTATTTTCTGCCGTTATAAAATCGTCGAAGCTTTCCTTACAAGCTTATAAGAATATTTTCAAAGAAAAGGTTTATTTTATATTTATGTGATTTTTAAATGATTTCAAAAGAGATATATTTCCCTCAAATATATGAAAATACAGTGTAAATGTATACGTATTTAACGCAAGCTTAAAAATGTTTTCAGAAAACCTGACTCTCGAGTTTGGTAGACATGAAGGGATTGGGAGTGGACCCATCATGGCCTGTAATTAATCGAGAAGTCTCAGAATTAGTTATTTTTTTTTCAAAAGCTTGCATATTGCTTTCAGAAAAACACTGGAGTATATTTTATCAATTTTAAACATAAGTATTTTCTAAAAAAAAGATTGCATCGGTAGGTCTCATGAGACAAACTAGTGTCTTGGCACAAGGCCTTGACAAAATCTTATTTGTAGTCTTGGCACGAGTCCTTGGCTATGTGGTTATGATAGTCTGGCATTATGCATTCCAACATTATGAAAGTGGTTATTGATTTTTGCATGTGATTATTCGATTAGTAGAATATCCATGTGAATAAGTAAATGGCATTATTTCATTTTATTTATGCCATACCATGTTGAAAGTTCATATTTAAAAGGCTTTTGTTTTAGTTATACATTGCCTTAAATGTTTATTCTTATTTATGAAAGTTTCCGCTATATTGTTATCCTTACTGGGCATTTGAGCTCACCCCTTTTCTATGTTTTATTTTTCCCAGGATGTGAAGAAGTAAGTTATGAATGACCTGCAGGGATTTTATGAGGGGTTAATAGTGTGGATTGTGGAAACATTATGTTGTTGTAGTAGTTTTTCATTTTATGATGTAATGTAAAACTTATGAATATATCTAGTGTTTCCAAGGCTACTAAACCAATCGGTCTTTCGAGTTTTGATCTTTCTTGTGATCATGCCAATGTTATGTAATTATGCACCGACTCTGGGTAACTGGGGTCGGGGCGTTACAGTTGGTATCAGAGGAAGTTTAGTACAAACCTCGGAAGCTAGATTTAGATAAACTCTGATTAGAGCACGTAGACCTAAGATGAACTTTGAGGATTAGTGTAGAAGAACATCCTAGAATTTTGGTATTATAGAGATTTTGTGAGTTTTTCGAGCAATACATCCCTGTCTGGATACGAGCAGGTAGAGGCGGCTCTGGCTCAGATGTACCTAGGGGTAAAACCCGAAAACACCGCTTTGAGCTAGACTCGAACGGGAACTGGTGCACGACAACGGGCCTTGCTGAACTCTTGGTTACGACACTCCCGGGGTATTTGTTTAGGATAATTCTCATTTTCTTTACAAACCATTATAAAGGGTTTATGAGTATATACATCCTCAAAGGATACATTTTTATGATTATGGATTATATCCATAAATAGTTCAATTTATGTTAAGTGTTTTATAAGTATGGGATTATGTATTTTGATTCATAAACTGATCTAGTGTATGCCATTGTTTAGAAATGGCGCCCAGTAGAAGGAATGAGAACTCTAGAAATGCACATGATCCAAAGAGAAGGAAGGATCATATCTTTCATGGTCTTAAGCTAGAATTTATAATAGAAATAGTCTCCCATGTATTATCATCATATGAAGAAATAATATCATGTGTTGATAAGATAAGTAAAGAGTTTACTGAGTCTTATGGCTTTGAAGGGAAGAAAGAGAAGAAAAGGATGGAAGAGAGAAAGATGGATAAAGGGAAGAGGGAAAAGAAGAATTTTCCCATATGTGGTAACTGTGGAAAGAAACACCCTGGAACTTGCCTGAAAGGAATGGGAGTTTGTTATAAGTGTGGAGGAAAAGGGCACAAAGTACATGACTGCAAGGGTAAGAAAATGGTTTCAAATGTACAATGCTTCATTTGCAAGGAGTTTGGACACTACGCGAACCTATGTCCCAGTCATCAGACTATTCCGCAAATGATGTTATTGGATAATAATCAAGTTATGATACTACCACAGATGAAGAGGAATGATTAGAGTTCTTATGTTGATTATGTCAATTGAGTGTTGTATCATCAATGTACTTGTTATAATAATTATGGAGTATATAAGGATTGCACTGCAGTACTATTTCATTAAGGACTTGAGATTGTGTGGAATAAAGAAAAGTGACTCAATAGCAGGATACATTTTTGGAAAATATATGGTTGAGAGAATGATAAATCATAATATAGTTCAGATACTGAGGTAGTGATTTTGGAATAATATGTGATTGTTATGGATAAATTATATTGGATATTCTTGACTACCTTGGAACTGATTAATGATTTGTATATTCCATCATTTTTGGGGTTTAAAACATTTTTGGATTAATGAAGTATATCTAGCATTCTATATGGAATAAGGGAGCATGAATGTAATCAATAAGGAATATGGTAATACATGATGAAGGTATTCATATGCTATTACGGGGTAAAAAGGATCTATATTATGTTTACCTTCCTTATAAATTTTGGACTGTGAGTTTGGACAGAAGTATTTTGGATAGTTCTAGTTTGGATTATTTTGGATTTCCAAAAAAAACAACCCGGAGGTCGGGCGGCAACCCGTCGCGTCCGGCAAGGCTGCGAGACTTGAACCCGCAACCGAAGGGCGACAAGGGTGTATCACCTACCACTGGCCCACGAGATGTCCTGGATTAAATAATGTAGTTTTTTTAAAAGATCTGGTAGATGAAATATAAATTCATTTATTTTGGAACCCTGTACGAATAGTATAAATAGAAAAAAAATTACATTCTATTATCTTTTAGAGTGAAAGATGAGTTTGTGGTAGAAATTTATTAATGGATAAAACTCTAATTATAAAGTAAGTATATCTCCTTATGATCTTAGCCAATCTCATAAATAAATTCCTCAACATTAAGAAAAGAAACTTAGAACAAAAATGTTTTCCTAGATGGTACCTTAAATCATCACTAATTTATGGATTTGGGATTGTTGGCCTTTTCATAGCCATGTTCTCTACCACTCTCCATCAGATAATTGATGGTTAGATTTCTCTTCTATATCCATATTTTCCTACAAGGAACCCTAGTATGTGTTATTTTCGGTAATCTTCATACTTTCCACTCGTTATTTTAAATAGAGGTCTCGTTAATTCATTTTTCGATGTGGGATTTCAACTAAGATATTTTGAAACGTCAAAAATGTGTTATCCTAATACCCTATGTTTTGTTGAACCGATGGTATTTCAAATCATCATAGATTGATGAATTTAAGGACCTCAATTATACACTTGTTTGTGATTGATGACCTCAATCACTACCTATAAATATTTACGTTTTTCCTCCAATTATATGTCTCTAATTTCCACCAATGTTCTCCTAATCGAGATCATAATTTGGTGGTGACCCTTTCATTTCTCTTTTCCTCATATTAAGAATAAATTTTAGTAACCCAATTTCTGATGTGGGTTTTCCCACAAAGATATTTTTTTTATTTTCGACCTTTTATTTTCGAATATCAATTTCAAATTGCGAGGACGCAATTTATTGAAGGAGAGGAGAATGTAACACCCCAAGATTTCATAGTGTGTTATTTCTTCAAAATAATTCAATAACTTGCACTACACGCAACACCGAGTTCAATCACACCATGACTTACAAAAAAATCCATTCAAAAGAGGTTATGAATAGTATTATCTAAATTTTAAACTTTATATATTCCTTATAATTTTAGAATCCATATTATGAGTTTCTTAGATATAATGCAAGAACAAATTCATTTTCAGTATTGCACTTTTATCAACTTTTAATAGTGAACCCTTTTTAAATACAATATTTTAAACTTTTTGACTAAATGGGGACATCAAAAATTTAAAATGAAACATCCCAAGCTTCCACGGTACGCTTTCTTTGAATAATACAGTAGCGTGTGTTGTACGCAACCTTGAGTTTTAACACACACCACAACCAATCAAACTAGCCGTTATGAATAGTAATACCTACTTTTCAAAATTATATATATTTTATATTTTAAAATGGACTTCATTTCTGGATTCGGAATATCAAATTTAGCCTAAGGTGAAATTTTGGTACTTTTCGGATAACTTTCATATTTTGATGAATAGTGAAAATTACTAAATTTTAATTAAAAACAACTTTTTTAATCAAAATAATTAATAGTGATAAATTATGAATTTTAGTAGTTTTAAATTATATTTAGAATATATTTTTACCATTTAATATAATTTTGGTCATTGGACATAATTTTACAATTAAACCGAACATAAACAAGTGTCAATCTTTTGATAGTTATTATCTCTTAAAAACACGCTTTTTGTTTTGACAGCGGGAATTAATTTTAAATTAATTTCTGCCACTTCTGTGTTTTGAATTTAGAAAAATGGATTCCATATTTGGAATCAGGATGTCCAAATTGTGTAAATAGGTAACTTTTATTTTTATACATTTTGAATAATTACTGTGGTAAATATTTTATTTACCATGGTTAAGGGTAAATCCGGTAAATAAGGGTTAAAAAATAATATTATAATAATACAAAATTAACCTAAAACGTGTCCTAATCTTATTGGTGGACACATACCCGACCATTAGCATCCTTGGGTCAATTTGGGGACCCCTTGGAGCCACTTGTATGTGGTAGGGACACTTTATATTAATAAAGTTAAAATAAAAATAAAAATGGCATAAGCTTACATCTTTTAGAAGAACAATTTTTACATAGGGTTATACATGTTGGATTTTCGATTATAAATATTCATTAGAAAGATAAAAAGATTTCCTACATAATGAAATTTTATTTATAATTTTTAGACATCAAATAATTTAAATTATTAATGACACAATAATGATGCAATGTTTACCTCATTAATAAATCATTTAAATAAATAAGATTATAATGATTAAAATATTATCTAAAACCTGTCCAATTCTTATTGGTTGATGTTATTTAGAATATGAGTCATCTTATCTTAGACCTCAATGATTTTTGGACCATTATAAACCGAATATAATTATATTATAATGTAATACTTTCACTCTTTCCTAAAGATCCCCTCCTCTCCCTTATAAAAGGAGACCACTTCTACTCATTCCTCACACCTCTCAAGCCACTTGGCTCATCCAAACTCTGCCCAACTAATCTCCCCACATCCCTCTCCTCCTCCTTGAAGCTTCCCCTTAGGCAGAAAGCATTTCGAGAAGTCCTTTGGTTCCAACCAAAGTGAGTTACCTAAATTAAAGGTAACGATTTCTCTTAAATTATTTTCATTTATTTTGCTTCTCCAACCCCCAAACTCTTTTTATTTCCTTTCTTTTGTAACAACACCAGTATCCTCAATATACTAGGATGTTGTTATAAGAAGGATTCAAACTACACATACACACAACTCCATCTAATGAATGATGAACATAATGTTTCTGTGGATGGCAAACTAACGCCTCACGAAACAATGATTGTTCAAATACATCTTACCGCCTCTCATGGTGGCCATTATGATGGCACTGTAATTAAATATGATATTAATGATATATATTTTATATATAAGCTTCTGTAATTCCATTTTATTTCATACCATTATTCGTTTCATGTTGTATATACATACGATAATTTCATTTGAGGAAGTGCGGACTACCGCCCCCTTAAAATGATATGACTCGTTCATACCACACATGGAAAGTATAAAGGATGGTGTTAATGAACTTAAGTAACATATATAAAATATTATATTATACTGGAATAGTAATATACCTATGTATCATTTGTATTCGATTCTTTTAAAATAAAAATTAAATGGAAGTAGCGTTCGTGCGTACGTACGGACTACCGTCTCCACGAACGCGATGAGATTCATTCTCCATCGTATCTATTCAAGTCTTATTATCATTTTAGGGTTAAAAATAATGTTAATATCATTCTGATTATGAATAAGATATAATCTATCCATTAAAAACATGTCTTACGTAACCAAACATTTAAGAAGAACGAATCGATTATCACCCGAAACGACGATAATACTAAGATATTATTAATAAAGCAATGTTAAAAGATAATATGTGATATCATATTAATGTATATGATTCTTGTATAATTTAATAACAATTATTTCACCATTATACAGGAGGTTAACCTACCCCAACAAAGTAAAAGTACAAGGTAAGGGTTTACTTTACAACCTCTTCATTATCCAAGGTTGTTTATACGTAATAATCTACTGGGATCACTTTATCATCCACATCCATGTTTCTTAAAAATGCATTTCAAAACATTTTTACTATTTACTAGAATATGAGTTAAAGTCATTTATACCCTTTTTGACTTTTATAAGAGGCTTATAAAGGAATCTTTCTGTCATTTTCCAAACAATGTGATTTTTAACCTTTTAGACAGAATTAAGGTAAGAATGTTTTTTTAACTTATACGACGGGTGCGGTTATTTTCTGCCATTATAAAATCGTCGAAGCTTTCCTTACAATCTTATAAGAATATTTTCAAAGAAAAGGTTTCTTTTATATTTATGTGATTTTTAAATGATTTCAAAAGAGATATATTTCCCTCAAATATATGAAAATACAGTGTAAATGTATACGTATTTAACGCAAGATTAAAAATGTTTTCAGAAAACCTGACTCTCGAGTTTGGTAGATAGGAAGGGATTGGGAGTGGACCCATCATGGCCTGTAATTAATCGAGAAGTCTCAGAATTAGTTATTTTGTTTTCAAAAGCTTGCATATTGCTTTCAGAAAAACACTGGAGTATATTTTATCAATTTTAAACATAAGTATTTTCTAAAAAAAATTGCATCGGTAGGTCTCATGAGACAAACTAGTGTCTTGGCACAAGGCCTTGACAAAATATTATTTGTAGTCTTGGAACGAGGCCTTGGCTATGTGGTTATGATAGTCTGGCATTATGCATTCCAACATTATGAAAGTGGTTATTGATTTTTGCATGTGATTATTCGATTAGTAGAATATCCATGTGAATAAGTAAATGGAATTATTTCATTTTATTTATGCCATACCATGTTGAATGTTCATATTTAAAAGGCTTTTGTTTTAGTTATACATTGCCTTAAATGTTTATTCTTATTTATGAAAGTTTCCTCTATATTGTTATCCTTACTGGGCATTTGAGCTCACCCCTTTTCTATGTTTTATTTTTCCCAGGATGTGAAGAAGTAAGTTATGAATGACCTGCAGGGATTTTATGAGGGGTTAATAGTGTGGATTGTGGAAACATTATGTTGTTGTAGTAGTTTTTCATTTTATGATGTAATGTAAAACTTATGAATATATCTAGTGTTTCCAAGGCTACTAAACCAATCGGTCTTTCGAGTTTCGATTGTTCTTGTGATCATGCCAATGTTATGTAATTATGCACCGACTCTGGGTAACTGGGGTCGGGGCGTTACAAGAATGATATTTATACAATGTGGATTAAATAAAGGGCATAATGGGATGGAGAAGAGGTCTAACATTTATAAAACACAATGTTTTCAGTAATGGGACAGTAAAAAAATTTAAAATAATGGTATTAATATTTTAGAAAACATTTCACAAATAGGTACTTTATAGTGACGCGTGATTAACATACCCGGATATTACATCATTTTATATGAATATTCAGCACATTATAAAAATACATGCCTAAGGACTGTAACAGTTTATTTTCATAGGAAACTTGGAAACATAATATTCTAACTTGGTGAAATATCTTCAATGTCTCTCTTAAAGACCTTCCACCTTAGTTATATTACTTAAAACCTTTCTTTATAACCTGTAAAAGGAAACATAAAAAAGGGGTGAGCTCTGATGCTCGGTAAGGGAAAATAATAGATACATAAAAATAAAATATGTATAGCGGTATGAGAACTTGTTACTAACATAGAAAAATCATTCCTTGTATATCAAAAAACATAAACATGAATCATGGAACAAATATTGGATATTCATAAGGAAATAATCATAAGAAAATCAAGATAATTATCCTCTATAGAATAATATGGGAATAAGATATAGAATTTGTCGGAGAAAAATAAGTATATAATAATAATTTACATTTTTATCAAGGATTTAATCCAAGTCCATCTTATTGTAATGTTTTCACTCCCCAAACCATCTTAGAAGATAAGGTCCTTTACTAAACCAGCTTCACTCCCCATTTTAGCTCTATATTACTGAACTGAGTTCACTTCCCATTCAATCCCATTTTTAATTAATCAATTTAACTCCTTTTTCTATCCATGTATTACTAAATCAGTTCCACATGGAATTATTTCCCTATATTAGTGAATTGATTCATGATCGCATAGTGATTCACTATTCAATTCCACTCTTACATTGCTGTTTTAAACTAGTTTTGTAATGAATATTAAAAATATAATAATAAATTTAGTCTCATGTTATATCAATGAATTAATTTTTCTTAGTGTTAAAAATTGAAATTATACTAGTTTTGATATTTCCATTGAAGGTGGAGGTGATTTGGAGGCCCAAAGATCATCCAGAAGAAAAATGGGAAAATTCCATGGAATCCCATGGACATATGTCCACTGTTTTGAACAGTATAAAAATTCCGTGAATCAAATTTGGATTATAATTTGTGGACCTATCCAAAAATTCATGTTATACAACTCTTATTAAGGAAACAAAGCCTAATGAGGCCATCTGGGGGCCCATCTGAACCATTCATTCCAGGGGATAGAATCTGCCCGAATTCAAAATATTGTTTCAGTCCTTTGACAATATCTCCCAATAAACTTTTCTAATGGATGAAAAATTCAATAATAATACATTAAAGAGGTCTCCCAAGAACTCTATAAATTTTTTCAAGTCATTCTATGGCTTTATACTATTCCAAAACCAAGACACAAATGAAATCTCAAAAACAGGGTTCCAAAAACCATGTTCCAGTTTTGATATAAAAAGGCACTATGGGAACCTCATTTTTAAGTTTGGAAAAGGAGTTAAGTACTAAAAATTTTGATTTATATAGTATTCCTCTCGTCATATTAGATTTTTTCTATTCCCCTATCCACATAGGGTTCTCAAGAATGAATAAGGAGTTCCATACGAGCTTCCTCCTCCCGATGTCGAGCTAAACGGTGGGCGTTCATTGTGAGGGAGCTACACACATGTCAAGGGAGTTACAATTATTATTTTAGATACTGGTTTGGAGTAATTTGGGTGTAAAAATATTTCTTTTCATGTATCATATATAATTCCATATTTTAATTCTTATTTTAATTCATGAGATTGAGATACTCTTAATTTCTAACCGATTGGTGTGAGGTTTTGAGTGAGACTTGTGTTGTTCCGATTGGAAATCACAAGAATAATTTTTATACCCAACTTCTTGAGATTTAAATCTAATTTGGAAGCTCTTATTCCATGAATATATTCTTGCCCCTGACAATATGATTGTTATGTAATGGTTTGGTTCCTTAAGCAATGAAATAATGGATTAGGGATTATTTCGGATTCCAATTAATTTAAACCAATGAATTACTCCAAACATAAATTATTATCCAAGAATGATGAACATGAAAGTGTGAAGTGAACTCAAAATGAACCATTTTCTCTCCTAATTATAAAAAACTACCTTTCCTTTTCCACTATTAAACTCTTAATTAAGATAATTTATATTTAAAAAAGTTTCCAAAACCACCCCTCTTTTAGTAATCTTTATTAAAAACGTGCACTCTAAACCCACCAACGCTCTTTTTGAGAGATGACCTATGGTCTTACCTAGACTAAAAAATATTCCTTAAAATCATAATCAATTATACATATCATGATAATGCATTCATATTTTGGCAACTTTGCTGGGGAGCGCTTCGTTTTTTAGTGTCTGTTTTTATAAGATATTTGTAAATTTTGTGAATATTTATTTACATTTTCAATAAATTTGTATTTTGATATAATTTTTTGGTAGGTTTGGTTCATGACGCATTCTAATATGGTATATTTACCTCTTTTTGAACCCGAACCATATAGGATATCATGCTAGAGACCCCAAGACGCGGAAGATAACCCTTTGAAGAAGGGCACACAAGACAACAACACTCTTCTAGATCCTTCAACTTCTTCTACTAGAACAAAAATTGAAACTAAAATAAACTTGTATAACATGTCTGAAAAAAAAATATAACAATAATAGAACTAACCTCACATGATGTCGATATCCAACCCACATACATTCACTTACAAGGCGGGGCACCCAATTTTGAACAAAAACCTTGTTTTATTCATATGTTACTAAGATTCCATGAAATTCTTGAAGATGATCCACATAAGTACTTACAATTATTTCACAATGTTTTTTCAATATAAAAACCAGCTATTGTGGGAGAGGAACAAGTAAATCTTAGATAATTACTTTTTTCTTTAGAAGATACTACAAAATATTGCAGTTTTTAAGTTAATTCCCCAATAAGATGTTGGGCGGACATGAAACGAATTTTTCTTGAAAAATATTTCCCAGTCTCTTGAACTGCAAAAATATGGAATGAAATATGTTTTATAAGACAATATCATGGGAAACACATCATGAATATTGGGAATTATTTAAAATATTATGTTCATGTTTTCCACAACACCAAATAAGCGATCATCTTTTAATAAATTAATTTTATGAGGGTTTAATTGTAATTGATCGTAACATGATTGATGTTTCTTCATTTGGTGGACTAATAGATAAAACACCAATCACTACAAGGCCCCTGATTGAGAACATGGCACAGAACACTCAACAATTTGGTACAAGGTCTATTGTACCCATTCGCGGTGTCCATGAGGTGAAAAGTACGGAATTTGTGAAGAATGTGGACATGAAGTTTGAAGAGGTAAGTACCCTTTTACAATAACTTTCCCTCTCCCAAGGGAAATCTCAATCTCCTCCTCCCATCCATTATGGAATCTTCTCTTCAAACACCCATTATTTTAACCAATTCCCCGAATTAAGAGAAACTTCTGAGAGTTGTGAGGCAATCATTCCAGGACTCCCCAATAAACAACCCATTAGGAAAGAACCATACAATTCATCAAATCTGGTTGGAAGGAAAACAATGATTATAGGAAATGGGGGTATTCAAATTTTCCTCATCAACCATGGAACCAACAAGGTCAGTGTACCCATCCACAACCACCACCTAGAAATTCTCAACCACCACAAAGGCCTTTCCAACCACCCCCTCCAAAACCTGATCCTAGCCTAGAAGATATGAGGAAAAAAATGGATTCCAACAATATCCAATTCCAAAAAACCACCCAATAATCCATACAAGAACTAAAACCACAATTAGGCCATCTATCTAACTCAGTGGGTGAAGTAAAGATTCACAGGTCGGGTAAACTACCATATCAACCATTAGTCAACCTTATAGATAAAGGAAATGTTATTATCATCATCCTTATGAGTGTAAAATAGATGAATCCTCTATTAGAGTCATCCCCTCTTGAGGAAACCTCCATCCCAACCATAAAAATGTTCCAAGGGTTAAAAATCATTATCCTGAGAAAATACAATCCAAAGGAATGAGTGTGTCTTTTGATGAGTCTCCTAGACCAACAATTCCTCTTCCATTTACCCAAAGGGCCACCCACCCCTGAAAACAGAAGGAAACTGAACATGATAATAAAATATTGGGAACATTCAAAAAAGTGATGGATAACATCCCCTTGATTGATGTCGTGAAGCAAATTCTATGGTACTCAATGTTTCTAATGGAGATGTGTACACATCCAAGGAATCTTCTAGGTGATGAGAAAGTGAGATTGGGGGGGAATTTTTCAGCATTGATACTACCATCACTTCCAACCAAGTGCAATGATCTTGGAACATTCTCAATTTTGTGCACCATAAGAGAGTATTATTTTTCTATTGATGTGCCTGATTTTGGTGCTTCTATAAATGTGATTCCTCACTCCATTTACACTACATTATAGTTCGGGGGTCTGAAGCCCACTAGAATTGTTGTTCAACGGGCTAATCGGAGTACTACACAACCCACTGGTGTGTTAGAGGATGGTCTTGTGAGGGTTTAAATTTTTATGTTTCCTAATACCGTTTATGTGCTTAAAATAGAGGATGATAGGATGAATGGACATTACCTTATTATATTAGGGATACCTTTTTTGAAAACTATCAAAACCATAATTAATATCCACAATGGTACATTATCTATGGAGTTTGGTGGTAACATTTTTCACTTTAATATCCTTGATGCCAAGAATCACCCCTCAGAAGAACATTCCTCTCTCTCTGTTAATTCTATAGATGTAATCCCTTCCCTTGAAAAAACATCATTTCATTCTCCTAATCCCATTTCTATGTTTTAGTCATTTATAGAAATTCTAGGAAATGATACATGCATTGATTGTTTTAGTGGTCTAGATAAGTGTCATGCATGTTCATAGATTGATGATTTATTGAAAACTGAGGATCCAATGACCATCAATGATACTGCAAAGATTGTAAAAGCTTATTCCTCGTCTAAGGATGATACCATTGAGAAGTTAGATGAGATCAGTGACCTGTAACTTTCACACACACCCCAATCATTCCAAAATCCACCCAAATTAGAACTGAAAAAACTGCTTCAAGATTTAAAATATTCATATCTTGAGAATGGAAACATGTTGACCATCATCATTTCTAGTTCACTCATTCCTGAGCTTGAATTGCAACTACATGAACTTTTGAGGGAGTATAAACATGCCTTGGGATGGACACATTCTAACATTCCTGGTATTATCCCATCAATTTGTACACGTCAAATTTTATTAAATGGTGAGGCTAAACCAGTGAGACAACCACAATGTCTACTAAACCCAAAACCTAAAATAATTTGTGAAAAAGGAGGTAATAAAATTATTTCTTGTGGGAATCATTTACCCCATCTCTGACAACCATTGAGTCAGTACCATTCAAGTAGTTCCTAAAAAAACTGGCCTTACAGTAATCAAAAATGAAAAAATGAATTAGTTCCAAAATGTGTGTAGAATAGTTTGCGTGTCTGTATACACTATCTCTGACTAAACCGAAACACTAGGAAGGACCATTTCACTTTTCCATTCATTGACCAACTTCTAGAGAGGCTAGCGGGTAAGTCCCACTACTGTTTCTTTGGTGGTTATTATTGATACTTTTAGATCCATATTTCCCCCGATGATCAAGAAAAGACAACCTTCAATTGCCCCTTTGGAACATTTTCATGTAGGAGGATGCCATTTGGTCTGTGCAATGCTCCGAGTACTTTCCAGCGATGCATGGTTAGTATTTTTTCGGATTACCCGGAGAATTTAATGGATTTTTTCAAGGATGACTCCACTTCTTATGGATCATATTTTGATGAATATTTAAGTAGACTTGGTTTAGTCCTACGTCGCTGTATTGAAATGAATATTGTATTAAATTATGAGAAATTCCATTTCATAGTGAGGCAAGGTATAGTTTTGGGGCCTGTCGTTTCTGGAGATGGTATCCAAGTAGCTAAATCAAAAGTGGATGTCATTTCTTCCTTATAATTCCCAAAAAATGTATGGGATGTGTGGTCTTTCCTAGTTCATGCTGTATTTTACCATCGTTTCATTCGTGACTTTATTAATATTTTACTCCCCTTCACTCTGTTACTCCAAAAAGAAAAATATTTTTTTTGATAAAGAATGTCAGGAAGCTTTTAATAATTTAAAATGGAGTATCACATCACCCCCGGAAATCCAACCACCTAAGTGGGATTTACCATTTGAGCTCATGTGTGACACCTCTAACAATGAAATTGGGGAATTCCTTTCATAAAGGGTCAATCGAGCTCCACATGTCATTGCATATGCCTCACGTACTTTGGAACCTGCCCAATAAAACTACACCACAACTGAAAAATAATTATTTTCCAATGTGTTTTCCTTGGATAAATTCAGGTCATATATTTTTTGGTCCATTTTCATTGTATTCTCAGACCATGAAACCCTCTGGTACATCCTTAAGAAATCGGAAGCAAAACCACATCTCATTCACTGAATTCTCTGCCTTCAAGAATTATATCTAGAAATTAAAGATACAAATGTGCATAGAATGTGGTGGATGAATATATCAGTAGGATTCCCCCATCCTCAGGCATTGACTAATTCCCCTATATTCCTATAAATTACATGTTTCTTGATGAGAAACCGTACCGACTGCAATATGACATTCCTTGGTATTCTGAAAATGTAAAGTATTTGGTAGCGTATTTCATTGCTACTGATTTTAATAAAAACCAACCCTATCCTCTAAAAGTTGATTTTTGTTGGTACATTTGGGATGACCCCTATCTATGGTTCACATGTAGTGATCAAGTACTTAGGCGTTGTGTCCCCGATAGTGAGTTTCAGTCTGTCCTAAGATTATACCACACTCTTACTTGTGGGGGCCACTTTGGTCCCCAATGGACTGCTTACAAAATCCTCGATTCTAGTCTCTTTTATCCAACAATTTTTCAGGATTCCCATGATTTTTTAAATCATGTACTCGTTTTCAATGAATGGGTATTGTATTAAAAATAAATTAAATTCCATTACAACCATTTCTCTTTTAGGAAATTTTATATGTTTGGGGTATTAAATTTACGGGGCAGTTTCCCAATTACATTGGATACATATACATTCATCTGGTATTTGATTATGTATCAAAATGGGTAGATCCATGATCTACAAGGACTGATGATTCTACGGTAGTTATACAATTTTTGAGAATGCAATTCAACTATAGATTTGGATTACCCAGGTTCATCATCAGTGACCATGATTATCATTTCTGCCACCAAACAATGTAGTAACTTTTGTGTCGGTATGGGGTCGGTCATCGAGTGTCTACTACTTATCACCCACATACTAGTGGTTAAGATGAGGTGTCAAATAGAGAGGTAAAATAGATTCTTGAAAAAATGGTTCAACCCAATAGAAAATATTGTAGTCTTCAACTTGATGATTCATTGTGGGCATACTGTACTTCTTTCAATACTCCCATTAGAATGTCACCATATCAGTTAATATTTGAAAAGAGTTGTCACCTTCCAATTGATATTGAGAACCATGCCTACTAGGCCATCAGAAAATGTAATTATAATCATTATAATGTAGGTGCTCAAAGGAAGATTATGATTCTGGAGTTGGAGTAAATGAGTAGAGATGCATATGAGAACTCCAGGATTTATAAGGAGAGAACCGAGGCTACCCAAGACCATCTTATCCTTCATCTCTAGTTTCACATTGGGTAGATGGTCCCCCTCTAAAATGCAAGGTTGAAGTTTCATCCAGGTAAGCATCATTCTATTTGGTTTGAACCATACACTGTTACTAACATCCCTTCATTCGGTGTTGTCCAGGTTCAAAATAAAGAAACCAAGAAAACATTAATTGTCAATGGGTAGCAGCTAAAGCACTTCCATGAATCCATTTCATATTCCCCGATGGAGGAACTCCATATTCAAGAAGAAATATATGAATGACACTCACCAGGTTTTATCCTTCCATCCCACATTCTCTTATATTATAATCTAGACATTGCACACTTTAGGTATGTGGTGTGGGTACATTTATGGGTTATTTAGGAATTTTCATCGTCTTTTTTCTTTCTTCTATTTTTCACCTTTTTTATGGTATTTTCACTTTTCTTCATCTTGTTGAGTTCATTAGGATTTTCATAATATTTCTTATTTTTTCTCTTTTTCGCATTCGTTATGGTATTTTCACTTTTCCCCATATTTCTGGATTGATTAGAATGTTAATTTAATTTTGTCTATTTTCTCTTTTTCGCCTTCTTTATGGTATTTTTACTTTATCCCCCCCCCCCCTTATGATCACAAAATCCTGGAACGTACTGAAATTTCATGTTGAAATTTGTTTTCCATGTTGATTTAACATTATATAAAAAACCTTGTCTCTATTTTGGATTGAATGTTGGTATGAATTTAACATAAGGTATTGATTTTTAGTGAATTGGTTTTCTATCAATAATATATATGGTTGTATCACTTTGAAACATTTGAGATGATTGATACCCCTTGTGTGAGTAGTTTTTTGGTAAAACTGTGTCACTAATGTCTCCATAAATGTTTTCACCAAACCAAAATGTTTGAATACTTCATACTTAATATAAATTAAATATATGTTAGGTTAATATTTTTTAGCTTTAAATGATATTTCCATTCATTCGTTCCTTATCTAATCTATTTTCATTACTGTACCAGATTGACCGATGTGTGTGTACCTAATGTTAGACTATTGTACAACCTCAAAAAAATTGGCATGTGTCTTGAGAAGGTAAAAAACTACTCCTCCTCAACCTTTGATCATGTTATAACTATTGTAATTAGTGTCGTGAGGAGATCAAACAAGGGTTGACAGATGAGTGTGAGATTTGTTCCAGATGCAACTTCTAAAAAATAAAAATTGAGGGGAGTGATGAAATGCAAACATATGGGGATATCTAGGTCGGGAAATTATGGGTTTAATTCTAGTAATTCTTAAGTGATTGGTTCTTGAAATATTATTTCAATGGATGTATGGATGGTTCGGTGGAAAATACATTTGAAGCGGAATAATGTTAAAATTGACTATATTTATTGGATAAAAAGTGGAAAGAATAGTATGGAATGGTTTTCATACACACACCTGGAGAGTTAGTGGATTGGTTGAATTTTGAATTCCTTTATCAATTTGGTATTATAAATCTCTTGGAATTTCATTGTGATAGGATTTATGAGACATCTTTTTCCATTTTCTCTAGGAATAACTCCTTGGTGTGGTTCATGCATTGATCACATTACTTCAATGAATTAAAATTTCCTCAAATTTTAAATCTTCATGATTTTGGTAATATATAAATGTTCATTTTTTTGGATATTTACTTTTCACAGGAGTGCAAATGTTTATGTGTGGGGGTGTTATTGCAAAACGATTCACTATTCAATTCACCCCTTACACTGCTGTTTTAAACTAGTTTTGTAATGAAAATTCAAAATATAATAATAAATTTCACTTCATGTTTTATTCATTTAGTAAATTTTTATCCCTATTTAAAAGGTAAATTATACTTGTTTTGATATTTTCATTGAAGGTGGAGGTGATTTGGAGGCCTAGAGATCATCTAGAAGAAAAATGGGCCAAACTGCATGGAATCCCAAGGACATATGTCCACTGTTTTGAACATTATGATAATTTATAGAATCCAAATAGGCTGAAACCTTGTATTACTCTCAAAATTATCATGTTATACAACTTTTATTAAGGAACCTAGGACTAAATTTTCTGTCTGGTTTCCCACCCGAAGCATTCTTTCCAAGGGACAGAATCTGCCCGAATTCAAAAGTTTGTTTCTATATTTTGACTATATCTCCCAATAAATTTTTCTAGTGGCTACAACATTCCACAGGGATACATTAAAGAGGCCTCCCAACAACTCTTCTCTTTTGGTCAAGTCGTTATATGGAATTATACTATTCCAAAACTGAGACACGATTGGTATTTCAAAAACAGGGTGACCAAAACCATGTCCCATTTTGGCTATAAAAAAGGCACCTTGGCCACCTCATTTGTATGTTCAACCAAGGAGTGAAATGCTGATAATTTGTAGTTACATAGGATTTCACTCCTCATATTAGAAGCTCTTTAGGATCCTATCCTCATAGGGGGATTAAGAATGAAGACGAAGTTCCACCTGAGCTTCCTCCTCCTCCTAATGTCGAGTTGAACGGTGTGTGTTCATTGTGAGGGAGCTACACACATTTCAAGGGAGTTCCAATTCTTATTTTAGCTACTGGATTGGTGTAATTTGGGATTTAAAACATTTCCTTTCATTTATCTTATATAATTACATATTTTAATTCTTGTTTTGATTCATGTGATTGAGATACTCTTAATTTCTAGCAGATCAGTGTGAGGTTTTGATTGTGACTTGTGTTGTTCTGATTGGAAATCACAAGAATCATTTTCATAACCAACTTATTGATATTTAAATCATATTTGTAATCTCTTATTACATTCATATGTTTTGGACCCTGATAATATGATTGTTATGTCAAGGTTTTGTTCTTTAATCAATGAAATAAAGGCATAGGATTTAATTGGGATTCCAATTAATTTCAACCAAAGAATTAGTCCAAAACTAAATTAATATCCAACAATTATGAACTTGAAAGTGTGTAGTTAACTCAAAATGAACCCTTTTATCTCATAATTATAAAACAACACCGTTCCTTTTCAACTATTAAACTCTTAATTAAGTCATTTCATTTGTAAAGATATTTTTAAAACCACCCCTCTTTTAGTAATCTTTATTAAAAACGTGCACTCTAAACCGACCAACGCTCTTTGAGAGTTGACCAAGTGTCTTAACTAGACTAAAAACTCTTCCTTAAAATTATGATCTATTTAACATTACACGATAACACGTTCAGTTCACTTCTAATTCCAAGCCTATTTTTTTAACAGAGTTCACCCATTTTTTCATCCATTTATATATCCTGAGATATAAATCTTTACCGAATCCATTAGAGGATGATATAAGTCCCCCTCATATCATAATAAAATCATATGAAAACATTCCAAAATACTATAAACAATCATATAATAACCATATGTCACCGGGTTTTGGATGGGGAACATGGAATGGGATTTCCCTTGATGGTTTGATTGAGGCATATTTTATGGCCTCACTCAATCATGTGAAATGGGTCCGTCATTTTGTTAATATTACCTAGAAACTACCAATTATTCCCTTAAACATAGTTGGGTACAGTCCTACTTTCCAGAGGTTTAAGGTCATCTGGGTTTTCAGGCCCAATGACTCTTGGGGGCTCATATTAGTTGAGAGGATGGGAGTTTGGGTTCATCACACCTTTTAGGGGGAATTATTGCCTACTCTAGGACTCTCTTATAGATTTATAATATATTAGTGAAGCTCTTACTAATCCTAATTTGTGGATGGTTTCCCTAATGAAATGAATATAGGTTAATTATCTTTTATATAAACAATATTGTGATCTCTTGGGTGAGTGCATCTGTATGTAATAAATGTTATTCATCACTCACCGATAACATGTTGGTTTTTATACATTGAAGTCGTATAACCAAGTGTTTCAGGATGTTATCCCATGTAAGGATGCAGTTAATATTCTAAGGATGGTATTGATCCAGTACAACGAATCCTATGTATCCTGGTTATTATTGGAATCAAACCCCATGTAGTTTGATCAACCCTTGTAGTTTAACCTCATGTGTGTGTACTCATGTTTGGATACTGAGACACCACATATTTGGGAACAAGTATCATGGAGACATCCTACGTATATTAGTTATGGAAGGAATCATAGCCTTTATAGTTTGGCTGATACTAGGTCTTACATACTAAAGTTTTCCTTACAAACCTGAGGTATATGGTTCAAATGACATGATCAATGTAATCCCCTAATCCCATGTGAGCCATTATCATTGTGGGATACAATGCGTAGAAAGTGATCAATACTATTGCTTCAGATAAAGAGGGATTAGATATTTGGACTGACCATGGTATTCTATATGGATCATGAACCTCAGGAGAGGTAGCCTACATATCCTGAATATGATAGGAATTAGAGTCATCATAGTTCCCATTATGTTGGGTCTTAGACATTGAGGATTCCCTATGTCATAGAGAATTTTGATGCCTAATTAGGTTTTCATTGCATCCCCCTAGGATCACGTGAGCTATGCTCGGTGTAATAAACAAGAGGGATAATATGATCATCCTCATGGTGTATGGATATGGGACATGTGTATTAGGGAAATCCATGGGGAGTTTGGCATAGAGCTCATACCTTATGAAGGAGTCATTGTATCCCATTTATGGTGAGAATCATAGTTTTCATAGTTCATATTTTTTAATTCCTACACATAGAGGTTGTCCTATTGGCTGTAGATTACATGTTGAGGATGGGTTGTATTATTGAGTCATGGGATTCCATGATGAAATTTCCTTCTCGTTTGGAGGGTATTGCATGACCTAGTTTTCATATCCTGGGTGACATCTCTAGACCTGACTTTACACATATGGAGGGTGTCATAAGACCCATCATGGTATATTCAATGGGGTGTCACAAGTCTTGGTTGACACCTGTAGGAGATATCATGAAACATGGTCAATACGTCTGGAGGGAACCGTGAATCACATCTCGCTTGCCCATAGTGTTCTGCGATGGATTCGTTGTCATGTATATAATTTGTCACGAGACTCAGCTAGTATGAGCATTTGTCATTATATGAGTTAGGCGATGTGTCCAACAGAGATCGCATGTCCTAGGGGATGTACCCAAGGGGGTCTGTAAGATCAAATTGTTGTCTACAAGAGAGTCATGTGACTCATCCAAGAATGTATGGAGTATTCCGCATGTCCCATGTACAGACCGAAGGAGTGTCGTGAGATCTGGATGAAATTTCACAGTGATGTTGTGTGTCTCTGAATGGCATACATGAAGCATGTGGTTGGAAGTGAGCATATCATTCTCTTAAGACATACAACTTTGTTCTTGGTCCTCGCCCTTGTATTGTGAATAACTTAGTTTTTTTAGTGTCATCTTTCTTGAATCTTTCATGAGCCAATGGGATTATGGCATTTCCTTCGAATAACCCACCAGTGTCCCTTCTCATAATCTATGAATTGTCACATGAAGTGATTTATGCTTAATGCAAGACTATTCTTGATTTCCAACAGCATATTACCTAAAGGAAAGCAAGCTTGTCACATTTTCACTCGAAGATGTCTATAGAGTTTGATATCTGAATCCTATAGAGTCTGGGTGTCCGTTGTATGTAGTAGTCAAAAAAAATCCAACACTTTATTCATTTTTTTGTGGAGAATTTATAGGCCTCACCAACTCGAGTAATCTCTGTTTTGTGTGGTGTATCTGGTGAAAGTCCAGGCTGGAGTAAGCAAAGGGGCCTGGTGCCATGTAGTTTTTTGAGTCTCTATTGTGGACTACTTCAGGAACGTCTCCTGATTTTCAGTGATCTTGATTCTCCTATGTCAAATATTCCTTTATCATATTATTTTTCGATTATTGAAGACTTTTTTGATCATGTAAAGGTGTTGAAGGACCTATATTTTTTCACCTTGACATGTCCAAGGGTCCTCGGGAGATCTAAGCATCTATAAGAATACACTCGTGAGAACTCGAGTGACTTTCCTCGGGGTCTCGTAAGACAGTTCTGCAAGTGTGATAGGTGCCTTTCATGCCTTTCAGTGACCGTGAGTATATCTAGACTCCTCCATTTTAATCACCTTTGTTTCATGTGATAATGTTTGGGAGTCATATAGGCTTCAATAAGTATTATTGAGGTTATTTATAATATTTTTTGGTTATGCATCATGTGACCAATATGCGGGTGTATGAGAATTTTGCGGACAGGTCCTGGATATAGGGATTTAAATCCAATGCACTTGTATTAAGATGAGGTGGCCATTTCTTTGAGGACTCATCGTGTCGTGCGGGTCGTCGACGGTGCACCACATGTCATTCAGTGACAGTGAAATCTTCTCACCTCCTCAATTATTATCCCCTTATTTTATCTTACAAGTGTTAGGGGTCATGTGAGTTTTAATGAGTAATATCTATGAAATTTACTTGATTTATCTAAGATGTATCGCATAACCAATATGGGTCATGTGGAGAGTTTTCAAGACTGTAGTGGACATGTGTATCTATCTGTCCTTACAATGGCATTGAGTTTTATGGATACTCCTATAGAAATCTGTGTGGCGGGGCTGACAAGCTATAAGGTTTCTGTGAGGTTACATATAGGTCTCACGATGTCTCATGGATCACTCGGGGTGAAAGTCACATGTCTCTCAATGATCGTGAACCCCTCTCACCTCCAACCCTATATCTCTTTAATTTTATGTGATGAATTCTTAGAGGGCTTTTTATTTGGAAAAAATATCATCAAGGGATTTTATGCTTCCCAATTATGATTTGGTGCATGAGCATTGCGAGCACTGAGGGGTATCTCTCTTCGTATCCCATCCCTCTTTATTTTTGATGTATTTTTTGTGGTTTTTCAGGAAAATTCCAATCACAAATTGTGCGGGGGAACTCATTCGATTTTCTGGGGGGGTTCAAGAGTAATATGGTTTGTTGAAGGGGGGTCACGAGACTTGTCGTGGTTTATATGCCATGTGTGGAGCCTTCACATGACCTTGAAATGGCCACATGATCACAAGTACCTTGAATACTCATGTGATCTATGGGTCTTCAACCAACCTCATATTTATTTTCTTTTTTAGGGAAAATAGTACTCATATTCAGTTATTTTTTTCCTTTGAGATTTTTCATATTCTTGTTTGACGGGAATCAATAAATACCCCCCCCCCCCACCGCAGTGATGTCCTAGGGGACAAGGACTCAGTTCCGAAGAAAAACTAACACCCACCAGATTATTTGACTAGATTTTTTTGTGCTTTAGTTTAGGGTCTTTTAACTCGATCCTTATGTTTCATTATTTTAAGGCCTTTTATCTCGGTCCTTTTGTATTTTCAAGGGGTATAGTGCTGACATGATAGGAATGACACAAAAAACTCTGCGGTGTTATATCCTATCGTGATGTTATTGAGGCTCACAAGGATCTAAATGCACTTTTTTATGAGTGATACATTTGGTTAATGTCCATAGGCTCATATGCAGGATTCATGGGCATGTATGCATAGTTAAGAAAAGGGCCCTTGAAATCGGATATCTTTTCCTTGGGCTATGAAATATTTAATGTGGATGTATTAATGAGTTTTTAATACTTTGAATACTAAGGCCATCTATATTTTAGGAGTATGGATGATGTAAATCATAACTCGAATGTTTGAGTCCATGAATATGGGAATGTGTAGACGTGTCGGGTACGTCCTATGACATTCTAAAATACCAGGTTCCTCTCCGATGTATCAAGGGATCAAATGGATCAAAGTCCTTTCTATAAATGAGTATATGAATTTATTTGATGATCAAGTCCCTTATGTGTTGGTAGCATGAACAAGAAAAGATGATCTACACTTCCTTCTATGGGATATAGACGATTTTAAAAGACTCAACGGTCTAGATGATGAAGTTGGATTTGGGAAGAAGGATATCTATGAGGGGTTTTGGAACCCCTTGACATCTAGATCTTATGTGAAGCTCGATATATATTCACTTTAGTTTAACAAAGCTTAGGTAATGATGATTCATAGTCCATCTTTGAGGAAGGGCATGAAACACGGTGATGTAACATCAAGGATATCAAATCTATTTAGATATTTTTGTGTAGGGACTATAAATACAAAACCAGAGTGATCAGGTTCGGAGAATGATATATGTGCATTCATACAAAGAGTTGTTCAGAGATAGTAGGATATTGAATGTTGTCGTGATGATCTCAATTGTCATGACAATCAGAATCTCCTTTTTCAGAGTGATGAATTTGGTTGGCGGCCATAGGTGCATATGCAGAAGCCATGGGAATATATGCATAGTAAGGAAAAGGTCTTGTGAATCCAGATATCCTTTACAAGGGCTATGTAAATTTATGATGACTCAATACATTCCAACTAAATAAGTGTTGTTTTTTAATTATGTAAAATTCATGTAGGGTTCGAGTACCCTAAAAGATGCACCGCTACTTAACGAGCATATTCTTATGGTGAGGAGATGTGAAAAATATTTCACTAATTTTTTCCTAGGCCAGTGGGTCCAGTGATCATATCTTGGATTTTAATAAGGTTATAGACCCTATAAACTTTTTTACTTTTATTTATGCGCCCTAATTGATTCTTAAACCCTAATGGACATCCCCTCAATGACGATTTGGGTTAGTTTCTCTGAGCTACCATTACCATTTCAAAACCCGTCGATTTTACGCATTCGTGGGAACCTTGTTGGTTGTTACTTATGCTTATATAGTAGAACTAGGTCATTTTCACATCCTATTTCTCCATGCATCTGTGTAGAAGTTGATGTATCGAAGCTACATACGAAGTTAAGTTTGGTTACAATGGAAATTGAATATCGGCATAATAAGGCAGTGTTTTTCGAATCATGGGTCAACTTTTTCTCAACTTTCAGGAAACTGGGTCACTCTTCTGCAGTTTTTCAACATCAATGGTTGAATGATGTTTCAAGTGATAAAGGCCATGGATCGGGGTTAGGTGTTGGTGAAGGGATGATGGGAAATTATTTGGCTAATTCTATCCCAAACATTGAGAAGTATGTGTGTCATGAGTCTCAGGGGGACAACCCTTTGGTTTCTGATATTTTCAGGCACTTGGAAAAGGACCTAGGTGACCCCTACCATCGACTGGTGTTTCACTGGGTCCTATAAGATTGGAGGTGGTTCATGGGTATGTTGGTCAGGATTCAACTTTTAGAAGATCAAAAGAGGCCACTCACATAGGGGTTCTGATCACTAACACTGGCAAGGTTGCAGTAGCTGAAGATAGTGATGCAAGGAATCTGAAGGAAGCATCTTATGAAAATGCAATTCTCTTAGCTCAAGGCTCTTTAGAAAGTTTGGGATCCCAAAAACCCGAGAGGCTTGCAAATTATGCAACTGCAGTTAGGGGTTCAAGTCTGAGTAAGGACCCTCCAGTCTTAAATCATGTCAATTTCTTTGAGATTTTTGATCTTGATAGACCGGAAGAGGAGGTGGAAGCAGCCAGTCTGGATGATCTGAATGAGTCGAAGGGTGAATTTGAAGAGGCATCTAGTGATGACCGATCTTAACAACTCTTGGGCGATAGTAATGATGATCTTCATGGGGAATCTATTCTCAATCAAAGGAGGAGGAAGGGTCGGAAAGGAAACATGAAGGGTTGGAAGGATTATTCCTATTTTTCCCATCCAATGGAAATAAGATCTGCAAAATGGTTTCAAGCCAAGGTGAGTGTAGATGATCCCAAGGTCTCGGATTCCACTGATCGGGCGAGGACTGTGGTCATTGAGGTAGTTCCTTTCAAATAAATCATTAATGGTCATTATCAAAAAGATGTCGTGTGTATAAAGAATAATCTAGAGCTTCTTATCCACTCTGATGAAGAAATGTTGGAAGATGTTCTGATTATTAAGGCCACACAAGAGAATGCTGAAAAAATTAGGGGCAGAACGCTCAAAGTAGATACCACTAGCGAGCAATGTGCATGGATTGACAAGAATGACCTCATCCTAATATGAGGATTCAATGAGTGGAAGATCAAAAAAGAGGAATACATGAAATCATCAGATTATTTGGTGGATCATTTTGAATACCTCCTAAAGGATGATCTGGGTGCTCATGTAGCTTCTACCCCTTGGAAATTTTTAGGGATAACAATTTGTGGCGTCTTAAACATTCCATTGACAATTCTATAGTCTCTCTTAGTGCATGACCAGGTTATGTTGTGCAGGTTCTTACTATTTTCCCCTAAAAGTGTTTTATTAATAAAAAAAGTCACATTGGAAGTATAAGAGAGGGTTGAAGATGTCTGAACTCAAGGATTAAGTGTCTCGTGGGATGAGTAATGATGTGGGATAGTCATATAAGAAGTGGCTTAGACGCACCAGGGTGTTGAGTGCTACAATGAAGTTGTCTGGCCTCCTGATAATTATAGTGTACCTTTTTAGAGTGAAATATTTGGTTGAAAACC
The DNA here is from genome assembly GCA_963277665.1 of Viscum album. Taxonomy (NCBI): domain Eukaryota; kingdom Viridiplantae; phylum Streptophyta; class Magnoliopsida; order Santalales; family Viscaceae; genus Viscum; species Viscum album. The sequence continues at coordinate 1,370,528,008 of OY728147.1, forward strand.
ATTGACACATATGTAGGATCTGTGTGTAATCATAGTCAATCAAATAGTCATTGAATCTAGATGTCCTTTCTAAGGGTCATGGAAGGTTGACGGTGTCATAAGATACTTAGTAAAAGAATTGTGTTATATGGGATTGGATTTCTCTTAAAATATTGTTGGAGCACCCCATTCTCTGGTTAACTAAGCTAAGTCTATTATAGTCTTTTGATAAGGAATGAATAATGGTAAATGGTCTGCATAGTTATTTGTCATATTGAAAGGACATTCATCTCTGTGTAGTTTAACATCAAGTGGTAAGGATGTATTTTCAGGAAGTTTAACATCAAGCGGTATGAGTGTAGGTAAACTATCATGAATAAAAGGGAATTTCATGGTTGGGACCAAGGATGGAGACTGGTAATCACTATGTATCTCATGAAAATAAGAATAAAAACATATGTAGTTCTGGAAAGTCGTTTAGTATAATTTATTGCAATATGGATAATGAAGAACAGTTTAATGTCATGTAGTAGTGACCTATGTGGATGGTTTACGATCATATGTTTCAGAACACAAGATGAAGATCATAACTTGGATACATTTAGTGTGGTTCCATGAAGAAACCTCACATGAATGAGGACTAAAGAGGTCTCATCCACACCACACATCCATCTAGTAAAACTCGGTCCAAGGGGCCAAAAAATGGATATACTTATGGTTGGGTTTGAGGGTAAAATGTTTAGGTGTTTCTACATATCTCATGAAGATGAGAATCAATCCACACGTAGTTTTTTTGATTTCCATGTAGTTTAACATTATGCATTAATGACAAAAGTGAACCATCATGAATTGATGGGGGCATTGTAGTTGGTCCTGAGCGAGGAGGTATGGGTGTCACTATTTATCTCAAATGTATAACAATAAACCCACCTGTGGTTCTTGGAGTATCATGCAATTTAACGTCGTGATGTAAGGACCCATGGAACGCATTTTATTGTCTTTCATTCGGGATGGTAATAGACCTATAGTGCACCATTATGCCTTGGCTATGACGATAGTTCCTCGCTACCATTATTATGATCATGTCAACTATGGTAAGTGAGAGAAATAATTTCTAGCACAGATCTTCTTATTGTGTAGAGATAGAAAATTTGTATAATAATAGAATTTTGTACCATATAGTGGATGGACAAAGACATTGAATCAAGTATTACCTACATATCCCATTGGAAAGGGGAATCAATCCATAAATATTTAAAAAATAACTGTTTAGTTTAACATCATGTGGAAGGGATGTAGGTTACTCTAAATGAATGGGGTTGAATATCAAGGATTTGTGATGTATTATTTCGTACAGTGAGGACATTGGGACACCCGTCATTAAGGGTGGAGTTCTTTGTCCGTGCATTTTAATTTCATCTAGTAAGCACACTGTATGGCCTGAAATAAAATGAATATAATCCTATGGTTGGACCCAAAAATAGAGGTTTGAGGGTTACTATATATCCTATGATGATACAAATCATGACACAAATATTTCTTTGGAAACGATGCAGTTTGACATCCTACCACATGGATGAACTCCATACAGTTTATCGTCACGTGGTCAGGAAGAACATAAATAGTTTAACGTCATGCACTTAGAATGAATTGTGGGACTTATGCTAATGTGGAAACCCTCATAAAGATAGTGATTCACTGTATTTCTTGAGAAATAATGCATTGTTGGGTGGTGTGACATGATCCCCATCCATGTTGGCTAGCTAATAGGATCCATTATGATAGACTATATGTAAGACGTAAGGTCCTTTCCAATTAGATTCCATCCTTGGGGGATTATTCAATAGTATCATTGGGTCTCTATGGGACAGTATAGTTCTCTATAGAGAAATGAATGGAGATAAACCTTTTTATTGAAGGCTTGTGCTATCCAGTTCTGGTGAACCTCAAGGTTGTGCGGTGTGCACATCCTTTTTTCATCTCAATGTTCCCACTAATTCAGCTGCTTTTGTGATTTTTCATCATCTGAGAGCTGTCCCCAAATGGTTATTCGGAGTAAGGGAAGTTTTACCTCCGTTGGTAATGCTTCCTTTGACTCATACACCAGTGAGTATTTTTTTACTTGCGTAGCGGTATGTGTGTTGGTATGGTAGGCCCGTAAAGCATAGAAGATTTTTTCTATTCCATACATCTTATACATTTTACCATATTTTGGATTATATTTGATAGAACCTTATTGAAGGAATATATCTATCCATTTCCTCTGCATGATAGCGATATGAGTGATTAGACTTGATGTTGTACTCCTAGATCATCTTCTTCAACTTCTTGGAACATAAGTTAGTGTCATTATCTGTAAATATTGTTTGAGGGAATTTGAACTTGGTGATGATATGGGACATCATGATGTTGATGAGATTCTTCATCCTAACATCCTTGAGTGGTATTTCCTCATCCCATTTATAACAGAAGTAGGTAGTATTAAGGATGTACTTAAACTGATTGGTTGTGGCTAGGGGATATGACACCACAACATCCATCCACAAAATATAATATAGCCAAACATATTTAGTTTCATGTAGAAATTTTAGGGGATGATGGATGATGTTTTCATCGATCTATCATCCATGACATTTCCTAGTGAATTCGACACATTCTTGTATCATGGTTTTCTAATAATATCACAACCTCCTAATTTAGTGTGTGAGACTGGTTCTAGAATAATGGATACCGAAAGAGCCCACATGGACTTACACCATGACAAAGAAAAATTTTCCTTCTTGTATGAATAGAAGGAGAACTCCATTAAATACATTATTTTAGAGTATTTTTGGATCATTTGGGTCATCCTTTAGAGTGAATTCTGCTTTCCGGTGCCAAATCGGTTCCATTCCAGCGTGGTCTATCGGGGGAGTCTCATATCAAAGACAATAGAATATGGGCCCATCCATCTAGTGGTGGTCACTGGTTCATAATGATCTAGGGTAGTTATGACATAATTGATCTCTCCCATATCACACATCACAATCTCTGAGACCATTCATAGATGTGTAATATAGATGGTGGCCTCCTTCTAATCATGGTCATCCAGGATAGTGGTTTCATTATCCAATGCATCATCATGAGTATTCTATGAATGAGGGAAATAATGCAATGTGGTCGTAAAGGGTAACTCTTCCATCATTCCCCTGACATATCCAATGAGGGGGGGCACTTCCTCCTTTTTGATGGAATATTCACCATTTATATACATAGTCTCTAACTCTATATCTCCTTTGATATTCTGGTTGGATATGTAGAGTTATAGGGATAGTTCCAATCTAGGGATGAGAGATTAGTATTCGGCCTCAATAATTGTGCATCATTTGTAGATTGATAATGAGTATGGAAAAATTTCTTTGTCTAGATAGACAAATACAATCCCTATACCAACCCAATTGAGCTTCGGGTTTTCTATCCATATGCCAAAATGACTCTAGGAGGTGCCATAAAAATACATCTCACTTATTCTGGGAGTATCATGGGCATTGAATAACTCTTCATCAGTGATCTCAATGTCCTCCGGTGTATTTTATAGGGTATGTTGTGTTCCCAGGAAGTCTTCCAAGGCTTTCGCTTTCAACGACATTTGTGATGTGAACTGAATGTCATATTATTGTAGAATGATCATCCATCAATCCAAGCACCTGATCAATATAGGGTGTCCATGGATTTAATTAACTTGAAAAACATGAGAGACCATGTTGAGTTCATTGTTTTTCAATTAATTCCTCATCTTTTTCACTGTGAAGATGAGAGTAAGTCAGTTCTTTTAAACCTGGGAATATTGCATCTCATTTCCTAGCATGGTATGGCAGAAGAAAATAGAGGCTATTCTCGCTTCCCACATTGTTCTTTTATGTGAGGAGGGAACCCAATGAGATTTATATGGTGGCCACATATAATGTGAGTGGCCTAACTTCAACCAAAGGAATAAAAACTGGTGGGTGAAGCAAGTAATTCAAGAGATGTTCGACGACCATCTGAAATCCATCATCCCATTGGAAGTAAACTCCATTATTTATGAGCCTCGTGAAGGGTAGAGCTTTTCCAGAAAGGATGGATAAGAATTTATGAATTTAGGGTAGGTTCCCTTAGATCCACTTTAGTTATTTCATATTGGGGGTGACATTTCTATAATAGCACTAGTCTACTCTAGGTCTACTCAATGCCGTGGTGGAATACCATAAATCCGAGAAACATGCCTAATGTCAACCTGAAATCCCACTTTAGCCGATTCATCTTTAGGATGTGTTGACAAAACCCATCAAATATTTCTTAGATATTCGTGATGCGATCACATTTTTGTTGGGATTTAACAACCAGGTCGTCGACATAACACATGAATATCCTCCACAGAAAAATATTAAAGATGCAATTCATGGTGCCCTGATATGTGGAACCCACCTTATTTAATTCAAATGACATGACTCAATAATATAATATCAATTGAGACAATCTAAAGGTAGTGGATTCTTCATCCTTGAGTACCCAATTAAGGTATCTAAGATTAATTCAGACCCTAATTTTTATTTTATTGTACCCTGAGTACCCATCCATGAAAGAAAGGGCTTGTAAGCCAGCAGTTGCATCAATCAAGAGTTATGTGATCATTAATGTGAAATCATACATTAGGAAATGCCAATTAAGGTATCTAAGATCAATTCAGACCCTAATCTTCCCATCCTTCTTGTCAATATGGATGATGTCGGAAATCCATATTAGTTACTTCACTTCCCCGAAAAAATTGGATTTGATCAATTTTTTAACATCTACAACTAAATTTGTAGCATGAGAGGGGTGAATCCTCTAAGATGCCTAATTTAACCATCAATAATCATTGGGTAGTTTGAGATGGTGTGTATCCACATCTATACTATGTTTGGGAATCTCTGTATAATTCCAGGAAAACACATATTGGTGCTTCTTTAGAAATGAAATTCACTTTTCTTTCTCTTTGGGGGTAATGGATACACTAATTAGAGTGGGTCAAGGATATTATTTTGCACCAGTTTTATCAAAATCATCTATTCTTTGGTGGTGGAAATACCTTCCTAAAATACTGGAGGGATGTTATAGAGATCTTCTTCATCTTAATCATTATATGAGTCTGTGGATACATCTTTTGGAGAGGATAGATACCTGTGGGTCACTCCATAACTATAATGGTGAGGGTGCCCATGAGAAGAAACATCATCACCCCTTTTCATCTGAGCCATTGTAGATAGATTTTTGATTTGAGTGTCATTGAGGACAGGAGTGGATTAGGACTCTAGAATTGGATTTGATATTTCTACCATGTTTATGGGGATCCCATAATCATTATCGAGCATACTCTAGGGATTCACAGGGGTGATCCCTAAGCCATTGGCAACTGCAACCTAAAAATAATTGTTTGTCATTGGTTGTCTACCTCCTTTCTTGTAGAAGCTTTCTTCAACATATATGGATATGTAGGCCTCTATGGTGGAACTATCTCCATGTAATCTACCTACCTCTCCATTAATGGTGTAATTCAGACACTAATGGAATGTTATGGTATCGCTAGATGGATATGAATCCAAGGCCTTCCAAGCAGGACATTATATGCGGTGTATTACTGAATTACAATAAACTAAAAATATAATGTAAGATCCCAAATTGGTCCGTGAACATGATTTTTCCAAGGGGTCTTTGTTCATTATTATCATAGCCCAAGATGGAAACTTTGTAGGTGAAAATTCCCCTTTCACAAATCCTGAAATGTTTAAGAGTTCAGGCTGGGATGAGATTGATCCTAGATAGATTATCGATCAAATCCCTTTGGATTTTGATGTTATTTAGTCTTCTTAATAAGTAAAAGTGTTTTATGTGGCCATGGATGGCATCCTCCTTGTATTGATTAGTGAATGAGATTGAAAAATTTCATCTTAAGGACATAGTCTCTACTCGATAAACCTTGGGTGTAGGGAATTCTGTCTCAAATTACTGTGGGCTTTAGAGGGATTCAAAAAAACAACCTTAGGTTGTTTTGAAATATTAATCAAATCAAGGATTGAGAGCTTGGTTGGGATGATATCTATATATTTTATAACATCATACTATTGTGCTAGAGGTTATTGATTCTTGATATGGGGCTGCTCATGGGAATGCAGCACAAGGGCTTGAGCATGTGGTTCATGAGTCAAAGTAGTTGAGGTAGATGGACCTGGAACTTGTGTGAAGGTTGAGGGTGTATCCGCTTCTAGTAGTGTAGGTTGCACCAACCATCCAATTTCCTCGGTTGATCATATTAAACACCAGCTAAGTTATCATGTAAGATAATTCAATGCAGGTGACTTTTTTAGGGTTTTTATACACCTCTATGCCTCATTTGATCTTTCTAAAACACTTTCCCATGAGTATGATCTATATATATGTCCTATGTGGTTACATGACTGTAATATTGAGTATGGAAATATCTACAATGTCCCTTGTATCCTTAGATCTAGTAATATGTCCTCCCATTCACCTGTTATGCACAGGAAACCCATATTGGGGGGGGGGGTGTCACACTCATCATTGAGAAGGGGGTTCATTGAGTGTATTATGTTGAAAAAAACAAATATGATATCTTCATATGTTGAGGATTATTTTTGGTGGGATAGTGCCCATGCGAGAGATGTCGTAGGGAACAAATATGGAAGAGTCATAACTTTCTTTGGAGGAGAATAGGATTCTTCCTATTCTATTTCTTCTTTTTTATTGTGGTCATTCCCACCCTTTGGAGGAACATATGATGTCTCCCTTTTAGGTTGTGGAACTATCACGAGTTTATGAAACTATACTTTTAGTGTGTTATGATCTCAATCGACTATTTTTTGAGTCATCCAATTATCAATCTCATACAATCACCTGGCAGGAACAATATGTTATCCTTCTTCTACATCTGATCGGGTGATGGTTATTCAAGCCACCTACTCGTGGAAGTTGTCGATTGTTACCTTTCTAGAGTCAACCATGCCTTGAAGTACATCCTTAAATATGAATAATTTTTGGATATTATGACCCCTCCTTTTGTGAAAAGCATAGTAATCATGATAGTCAATGAGTTTGACTTCATATAGCCACCTAGGTTATAGGAGTGTGAGTAGGTTATTATCCATGGATTCTAAGAAATATTTAGGGACTTGTTCATTTCAGAAGGAATATACTTTGTACCTATGTTCCTCAAATCCTCAGTGACCTTGATTTCTTTTTACCTTTGGTTGGGGTAGATTATGTGGTTGTCGTCACTCGGTAAGAGGTGTTAAGTAGTTCAGATATTTCTTGGGTGCTTGTATGGGCACCACTGTGGGCTTGAGAGTGACATCTGCTGCTTCTGCTTTGTTTAGATTTTTCCTCTATGTTGTCGGAATGAGCCAATACTTGGATTTGGTTCACGGAATAGTCTCTTCATGATTTTTTGTTCTTTCAGTGAAATCTTTGAATCCACTTGGATGCTTCTTAGGGATTAGCATCTTCTATAACTAATCCATGATAATTTCAGAATGGTGTTCTGGAAATTTCTACTGTGAGATAGGGATAATTAGTGAATAGGTCAACCCCCTCCACCTTGCTATAAATTTTAACACCCTCTCATTTTCACACTGCGTGCAGTTTTTTAGGTCGATGATCCTTGTATTCCTCATTGATGAACTGAACTGATAAAGGAACTGATAAGAATGGTCATCCCATTTTGTAACAAATCTTTCTAGCAGACTGCTATACCTATCAAAGGTTACTCCTATTAATGTCTATAGGAAGCACCAAATATTTTTTGCCTCCAGTTGATCTTGAGGGTCCATCATTATCCTACATCATGATACAAAGTGTGTGATATGCTATTTTGGGTCGCCTGCATCGTCAAAGGAAGAAAAGTACGGGTTTTCAAAGTTGGGAATAGGTGGAGTATCATCCTCCCATTCGGTGTGTGGATTCCTTTCAGGTTTCACAAGTGCACGTCGTCCTTCCATGGCTTTCATTGAATTGTCTAGGGATTCAATGGTGGTGATAAAATATGATAGAACTATTGTCTAAGACGACTCCCATCCACATGTATTGGGTGGGGGCCGATGAGGTGGTGTAATATTCATCTCCTACTAATCCCCGATGCGACCTATGACTAAAAGATTACCATGGAGATGAAAATGTTATTGCTACAACAGAGGGAATTATTGCTCATTTTTGGCTTCCTAATTTATATAAGTTATATGTCTGCATCAATATCCATCCTTATATTCATATATTTATCTTACTATAAGATCATACATATGAGAGAGAATATTCACCTCTATCTGGAGATGACACTCAGTGGGAATATTTTCCCTAATTAGCTCCTCATTGAGTTGTCGAAGAGCTTGTATTTCACTCTTATATTGTAAAAATGGTTCTTCCGTAGCTGTAAAGTGAGATGAATTCATGTATTTCCCTTTATCATTTCTAATATTCCATTGAGGTTGTGGAAACTCATTATTCATTTGTACTAAATATTGGATCCTTATTTGGTTCTAGGTGCGTGCAACCTCATTTAGCGCATCCAGATCACCCTCCTCCCGGGGTACATTTCCAACGTTGCAGTCTTCTGCATCCCCATATTGATCCATGCCTATCATGTTAATAGTGACGACATTCAAAAAGGTATATTGGGAAATATTTTTTATTCCATTTCATTCAATAAAACAACTTGATTCTACTTGGATTTTGTCAAGGTTGTTATTCGAACCCTTAGCCTTATTAGACTTTTTTTCATGCTACTTTAGTGGGGTCTGATTGGATTATATGTACATTACAATCCTATTAGTTTAGGATAAATGACGTTGAGAGAGTTTATAAAAGTGATTTCTAAGGGATACCCAACCAACAAAGGTCTGTCTTGTGGTGGGAGGAATAGGTGGGATACCGACCGTTGATTTATTCCTCCCAACCTAGAGTACACTGATTCTCTATGTAGTGTTGATGAAGATGAACATTCCCCTAGAGATATGGGTTGGGGGTTATTTGGGGCCATCATTTGCATTGATTAGTCATGCTTCCAAGGATCCAATAAATCTAGTCGGGGAAATGATGATTCTCTGGATGGACATGAATATATTAATTCCCCCAGCCCATGGGGTGGGGATGATCTGATATCACTATTGATGTCTCCTGGGCCCTATCAGGGGACAATGTATCTAGATATATTGATTGATATGTTAATGTGCCCAGTATGTTGGGATGAAGATCACCTGCGGTTTTTGAAGGTATGTCCTGAGTCCTCTCATGAATTGATGATCTGAGGGGTGGAGGCAGTGGTAGATATTGTCCTAGACCAGGGGATGAGTCCACTCCTAGACAGCTGCTATTTAAGGTTCCACTATGGTCTCTTGATGTGGCATGGCTATGATCGCATGGGAATTGGGTTCAATGGTAGCCCATGTTGAGATTTATTCCCTAGGGGATGTTGTTTGGGTGATCGCAAATTTTATTTTTGTGTCCACGATGTTCTCCTATTATCTTGAGGAGATCGGTTTGAAATCCTGTTGGTTATCCTCCCTCCCCATATGTGGTTCCTAGGCACTATTGAAGTGGGGGAATTGTGTTGTAGTGATATGCTAGACTGAGTATTACCCAGTCCCCTAATTTTTTAGAGGCTATAACATTGACAGATGATGTATCTAAAGGGATATGTTATTACAAGGGAGTGAAAAAATTTAATACTCCATACTATCCCCATCCTTGAATGTGGATTTCTAAGATGTATTTGGATATATTTTAACAAAGCATCAGGATTCAATTGTAGAAAGAATGTTGCGGATTTGTGATGTGATTTTTTTGTTTCAGATCCTGGGGCATAGAGATAGTAGCTAGGTCAAACTGATAATAGATTATCTTTATTGTTTGAAGGTGGAACTCATATCCAAGATAATAAAGATATTGATCCTTTATTCATTTATGATTATACCACATATTCTATCATAGATAAGGAATACACTCCTTTTTTATATCATCTAGGATCTCATAGTTGGAAGTAGAGAGGGTCCATAACATTAGGGGGAGGTTGGTTCCCACTATATATCTCCATATATAAATTTTAGCCTCCTTCTCATCTGACATACATGCCTCCATCTAGTAAAACCATAGACTATGGTTCTAATGGTCATATACTAACGGGAATAAAGTGCTACTTGATGTTGATGGGGATACATATATAGTAAACCCCATTGTTTCGAGATCCTCTTTGTTTGAATTTATCAGAGTTTGGTTCACCTATCTATATGGAGGTGTCTGCAAAAAGGGTGTGTTTCCTTTCCCATTTGATATATTGTTGTGGGGTGGTCGACTATGATTGAAGTCAGTGTGGAATCCCTACGATCCATCTCTACACTACCATGAAGATGACTATCATCGTAATGAACATATTCATATTTTTCCTCGATAGAATAGTCGATGGACCATTGTGGTGTTGATAATGTCTCTTGGGCAACATAAATGTCACTAGCATTGTGAATATTAGGAATATGTGCCATGATCTGTGTCATTTCAATTTATGATAACCTGCCTTTTTTGATCGTGCAGGGATACAAGCCTGTTCTGTGATAGTTTCACAAAATTGTATATAACCATCAGGTGACATGAATGTATGATACCACTTCTGAAAAGATATTGGAATATGATGATAACATTTCTACTTCTTGATAGGGATATTATAATATCCTAATCATTTTCCATTCTCACTTGGTGAGCCTCAATCAAGATGAGAGTACGAGCCCAATCATGAGCCTTTTAGATATACCACTGGTCTTTCATGGAAAGTATATGAGCCTACCACAAGGTGTGTAACACTATAAATTGGTTGGCCTTAGTTATATTAGGAGTATGAGCCTAGTCTGAATATGAATTGCCCATCGGGATGTGCAGACAGACCTCGGGAATAGGATAAAAAATATGAACCTCCTCATGTATTTCTTTGGAATGACGTTGGCATAGTCATTCATTAGAGGATGTTGGGATTTTTACCTTGCTTCTATGATCCACTGGAATATGTCAGGAAGATCCATCGATAGGAATAATAGCATATACTATGTCTTTTGACCCTCTCATGTGGTTATCCATTTTCAGGATGGGGATATGTGCCCAATCTTGGCCCTTCAGAGTGTGTCGCTGGAATCATTCAATAGGTATGTTCCCATATCTGAAGGTTTGTTCCACTATAACCTGTTGGTCCTCGGCTCTAACATGAGTATTAGCCTAGTTTGATGCCTCACCCTTCATCAGAATATGCCGATAATTATCCTTGGTGGGAGTAAGAATGTGTGATTTCTCTAGTACAACCAGTTAATCATGATGATTAGAGTTTTGAGTTGTCATGGCTATATATATAGGAGTATGCAATTATCCCTCTATCTGTAATAGTTTCGGAATATGTTGGCGAATCTCTTCAGGTTTTTCTAAAATATATTGACATTATAGAAAAGTGTGTGTAGGGATATAAGCCTCCGTATTTTTTTCCTCCATTATCTGTAAATATATATCTTCAATTAAAGTATGGATATGTTCCCACTTCTATCCCCCTAGTTCCATTGGAATATGTTGATGGAAATTTTTCATGGGGGAAGGAGTATGAGCCTCCCCCATGGTTTCCATGGTAATATGCCCACGAACTTGTTTGGAGCGAGTAAGTATATAAGGAAGCTTACTGGTTCTTGCAAGAGTATGTCCGCGGGTATCATTAGTAAGAGTGGGAGTATTATCCCTCTCTTGGATGTCCAATTATCTCATTCTCTAATGAGTATTACTGGGAGCCTATGCATGGGAATCAGAGGTGTCTCTATGTCAGATGGTACCCCCAATAGGTGAATAATGGGTAGTAGTATGATGATGCTGGCGATAGTGGTTAGCAGGTGACCTCCTTAGTGGAACCTGAATTGGAAAAGAGTCATATCTATATTCCTGGTCTATCTTAATCATATATATAAGGTGGTGGTTTTCATTATCAAGGGACATATTACTGAAGCGGTTAGTCATCGTGATAGGGGCTACTGTATTAACAACATCCTTTTTTGGGTTATGTGGGATCGCTGGTTTTCATTCTTAAAGGATCTCATTGGCCGCAACCATGGTCAAGATTGTACCATGTTGTTGGTACTCTCAGTTCATAATATTATCTACCTATAGTTGAATTTTTTGGGAGTTCAAGATTTCTTTATGACTTATAGGGGTTGTAATAGTGGATGAGGTACTGGAACAAGTGCTGTAATATGGGAAAAATTCAATCAGGCATGGAGTCTATCGATGAGATCAGTATCTACAATCATGCATACCACAAGGAACAAGGCTACCAATCAATTTCATATCATAGGCATGAAAATTCTCAATCAGGTATTCATGGTTAACAAAATTGACTTATATTCCCTTTATGTCCATTCTTCTCATGTGGACTTGATAGCGTGAGGACAAAATTATAGGAGTCCACGCTAATTCTTGTCTTACTACTCTGTTTTTATATATGATTTTCAAAATAGATTTTCCTAAGAGGTTCCTTTAAATACATTAATTTTTTCTTGCATATAAGGGGTAAGCAACCTGGCTTGAAAGATTATAACCCAATTTTTGTTAAGAGATAGATTCATATAGGGTTCTCTATTTTTGATTCATCGAGTTTTGGATTGGGATCATGGAATAAGATTTCTTTTGATGGTTTGATTGAGGGGTATTTTATGGACTTGGTCAATCATGTGCATCATGTATTCCATTAGTTCATACTTCCCAAGAAACTCCCAACAGTTCCCTTATCCAGGGCTTGGAATGGGACTGCATTCCAAAGGCTAGTGGTCATCTCGGTTTTCAAGCCCAACAACTCTTGGGGACTTTCATTGGTCGAGAGGATGGGAGTTCAAGCTTATCCTCCCCTTATAGGGGAAATTATTTCCTACTACAGGACTCTCGTATAGATATAATATATGTTCTTGAATCTCTTCATAATCTTGATACGAGACCAATTACCCTAAAAATGATTATAGGTTAATTATCTTTTATATGAACAAGATCGATATCTCTTGGGTGAGTCCATCTATATATATTTGAGGTTCTTCATCACTTTATGGTAACATTTAGTTTCTTATATGGTGAAGCTATATAACCAAGTGTTTCGGGATGTTATCCCATGCGAGGAGGTGGTTAATATTATGAGGATCATATTGAGCTATTATGAGATATCCTACGTATCATCGTTATTGTAGGAATAAAAACCCACATAGTTTATTCGACCTATTAAATTTAACATCATGTGGGAGGACTCAAATTTGGGTATTGAGACACAATATATGTGAGATTGAGTCTGGGGGAGATGTCATATGTATCCTGGATATGGATAGAATCAAATTCATCATAGTTTGGCTGATACTAGGGTATACTTATAAATGTTTTACTTATAACCCTAATGTATATAGTGTAGCTGACATGATCAGTGCAATCCCCAAATCCCATGTGATACATGCTCATTGTGAGAAATAAGGGGTATCAAGTGATAAATATCATTACTTTGGATAAAGGGGTCTAACATATCTATATTGACCTAGGCAATCGATATAGAGCTCGAAGCATGGGGATAGGTAGCCTAAATATTTTGAATATGGTAGGAATCAGAGTCATCATAGTTACCTTTATTTATGGTATTACAGAGTAAGGATTACATAGTTCATAGAGATTTATTTAGTCTAATGAGGTGTTTTTTGACCCCCTAAGCTCATGTGAGCTATGATCGATATGAGAAATATGGGGGCCAGATAATCAGCATCATGGAATATAGATATTGGACCTATGTAATAGGAATTTCCTTGGGGTGTTTGGCATAGATCTCGAGCCTTAGGATGGATTATTACATATCCCAGTTATAGTGCGAATCAACGTTATCATAGTTTCTATTTTTTGGGGCTTACACACTGAGGTTGCCCTATTGGTTGGGGCTTACATGCTGGGGACTGTCTATATTATCAATTCCTAGGATGCCCAGATGACATGGCCTTATTGTCTAGAGGGTGTTGCATGACCAAGTTGGCATGTCCTATGATTCATCGCATGATCTGGCTTGACACATATGGAGGGTTTCGTGAGAGCCATCTGAAAGTCATTGTCATGGCCACCCTTAAATTATTAGAGATTTTTTTGGGTACTTAGGTGCAGTAGAGTGGCTGACCAAGGCCTTCTATCAAATGAGTATGTAAATTTGACAACTTATTAAATGTATTTTAAAAATAACATAAAAGGTAATAATAAAACTACTTGAAAAGATGTGGGGGGTTTTTACCATTCATAAGACTATAATCAGTTTTCTGCAAGAATATTGTATAATATTTTTTTTTTGAAATGATGTTTGATTAAAAAGAGACAAGAATGAGATTTCTTTAGACCATATTTAAAAGAAATGATCTATGTAACTCTACCTCTTAATTTATTTATTAATCATTATCATTTAAATTATTATCCACTTAATTATGATCCCCAAATTTTTTAACCCTTGAACCCTACAATAATTAACTTTACCACAAATATGAAGAAAATTAAACCCTATTCTATCTTCCAAACATGCAATTGCATCACCCTTATTTGATTTATGTTCTAATGATAGCTTATGGTCACTGGTAAATTAAGGCACATGTTCATTCTGGAAAATTAGAATTAATTGATCTTAGGTATTATATTTTAACTCTTCAAGTTTGTCCTTTTTGGTCTTGTTTTACCGATTAAGTTTGCGCTCTCACAATTTACACAATACTCACCCTCGCATGTTTTTTTTTAATTATTAAATGGCTTGATTAATTTATTATAATTTAAAAATAAAATTCATGGATCATATTAATTTAATTATAGAAGTTAAATGATTAATAATAATTAAATTAATAGGGTAGAAGATATATCGATCACCAAGAGAACTACTCTTCCATGGGCAGTGTTCTCATCATGGAGACATTTTTCATGAGTAAAGGATTGAAAGGGTTGAACCCAAACTCCTCTCCACTCTTTATTCCAACCCAAATAAGATGAGAAAAGAAGAATATAATTTAACAAAATTGAAGAAAATAAAAGAAATAAAAGTAGAACAATTAGGTTTATTATAAAAATGAAAACATTAAAACATGAAGAAAAGAAGAAGGCTATGATGAGGAGATCCATGCTTCAAGAGCTTCCCCTTTTATAATGGTTGAAAAATTTGGGAGAAACCAATTCTTATCTAACTTCAATTTACTGATGCACTTCCCAACACCTAAAAATGAGAAAAACATTAATTTATAGATTTGAGGAGAGGTTATGGTCAAAGTGGTTTCATGTGTGAATGGGGAATCTCAGTAAAATATTTTATGCCAACTTTCACTGCCCATTTGACCACAAAACACATGAATCAGTTTTTCTTTAGGAATGATGATTCGTGAGAAAATGATTCATCATGCTCCTCTCAAAATTTGGGCCTAATGAAAGCATGGATGAAGACGTTATGGCCCAAATACAGAACCCATGTCCAATCTGGCGAGTCCAGCACAACTTTGACTTCATGCCCCATTTGTAAAAACCAAATGCATGATTTTTCTCTAATGTCCTAAATGAAAGTTATATAAAATTATGTCCAGAATAAATTTACAAAATATTATGTTCTATTAATTAAAATAATGTTATTTAGGTTTGAAATACTACATTGATGTTTTAGAGGTTAAAACTGAAATTTTCATCAAACTTTCCAATGAAGGATCTAATCCCAAATATTCCATAAATGAACATAGTTACCACAATGTTACGAAATTATATCATTTATTATCAATAAAATATTCAATAAAATTGTGTTTTAGAAACTTCCCCACACTTAAACTTTTTCACTTTCGGGATAAACATCGTATCATGTATTCGAAAAAATTGTGACAAGTAAACATCAATATCAAATTAAAACAAATTTTAAAACACATTTCATTGAGATCCAAAAATTACACACCAAGAATCAAAAGTTATCATGCCTCATAAAAAATATTATTTCAGGTTCCCCATTTATATCATTTAATATATTTTCACTTCATTTATCCTCCCATGCCCAAAACACTTACCTCACTTCAATCTTCTCTTATCACAAAAATTTCAATTTTTCAGCAATGTCTTCCTCATCAAAACTCTTAAAAGGGCCACCATAGGCTTGATAAATTCCTAAATTTACACTTGATGTGATTCAAGGACATATGTTTATCATGAGGACTTTTCAAGTTTGTTCTGTGACTTTTGGTTTGTAGGATTTAGATGTGAAAAATTCTGAGGCTGAATGGGGAGGGCTCGCCATTTTTTAAGAAAAATTGCATTAATATAATTTTCACATAAATATGGTCTCCTAATCAATATTCATATCATTGATTCATGTTAATAATCATGAAAAATAAAGGAATGTTCACACCATTCAACATTTCAGTAGTAAAAATGTCAATCTTCTCAAACATGATTTTCTTGAAAGCTCGAGATAGGCACAACGTTCTCTATCTATCAGAAGATCAAGAAAGGTATAGCTTCACTTATCATGAAAGCTCCAGAAAAGGAACAACGTTAAATTTTATGATTTTCTTCAGCAGGAAACACAAATCTTCAAAAATTAATTTTCCTCCCAAATTATAGCAGAATGTGGTAGCATAACACAAGACTACTTCACCCACACTTAAGTTCAACTAGATTATGCAATTTCACTTCAAGAGTTTATTGGATAGGGAAACTTTTCTTGTAATGTAGCTAACCTAACAGGATGTTCAGGTCTTACATGGGCTATAAGGATTAAATTTCATGGTAGGCCATTATAAAAAAAAAGATTCTTTGAAATAGGGTCTTTAATACCAAACAAATGCCTCAATAATTTAAAATATAAGTACCTCAAAACCTCAATATTTTACAGGAATATATCAAATTCTGGTTAAATAAAGCATGGTTTGGTTCTCTCATAAAATTAGGTAAATGTAATGAATATGAAAAATAATGGTTCAGAAGCCTCACATAAAAGTGATTTAAAATATAAAGATAGTGAGATGTTCCATGGGATTCAAAATTCAGAGTACTTTTCATGAAATTACTAAATATTTGAACTTGAAACAAAGTCATTTTCATCTTTCATTTAAGCTCAGTTTCAAGGTATAATTTGTTTCACTTATTGATATGGATTTCTAATTGGTTATGAGAATCATTTCAGCTCAAAATCTTTAAAAACACAAAAAATATCATAAATAAACACACAAAAGTTTTAAAAGATGCATTTTTTTGTTTTTTTTAATCATTGAAAAACAAGAAAACAATTGAAATTACTAAACTCAAATGTTCCCTCCCCCATTCTTAAAATATTGAATTTTACTCAATGTGAACCCAGAAGATGATATATGCACATGAAATTTATAATTTTAAATAGGAAAAATAATAAAGAAGTGAAAGGGTTAGTAACAACCTGATATCCTTAAGTGATGATGGGGTCATGCAGTGTGATGAAATCCACTACATCAGAAGGAATTCCCACAATGTATTTCTCCAAATGTTTCCATTTGACTATAAAGATCCTTCTTGTGTCCTCTGGTGTGATCTCCATTTCTCCATAAGGAAAACAATTAATCACAACATAAGGATCTAACCATATGGAACTCAATATACCGGGCATCATCTACAGTTGTTAACTGTAGAGAAGGGAATTATATCCAACTTGAAATTGTCTTTTCTAGATCTTTTTGTTGTGAGCTGTTTTTGATATTCACTTATAGAGCATTCAATTATCATATGAAGACAATAAAATCTATTTAATCTCTTGAATTTGAATCTTACTTTGGATTACCTCTTGGGACATATCCATGTTTCATTTCTTATAGCCCAATGATCAACTTCCATGGGGAGATGACACGTTTTCCCAAAAAAAATACGAAATGGGGACATACCAATGGGTGTCTTGTATGCTGTCCTATAAGACCACAATGCATCATCCAAGCACTTACTCTAATCCATCCTATTTGGATTCACAGTTTTCTCCAAAAAAAAAATTCAACTCACAGTTTGAAACCTCAGCCTGGCATTTTTTTGGGGGGTGGAATGGGGTTGATGCTTTGTGTGTCACCCCATACATCCTAAGGAGGGAAGAAAAATTATGATTGAAAAAGTGTGTCCCTTGGTCACTAATAATGGCCTTAGGTACTCAAAACCGAAAAAAATATGTTCTTTGAAAACTTCCACAACAACATGAGAACCGTTAGTCCTACTGGCCTTAGCCTCCACCATTTTCTCACATAATCAACAACAACCAAAAAATAAAAAAACCAAAGAACTAGGAAAAGTACCCATAAAATAGATACACCACACATCAAAAATATCACAGAATAATATGGGTTTTTGAGGCTTCTCATGTCTCCTAGAAATGTTTCCCATGTGTTGGCAACTTGAGCACGAATTACAATACAAATGAGAATCATTGAATAAGCTAGGACAATATAATCCAGAGTCTAAAACTTTCCTAGATGTCCATTGGGGTCCAAAGTGTCCACAACATGCAAGTGTATTACAGAACTATAGAATAGACTCAAACACATGATCAGGAACACACTTCCTAATAACATGGTCACTAAACATGCGTCATATGTATGGATCATCACAAACCTAAAATCTTGACTCAATCATTAATTTTTGTACATGATGCTTCTTTAAATTTTCTGTAATTTTAGAGGAAACAGGGTAGTTAACTAAATCTGTATTCCATGGATGCATACCTGAGATGGAATAAAGATTCTCATCAGGGAAAGTGTCCTAAAGTTGTACCTAGTACAAGGATCCATCCTATAGTGTGTGAGTAAGCCTACTCATGTGGTATGCCACCATGTTTTTTGACCACTTCTTGTCCTTTATCTCAATATAAAATTCATGAAGATGGATCGTCTATCATATTATCCTAGGCTTTGCATATGGATTCTTCAAGAGGTACCACAGAGTTTCATGGTTAGAAAAAACAACTTCTTTAGAGACCAAAAAATATGAACGGAATTTATCTAAAGTGAATATGAAAATAAGAAAATCCTTTTCTGTGGTTGTGTAGTTTGATTGGGCTGAATCTAGTGTCCTCGATGAATAGGCAATCACATGTGAACATCCTCCACCCTCTGAGATAAGACATCTCCAAGTGTAAAGATTGTGGCATCACACATAAGATCAAAAGGAAGCTCCCACTATAGGGACGTATGATCGGTGGAGTGGTCATTCACTTAATTATATCATCAAAGGAAGTCCTGAAATAATAATCAAACACAAAATCATAATTCTTTTGAAGTAGTCGTGACATAGGAAGATAAATCTTAATAAAATATTTGATGAAGCGCCGATAAAATTCTGCATGCCCTATGAATGATATAACATCATGCACACATGAAGGATATGGTAAAGATGAAATGATATCTACCTTAGATCTATCAACCTCAATCCCATGTTTTGACACTACATTCCATAAGAAAATTCCATGATCTTCCATGAAATGACACTTTTCAATGTTTTGGACTAGATTCTTCACAATACAACTGTAACACCCTAATAATTTTTGAGAAGTATATATTTTTTTATGTATTATGTTATATGAAACATCAAAGGAATCTTTAACTACACACAACACTATCTTGGCTTTATTTACATGCAATTGTGGCCTTCCTCGATAGCTTGTGTTGTACGCAATACCGAGTTTCACTATACAACGATATGCTATTAAAATATTATTAAAACTAGTCGTTATGAATAGTAATACAAACTTTTTGAAATTTAATAAATATTATCTTTCAAAATGGACTTCATTTTAGGATTCATAATATCGAAATTATCCTAGGGTGAATTTTTTGTATTTTTCTGAAAACTTTCAATTTTTGATGAATAGTGAAAACACTAGGTTACTATTTAAAAACTGACTTTTTTTTAAATAATTATTTATTTTATTTAAATTTATTTTAGGTCAAAATTGATACATAATACCTATATAAGTTCAAAGTAATTCATTGGAGTCATTTTATAATAATTTTAGATATATAAAATTTTTATTGAACCTTTCATCGTCTTTTACCCACCTCCTAGGAGAATTTGCAAATTTACATAAAACTTAATTTTACCACTTCTGTGAGTGGAATTTCGAAAATCAGAGAGACACGGTAAATATTAAGGATTGAAATTTTTTTCAATAAGATAAAAATAATTTTTGGTGAATAGTAACTTTTTACTTTTTTACCACGGTTAAAAGTAAATAGGGTAATTAAGGGTAAAAATGATATTATTATTACCCTAACACATGTCCTAATTCTATTTGATAAGTTTTATTCGACCAAAAACAACCTTAGGAATAAAATATTACCCTTTAGGTCCACTTGTATTAGATTAGGACATTTAATATTATTTTATTTAAAGAAGAGTTAAAACAGTTAAAATCAAAGTTTAATAGTTAAAACATTTTTAATATAGGGTTAAAAATAAGATAAATTATACTATAAATATTCATTATAAATATAAAAATATTTTCTACATAATGGTATTTTATTTATAATTTTTAGACTTTAAATAATTTAATTTATGTATGACACAACGATGATGCAGTAATTACCTTATTAAGGAAATATTAACATAATTGATGTTATAAATACCGAATTAAATGTAATTTTAGACTTTTTATGAATTCCACTAATTTTTTAGGTTAATATGACATGTTAGTATTGATTTAATTAACTTTTTTCGAACTAATCATGTTGTTATGATTTTCACAAAAATCATGTACCAAATATTGTCAAAATTGACATAAAATAGTTTTTAAACAAATATTATATTATTAATTGTTATTTTATTCCTAAAAATATAAGGTTCATACAAATGAATTAGATAAGGATATATATATTAATAATGAACCACTTGAGGTTTTTTTTCTTGTTATAGTAACTTTATTAAACATATTTTGTAAGAAAACAAGAAGACACGGTAAAAGTTAAATTATTTAACTTAGAGTTAAATCTAAATAATAAGGTTAAAATACTAACCTAAACCTGTATAAATTATATTGGATGAGATTATTTCGACCAATACCCACCTTATATTCTAAATAAATCTATTTTGAGCTGTTAAAAACCGAATATGACTTTATAATAAAATAATATTTTAAGTTTTTCCTAAGGTGCCCCTCTCCTTCCTTATAAAAGGGAACCTCCTCCCTCTCCTCCTCACACCACTTTGAGCCTCAAATCTCGGACAACCCCTAGACATTTCTCTTCTCCACTTATCTAGAATCATCGTAGAGGTCTTGGTCTTCTTCAAAGACCATCTTTAGTTCCCTAAAAGGAGGTTAAGAAGAGGCGCTTCAAAGAAGAGGTAATGTCTGTTACCGATTCTTTCAACTTTATTTATTCTTCTACTTATTCTTCTTTAGTTGTTTAATTATGAAGTAATAACATAAGTATCAATAATATACTTATATTCTATTATAAATATGAAACAACCCTATTTCACCTTCTATCCATCCTACGGAAAACGAAATCACCGCCCGTGCGTACGTATGGAATATCGTCTCCACGTCGTGGTGTAATCTGTTTTCCACCACCACCTTACTTGGATGGGTATAATGGTGAAAATAATAACTATATATGATTATTTTAATGTGGTATTGATTCTGAAATAGTATACATACACTTCAATACAATTCCATGATCATGGGAACGATATCATCGTTCATGCGTACGTACGGTCTACCGTCTCCACAATGTGATGCGACTCGTTCTACAAGATCATCAATGATTAATGATTATATAAATTAATTTAATGAATAAATATGACATATATTACACTAATACCATTCTGTAAATGAGGTATCTATAACCTGAAAATAAGAATAAGAATTTATTCGACAGAACATGCATAAGAACAAAAAGCAATAAACTGCTGAATAACAAGTAGCAATGAAATATTACTAATAAGAAGCTAAGAATATGACCATATATGATATCATAAAAATTAGTACGATTCTGGAATAAGTCAATAACATTATTTAAATTATTATACAGTAGGTTCGGACACATACAAAGCAAATCAGACCTAAGGTAAGGGAAAGTCTCACAATCTCGTTTTTATCCGAGATTGTTTATACTTTGGTATTTGCTGGGGTATATTTATCATACACATCCATGTTTCATCAATATGTAATATTATTTCAATCCACTTACAATTTTTTAAATCCAATTTTACCCATTGGTGTGTTTTTAGTAAAGGATATGAAAAGAATCTTTTGTCGTTTTTAGTATGAGGTACTTTTTGACTTTTCTGGCAAAAGTATGAGAAGAATGTTTTTTTAACTTATATGGCCGGAATGGACTTTTAGAACATTATTTCCATGAATCTTACTTTAAAAGTTTTCAAGTTTATTTTTAATCAACTTCTTTTAGTTTAAAATTGTATGATATTTTAAGAAAGGAAAAAAATTGAAGTAGAATGGATATTTTCCTCAAGAATGGAGTTCAATCATTTTATCAAAATTATTTTCCATCTAAGATAATATAGGGTTCTGTTTATATCCCTATTTTTACATTGATTTGATTATGTTATGATGTAATTATTTTTATTAAGTCCTTTTATCTTATATGCATTATGTTATGATGGCAAGATGTTTAAGAATCCCATTTTTATTATATGAGTTATGATATGATGTATGATTTATGATTTTGTGGCACACATAAGAATGGTTTCATTATGAGATGGGTGGGACATATATCTCCCTCCAATGCATTTTGTAATGATTTATATCTCATGAGATAGACATGTATGGAACGACAGGTTAATCCGATTCAGTGAAACGGGACTGAAACGAGGAGTGAACTCGGTTCAGAAATGGACTTTGTTCGCTAAGAGAGTCTTGGCAATGATTCTTGACTACTAAGAAATGATTCTCTATGATTATGTGTGTATGCCAAAAAGTTTCATGTTATGTGTTATGACTATTGGGATTACATTTCACTACTATGATTTATCCGATGTTATGATATTATGATCTCTTTTGTAGGTTAAGATTTTTGAAATGCTATGTTCTTATGAATATGATATTTCTTTTGATTACCCTTAATGAGCATTTGATCTCACCCTTTTGTATGTTTTCTTTTCCTCAGTTCAAGAAGAAGGGCACTAAGTAGGATATGCTAAAAGGGACTCTAGATATGATGAAATAAGCGGGGTTCAGTGTAGATGCTTTATGAACCAGTTGTTTATGTTTCCTAGTTTCTAAAGACACTATACCTATATGGTCCTTTCATGGTTTTGTTATATGTTGTAATAAGTGTGCTTAAATTTTGAAGTATTAATAATGTATGTAAAGTATGGGTAGTTATAGTTGGTATTAGAGGAAAGGTATAGTCAACCTTTGGAAACTAGGATGTGAAAGCCTTAGTAAGAACCCTAAGGGTATTTATAAGCATAGGATAAAATCTTAGTGTTTTAGAAATGGACTTGAACAACCTATGATAAGACCATAAGTGTGAAATTTTATTCTTTATTATGTGGTTTTCATATTATAATTAGTGTTTCTCACACTATTCTTCTTGTTTTTAGTCAATGGCTGGAACCCGAAGGAACTGTGTTAATTCTGAATGCGACGGGAAATGCAATGATTATCCCCCTGAGCAACCAAAAGTTATGGGAGCTGGAATGAAAAATCTTGTAGCCATGATCACACAACTTTCCCGAGCTATGAATCATACAGGACTTCCAAACGAGCAATGGAAAAAATAAACATTTTGTTTAATCCTTCATGAGGCAGCATCCACCCTCATTCATCAGGTCTACTGATCCATTAGTGGATGAACAATGGATCAGTACCACTAAAAAGATATTTTCAGTTCTTCAATGTTCTGAACATGATAAAGTCATCTTAGTAGTATATTGTTTGGAAGGTGAAGCTAATCAATGGTAGAATCTTATCAAGAATACGAGGACAATAGATGAAATTGAGTCCATGGAATGGGACAAGTTCAAGAACTTATTTTTCAATAAGTACTTCCATCATATTCTTCGAACAAAGATGGAGAAGGAGTTTCTTGAACTGAAGCAAAAGGATGATGAATCGGTTGGTAACTTTGAATCAAATTTTACAAGACTTGCAAGGTATGCTTCCAGAATTATTATCCAACCTGAGAGTAAGATCGATCGATTCTTTAGTGGCATAAAACCAAGTCTTCGAATGGTGTTAGCCATAAGGGATTTCAATATCTACGAGGAAATTATTCGATGTGCTCTCATGTTTGAGATGGAGATTGGAGTAACCCATCAGTCATATGCATTTGATATGAATAGGAAAATGGAATTCAAAGGAAAATATAAAGAGCACACTGAAAAGAAGATGAGTTTCCCCTTATGATCAAAGTGAAAAAAGAAACATGGAGGGAGTTGTCTTAAAGGGACAAGTAAATGTTTCAAATGTGGAAAGGAAGGTCATCAGGCATTTGAATGCCGCAATTATGGGAAGAAGATGTCTAGTGATGCGAACAAAGAAAAGGCTACATAGAGTGCACCTCCTACACTTCAATGTTACAAGTGCAAGTAAATGGGGCATTAGGCTAATCAATGCCCTAATCCAAGGGTTTTTTATGATGATCAACGTCAACAGACTCTTAAGGCCAAAGACAAAGGAAATTCACATGCAATTTCTATCAGCGATGTGGAGTACGATAACGAAGTGGTGAAAGGTACAATTACCATCCACTCTAAAGTAGCAAATGTTTTATTTGATTCTGGATCCACCCACTCTTTTATTTCAGTATAATTTTCTAAGGGTATCACTGTATTACCTCAAAAATTAGATGTTGAGTTAGCTGTGACAACCCCTAATGGCACAACAGTCGCATCAAAAGTATACAATTCTTCTCCGATTGAAGTTTGTGGGAAAGTGCTTCTTGGAAATATTGTGATCCTTCCTATAGTGGAATTTGATGTGATTCTTGGCATGGATTGGATTTCATTATATGGAGCTCATATCAATTACCAAAGAAGGGAAGTCACATTTCATATTCCAGATCAATCTATGATCGTCTATCAATGCAAGGATGAACATGACCTTCCAGTGGAAATTTCTTCCATCTTATGGGTTTTGATTCTACTAAATAAAGGTTATTTATCTCAAATGGTTGGATAGAAACTCATGATTATGAATATTCCCATTGTACGGGAGTTTTATGATGTCTTTCCGGAGGAATCGCCTGGTCTTCCACCAAATCGGGAAGTTGAGTTTTCAATAGAACTCATACCGTGTGCTTTGCATATTTCAAAGACACCTTATAGAATGGCCCAAATTGAGTTGCAAGAATTTAAGAAGCAACTCCAACAGAATCTTGATAAGGGATTCATACGCCCTAGTGCATCACCTTGGGGAGCACATGTTTTGTTTCTTAAGAAAAAATATGGATCAATGAGACTCTGCATTGATTATCGAGAAATTAACAAGATCACTATCAAGAACAAATATACTCTCCCACGCATTGATGACTTATTTGACCAACTATGCGGAGCTCAATACTTTTCCAAGATTGTTCTTCGTTTAGGGTATCATAAATTATGGTTCAAAAGGGAGGATATACCAAAAATGGCTTTCTGTACAAGGTATGGACACTATGAATTTATAGTGATGCCATTTGGTCTTACTAATACCCCTGCTATCATCATAAATCTGATGAATAGAGTCTTTAGAGACTATCTTGATCAGTTTTTGGTAGTCTTTATAGATGATATTCTTGTCTATTCAAAGAGAAGGAGGAACATGAAGAACAATTGATAATTGTATTAAAGACCTTGAGAAAGGAGAAGCTTTATGCAAAATTTACCAAGTGTGAATTTTGGCTTCAAAAAGTTTCATTTTTGGGTCACATAATCTCAAAAGAGGGGATATTTGTGGATCCAGCAAAAACAGAGGTTATCGAAAGATGGTCGAGACCAACAACAATAACTGATATCTGAATTTTTCTTGGTTTGGCTGGATATTATCGACATTTTGTGAAAGATTATTCACGATTATCTAATCCACTCACCAGGTTGACTCGAAAAGGAGTTAATTTTTTTTGGACAGAGGAGTGTGAAGAGAATTTCAAGGAGTTAAAAAGAAGGTTATCCAGTGCACCTGTGCTCACACTGCCTTGTAGTGGAGAAAGGATTGTGATATATAGTGAGGCATCCAAGAATGGATTGGTGTGTGTTCTCATTCAAAACGATATGTTGATAGCTTATGCCTCATGACAGTTGAAAATCCATGAGCAAAATTACCCAACTCTTGTTTTGGAGTTAGCTGCAGTAATCCTTGCATTAAAAATATGGAGGCATTATCTTTATGGTGAAAAGTGTGATATTTATACTAATCATAAAAGTTTAAAGTATATTTTCACACAAAAGGAGCTTAGTATGCGCCAAAGAAGATGGTTGGAGCTGATTAAGGATTACGACTGCTCAATTCATTATCAACTTGGGAAAGAAAACAAGGTGGCAGACACATTATGTCGATAAGACCATGCTAGCTTATCCATGATGAGGATCACAAAAGATCCAATATTTAAATATTTACAAACAATGGATCATGGAATTATAATGGAAGGGGAAAATCGTATCTTTCTCAAATGAATTTTCAACCATCTATACATGTGAAGATTAAAGAGGCACAGAAAGTAGATATAGAGTTACAAAAGAAGGTGAGAAATGTTCCTGAATTCAACCTTGATTGTGATGGGATAATAAGGTTCAGGAATCGGGTTTGAGTTCCTCCCATCCCAGAATTAAAGAAAGAGCTACTGGATGAGGCTCATAGTTCTTCATTCTCTATTCACCCTAGAAGCACGAAGATGTATAGGGACCTAAAAGAGTACTTCTGGCGGGATGGCATGAAAAGAGATATTGTTGAATATGTCTCTCGATGCTTGGTTTGTCATAAAGTTAAAGCTGAGAGACAGAAGTCTAAGGGGATATTACAACCATTACCCATACCAGAATGGAAATGGGAAAACATCACTATGGACTTTCTCACTGTACTTCCTAAAACATCCAAAGTCAATAATGCTATCTGGGTCATATTTGATCATCTTACGAATTCGGTACACTTAATTGCTATTAGAGAAGATTTCTCTCTGGATTAGCTTTCTAGGATATGTGTAAAGGAAGTGGTAAGATTTCACGGAGTGACACTTTCCATTATATCTGATCAGGATCCGAGGTTTACCTCAATGTTTTGGCGAAGTCTTCAGCATAATCTAGATACAGAGTTGAGTTTCAGCACTACTTATCATCCTCAGACAGACGGTCAGTCTGAGAGAACAATTCAAACTCTAGAAGATATGTCAAGAGCTTGCCCTATGGATTTCAAAGGTGGTTGGGATCAACACCTACATTTGGTGGAATTTTCATATAATAAAAGATTTCACTCCAGTATTCAGATGGCTCCTTATGAAGCTCTCTATGGAAATAAATGCGAAACACTTACTTGTTGGGATGAAGTTGGGGAAATAAAGTTATTAGGACCTGATCTTGTTGATGAGATGGAAAAAAAAGGTCATATCTATTCAACAACACATAAGATAAGCTCAGAGTCGACAAAAAAGTTATGCTGATAACCGAAGAAAAGACCTAGATTTTGAAGTGGGTGATAAAGTGTTCTTACAAATATCTCTTTAGAAGAGAGTAATGAGATTTGGAAAGAAGGGAAAGTATAGCCCTAGGTATATTGGTCCTTTTGAAATACTGGATCATTTTGGGAAGGTATCTTACTGATTGGTGCTTCCACTGAATCTCTCTCAAGTTCATGATGTGTTCCATGTATTTCTCCTGAGAAAGTACATACCTGATCCTTCACATGTACTCAGCACAGAAGTTGTACCGATGGAGCAAGATGTTTCTTATGAAGAACAGCCGATAGAGATTCTAGATCATAGCGAAAAAGTCCTACAGAACAAGACCACTCACATGGTGAATGTTTTTTGGAGGAACCACCAATTAGAAAAAGCTACATGGGATCTTGAGGATATGATGAGGGAGAGGTATCCTCATCTGTTTATTACAAATTGACGAATTTTGAGGACGAAATTCATTTTAAGGGGGGTAGAATGTAACACCCTAATATTTTAAGAGAAGTATATTTTTTATGTCTTATGTTATATGAAACATCAAAGGAATCTTTCACTACACACAACACTAGCTTGTCTTGCTTTACACGCAATCGTGGCCTTCCTCGATAGCTTGCGTTGTACGCAATACTGAGTTTCACTATACAACGATATGCTATTAAAATATTATTAAAACTAGCTGTTATGAATAGTAATACCCACTTTTTGAAATTTTATAAATTTTATCGTTCAAAATAGACTTCATTTTAGGGTTCAGAATATCGAAATTAGCCTAGGGTGAATTTTTGGTATTTTTCTGAAAACATTAATTTTTTTTAAATAGTGAAAACACTGGCTTACTATTTAAAAACCGAGCTTTTATTTAAATAATTATTTATTTTATTTAAATTTATTTAAGTTAAAAATTGATACATAATACCTGTATAAGTTCAAATTAATTCATTAGAGTCATTTTATAATAATTTTAGATATATAAAAATTTTATTGAACTTTTCACCGTCTTTTACCCACCTCCTAGGAGAATTTGCAAATTTACATAAAACTTAATTTTACTGCTTATGTGAGTGGAATTTTGAAAATCTGAGAGACATGGTTAATATCAAGGAGTAAAATGTGGTTCAATAAGATAAAAATAATTTTTGGTGATTAGTAACTTTTTATTTTTTTTACCACGGTTATAATTAAATAGGGTAATTAAGGGTTAAAATGATATTATTATTAGCCTAACACATGTCCAAATTCTATTTGATAAGTTTAATTCGACCAAAAACAACCTTAGGAATAATATATTACCCTTTAGGTCCACTTTTATTAGATTAAGACATTTAATATTATTTTATTTAAAGAAGAGTTAAAATAGTAACAATAAAAGTTTAATAACTAAAACATTTTTAATATAGGGTTATAAATAAGATAAATTAGACTGTAAATATTAATTAGAAAGATAAAAATCTTTCCTACATAATGGTATTTTATTTATAATTTTTAGATTAAATAATTTAATTTATTTATGACACAATGATGATGCAGTAATTACCTTATTAAGGAAATATTAACATAATTGATGTTATAAATACCCAAATAAATGTAATTTTATACTTTTTATGAATTACACTAATTTTATATGTTAATATGACATGTTAGTATTTATTTAATTAACTTTTCTCGAACTAATCATGCTGTCATGATTTTCACAAAAATCAAGTACCAGATAGTGTCAAAATTGACATAAAATAGTTTTTAAACAAATATTATATTATTAATTCTTATTGTATTCCTAAAAAATCTAAGGTTCGGAAAAATGACTTAGATAAAGATATATATATTAATAATGAACCACTTGGGGTTAGTTTTTCTTGTTATAGTAAGTTTATTAACCATATAGTGTAAGAAATAAAGAAGACACGGTAAAAGATAAATTATTTAACTTAGAGTTAAATCTAAATTATAAGGTTAAAATAGAAACCTAAACTTGTCTAAATTCTATTTTATGAGAGGAACTAGACCCATCCCCACCTTAGATTCTAAATAAATCAATTTGGAGCTATTAAAAACCGAATATGACTTTATAATAAAATAATATTATAAGTTTTTTCTAAGGTGCCCCTCTCCTCCCTTATAAAAGGGAACCTCCTCCCTCTCCTCCTAAAACCACTTTGAGGCTTCATGCTCGGACAAACCCTACCCATTTCTCTTCTACAATTCTCTAGAAACATCCTAGAGGTTCTGGTATTCTTCAAAGACCATCTTTAGTGCCCTTAAAGGAGGTTAAAAAGAGGTGTTTCAAAGAAGAGGTAATGTCCGTTACTGATTCTTTCAACTTTATTTCTTCTTATACTTCTTCTTATTTAGTTGTTTAATTATGAAGTAATAACATCAGTATCACTCATATAATTATATGTTATTATAAATATGAAACAACCATATTTCACCTTCTATCCATCCTATGGAAAATGAAATCACCACGGGTGCGTACGTACGGAATACCGTCTCCACACCGTGGTGTAATCTGTTTTCCACCACCACCTTAATTGGATGGGTATAATGGTGTAATGAATAACTATATATGATTATTTTAATGTGATATTGATTCTTAAATATTATACATACACTTCAATACAATTCCAAGATCATGGGATTGATATCATCGCTCGTGCGTACGTACGGCCTACCGTCTCCACGATGTGATGTGACTCGTTCTACATGATCTTAAATGCTTAATGATTATATAAATGAATTGAATGAATAAATATGGAATATATTACACTAATAACATTCTGTAAATGAGTTACTTATAACCTGAAAAGAAGAATAATAATTTATTCGACAGAACAGGCATAAGAATAAAAGGCAATACACACCCGAATAACAAGTTGCAATGAAATATTACTAATAAGAAGCTAAGAATATGACCATATATGATATCATAACAATGATTAAGATTAGGGAGTAAGTCATTAACATTATTTAAATTATTATACAGGAGGTTCAGACACATACGAAGAAAATAAAACCTAAGCTAAGGGAAAATCTCACAATCTCATTTTTATCCGAGAATGTTTATACTTTGGTATTTACTGGGGTACATTTATCATCCACATCCATTCTTCCTCAATATGTAATATTATTTCCATCCACATACAATTTTTTAAATCCAATTTTACCCTTTGGTGAGTTTTTAGTAAAAGATATGAAATGAATCTTTTGTCATTTTTTGTACGAGGTACTTTTTGATTTTTCTGGCCAAAGTTCGAGAAGAATGTTTTTTTAACTTATACGGCCTGAATGGAATTTTAAAAAATTATTTCCATGAAGCTTTTTTTAAAATTTTTAAAGTTTATTTTTAATCAAATTCTTTTATTTTAAAATTTTATGATATTTTAAGAAAGGAAAAATGTTTTTGAAGTAGAAAGGATATTTTCCTCAAGAATGGAGTTCAAGCGTTTTATCAAAATTATTTTCCATCTAAGATAATATAGGGTTATGTTTCTATCCCTATTTTTAAATTTATTTTATTATGTTATGATGGAATTATTTTTATGAAGTCCTTTTATCTTATATGTATTATGTTATGATGGCACGATGTTTAAGAATCCTATTTTTATTACATGAGTTATGCTATGATGTATGATTTATGATTTTGTAGCACACAAAAGAATGGTTCCATTGTGAGATTGGTGGGACCAATATCTCCCTCAAATGAATTGTGTAATGATTTATATCTCATGAGATAGACATTGCTGGAACGGCAGGTTAATCCGGTTCAGTGAAATAGGAATAAAATGAAGAAGTGAACTCGGTTCAGAAATGGAATTTGTCCAGTAAGATAGTCTTGGTGATGAGTCTTGACTACTAAGAAATTATTCTATATAATTATGTGTGTATGCCACAAAGTTTCATGTTTTGTGTTATGATTATTGGGATTACATTTCACTACTATGATTTATCCCGTGTTATGATATTATGATCTCTTTTGCAGGTTAAGATTTTCGAAATTATATGTTCTTATGAATATGATATTTTCTTTGTTTACCCTTACTGAGCATTTGAGATCACCCTTTTTATGTTTTATTTTCCCCAGGTCAGGAAGAAGGGTACTAAGTAGGACATGCTAAAAGAGACTCTTTATATGATGAAATAAACAGGATTCAATGTAGATGCTTTATGAACCAGTTGTTTATGTTTCCCAGTTTCTAAAGACACTATACATATACAGTCCTTTCATGGTTTTGTTATATGTTGTAATAAGTGTTCTTCAATTTTGAAGTATGAACAATGTATGTAAAGTATGGGTCATTATAACAACGATTCAACACCTTTCTAAAACTAAATATACATTAACTAAATGATGATCCAAACACTGTAAAATCATCCAAAAATACCTTGATGCGGGTCTCAATAAAATCAGAAAAAATACTCAACATGCATCTCTAGAAGGTACCTAGGGCATCAAAAGTCAAAATGGCATCCTTTGGTAGGAAAAAATACCAAATAAACAAGTGAATGTGTTCTTCTTCTGATCCTCTGGAGAAATAGGAACCTAGAAATATCCAGAAAATCCATCCAAGAAAAAATAATGTGTCTTCCCATCTAGTCTCACAAACATTTGATCATTTAATGGGAGGGAAAAATGGTCCTTATGGGTGGACTAATTTAGTTTCCTATAATCAAAACGCACACGCCAAATGTTTTTTACACTCATTGGAACTAACTCATCTTTTTAATTTTTGAATAATTTAAAACCACTTTTCTAGGAACAACATGAATAGGACTTACCCACTGAGAATCTTAAATTGGAAAGATTATACCTACCTAGAGCAATTTTTCAACTTCTTTTTTAAAAACATCCAAAAGAGTTGGATTTAGTCCCCATTGTGTCTACCTAAACAGTTTATCCCCATCCTCCAAAAGAATCCTATGCACGAAAATGGAGGGGCTAATACCTGATATGTCATCCAAGGACCACCAAATTTCCATGATGTTCTCCCTCAAAAGATTCAAAAGTTTTTTTACATGTTCAAAAGGGAGATTGTTAACAATGATAATAGGTAATTTCTCACCACTCAACAAGTATGGGTATTTGACATTTGGTGGTAATTTCTTGAGTTCCAGTGTAAGGGTTGGGTATGAATTGAGACATTGAAGGAACTGAAATATGTACACAAATAGCATCAGTATTAGAATAAAAATCATCACAATCAAAGAATAAAACATCAAATTTATCAGCATACTCAACAACCATGTCATAATTAGAGTTCACATGATCAAAATCAGAATATGAATCCATTTAAAAATCAAATATAAGAGAGACATGTTCATTAGAAATGGGTTTGGAAGTTCTATTAGACATAAAACTAGAACCAATACTCATAATATCCCTAAGTATTGGACAATCAAATTCCATGTGGTTTTTATTTGGTGGTTCAAAATGGGAGATAAAAAATAAATAACGGTCCTCTGAAGGGTACTTAATGGATTATATAACATTAAATATAACAACTTAATCCCCAAACTCCATGGAAAGTGTACCCTGATTGATATTTATGATATTTTTTGTAGTTTTGAAAAAGTTTCTACCTAAGATAATGTGATCATGAGAACTTACCTGATCATCCTCCATGTTAAGCACATAGAAATCTTCTAGAAATATCATGTATCTTACCCAGACAAGTACATCCTCAAGGACAACCACTAGATATACTAGAGCACTATTTTACAACTTCACCACTACTCTGATCGGCTTTAACTCACCAACCTATAATGAAGGGAATACAGAGTAAGGCATCTATGGAAGCTCTAAAATCACAAAGAGCATCAGAAAAGTACAACTCCCCTATTAGGCATGGGATGTGGAATGTCCCGGGATCCTTGCACTTTGTTGGCATTGCTATAGTTGGTGTAATGATTGCTGATACATTCCTTCCAAGATTGATCCTCTCATTTCCCTTAAGCCCTATCTGATTGGTAAAATGTTATTTTTATAATTTCACATACCTTGGGATTTTCTTGATGGATTCATGTAGAGGAATTTTGATCTCCACATGTTTGAATGTGTCCAAAAACTCCTTTTTCATTGCCTCTTTATCCATATTAATTGTTTGAACAGCCCTATGTGTAAAAGTAAGGGTTTTAGGAGGAACATCATTAATATTTTTCATACCTTTATCTTTCTCCTTGGGTTTCTCATCAGTCAGTTTTAAATGGGGCTTCTCTGGAGTTGAGGTGAATCTCATTGGAATGCTAGGTGCAGATATATCAGATGTTGGATTCTCGCATCTCAATGTGATGGCACTGACATTACCCTTCAGATTTGGAGTAGGTTGGGAAGGATGATTTTTGGAGTTCTTACTTACCAGTTCATGGAGGGCAGTGCTAATCTGGGTCATTTGAGTCTTTAACTCCCTCAGCTCCAAACCTTGACTCTACAGCTCATTTTGTTGATTAAGAACAATTTTATTCAAAATATCATCAGTGTTAGAATCTACCTTTGGTTGATAATTCCCTTTTTCTTGAGTTTTTTATAATTGATCTTCAAATTGCCTTTGGGGTTATTGGAAACCCTATTGGTAAGGTGGAGGCTGCTAGAAGCTTGGTTGAAAAGGGGGCCTTTGTTGTTGTCTAGAGCCATACCTAATGTATGATTGATCCTTACACCCTTGTTTGTATGTTTTATCAAAATAGTCAAGCTTATTTTAGAGATATGGTTTCCGTTGTTGTTGATTTGGTCTCCTAGAAAACACATCTACACAATATTAGGTTTCTTGTAGTTGGGGGAAACAGTCAGTTGAGTGTCTTGTCTCATTGAAAATTCCACAAGGCCTTGAAGGAGTGGGTTGAAAAGTATTTTGAGCCAAAGTAATTTGCCTCAACATAGTGGTAAATTCTTCTAACATGGTATATATCAAATTACTCTCATGAAAATAAGGACTTTCCTGATGTATCCCCCAACATGTGGTGTACCTCGATGGCCAAATTTTTGGGAGTTTTGGCCATCTTTTCAATCAACACACGTGCAGCTGGTAGTATTTTGTCCACCAATGATCCTCTAACCGCATTATCTACTATGCTTCTCTCTATAGGTGTGAGTTCTTAATAGAAGTATTGTATGGGGAGTTTCTCATTGATTTGGTGATGTGGGAAGCTTTCACACAACTTCTTGAATCACTCTCAGTACTCATACATTGACTCCCCTTGTGCTTTCTTGAACCCTTATATCTCCTTATGAATGGAAGTGGTCCTTGATGCTGGAAAAAATATCTTTAATATTTGGCGTGTCAAATCATTCCAACGTGTGACATATTCATTTAGTAAATAATACATCCAGTCTTTTGTAGCTCTATCAAGTGAAAATGGGAATTCTCTTAGTTTGATTTCTTCTTTAGATACATTTCTTGGTTTAATGGTTGAGCAAACCACATTGAATTATTTTAAATTTTTGTTTGGATCTTCACTAGATAATCCATGAGTCTTTGGTAGAAGATGAATTAACCCAGATTTCAGTTCAATAGTTTCTTCAAGATTCGAGTATGCAAAACAATTTGGTTGATAGTTAATATTAGGTGCAACCAATTCGAGAATGATTCTATTAGGTTCATTTTTATTTTCTTCAGCCATTGGTTTTTGTTTTAGGTTTGAACTATAAGTGTTTCCAATTTCAATGTTCCTGGAGTGGAGGAATTCTCTTACTAGTTTAATGTTGAAACTTCCCGTAGAGTGAGAATTTTGGATTCGAGCCCTAAGGCTACGTTCAATCTTAGGGTCAAGATCTAAGAGATATTCAGGATTAGTTCATGTCATAAATCAAATAAAAATGAAAATAAGGAAATTGGAACATAGTAAAATAAAAATGATAAGTTTGAGTTGATGTTCCAAAAATAAGAAGAGAATAATATAAAAAGAAGAAGAAAGAAAGAAAAAGCAGACTAGGTAAATAAGAATGAAATAATATAAGAATAGAATAAAATATAAAATAAAATAAATACCTCTAATTGGTTGAAATAATTATTTTCTTCCTCAAAAAAGATTCCAATTTTAAAGGCACTGTAATGGGAACCCTCAATTGATTAGTGATGTTTTGAGTACTTAGTTGAAGTAGAGTGGCTGACCAAGGTCGTCTCTCAAAGGAGGAAGTAAATTTGAAAACTTATTAATGGTAATTTAAAATTAATATAAAAGGGAATAATAAATCTACTTGAGAGGATGTGGGGGTTTTTACCATTCATAAAACTAGAATATTTTTACTAGAAGAAGATTGTAAAATATTTTTGTTATTATTTTTGAAATGAAGTTCGATTAAAAATACACAACAAGAATATGTTTTTAGACAATAATTAAAAGACGTAATAGATCTATCTATACCTCTTCATTTATTTATTAATCATTATCATTTAAATTATTATCCACTTAATTATGATCCCCTAATATGATATCCCTTGAACCCTACAAGAATTAACTTTATCCCAAATATGAAGAGAATTAAACCCTAGGCTATCTTCGAAGCATGTAATCACAACACCCTACTTTGATTGATGTTCTAATGATAGCATATGTTCAGTGGTAAATTGATGCCCATGTCCATTATAGAAAATGAGGATGAAATGATCTTAGGTTTCATATTTTAACTCTACAAATTTATCTTGTGTGGTATTTTTTTACTGATTATGTTGGTGTTCTCACAATTTACACAATACTCGACCTCGTGTGTTTTTGTGTAAATTGTTCAATTGCTTTCTTAGTTTAATATAATTAAAAACCCAATTCATGGATCATATTAATTTTGTTACATTATCTCAATGATTCAAAATAGTTAAATGAAGAGGGTAGAAGATATATTGATCACTAAGAGAACTACTCTTTCATCGGCGGTGTGGTCATTGTGGATACATTTTTCATGAGCAAAGGATTGGAAGGGTAGAACCCAATATATTATCCACTCTTTATTTAAACACAAATAGAATTATAAAATAATAAGATAATTGAACAAAATAGAAGAAAATAAATTAAATAAAAGAATAATAAATAAGTTTATTACACAAATCAATACATTACAACATGAAGAAGAGAAGAAGGCTTTGATGAGGGGATCCTTGCTTCAAGAGCTACACCTCTTCCAATGGTTTGATAATTTGGGTGAAACCAATTCTCCACTACCTTCAATATCCTAATGCATTTTCCAACAACTCAAAATGAGAAAAACAATAATTTATAGAGTGGATGGGATGATAGGTTTAATGTGGTTTCAAGTGTGAATGGGGAATATCGACCAAATATTTTATGCCAACTTGGACTACCCATTTAACCACCAAAAAACGTTAATCACCTATCCTTACAGAATGATGATACATAATAAAATGCGTCCTTGAGATCATCTCAGAATTTGGGCCTAATCCATGCCCTGATTTAGATTTTATGGCCCAAATATAGAACTCATATCCAATCTGGCGAGTCCAACCCAACTTTGACTTCATGGCCCATTTACACAAACCAAATGAACAATTAAGCTTCAATTTCCTAACTTACAGATATAGAAAACTAGTACTCTACCCGTGAAAATGCACGAGACTATTCAATTTTCATTCAAATCATCTAGTTTTGTGTCATTAAAATAAATTGCATTGTCGTTGTATTTCATATAATGTTTAGAATAAAACTATGATAATGAAGTTATTAGGTTACCCTTGATTGAAGGAAATGAAGTAAAGACTAATTGTGATGGAGATAAGACAGGATAGAATAGAAGGGGTAGAGATAAGAGACATGGATGAAACTGAAGGTGGAGGTGATGGCGGAGGTGGAGGCAAGAGGTGAGATTGCAATAAATGATGGAAGGAAACGTACAAAGTTTTAAGGTATCTAGATTTTGACTGGATTCGATGGGCTTGTGAATATGTTGGGATGAGGATTAGTAGGAAACATGGTTGCATTCAGTGTGGTGTCTTTAAAAGATAATATAATTGAGAGTTCATCTTTTTAACCTAATCATCATAAATAAATTTCACTTTATGATACATAATATTATCACACTACCTTCAATATCCTAATTAATTTTCCAACCACTCAAAATGAGAAAAACACTAATTTATATAGTGGATGGGATGATAGGTTTAATGTGGTTTCAAGTGTGAATGGGAAATATCGGACAAATATTTTATGCCAACTTGGACTGTCCATTTAACCACCAAAACACGTGAATCACCTATCCTTACAGAATGATGATTCGTGATAAAATGCGTCCTTGAGATCATCTCAGAATTTGGGCCTAATCCAAGCCCTGATTTAGATTTTATGGCCCAAATATAGAACTCATATCCAATCTGGCGAGTCCAGCCCAACTTTGACATCATGTCCCATTTACACGAACCAAATGAACAATTAAGCTTGAATGTCCTAACTTAAAGATGTAGAAAATTATGTTAGGAACACATTTAAACAATATTAAGATCAATTAGTTAAAATGAATATATTCATGTTAGAAATACTACATCGAAGTTTTAAAGTGTAAAAATGTAATTTTCATCAGATTTTCAAATGAATGATCTAATTCAAAATATTCCATAAATAAGCATAGTTACCACAATGTGAGGAAATTATATCATTTATTATAAACAAAATATTCTACAAAGTTGTGTTTTATCACCATCTTTGAGTATTCTGAAGGGTTTTGTGTAACTTGGCTGACACCTCTGAGAGACATCGCAAAACCTCGGTGACACGTTTGGATGGAACTACGAATATCAGATGAATTTCCTAGAGATTTTCATGAGGGATAGGTTGTCATGTCCAGTTGATTTTTGAGACTCTAATGACATGATCGGGCATCGTAATATTACTCATGTGATGTTTTCGAGGTACATCGCATGTTCCGGTTGATGGATCTAGGGGTTTGAATGACCAAATTGGTGTCCAAAGGAGAGTTGTGTAACTCATCCTGGCATTTTGGAGTATTTTGTGTGACCAATGTGGTAGGTTAAAGGATTGTCGCATGATCTGGGTGATGTGTGCTTGCGTTTTGGCGTGTCTTGGAATGGCACACGTGAAGTGTAAGGGGGGAAGTGAGCATATCTTTCCTTTAAATATACAGCCTTAGATCTTATTACTCACCCTTATATTGAGAATACATCGGTTTTGTTTAATGATAGTTGTCTTGAATCTCACATGATCCAGTGGTCTTGGGGGATTTTCTTCGCATAACCCATCAGAGGCTATTCTCATGATCTATGAATGATCGGGCAAAGTGCTTTATTCCTAGATCATGACTACATCGGCTACCCATTGGTATATCAACTCAAAAAAGAAGTCTGGTCACGTGATTATTCTCAAGAAGTTTGTAGAAGTTTATATCTGAATTCTATAGAGCATATACATCTGGCATACATAGTAGTAGTGAAAAATATAAACCATTCTTCATGTTGGGGTAGGGAATTTATAGACCACTCTACATCAGATACACTCTAGTTTTCTCAGCATATTTAGTATGATTCCACGATGGAGCTAGTTATGGAGCCTTGAGCTATGTGGTTTCACGAGACTCCATCATGGACTTCATTGATCATGTCACCTAATTTTTAGAGATCATGATTCCCCTCTGTCAATTATTACTTTATAATATTATTTTATGATTATTTTTTCCTTGTTTGATCATGAAGATGTGTTTAAGGACCTCCCTATTTTCATGTAGAAATGTCCAAGGTTCCTCTAGTGATCTGAGTGAATGTTGAAATATACTCTAGATACCTCGGGCTAGTTGTCTTGGGGTCTTGTAGGAATGTTTTGGGGGTGCGCTGGGTGTGTTGGGTGCATCATATTCATTTTAGTGACTGAAATTACCACTCATATCCTCCCTTTTTATCACCTTTGTTTTATGTAACAAATATTGGGAGTAATGCGGGTGTTCATGAGTAATATTTAGGATATTTTTTCTTCTTCTTCTTTTTGTGATATGTCATGAGAACAATTTGGGGGTGCATGAGAATTTTGTGTACAAGACCTCAATATGAGGATTAAAAGCCAAAGGGATTCATGTGAGGTTAGGTGGGCATGTCGTTGAGGACACATGGTGTCATGTCAGTTGTTATGGGCACACAACATGTCCTTTGGTGACCTTGAACTACACACTCCTCACCCTTTATTATCCCCTTTGTTTAATCTTAAAAGGGTTCGGGGTCATGCATGTTTGAATGATTAATATATATAATTTTTTACATCATTTCTTGAAGATATTTTTCTTGACCAATATGGGTCATGTAGAGAGATTTAAAACATGTAGTGGACATGGTTATCTGTCTATCCATAAAGAGCTGCATAGTTTTCTGGAAACTCCTGAGGATTTCCATGCAGTGAGGCTGAAATGAAAAAGGGATTCCCTGAGGTGGCTTAGAGGTCTTTCAGTGTCTCTCGGATCTCTCGGGGTTCACCTCGCATGTCACTCAGTCACAGTGAACCACTCTATCCTTCTAGCCTTTATCTCATCTGTTTTATGTGATGAATCCTCAATGTTATTTCGAGTTTTCTTGAATATCATCAATGGATTTTATGCTTCCCGATGAAGATTTATCACATGATCTTCATGGACACTTGGGGTTTTTTCTATTTGAATTGCATCTCTATTTATTTTAGATGTATTTCAGGTCGTTTTTAATCACATTACAATTACAAACTGTGTGGCCTGGGGGAACTCATTTGATTATCCGGCGGGCCTCACAAGAGAAGGAAAGTTTGTTAAAGGGGATTTATTAGGACTTCTTCTAGGTTATAATCCATCCATGGAGACTTCACATGACCTTTAAATGGTCACGTGATCATGATTCCCTCATAAAATCATGTGATCTATAAGTGTTTGACCATCCTTCTCTTCCATTTCATTCGTTGGGAAAATAATATTCATATTAAGGTATTTCTTTCTTTTTTTATTTTTCATATGCTTATTTAGTGGGCATAAACAAACCTAAGAAATTAAATGGATATCATAGACATGTAATCATATCAAAACCTATGTAGAAATATATAGGTTTAATAATCATTTCAAAAATGAATAACTCGTTAAAAGAAGTGGGTTTCATAGAAATATAACACATGAAGGAGAACGAGTTCTATAAACATCATGTCATCAAAACATAAACCATTCAGAGTAATAATATAAATAGAAAATATGGATAAATTCCATGAAACATATAAGTAAAACTAATTAATGTCATATTATATGGAAATTAATTTGTAAATGTCATTTTAAAAAAAATTGGGAAAAATATCCATTCTCCTTCGATAAATACATTAGGAAATTATATAATTGTTTTGAAAAAACTTTTCTTTGAAAATAGATTTGAAAACATATAAATGATGTTTTGAAAACAATGAAAAATTTTAAAATAAATTTTCAATAAAAATGAGCATACAATAACATATTAAAAATTTGAAAACATTTTTGAAATCATGGATTTTTTAATAAAACCTTTTCCTGGTCAAGAAGTGAAATGAGATCAAATTTTCTTGAAAACAGTTTATTAATTATATTCAGTACCATAGAGTGTAAAATGGTACTAATACATGAAAATATCATGCCTAATAATAGGATGATACAATTAATTATTTTTATTGAAATATAGATCATTAGGTTTTCCAATGAATGCATAATCATAAATAGTATGATAAATAATGAGATTTTGGTAATAAATTGTTACCACTTGGTAACGTTGAATCGTAATCCCCTAAGTAATAACTTGATATTAATGGTTCTTAAAGTATCATTTAAATGATTATATTCATGAGAAAACATGTAAATGGTTATTGTATACACCTCATATAAAAATACAGGTTCATAACATGGCATGTGTCCAGAAGAAAGAAAATTGAGACAAAATTACTTTACTGATTTGGTAAATTTTGAAACATAAAACCCCTAAAATAAAGATAATAAAATTGATATGTACATACCCATATAATTAAGTATAATAATCATAAAAAAATCTTTGGTAATTATATACACTATATAAAATAAATATGAGGTGAACATTGCTTTTGTCTCATAGTAAATAAAATTGAGACGAGAAAAACCTTACCATAAATATTGACTTTATTCGTACACATTCAAAACACTTGTATAATAAATATAAGATTATTATAAATAAACCAAATAACCATATTATTATATCTAATATAATATATGATTTTTAGGACTTTATATTACCTATTTCTAATAACTTCATGTTAATGTTATGTTTTGGGTAATATCAACTTTGTTTTTTAATATATGTTTTGGACTATTTTTATTGAACCTATTACTTATATCATGATTTACTTATTTCCATAATGTTAAACATGATATAAATATCATATATATTCAGCATATATGTATTTATAATAATATATAAAATATTTAAATAAGGAATGAAATACCCAAATCATGGAGACGCTAGTCTGTATGTAAGCATGGACGTTGTTTCTATTTTCGTATCATATTAAAGGAATGTAATTAAATGAAATATATATATATATATATATAATATAACTCCATTATAATTATTATTTAATATATATTGTAATGACCCAAAATTTTGAATAATATTTGTTTCCTAAATTTGTGTGTCATTTCATTTTATACTCCCCAAAACTATATCATTTAATTAATGAATTTATACCTTTGTGTTTCAACTATTATATGATCGTTGGTCAATATGACCATTAAAAACTACATTATTAATGTTAAAATTATTTTTTATAAATTAAAATGATCTTGGTTAATTAATACAAAAAGAATATTTGACAGAATCATCTAGTAGACTTGGATCATATGAAGCCCATCTGTCAAAGCTTGGGAAGGAGGTAGCATCACTGGGCTTTTCTTTGGACCCAGCCCAATCTAAACTTCACTATGTGAAGCATGAATGGAATTTACTATGTGAGAAGTTCATGCTGATAGAAATCACCACTCGGTTAATGTTGTCCGAGCCACCCAAGATTCTTTCACCATATCACACCTTACAATTATGTCCTATGCATGTGTTATAAGGGGCTATGTAATGAATCTTTAGTTACTTTATGTAATGCTTTTGTATAAATAAAATTTTTACTTCTTATTATGGTAAAATTTGTGAATATCGAATTTCCAAATAAAATAACATGAATTTATAGATGTTCCTTTTTATTGATGAATTTTGGAAAAAATGGGTATTTTAAATATTTTTGTATTCTTTAAATAATTAATAATGTGAATTGAATTTAAAAAATGGTCTTCTATAGTTGTGCTCTGTAAGAAATTTAGATTCTAATAAGATTAACTTAATTTGTAGTGAATAGTAATGTATGAATTGTACAATAACCATATGAATAGTAATGAATAGTAAACCAACCAAAAAATAAAAAATTCACCCTTGAATGTATAAATATATTTTATACATCTTAAAATTTAAAAAACAATCATAGTTTTAGTTTTGGTATTTTAGTATGTCATTAATATTTTATTTAAAATTTTATAATTAATTTAAAATTTTAAAATAGAAATTTATTATCATAAAATTAAACCATAAATTGTTACTTTATTTTCTTATGGTTATACGGTAATTTATTGGGACCTTGATTACTTTCTTAAGGTGTTATAAAATGAATTATAGTTTTAAAGTTGTATTTTTGGAATAAATAATGATTTTATTTAAAAATTATTTTCATAAAATGGAGTTAATTTTTGAATTCAGAGCATCTATATTAGGTTAGAGTGAATTTTTGGGATTTTTCTGAAACGATTGATTCTTTGGTGAATAGTGAAAATACAGTTCGGAGATTTGGGTGTTTAATGACATCATTTATGATGTAATCATGATTTAAATAATCTGGTCGACTTTTGAATAGTAATATATGTTATGAGGTATCCCAAGTGGCTAATACCATGTGAAAATACCATGGTCAAGCCCATGGTTTTTCAAATACCATCGATGAGGTGTCCCTTGGAAATTAATAATTTATTCCCTCATTTTTCCAATAAATACCAAGCCATTCCCTCATTCTATTCATTCCAAAAATCCTCCTCAATGAATATCTGGTCCTTATACCTACAAAGGAGTCCTTCCAAGGTGCTTTGAAGCCTCCCAAGGTCCCAACCATTAAGATTTTGAAGTTACTCTTCAAGGTAAGGGATGCTTTCACCCTCCTCTTTTAAGTCATGACATCCAAATGTTATGTATTATAGTTCCATTTTATTATGTGGGGGTTTGTTATTATATAACTTTACTACTATCAATTTTATTTCCAAATTATGATAGACCCATTCCACACTAATCAATTGATTTTATAAATTTTTAAGTGACTCCATTAGGCTGCTGATTTATTTGTAAAAGAAATCACATCTTCTCTTTCCATTCAAGTTTCTCTTCCACATGGTATGACATTCAAATATCCATATCATGTTCTTATCTCCATGATATTCATTATTTATAATGTATTATGAAATATTTCTGAGTGGGTTGCCCTTGTACCCTCTCTTTTTAATTTTTTCTAGAAGGATGTTATTTAGCCATTATTCTGCAGAATTTTCATCTCAAAATTCATCTCTCTTTCTCTCAAAATTTCTCTTGTTTTATTTATGTGAATACCTATACCTATTTCTTTTCTATGGGTGTTCATAAATAAAAAAATGCTATATTTTATTCTGGAATTGGAATACATATAACCCTCACTCCCTTTCCATGGGGTATAAATAACAAAATGATCTTATTTTTTTAGAACTTTT
This sequence comes from Viscum album, assembly GCA_963277665.1. Taxonomy (NCBI): domain Eukaryota; kingdom Viridiplantae; phylum Streptophyta; class Magnoliopsida; order Santalales; family Viscaceae; genus Viscum; species Viscum album. Next base: position 1,370,572,354 of record OY728147.1, read on the forward strand.
AAAACATCACAATTTTGAAATAAAACCCATTTATTTTGTTCTCAATGGGTTATTTATGAAATGTTTTATTATGATATATGTGTATAACATGAAATTAAATACATATTAAGGGCGTACTATGATAGATCTCTAATGCATTGGATACAGAATTAATCTTTAGGGATGACTAGTTTCACGATACCTTGGCGAATAACCTAGGTAATTTTTATGACACTTTGGGGATGAACATTGGTGATAAGTTCATGAATGTCTAAATTAAATGTTGTAGCCACATATTCAAGTTTTGATTCATGTTTTTTATCATGATATTCCTATTATTCAATTTCTCATGTCTTTATGATTTTTATCATGTTCTTATTAATATTACTCAAGATCACATGTCAGCTGTTGCACGTGTTTTTCTTACTAAGCCTTCTTCTCAATCTTTCCTTTGATGTATGTATCCAGGTTATGAGATGCATTAATTTTTAATTAGGATGAACTTATGATGATTCCTTATAGGTGGATTAGAATAATGTTTTATTTTTTCATGTATTTTTGTTCCTTATTTCCAAGACAATGCACATTAAAGATCCTCTGTATGTAAAATGTAATGAAATGTTATGTAATAAAAAGGCAGGATGCCATAGTTGGTGTCAAAGGAAAGTTTAGTTATTTATGGAAATTAGGATTTAAAAAAATTAGGAAGAATACTATAGAAAAGTTTAAATATAGGTAAAATTACTTGTAATTTGGTGAGTATTTGGTAAGTGGTTTATCAAAAAAATACATCCATGTATGGATACGAGAAGGTAGAGGTGGCTCTGGCACAGAGGTACCAAGGAGTGAAAAATCCAACAAGGAGTTTCAGTCTTGTCCCAAGGTATCCTGGTAAACCACAACAGGCCTTGCTGTACTCTTGGTTACGACACTCCTAGGGGATATGTTTGGTTAATCATAATATTTTTATGAATCATTATGAACAATTTATAGAGAAATGTAATTTTTTAAAGAAAATACATAAAATCATTTATAGTTAAAATATTTAAATGAAATAATTTTATCACTAATGTTTTATTCTTTTAGAAAATGGTGGGAAATAGGAGGAATACTGCCTTTGGTGACCGCAATGGCCCATGGGCTAACGGCCCTCCGAATGAAGATGGAATGGAAAATTTCATTCAAATGATGAACCAGATGACTCAAGTTATGGGAAATAACTTGAATCAATATGAGAGACTGGTCTCTCCATGAAGGGAACAACATTATTTTATATCCTTTATGCGTCAAAGACCACCAACCTTCAATGGATCTACCAACCCATTGATTTCTGAATAGTGGATCAGCTCTATAGAGAAGATATTTTCAGTGCTCTGATGTTCTGAACAAGAGAAGGTTACCCTGACTATCTATCACTTAGAGGGAGAAGTTGATCAGTGGTGGGAACTTATTAAAAACACAAGTCCAAGAGTGGATGTTGAAGCTATAGGGTGGTAAGAGTTCAGAGGGATATTATTCAACAAGTATTTCCCTCGATCGATGAGAACAAGAATAGAGAAGGAGTTTCTCGAGCTAAAGCATAAGGATAATGAATCTGTGGAAAGATACGAGATGAACATCACAAGGAATTCACATTACAAAACTAGCTTTATAATGGATCCAAATGGTAAGTTTGATAGATTCTTCAGTGGACTGAGACCTGATCTGTGGAAGAATCTAGCCAACCAAGACTATGATATCTATGAGGAGATAATTTTGAGTGTGATGAAAGTAGAGCTTGAGTTTGGGGAGACACAGTAGTCTCATAAATCAAACAACAAGAAGAGATCAATGGGGCCCGGCTTAATAAGGATATTTGATCAGGGAAGAGGAGGAATGTAAGTGCAACCTTCCACATGTTATTACTATGGGAAAAAACATTCAGGGAACTTCCTTCTCAGGAATGAGAAATGCTACAAGTGTGGAAGAGATGGCCATATTGTGAGAAATTGTCATAGTGAGGTGAAACCTCAACTTACAAACACTAAACACAAGGGGAATATAGTGCAAGACCTACCTGATGTCTAGTTCTTTAAGTGTAGAAAACTTGGTCAATTTTCCAATCACATTCCAAATCTGAGGGTAGTGGAGAGGAACCACCATCAGCCTTAGCAAAGGCAAAGGGAGCAAGGTCATGCTTTTGATATCATGACAGCTGAAGTTGAAGCTCCAAATGATGTGGTAGAAGGTAATATTTTTGTTTTCTCAAATCTATCAAGTACTTCGTTTGATTCTTGTTCTATTAATTCCATTATTTCCACCATGTCTCTAAGGAATTTATAATCAACCCCTGATTTCCTAAAATTAGAGTTATCGGTCAAGACCTCTAGTGGGATTATCCATGCATCGTCAGTGTTTAGAAACTGAAGTATTTATTTTAGTGAGCACAATATTATCACAAATCTAGTAGTCATTCCCATGTTAGCAATTGACATTATACTAGGTATGGACTGACTCTCAATGTATAATGCTATGATCAAATACATAAGCAAGGAAATCTCAGTAGTCTTGAATGGAGAACTTGTAGTTATCATCCAAAGAAAAATATCTCAAACAGATATTTTTATAGAAGAGCCTCCTATATCCTTCTTTATGGAGTTTATTGGTGATGGAGAAGAAGGAAATGAGAGTCTGAAGATATAAAATTTCCCCATAATCAAGGAATATGTTGACTTATTTCCTGAGGATTTTCCTGGACCTCCCCCAGAAATAGAGGTATATTTCTCCTTTGAACTCGTACCTGAATCTAATATGATATCAAAGACCCCATATAGGATGGAAAATGTAGAGCTTGAGGAACTAAATAAACAACTCCAAGATATTTTTGAGAAAGGGTTTATCCAACCGAGTGTGTCTCTTTGGGGATCACGTGTTCTCTTTGTGAGGAAGAAGGATGGATCGATGAGGTTATGCATTGATTATAGATAACTTCATGGGATCACAATAAAAAACAAATACCCTATTCCAAGAATTGATGAGTTATTTGACCAACTTCATGGGGTTCAATTCTTCTATAAGATTTATCTTTGATCCGGTTATCATCAATTGAGGGTGAAGAAAGAAGATATTCTAGAAACCACATTTTGATAAAGATATGGGAATTATGAGTTTGTTGTTATGCCTTTTGGACAGACTAATTAACCAACTATTTTTATGCATTTTATGAATATAGTCTTTAAGGACTACCTTGATAACATTGTGGAAGTTTTTATTAATGATATTCTGATTTATTCCAAAAGTTTTGAGGAGCATGAGGATCATCTAAGGGTTATTTTTCAAACTCTACAGAAGGAGATGCTTCTTTAGAAGCTCAGAAAATGTGAATTCTGGTTAAAACAAGTTTCTTTCTTGGGGCACATTATTACCAATTAAGGAATCACAATTTACCTTACAAAGACAAAATATGTAGAGTAGTGGCCTCAACTTATAACAATAACTGAGATTCATAGATTCCTTTTAGAAGCAGTATATTATAGGAGGTTTGTGAAAAAAATTTCATGACTTTCTAACCATTATCCAAGATAACTCAAAAAGGGGTCAAGTTCATCTGGACAAAGGAGTGTGAGGAATGTTTCCAATAGCTGAATAAGAAATTGGTTACTACACCCATGTTAACTCTTCCCTCAAGTAGAGAAGGATTCATTATTTTTAACGATGCATCTTTAAAAGGTAATTGGTGCGTCCTCATGCAAAATGAAAAATTCATTTCTTCTCCATCTCGACAGTTGAAGGCTCATGAGAAGAATTATCCTACGCATATTCTAGATCTTCCTGTGGTTGTTTTTTCTCTGAAGGTATGGAGGCACTATATTTATGAGGAGAAATGTGATATATACACAGAACATAAATGTTTAAAGTATATTTTCAAACAAAAAATTGAACATGAGACAAAGGAGATGCTTAGAACTTCTCAAATACTATGATTGTTCAATTCATTATCATCCCAGAAGAGCAAACAAAGTTGTTGATGCATTAAGCATGAAATACGGAGTTTTTCGTTCCATGGTGAGGATTCAAAGATATCTTTTGATCAATGTCCTAGTAAAATAGGACATGGGAATTATAAGGGATGGGACATCATCAAACCTAACCCAAATGGTTTCTCAATCTTCATTACTAGAGAAGATCATGAAAGCTCATAAAGAATATCCTTTGTTATAGAAGAAGTATGTGGCTATGAATGATGAGAAGTTTCTTGAGTTCAATATTGATCAAGAAGGTGTACTGGAACTTCATACAAGACTGTGTGTTCCATCTATTCCGGAAATAAAGAAGGAGCTAATGGTTGAAGCTCATAGATCTAATTTCTCTATACGTCCTGGGAGAAAAAAAATGTATAGGGACCTTTGTAATCCTTATTGGTGGGATAATATGAAAATGGAGATTGCTGACTACACTTCAAGGTGCCTGGTATGTCAGCAAGTGAAGGAAGTGAAACAACTTCCTAAAGGGGTATTGCAACCACTACCCATACTAGCATGGAAGTGGGACAATAACACTATGGAATTTTTCACTGTTCTCCCTACAAAATAAAAAGGAAACAATGCAATATGGGTTATTATGAACCATCTCACCAAGACTACTCATTTTATCTCTATTCGTGATGATTTCTCTCTTGATCAACTTTCCAGGATTTACGTGAAGGAAGTCATAAGTCTGCATGGAGTTCCACTTTCTATCATATCTGATCATGATCCAAGGTTCACAGAAAAATTCTAGAGAAGTATTAAACATGCTCTGAAAACTGAATTGAATTTCAGTACAGTCTATCACCCCCAAAATTATGGCCAATCTGAATGAACTCTTTAAAAACTCGTTGATATACTGAGAACATGATCAATGTAAATAAAAGGTGGATGGGATCAACATCTCCCTTTAGATGAGTTCTCTTACAACAACAGCTTCCACTCAATCATTCAAATTTCACCCAATGAATCTCTACATGGGAAACGATGTAGAACTCCTACTTGTTGGGATGAAGCTGGTGAGAGAAGGCTTCTTGGGCATAATCTTCTGCAAGAGATGACAGAAAAATTTCACTCCATCCAGTAACACATTAAGGCTGCTCAGAGTTGGCAAAAGAGTTATGCTCACAACCATTGAAGGGACATGTATTTTGATGTTGGTGACAAGGTCTTTCTTAAAATTTTACCTTGGAAGAGAGTCATGAGTTTTTGGAAGAAAGGGAAGCTCATCCCTAAGTACATTGGCCCCTATGAAATCCTTTATCGTGTAGGAGCATTTTCCTACCATCTTTTACTTCCTTCAAATCTTGCACAAGTTCAGGATGTCTTCCACGTATCCCTCTTGAAGAAGTATATACATGACCCTTCACATGTACTAAATCATGAGTTCAAACAATTAGAACATGACCTCTCTTATGAGGAGCATCCAGTTGAGATCTTGGATCGTATAGACAAGGTTTCAAACAACAAGACTACTCGCCTTGTTAAGGTGTTGTGGAGGAACCACAAATATGCGAAAGTCATGTGGGAACCAGAGGAGTCTATAAGGAAAAAGTACCCACACCTTTTCTATTCTTAGGGTATGAGTTAAAATTTTGGGGATAAAATTTTTGAAGGGGGGAAGAATGTAACGACCCAGACTTTTGAATAATATTTGTTTCCTAAATTTGTGTGTTATTTCATTTTATACTCCACAAAACTATGTCATTTAATTAATTAAGTGATACCTTTGGGTTTTGACTATTATAGGACTATTGGTCAATATGACCATTGAAAACTAAATTCTTAACATTACAATTATTGTTTATAAATTCAAATGATATTGGTTAATTAATACATGGAAAAACAGTCGATTGCATCATCTATTAGACTGGTGCCATATGAAGCCCATCTGTCAGAGCTTGGGAAGGAGGTAGAATCGTTGGGCATTGCTCTAGACCAAGCCCAAGCCGAACTTAAACATGTGAATCTTGAACGGAATCTCCTAAGGTATAAGTTCAAGATGATAGAAATCACCACTCGGGCAATGTTGTCTAAGCCACCCCAAGATTTTATCCCCATAGCACACCTTACACTTAGGTCTTATGCATGTGTTAAAACGGGCTATGCAACGAATCCTTAGTTACTTTTTGTAATCCTTTTGTATAAATATAATTTTTACTTCTTATAATAGTAAAATTTGTGAATTTTGAATGTCAGAATAAAATAGGATGAATTTATAGAAGTTCATTATTTATGATGAATTTTGGAAAAAAGGTGTATTTTAAATAATTTTCTATTCTATGAATAATTAATAACATGAATTGATTTTCAAAAAATGGTATTCTACAGTTGTGTTCAGTAAGAAATTTTGAGTCTAATAACATGAAATTAATTTTTAGTGAGTAGTAAAGTATGAATAATAACATACCCGTATGAATAGTAATGGATAGTAAATCGACCAATAAAATTGAAACTTCACCCATTATTGTATAAATAAATTTTAGACATCTTAAAAGTGAGAAAATGACCATAGTTTAAGTTTTTGTATTTTTTATAGGTCATAAATATTTTATTTACAATTTTATAATTAATTTAATAATTTAAAATGGAAATGTATTTTCATAAAATTTAATCATAAATTGTTACTTTATTGTCTTATGGTTATACAATAATTTTATGGGATCTTGATTACTATCTTAAGGTGTTAGGAAATGAGTTATAGTTTTAAAGTTGTATTTTTGGAATAAATAATGATTTTATTTAAAAATTAAATTAAAAATATTTAGAATAATATTTTCATAAAATTTATTTAAAATTTGAATTCAGAGCATCGATATTATGTTAGAGTGAATATTTGGGATTTTTCTAAACAGTTGATTTTTCGGTGAATAGTAAAAATACAGTTTTGAGTTTCCGGTGTTTAATGACATCATTGATGATGTAATCATGATTTAAATAATCTGGTCGACTTATGAATAGTAATATATGTTATGAGGTGTCCCATGTGGCTAATACCATGGGAAAATACCCTGGGAAATCCCATGGTTTTGTAAATACCACTGATGAGATGTCCCTTAGAAATTTATAATTTATTCCCTCACTTTTCCTATAAATACCAAGCCATTCCCTCATTATTTTCATTAAAAATAATCCTCAACAAATATCTGGTATTTATACCTCCCAAGGAGTCCTCCAAAGATTCCCTCAAGCCTCCCAAGGTCCTGACCTTCAGGATTTTTAAGTTACTCTTCATGGTAAGACAACCTTTCACCCTCCTCTTTTAAGTCATGACTTCCTTTATGTTATGTCTTATAGTTACTTTTTATTATGTCGGGGTTTATTATTCTATATCTTTAATACTTTACATTTCATTTACAAATGATTATAGACCCTTCCCGCTCTCATCAATTTATTTTCTTAATTTTTAGGTGACATCGTTAGGCTTCCAATTTTTTTTAAAAGAAATCACATCTTCTCTTTCCTTTCAAGTTTCCCTTCCATGTGGTATGACATTAAAATATCTATACCTTTTTCTTATATCCATTTTATTCTTAATTTATAATTTATTATGAATTATTTTTTATTAGGTTACCCTTGTACCCTCTTTTTTTAATTTTTTCTAAAAGGATGTTAGGTAGCTGTTTTGTTGCAGAATTTTCATCTCAAAATTCCTCTCTCTTTCTCTCAAGAAATTATCTTGTTTTATTTATGTGAATACCCCTAAATATTTATTTTCTATAGGTTTCCATAAAAAATGATATATTTGATTCTGGAATTGACATACACATAACCCTCACTCCCTTTCCATGGGTTATAAATGACTTTATGATCTTATTTTTTTGAACTTTTAAAAAGTCACAATTTTGAAATGAAACCCATTTATTTTGTTCTCTATGGGTTATTTATGAAATTTCAGATTATGATCTATGTGGATAAATGAAATTAAATACATATCAAGGGTGTGACCTGATAGTGCTACAATGCATTGGGTAAAGAATTAATCTCTAGAGATAAGAAGTTTCACGATACCTTGGTGAATAACCTTTGTAATTTTTATGACACCTTGGGGATGATCCTTGGTGATATGTTCATGAAAGTCTAAATGAATTTTTTTAGCCACATATTCAAGTTATGATTCATGTTTTTTATCATGATATTCATATTCTTCCATTTCTCATGTCTTTATGATTTTTACCATGTTCTTATTAATATTGCTCACGATCACATGTCAAATGTTGCACTTGTTTTCCTCAATGAGCCTTCTACTCACTATTTTTGTGGATGCAAGTCTCCTAGTTATGAGATGAAGTAATTTTTACTTAGGAAGAACTTATGATTAAGCCTTATAAGTGTATTATAATAATTTTTTATGTTTCCATCTATTTTGTTCCTGATTTTGAAGTAACTATACTTTAAAGATTTTATGTATGAAAAATGTAATGAGAAGATATGTAATAAAAAGGTGGGATGCCATATATATCATATAATTTCACTAGAACCATCATTAAAACATTCCATAAAGAAATTTAATGAATCATATCACTTTAATGAGATAATATTCCACACGTCCACAAATGAAGATATCATATTTACACAAATTGTAAAAACTGAATTTATTTTTTAAATAATAATTAAAAAAGAATAAAGACATAATAAATATAATATATATCAGATGAAAAAAGTTTTTACATTAAAATTCACACCAATGAGAGGTGGTAAAGGAAAAAACAAACATCATCATTTTGTGAGGTGGTAGTCCACCATAGACATGAATGGTAAGTTTGTTAACCATTAGATGGAAGTGTGTATAAGTGTAGGCCAGACCCTTAGAATAAAAAAATATCAATATATTTAGAATAATAATTTTATTAGATAATAATGTAATAATAATATTTGAGGGTGTAGAATGAAAAAAATACAAAAGATCTAGAGGAGAGATGTTACCTCTTCTTTGGGTAACTTCTCTTGGTTTGCACCAAAGGGATACCTTGGTTGTCATAATGCCCAAATTTAGGTTTATTTGATAAATTTAGGTATTTTGGTAGATTATATTTGTATATTTTTTTGATCCAAATATCTTGAGAGGCGTGAATAAGTGTAATGAGATAGTTCCTTTTTTTAGTGGAGGAGGAGTGACATTCCTATAAATTTTGGAAAAAATAATTCCACCCACATTATTCCAATTTAATGTGAATCCAATAATAGTAAAAATTATATAAAAGGTAGTATGAAATCTATATATGAACATGAAATATATTTTTTACAATTTTAATTTCATTTTTTTCTTTAATATTAATGCTTAGTTCTTCAATAGTCTAATTTTTCTCTTAATCACAATTATTAATTTTAATCAATTTCAATAATTATTTTTCTAGAAAAAAAGGATTAACTTATTATAAATTATAAATTATGATGACTCAAAATGTTTAATCCATTTTTTTAAATTCCATTCACATATGTGGTATAAATTAATTTAAATATAATCCCATAGACAGGAAGATAATGAAGGGTTTTAAAGCGAAAAGGTCCAAAATTTTGATATGTCTTTATATATAATTTCATTGTGAAATTCGTTAAAATAACCTGAATTAGATTAATTGATGTATAATGGATCTAATTATTCTTTAAAACAAAATTGTAACATTATTTAACTATATCAATAAATTATATTAAAAAGCAGGTTTGATATAAAATTTAGTTTTTTTAATTATTCATCAAAAATTGAAACTTATCGAAAAAACATTACATTTTCACCCAAAATAAATTTTCATATTTAAATTCAAAAAATGATGTTTAGTTTATAAAATAAAAATTCTAAAATTTTCAAATCATATTTAATAGTTTTCCCCATTAAAATTTGGTAAAATTACATTTTAGAAAGATATATCTTTTTATTCATAAAATTGGAATTATTCCTATGTTATACCTATAAAATATATTGGATGGGTATCAAAAATATTCATTGAATATATAATATATAATTTTCTTTTGAAACATTATTCAAAGTGGTTTTTTTTAATTTATTGAGATAAAATTGGGTTTGTACATAGAAAAATAGTATTCTTATAAAAGTAATTTCTAACTAATGAGATTGTTATCCATTTTCAAATGTTTTCATCATGGAGATATTCCACTCATACCACTTTTAGTGCTATATTTGGGGTATAATAGTATGTAATCGCCACTGATTTTTTAAGATATGTGGTGTGATGAGGGATTTAGGGCTGTGGAAGGCAGTGATAGAATTTGTGGGTCGGCGTGTGTTCCTCAGATACATTAGGCAACCCAAGTCTTGGAAGGAAAGGGACCAAGAGGATTGATGACCTTAATCGGTGATGAATTTTGAGCAATACCGGTTTACAGGTGATGAACTATGGTGATGATCTCAGATGGGCCAATAGAGACTGACGAGGGATGCAATTCAGCAACAAAGGCTGGCAACAGAGGCATTCTATGGCATGGTAGAACTCAGATTTAGTCAATAGCTTTCCTTTTGGGTTAAATACATTGTAGAGCTATGGTGATTTTGGGGAGGATATGACCGGAGAGATTTGTAGGTGTTGGGATCCCAATGAATTGTGTTGGGATCCTTCTAGGGATGTGAGAGCACCTGTGGATTTCTTGCACAACAATGGACCCATGTTATCATCGCAGATCGAGGGAGCGATCAGGGTGGGATGAGGCTAGATTGAGTGGGCTTCTGGAAAGGGTTAGGTGTGTCATAGATTGGGATGTAGGTCGGAGATGGAAAAATCAGATCGAAAGGCAGTGTGCTATAAAGAATACATGCAGGGAAATTTGGTGCGATTGATGCGTTGTGGATGTCGGGATGTGGGAGGGAGACCTGCTATAAAGTGATGCACTATGGTTTTATCAGAATGTGGGTGACTACCTGGGAAAATCTATCAATATTGTTATTCCCTCTATTTTATTGGATTGGATGTGGATTTTGGACTTTTTGTCTTTTTTATGGGTCTTAGGACCATCTATTTTTGTTTAGGAGGAAATGTTTTTCCTTTTCTCTAATTTGGTGGTACTTTTATGTACCACGTGTTTGATTGTATCTTTATCTAAATTTTAATTTTCAATAATAATTTTTAATGTCAAGTATGCATAGCCCGGAACATTCTTGGTTAATCATAACTTCCATTCCAAGAGTTAGGTGGAAGCTATAATAATATTTTAATAAAAATAATTATATTATATTGTAGTTGGGTAAAACTCAGCCTTTCAAGTTACACAAACTATCAAAAGAACACAACTATTTATGTAACAAAAGACAAACATTGTGTTTGATGTATGGATATTTTATCTATGTTTTTCATATAGTTAAATATTTACTTGATGATTCATATAATAAAAATAAAACTTAGTGATTTCATATTTCAAAATCTATATTTAGGATTTCATGAAATCAAAAATATAGAAGAGAAAAAATTAATTCAAAAAATATTTCAAAAATCAGAAGATGTTATATTATACCCCGTTAAAATTAATTTCACCCACAAAATTAATCTAGGTTATCAAAGTTTTAATACTTTATTATTCCATTCAAAGAAACCCAAATCATAAAAAATAATACTAAAACATCCTTTAAAAATGGAATGTGGGAACCAATAAAGTTACCTAAAGTAACTCATATCTAGGTTTCCACATGGTAAAACCTATGTGGAAAGTGAAAATATGGACATGGAAGAGAGTCTAACTATCAATTTTTGATGGATATTGATAGAGAAAATGGTTAGGAGAAAATCAACAATCACAAATCCATAACCCAAAGAGGCATTAAAAAGATCATTTATATCATCATAAATGATGATTACTTTACAAAATTTTATTTCAATACCCTTTTCTCTAATGTGGAAGAATTTTCATGAGAAGATATACTTACATGATTTTAAGAATACCTTACCCTTTATTATTCATAGATCAACTTACACTTCATCTATTATTCCAAGAAATAAAGGTGAATTTTGTATTTATGAAGAATTGATAGATCATGAGATCCATAAATCGAATGGTAGGTGATTCCATCTTTCCTTATCACAAAAGAAAGGCTATCACAAGTTAACAAACTTGAATAAATCATTGTATGGAGATTCAATGATTTTATATCTAAAACTACTTCCAAATGTTATCTTAAACCATTCAATTAATGGTTAACCTTATAATCCTTTTAAAAGTTGAAAATTAAATACTTTAGAATGAATTTCAATAAATTAGCTTAACAATGATCCACCGTATATCTTATAGTAGCTCTTTGTTGTCACAATACAAACATGTGAATACCTTTTTCATGTATTGTATTGAAACATGGTTATAACACGAATTACCATATATCCTTATTGAAAACATGCATGTTTCTTTATTCCAATGTATATTGGAAATATTCAATAAATCCAAAAAAATTGTAAAATACATCCATAATGGAACAAATACTTTTTCGATAAATCCATTATCATTTCTAAGGTAATCAGTACTATCTAATTTACTTATTCATATCCATCACATAATTATTTAAACATTAGGAACATAATCTATGTTATCCAACACATCATTATCTCAACATTTGGAATATATTAAGGTTTATATTTCCTTTAACCATGTTCTTACCATAAACATAACATTTCCATTAAATCACTTTTCTAGTCCATCAAACCATTCAACATATTCTTGTAAATCCATAGAAAAAACATTAAACTCAACAATCCTTAAATATTTCACAATTCATAATTCTGGAATTCAAATACATAAACACATTGATTATTCTACTTCATTCATAATCCACTAAAAAGGATACCTTATCCTATTACATAGTAACTACTTCCTTTCACATTTCATCTATAGTATCATCAACATAAGTAATATAACCATTACTCGTACCACATAGCTAATACTCTTCATGTGCTTTCCACTTGGGTCATCAATTTTTATAATGACTATTCATTCTACACATAAAGAATTTAACATTAAATGATTTATTAGGAAGGCCAATATTCCCATCTGTTACGTTAACCTATCTCTTCATTTTTCTTTTGCAGATACTTGCTTTGTGTTATTATTTTCCACTGTCAAAATATATTATTTTTCATTTAATACATTCATTAGGGTGATTCTTTCCACAATATCATCACAAAGGAAACTGAATCTATATTCTTACATGATATCCATTACCCTAACTCTTAGTTAACACCTTTATTTTCATCTTTGGTGAGTCAGAGAGTTGGTTACGGTACACATTGATAATCATTTTCCCTAAAAACGTATTAGCAATAATCACAACTTAATTCACTCCAATGATCATCCCATTTGACTACTCATCAGAAACTTTTCCATCGCATTCCACCTTAACACAATTATTTTTGGTTCCCTCAATTTACTAAAATGTGAAATAAAAGTGTGAGCATGAATTATCATAGTTGAAAACCACATAATCAAGATAAATCACTACTAGGATATCCAAATTATGATATCATCCTATGAAACCATAGGGTTATCCTTTGATACACCCCTCGACATATCCTTATAACTATATATAGAGATATCACTATGATTTTTCAATCCTAGTTTCTAAATTTTGAATAAACCATTCCATTTATACCAACTATAGAGACCAGGCTTAACATACACTAATATTACATCATTTTAGATAAATATTCATCACATTACAAAAATACATGCTTGATAACCATAATAGTTTGGTGTCTTTGGAACCTTGGAAATACAATCATTTAACATTGTGAAAGCCCTTTAAAATGTCCCTTAAAGATATTTCCCTATATTTCTCTAAAATAATAACATTTATTTATAACATGGGTAAAGGAATCATAATAAAGGGGTGATATAAGATGCTTAGAAAGGTTAAACAAAGGATATACATAAACCTAACATAAACATTGGTGTATGAGAACATGTTCTCAACATTGGAAAATAATACCCTACATATCAATGAACATAAAAATGAATCATGGAACAATGATTGGTATTTTATAAGACATGAATCAGAAGTGAATCAAGATAATTATCCATGAGATAATAATATAGCAATAAGGAATAGAATTTGTGTCAGATAAAAAAACATATAACAATGATTTCTATGGTAGTCAAGGATTAATTCCAGGTCTATATTAGTGGAAGGGTTTATTCCCCAAACCATCCCAGTAGTCAAGGATCACTCTAAAGTGCATAATAGCGGACAAGGTCCTTTACTGAACCATGTTCACACCCCATTCCATCCTTTCTTACTAAATTAGTTTCACATCCTGTCCAGACCCTATATTATAGAACTCACTTCACTCCTCATTCCAGCAATGTATTATTAAACTGGGTTCACTGCCCATTAAAACCATGTATTACTAAACTGATTTAACTCCATTTTCCATCCATTTATTTCTGAACCTATTAACTCCCCATTCTAATCATTTCTAATTCATGAGACACAAATCATTACCCAATGAATCAAATGGCGATATAGGTCTCACCCATATTATAATGAAATCATACATATGTATGATAGAATATTATAAACAATCATATAAAAACCAATGAAATGAAATGGGTATCATAAACCAGTAATAATATCCTTAACCTATGGATAAAGAGACATATTTCATAATGATTTCATCAAATCTTAAAAAATGAAAATATGCAGGTTTTCAAAACATATAACTTGTTAAAGATAAACTGGTTTCGTAAATATCCTATCACCAAAAAATAATCCATTTATAGAAAGAATATGAATTGAAATTTGGGATAAATTCCTATAAATTCATGATTAACACCAACATATTTCATCATATATGGAAAATAATTTTTAAATATCTTTATAAAATCATTCCATGAGTAAAATATCATTTCTTCTTTGAAAAGAACTTTTTTTAAAATATAGAGCATTTTTAAAAGCCCTTTTCTTTGAAAATAGATTTTAAATATTTTAATGGATGATTTGGAAACCATTAAACATTTAAAAATCCATTTTCCTAGAAAATCATAGGAAAATAAAATCTTAAAAAAATAATTTTTTTTCAAAATAAGTTTTTTTTAATATAACATATTTATGACAAAAAAGAGAAATGAGATCGTATTTTCTTAAAAGAAATCATAATTATCTTAAGTACCAAAGGTTGGAAATTTGTACTAATACATGAATATATATTGACCAAATTCAGGATAAAAAAATTCAAGAGTGTTCTTTAATGATAAATTATATGGTTTCATCAATGAAATCATAATCAAAAATAATCTTCAAAAAAGATGATATTGTTTCAATAAATACTGACCATATGGTAACATTGAATCTAACTCCCCATGTAATAAAATGACATTAAATTAAGAATAAAATTTCATGGAAATAAAAATATTCATAAGAAAACTTGTCAAAGGGTTGTTTATATACTTCATGGAAGAATATAGAAGCATAACATGGCATGTGTCTCAAATAAGGAAAATTGAGAAAATAATACTTTATCGCTTTGGAAACATTTGAAACTTTAAACGCATGATATAAATATCATAAAATGGATATATAAATACCCATATTTTTAGTATAGTAACCATATAATAAATCCATTGGTATTATAGACACCATATATAAGAAATATGAGGTGAGTGTGGCTTGTGTATCATGAAAAATAAAAGTGAGATGAGAAATCCATTACCACATGTCTTAATATTAGTCATACATGTTCAAACCTATTTTATAATAAATATATGTTTATTATAAATCTTCCTCAGAAACATATTATTATATCTAATACCATATATGATTTTTTTATGACTTTAAATTTACCATTTATTAACAACTTCATGTTAATATTACAATCTAAGTAATAACTGCTTTGTTTTTTCATATATGTTTTGGCTTGTTATTCTTGATCCTCTTACTTAGATCATTATTTATTTATTTAAAGAATTTATAAAATGATATAAATATCTTATATATTCATTATATATGTATTTATAATAATCTATAAATTATAGAAATATGAAATTGAATACACGGTTCATGGAGACAGTAGGTCGTATGTAGGCATGGACGTTGTTTCTATTTTATTATCTCATTGAAAGAAAGAAAATAAATGATATATATATATATATATAATAAATTTAAATTAGAATTATTATTTAATATATATCATATAATTTCACAAAACCCATTTAAAATGTGAACGAAACACATCTCTTTGAGGAGGTGGTAGTCCACACATCCACAAAATAAGTTATTATATTGACACAAAATGGAAATCATGAAGTAGGTTTTATATAAAAATTAAAAAAGAATAAATAAATAATAAATTTAATATATATAATATAAAAATATATTTTACATCATAATTAAACCCATGATATTTTCTAAAGAAACAAACGAAAAACATTGTTTCACGAGGCGGTAGTCTGCCGTCGACACAAACGTTAAGTTCATTACATATTAGATGGAGGTTTTGTTAAGTGTATGTTAGACCCTTAGAATAAAATAGATCTATGTATTTTTATGATACTGATTTTTTTATATAATCATGTAATAATAAGAGTTTTAGGGGTGGATAATGAAAATAAAATAATGGATCTTAAGAAAGTATGTTACATCTTCTTTGGGTAACTCCTATTGGTTTTCACAAAAGGGTTCTCTGGGTTGTATTTATGCCCAAATGGATATGTATAAAAATAAGGGAGGGATTTTTTGGTATTATTTTCTCATATTTTGGGTAACAAAATGTTATTGGGGGTGTTAATAAGTATGAGCAGTGAGTGCCTTTTATAGTGGTGGCGGAGGGGCATTATTGTAAATTTTTGAAAAGGAAGTATCATCCATGTTTTTTCATGTAATGTGGCTCCTATAATGGTATTAATTAGATAAAATGTGTAATATGGTAGAAATATGATAATAATTTTAATTTTTTAAAATTTTATTGGTCATTTTGGGCATTATGTTTAAGACTTAGTCCCTTGTTAAGTTAATTATTCTGCTATTTGATGAAATTATTTTTAATCACTTTCACTAATATTTTTGGAAAAAACTAATTTGATTGTGTTATATGTTATAAATTATAATTATTAAAACAATATAATACATTTTAAAAAATTAAATTCAAATAATTGGTATATATTAAAATAAAATTAGTCTCATAGATGGGATGACAATCTAGGTTATTAAAGAGAAAATGTCCAAATGTTTGAAATGTTTTTATATCCAATTTCAACGTGAAATTGCTTCAAATGATGTAAATTGGATGACATAATACATAATTGATATAATCATTATCTTAAACAAAATTAAAACATAGTTTTACTATATATATAAATTAGATGAAAAATAGTTTTGAATTAAAATTTAGTTTTTTCACTATTTATCAAAAAATGAAACTTCTGAGAAAAATACAAAAATTTCACCCAAATTAAATCTTGGTATTCCTCTTTAAAAATAATATTTATTTTTTCAAAAAAAAAATATTGATGTTTTAAAAATCATAGTTAAAATGTTTTTTGCACTAAAAGGTGTTTAAAATACATCTTATACAAATATATCTTCATGTTCATAAAATTTGATTTATTCATATTTTATAACAATAAAATATATTGGATGAGCATAAAAAATATTAATTGAATATATAATATATAAAATTTATTGAAAACATTAAGAAAACCGGTCTCTTTAATTTTTTGTGATAAAATTGTGGTTTTACCTAGAAAAATACTTTTCTTAAAAAATTAATTTCATTATTTTCAAATTGTTATTACATTCACATATACTAATTGATAACCAAAAGATTCATTTTATATACATGTATAAATCATAATTTAAAATTTTAGTTAATATTATTCATAAATTACATTTCAACACCTAGGTGGTAGAAATAATAATATTTAAATAATATTATTAATAGTATATTTTAGTTTAGTAAAACATGGCCTTTCATGTTACTCAAGCTATCGAAGGAACCCGAAATTGCGTGTAACACAAGATAATCATCATTTTTCATATACCAAAAGTTGATTTAAGTGTTTCATGTAGTGCAATATTAACTTGGGGATGCACATAATTCAATCCAAACAAATTTATTTTATTTAAAAAATCTATATTCACTATTTCATGATAGGAAATGTATAAAAAAGATTAAATTAATTAAAAATATATATTTCAAAAAATTGTGAGACTCACCTAATTGAATGGAAAAGAAGAGGTGGATATTTCCCTTACCTTGGGAAGTATCTTCTTAAAGATTGGAGAGGGAATCCTTAATACCTTGGAGACACCTTTACCAGAATTTATAGAAGGGAAATGTGTAGAATTTCATGATTAATTGATTTGGATAATAAATGAATAGAAGGATGGGTGAGTATTTATAATAAAATATGATGAATTGTTTAGTAATTTCTAAATATTGGTATTTTAAATCTATGTTATGGAAAATGAAACCCCATTAACTTATACATGGATTTTATTCATGTTTTTATACATTTGAGCCATAATTCATAAAATTTTAATGAATTAGAACTCAATTTTGTTTGTTAATATTACTTTGGAAATGGAAAAATAAATTTTCCACGAAATATAGTATTCAACATTAAAATTAATTTTAGGAATTGGAAAGTTGATTATACGTTTTGGGATTTATTTAAATTATATAAAATGTTTATAAAAAATCTATTTAAGATTATTCCTTAAGTTTTATCAATTATTACATCCCTAGTACTTCTTTTTGAAGCTATAAAACATACTGTAAATGTAGAACTATATTTTTACTCTTCACTGTGAAATAAATTAATTTAAAATATTCTCAAAATTTTAATGCTATGATTTAAAATATTATGTCTATTTAATCAAGATAATTTCATGAATATGGGAATTTTATCTTTTAAATGAAAAATCGTTATTTATAGAAAATTAATATTTTTTATGACATATTCAACTTTATAATGCTTAATATAAATTTCCTAAGACATTATAAAATTATATAATCTTTAATATTTAAATAAATGATATTTTATTGGTATATTTCATGAAGGAAAATTCTGTTTATAATAATTGAATTTATTATAAAAATTTAATATATTTTCTAAAAATAAAATTTTATTTTATTTATATCCAAAAATGTATTTATAAAATTTATCTTATTTTCATGAAACTTTTATTGAATAAATTAATAATGAAAATGAAATTTGAAGAAATAACCTTTACATTTATTCAATGGAAATTATACTTTTATGTTACTGATTTATAGATACAAAATCCCTTATTACACTAGCATACTTCCTATAGATAAGGTGTGCAATGAGGGTTGTTTCATAGGTTGTCTCAGCTAACATTGATATAGTGGAAATCTACACTAACTCAAACTTCTCCCACAATCAATTTAATTTAATCTAAACTTAATGATTCTATTCTTGGGATTATTCGGATGTGAACCCCAGTGCACTTCCTCCCATCTAAATTCTGAAAAATGGGCTCCAATTTCAGGATCCTACAAGTTGAGCCATCTTTTATCCATTCTTCATCAATTATATTTTTTCATTACACCTTATAAATTCTAATTCTAATCATAAAATTGTTATCAATGGTCACAATGAACTTGATTACATTGAAAATGGTTATATAAACCAATGTTCACTTGAAGTAATGATCATATAATAATGGTAACATGTCTAATTTCATCATATATATTTACCACCCAACATCAACATTTACTACTTTATACCTAAAGGTTTTTTATAGTTCCTTCAATAATGTATACTATATTCACAATTTTCCATTTTCTTTCAGAAGATTTCATGGAAGGTATAACCTTCTTGGCATAGTTTTATTATATGAAATGCACAATTGTGTGGTTCCATGTTTGGATTTTATATCCTCTTACTAGTATTATCTATTGTAATCAGTATTATTACTTTACATGTAATAATTTTCGGTAATAATATTTCTATGTACTTCCATTTTTCAATATAATAAAATAATCATTATTAAATAAGGGTTATTATATTAATCATAAAATTAATTTTCTATTCATTTAATTCTACCATTTTTAGTAAATTTCATCCAAAAAATTCGACTCTTACCTAAAAAGGGGTTATTTTTCCTTTAATAATTCTTTAGGCTCCCAAGAAGCTTCTTCAAACTTTTTATTTCTCTATAATACTTTCAAAAGTCATGTTAACATGTTCATAAAAAATTATTCCCTTGTTAGAAGAATCTAGATTGGTTTCACTCCATATGATAGATCAGGTTCTAATTTCATACCATTTTTGTCTATTATATGTGTTAGTACTGAAAAATACATTCTTAATAGGGACACATGGAATATGTTGTAGAAATCAGAATGTTTTTAGGTAGTATAATATGATAAGTAGTTGTTCCATTTCACACCAGAATATCACATTATCTAATGTACCTTTGAACCAGTTTTCCATTCTTTTATAACCTCATTAACCCTTTAAATATTGATATATTGATAAAAACATTATCCTCAACATGAGATTATAGGTCCTTTATTAAGTTGTCATCATAACCTTTCTATAAACTATAAGAATCATCGATGTGTTTCTAAATCACTTATATCTTCTATATAGTTTCTTTCAAAATGTTCGGTCCTAATAGTTTTCCTTCTCCAAAATCATCCTAGGATATTAGAGTTCTGCACCTCTTCCTAGAGAGTGTTTCCTATAGATCCATTTTAATGCTTGAGTGAAAATTATTTTTATAGGATAATTATATAGGTGGAATACATTGATCCCAAATACCTTGAAAATAAAGTGATATATCTCATAACATTTCTTACAATTTTTGAATAGCCCCATCAGACATCCCCATTAGTATGAGGATGATTGGATGTGATTAGGATTACTTCTAAATTCATAGTATTTTGAAGGATATTCAACAACATGGAAGTAAATCTTGGATATCAATCAGAAATAATCGATATTGGTGCTCCATAAAGTCTCTATACTTTGTAAATATTAAGTAAATATATGTGATCTTTGAATAAATCATCCCTTATGGTAATTAAATGTTTATAATTTTACAATCTATCATCAATTACCCATATATAATTGTCTCCACTATATATATTAGGAAGGCCAGTGACAAAGTCTATAGTGATGTTGTCCCACTTCTATACTGGTAAGGGTAATGGTTTTCTTGCCACTTTTAGAATTATTTACTCTACCTTCACATGTCGAATCACTGAGCACCTTTTAGTCTAAACATCAATCTCCCTTTTTCATTTTACCCCACCAAAAATGTTCACAAAGGTCCCTATAAATTCCATTACCTCCATGGTTTACATAGAATATATATTTTTGAGATACAATCATCATCTCCTTCTTTATCTCTGGAATATATGGAATACATAGCCTTGTCCCAAATTTCAACACATCTTATTGTTTAATATTGAATTCCAGAAAAATCCTACTATTCATATCCATTATTAATTTTTATCAATGGGTCACATCATTGAGATTTATTGATCTTCTATTGTAATTACAGTTGATAAATCTGTTGGGATTGGTTTTATGATGTCACTTCCCTTATGATTCCCATGCCCAACCTTACTAGTTCCTTGATCATTGGATCTTCTTCAATCCTCATCATTTCAAGAACACTATGATATTTCCTACTCAATGCGTCAATGACTTTGTTTTCTCTTCTAAGGTGATAAAGAATTTTAAAATTATAGTCATTGAGGAAATCCAACCATCTCCTTGGTCTCATGTTTATATCCATTTGTGTGAATATATACTTCAAAATTTGGTGGTATGTGTATATATCACACTTTTCCCCACAATGATAGTGCCTCCATATCTTTTGAGAAAAAATGACTATTGTTAACTCTATTTCATGGTTAGGATATTTCTGTTCATTAGGCTCTAACTTTCTCAATGCATAATAAATCACTTTTTTCATGTTGCATGAGTGAATATACAAGTCTCTTTATGTATTAATCACTATGAATGATAAATGATTCCCAGTTAATGGGTAATGTCAACAAAGGTGCACTAACCAGCCTCTTCTTCAGTTCTTGGAAACATTATTCTCACTATTTTATATAGAAAATATTAACTCCCTTTCAAGTAAACATGGTTAGTGGATTATAAAACACTGAATTTTTTTCACAATCCTTCATTAGTGTCCTACTATACCAATGTAACTATGAATAACAGTTACAATTGTCTAAAATAGATACTTCTCTATTACATTTATCTTTGCTGGATCTATAAAGACTCTTTCACCAGTCACATTGTGTCACAAGATTGTGAATTGTTTTATCTAGTACTCACATTTACTAAATTTACCAAAAATATTCTCTTTCCATAGATTTTGGAATATGGCCCTTACGTTATCTTCATTGCATCAATGAATTTTATAATATTTCAAAATATTTCAAATAAAGGTTGCCATAAGTTTATCATGTTTGTCCCTAAATACACTATTAATAAAATAAATAAATATGGAAATGACATTAGTCCACCTAAAGGGAATAATAAAAAACATGTAATTTTCATATCATGATTGATTGTAAATATTTGGGATATCTTCATTATTCACCCTCAAAAGATGATACCACGATCAGAGGTAAATCTTGGAGAATAATTCAGCCCCATGAATATGGTCAACCAAATCATAAATCCTAGGAAGGTTATGTTTGTTCTTCACTATGATCCCATTAACATCTCTATAATAAATGCATTTCCACATTGATTCATCCTTCTTATTTATAAAGAGAATATGTGCTCCCCAAATAGACACAATTGGTTAAATAAAATTCTTCGACAAAATATCTTGATTTCAATTATTTAATTACTCTAAATACACAAATTCCATTCTATATGGGCTCATAAATATTGTCTTGAATCTAGGTATGAGTTAAATTGAGAATTCTACCTCTCTTTCTATGGGTGTTCTTGGTGACTCTAATGGGATTTAATCAAAAGTATTCATGAATAGTGGGAACATATCAAATGATTATGTATTTACTTTTTTATCCTTCTTCACTAATAATTTCCATAAATAAAAAAAAGGTGGCGGTTCTTGGTAAGACTCGAGTTGGGATGTCTTCACTTTGAAGATAACTATGAGTTATGTCTTCAAGATAAAAAATGTCCTCGATTAGAAATTTTTTGTGGATTTATAATTTAACAACCAATCCATCCTAAATATTATGTAAAATTCCACCATTGGAATGACCACTAGGTTTATATAGAGATTTTACTCAGTAACTTTTATATGGAATACTTATATACCTTTGATGCTTGAATATTTCATCTAGTAATTTAAAACAATAAATCTATCAATATTTTTATAGGGATTAACATAATACTACTTTAAAAAATTAGTGAAATAAAATAATTTATTGAACCATAATAAAACAATTAAATTGCTAGATTTGAGTTTATAATGATTATACTTACTGCAACAACATTTTGAGCCTCAACATCATCCATTGTAATTTAAAAAATAATATCCTTTTATTTTTTTCCTCTTCTAGGGTTTAATGATGTTTCCATCTATTATTTTAAATTTTGAAATTGATTAGTGAAATCCCCATGCTTCTCACACTAGAATCATTACACAATTGGTAGTGCTTTCACCATCATCCTTTTTTTGGAATTCAGATGATGAGGATTCACATATCCAAAATAAATTAGAGCTATATGGAGATTTCTTCCACAATTATATAGAATTCCACTTCATTATAAAAACTCTTAAAATTATTCCTCCCATATTTTTTTCATAATGGATGTTTCACTTTCTTCCCATTCATAATATTTCTAAAATAGTTCTCGATCATTCCCTTCTTATAAATATATCCATGATTCCATTTATAATCTCTTAACATTATTTAATCTTTTATTGGGCATAATCCTATCTCTCCATAAAACCCCAAATTCTCATATTGTTAATTTTTTATGTAGATGGGGTCTCAATCAATCAATGAATAGACTTATCTTCTAGTTAGAACCTTTAATAAAACTAGAAACATATCATGTAATCCTTGTAATTTTAATCTCATAATTACACAATAAATTAATTTTCTATTTTTTTAAACTCTATTAATTCCCTCTCTATCATGTTTTAGAGGGAGATAAGAAAATCCTTGTTGAAAAAGGACATTTTATGAATTTAATTCCATGGTGTCCACCTCATCCCTTAGCTTCATGTTCTTGATCAGTTTCCACCACTGAGAATCTTCTCCCTATAAGCTATATAATTCCAATGTAACATTATATTTATTAGAAATATTAATAATAGAAAATATCTTTTCTATATTTTTAATCCATTTATTCTACAATAAGTGGATCAGATGTTCCACTAAAAATATGTGGTTGTTGATATATATAGGATTCAACTACAAGTTGTTCCTTCCTTGGTGAATCCAAGATCTCTACGTGGTTTAAGTTATTATTAATTAAATGAGTTAAGTATGTAATCTTCATCATCATGATGTATTCATCTCCATATCCCCCCATATTTGGAAGGTTTCCATCACATTTTCCATTTCATTTTTTTATAAGAGTGATTATATTTCCTATCATTTTTTTCTACCAAAAGAAAACATAATATAATGATTTTATACTATTGTAAATCTTATAATGACAATTATAATATAATTATATATCCTAAAATTATATAATATCATTCTTCTTGGATGATATACTTCAATATTAATAAAAAATTATATTATCTATATATCATTCTAAATAGTTTGTAAAAACAATAGAATTAACCAAATAATATCCCTAGAGAGTGTTAAACTAGGTGTAAAACAAGGACTCATTTTCATGCACTAGGTAATGATCATGTTAATACACAAATCACCACTTTTAGTGTTATTACCCCTAGGTAAAAATGTTCAAGATCCACATCCACTTGTATTTTTCAAATAGGGATTTCATTTCTTGGAAACGAAAAAATTTATAACTCACTAAAATTTAAGGAAGTTTTCCTATATTTATAAATATCCATATGGTTTTTTAATAAATTTTTCTAGTCATCATTTCCAAAAATAACAAAACATTTCCTTTTATACTAACTATAGAATCTCACCTTTTTAATATATGACTTTTAACATAACTTCTTAATAAAATTATACATTTATAACTTATAAGGATCTTTCTAGTTCAAGTGTCTTGAAAATTAGCATATAATAAATATATTACATATGAAAAACATATAAATAAACATTATTTAAAACTTTTTGAAAAAATAATTTGTTATTACATCATAGGTTACCTCACCACAAGTAATTTCCAAAGGACATACCTCAATAGAAAAGGGTTATCATAATGTCTGGTAAGGGATAAACAAAATAGGTAGAACAAGAATGGTCATCATGATAAAACATGAGGCATTACAATATAATAAAATCATAAGTACATGGTATGTTACATGAAAATGTTTCTGCAACATAAGTATGATACATTCATAATAATATAACTAAGGTGTCATAAAACATAATTAATAAGGTTATTCACTAAGATATCATAAAACATGTCATTTATATAGATTAAGTCCTTACCCAATGTATTGGATCACTATCAGGATACCACCTTATGTTTCTCTATTCATGTGAGCCACATCAATCATAATAAATTATTTTATAAACAACCTATGCTGAATAAAGAATGAGTTTCATATAATATATTTTTGAATATATGTTCTTATAAACATGAAAATATAACCATTTTTATCCCATGAGAAGGGAATATAGATTTAATATATTTAAAACATGAATAAATATATTATGTTTACATATTGGTTAATATCCATGGATGAGGAAGGGAATTTATTATTCACAAAAAAAAGAATATTTCATGTTAAAGAGAGAAACTCAATGAATGAATTTTATAGAAAGATGGGTATACAACATGGACTAAATAAAGGAAATTATCATAGGGAATGAAGGTCCCCCATTGATAAAAAATTTTTTGGAAGTTATTTTATAATAAGTTTATTTATGAAAAGGAAGTAATTAAATATTTTGAATACATACAAAAGTGGTACTTTAACAAAAAAGTAGAAGAGGAGGGTTACCTTACCTTGGTAAGTGACATCCTAAGGCTTGGAAAGGGAAATCTTATGATCTTGGAGACACCGTGGATTGAATTTTCAGAGGGAAAATGAAAAGAAAAATTATGATTAAGGTATTTTTAGTTGAAAATAATGGGAGGATGGTAGGGTATCTATAGTAAAATATGAGGAACTATTTAATAATTTCTAAATATAGGACTTGTTATTCTAGGATGTGAACTATTAACATCCTCTGGCTTACCCATGGTTTTTTATCATGGTTTTAGACCTTCAATTCATTTTTTATAATATTTAAATGTATTAGTACCAACATCCATTTTAATATAACTTTGTCCATGGAAAAGTAAATGTTCCATATAATTTAGTTTTTTAAGCCTTAATTTTCATTTTAGTATTTGGAAAGTCATTTATAGGGATGGAAATTTATATAAATACATTAAAATATTTAATATTAATAAAATAATTTATTTAGCATCATGGATTTCATTTTATCAATTATTAAATAATTATTTCTTGATTATGAATTCATAATACATACCATAAACCCACAAGTATATTTTTTCTATTCATTGAAAAATTAATGTATTTAAAAAAAATTCAAAATTACATCCTAACCAAATTTTTACATGAAGATTTCAAAAATAATGTTTATTTTATCAAATTAATATAAAAAATATAAAAAAATTAATTTAAAAATGCTTATTTTTAATGAATAATAGTTTTTAAGACATTGTTGACATTCTAAAACTTAATAAAAAAATTTCTAAGACCTACTACATTATATTTTTATTTATAATAAAAAAAAGTTTTTCATAACAATATTACATAAAATTTAATTTTTTAAGAATACTTGAATTTATTATAAAAGTGTGTATATTTACTAAAAATAATATTATGTTTTATTTGTATCCAAAAATCTATTTATCAAATTCATCTTATTTTCATTTATATATTATTAAATAAAATAATAAAGAAAATGGAATTTGAATAAATAACTACTTCATTATTACAAAGGAAATTACACTTTTATGATGTTTAAGTCTAAACATGTGACCCATTATTACACCAAAATATGCCTTAAAGGAATGGTGTGTATTTGTGGTAGGTTCATTGGGTGGCTCAACTGACATTAGTCTAGTGGTGATCTCCACTAACATGAACTTCTCTCATAGTCAATTTCATTCAATCCTTTCTTGTTGAAGCTCTACCTATGCTTGGTCAAGAGTGATCCCCAGTGACCCTACCTCACTCCCATGTTCAGAAAAGGGCGCTTCAAAAGGCATAATACTACATGATGAGGCCATCTTTTCTCCCTAATTCATCGATTATATTTCATCAAGATCGTTTCTAAACCTTAATTTTATGGTAACATTTTTACAAATGGTCATAATTCCAAATGGTAATTTTGACCAATAGTCATATAAACCAATGGTCACATAATATAGCGGTCATATCCTAATGATCGACTTTATTATTACATCCTATATAATTACCACCAAACATCGAAATTTACTAATTCATTACCAATGGTTTTTAACAATTCCATTGATAATGTATGTTATATCCATAATTTTCCTTCTTCTTTTAACATTTTTCATGGTAGGTATAATATTCTAGTCAATGCTCGATCCTATGGAGTGAACCATTACATGGACATTATATTTTTATTTTTATATAAATGTACTAGTATTAGATATAGTAATAGGTATTATTAATTGGAAGGTAATATTAATTTTTTTAATAGTATTTCTATGTTCTTATATTGTGAGATATAATAAATTAGTCATTATGAATAAAATGGATCATTTATTAATCATAGGAGATGTTTTTAGAATATTACAAAACATCCACACCATTTCATAGAAATGACGCTTTATAAAACCTTCTCATATGATTCTATAGTGTTATTTAATTTAATCATATGTTATAACACATGATTAAGTGTTGTAGTCAGCTCATGCATCTCATGGGTGAATGTATCTCCTCCTGATTTTTGCAATCTAAAAATCATTTTATTGGTAACCAACCGAACTATACTAAAATTTTATCTTTAAAAATATTTTCACTACTGATATCATAATATTCATATAAAAATATTACATTATTATTAAAAACAATATACTATATATGATATCATTCAAATATACACTATGATTGGATAAGGAAGTAGAAGGTGGTGGAATGGTTTCTCTATATTGTGCATTATGATATAGCCCTAAACATAACTTAAAATTGACCATAAGTACTATCATGGAATCATATTTCATGATTTATGAATTTATTTAAATAATAAATATGATTTTTCCATATTATCATATACAAATGAGTTTGAGAGAATATGATCTCTCAAAACACCTACCTTGTAAACACCGAATTTTTTCCTTGTTTGATTTTGAAATAAATCTGCATATATTTCTGGAACCAGGAACTAAGAAGGCATGAAATTTTAAGGCATGGTGTTCCAAAAATTAATTATATAAAAATATTAAAAGTATTTTATTTTATAAATGCATTGTTTCTTAAATAAAATACAGTAAATTTTAAAATGAAACTCGAATCAGAAATATGAGAGCATGGTTGAGTTTAAAATGAGTTGTTTACCCTAGGTATGACCAAAAATAGGCCAACACTAGGTGTTCGTATATCTATTCTATTAGAGGAACATTCAAAGGATTAAATAATTATTTCATCTAATTAATTAATTCATTTAACCTAACATAAATTTCTATACATCTAATGTTGTAGTGATTTGCCTAGGGTTAGCCACATAATCCTAGGACCATTGAGATATTCACCCCCTCTCCTTCTATTGGATGAATCACCTTGGATGAAAATGAAACTCATGATCGGAGAAGATAAGAGCACATCAAATGCAAGAAATTCCTTCAATCATTGGTGATCATGTTCTTTGACTAAAAATAATTCAATTTTTAGGCAGGACTCATCAATTTTTGGATTATTCTGTTTTTTTATAAATGGGATGAATATATTAATCCCATCCTTTTATTAGCATTAATTGTTGCCTTTTCATGCACCTATGTACCAGTTTAATTAATTATTATTTGGTTTTCTATCCTCGGATATACCCATTATTGATTGTTGTCCAAGAAAACATGGAAATGATCAATACACATTTTTTGTGCGTTTATCTCACACTTTTTGTGCGATCTTCATTAGTTGGACTTCATAGTCACAGTTCAACATTTCTTCATGGTACTGAGTCTGATTATACACCCAAAAAGTGAAATGAATTCATGTTTGAGGGATGAATCAGTGAATTAGGGATATATGTGGTTTGATTGTGGTTCAGGTGATATCAATTTTTTTAATTGAAGATTAAATCAATGATGGAGGGTGGAATATTTTCATGTAGTGCATACAACGAACCCCCATGGGAAGAAGAAATACATTTTCTTGGAAATTATGGTCAGAAATGATGATCCATGGCCATATTCACTATTTTAGGGAAGGAAAAAGGTTGGAATCGAAGCAATAAACCAAATCATAAGCGTAGAGTTCAAATCATTGAAACAGGAAAAAAATAACTACACGTCTTGTACCTTGATGAAAAAATAATTTGTAGACCATATCCTATGGAGACTAGGAATTTGGGAATTTATTTGGATGAAAGGTATTGATGTTTGTCTACATTCCGAGTACCACTCCCCCATGTGGTCAAGCTATGTAGAATAACACAGGTGTAGAAAAACGTGTGGAAATACACATCCAGACACACAGCCAAGTAATAAAGTACATAGAAATGGACACGATTCATGGGAAGAACCCCATATTAATAGAAACATAATGTACTAAACTACACAGATATAGTATGTAATACATTGATAAACCAAGCACATAGGAGGGACCCCAAGTGGCATGGGTATTCCATGTAGATCCCCCACATGTCATGCATCGCAACACTGTTGTAATGTTGGGTACCTCCCAGGACACAACTAGTTGATGGAGTGAGACCACACATCATGTGGGTTCCCTCACACTATGTACTACATGGTTATTGTAACACCCCAAAATGATAAAATGTTAAATGACTGAATTATATGACTCATGTCCACATGGTGCACCTTTCTTTTCAAGAGCCTTTCCCACTAGAACTCTAGAGTTAAACGTGCTTGGTCTGGAGTAGTGATCAGGATGGGTGACCCTTTGGGATGTTTTCCCGGGGTGTGTGAGTGAGGAAAACCCATAATGTAAAGGACATTATTTGGAATCTGGGGACATTCATTCATCATATGAACCGTTCGGTCATGTGGGTGGGCCCCAGGTTGAGGACCATGTGTCTACGGGGAAACCGGTGGTACATGGAAGGTTGTGACCTAACGACCAAGTTAAGGTGGGGTTTATGAGCTATCATCAAGGCCTTGTTTTTAGATTTCTTATAAAAGGTTATACCCAACATTATGTGTAGTGTGCTTCTTGTTTTAATATGTAGGGCCCACAACAAGGATGATGTGCTATAAAGGGTGGGGGTGAAGGTAACACAACAGAAAGATAATGGGATAAATGAAAGAATGATATGAATCATGTCAATAAGGTGAACCTTTTGTTTTAGGATTCTATCAGATTAGAACTTCACAGTTATGAATGTTTGTCCTGGAATAGTGATCAGTATGGGTGACATTTTGGAAAGATTCCTAGGGTATGTGTGAGTGAGGAAAAAGTACACTCGAAAGGACATGTGTTGTCTTGTGGGGACATTCATTAGTCAGATGACCCGTTCGGGCATGTAAGAGGGTGATGGGGTGGGGACAACTTGCCTGGGAGAAACGGGTGGTACTTGGTGTTCCCGGACGCAATGACCATGTTAAGACGGGGGTGTCTGTGATGTCATTGGGGCCCAGTAGTTACAATTTATTTTTAGGAAACATAAGTCTTTAGTCTTGTACCCCAGGTACCACAAGTTTCCCCACAAACATGGTCCTTAGCCTGGAGTAGTGATCAGGATGGGGTACCTTCAAGAGTCTACCTGATAAGAAATTTATAGTTAATCGTTCTTTCCCTAAGTAGTTACCCGGATAGGTGAACTTTTAGGAAGTTTCCCGAGGTGTGTGTGAGTGAGGACAAAGAACACTGGAAATGAAATATGTTGGCCTGTGGAGACATTCATTAGTAAGGTTCCCATTCTAGCATGTGGGTCGGCCCTAGAGCGGGGACCACATGTCTTCTAGGAGACTGGTGATACTGCGTGGGCTAGTTTTTACATTTGTTATCAAAGGTTCTACCCAACATTATGTGCGGTGCGCTTCCTATTTTAAGATGTAGGGCACACAACAAGGATGATGTGCTATAAAGGGTGGGGGTGAAGGTAACACAATAGAAAGATAAAGGGATAAATGAATAAATGATATGAATCATGTCAATAAGGTGAACCTTTTGTATTAGGATTCTATTAGATTAGAACTTCATAGTTATGAATGCTTGTCCTGGAACAGTGATCAGGATTGGTGACCTTTTGGAAAGATTCCTAGGGTATGTGTGAGTGAGGAAAAAGTACACTCGAAAGGACATGTGTTGTCTTGTTGGAACATTCATTAGTCAGATGACCCGTTCGGGCATGTAAGAGGGCGTCGGGGTGGGGACAACTTGTCTGGGAGAAACAAGTGGTACCTGGTGTGCCAGGACCCGATGACCATGTTAAGGCTGGGGTGTCTGTGATGTCATTAGGGCCTAGTAGTTACAATTTATTTTTAGGAAACATCAGCCATTAGTCTTATACCCTAGGTACCACAAGTTTCCCCACAGACATGGTCCTTAGCCTGGAGTAGTGATCAAGATGGGGTACCTTCAAGAGTCTACCTGATAAGAACTTTATAGTTAATCATTCTTTCCCTGAGTAGTTACCCGGATAGGTGAACGTTTAGGAAGTTTCCCGGGGAGTGTGTGAGTGAGGACAAAGAACACTGGAAAGGATATATGTTGGCCTGTGGGGACATTTATTAATAGGGTTCCCATTCTAGCATGTGGGACAACCCTAGAGAGGGGACCACGTGTCTTCTGGGAAACTGGTGATACTGGGTGGGCTAGGACCCAATGACCATGTAATGGTGGGGTGTATGTGCTGTAATTGGGGACCAATTGTTACTGTTATTTTTTAAGAAACATAAATCTTCTGTCCTATCCCACTAAGTTCCACTAGTTGCCCCGCAAACATGGTGCTTGACCTGGAGTAATGATCAGGATGGGTGACCTTCTGGGAGGTTTCCCAGGGTGTGTGTGATTAAGGAAAAGGAACACTATAAATGACATGTGTTGGCTTGTGGGGATAGACATTAGTCAGATGACCCATTCTGGAACATGGGTAGGACCCAATGTGGGGACCACATGTCTATGGGTAAACTGGTGGTACCTGGAAGGCCATGACCTGATAGACATGTTACGGTGGGGTGTATGTACTATCACTGGTGCCCAGTTGTTATAGTGCCTTTTAAGAAACATCAATCATCTTTATCTCCTTCATTTGAACTTAGATTTTGTCCCGAAAGTATCCTAACATGTTTTTTTGTGAATAAAATGATGGTCCCCAACATTGTGTATTTTGGGATACTATGTGATATGTTTAGGGAACATCACTTATTTAGGTGACACACATTGATTGAATTGATCAGGTATAGGATCACCAGTTCCCTTGCAGATGTGGTGCTTGACCTGGAGTAGTGATCTAGATGGGTGACCTTCTGGAAAGATTCCCAGGGTGTGTGTTAATGAAGAAAACGAACACTGGAAAGTACATGTGTTGGCCTATGGGGACTATTATTAGTCACCTAACCTGTTCAAGCATGTGGGTGGGCCACAGGGTGGGGACCACATGTCTATAAGGAAACTGGGTTTACCTGGTGGTCAAGGACCTGACATCCATGTTAAGGCAGGGTGTCTTTTTAATCACCGAGTCCTAGTAGTTATAGTTCCTTTTAGGAAACATCAATCTTTTGTATCACCTTCAATTGAACTTGGATTTTGGCCTACGAGTATCCAATCCTATGTTTTTTTATATGAAAAATATTATGGTTCCCTCCATTGATTTAGGAGACACCAATTTATTGACATGATCGGGCAAAGGATCCCCAATGACACTAGAGTGAAACCCCCACATCATCTTGGGTGTGAGTCATGTACATGCTAAGGGGAACCCCTATTAGATAGGGTGTGGGTCCTTGATTACCACAGTGGAACCCCATAGCACACCAGGGTATGGGCCCATGACCTATTGAGTGGATTACCCCATCAGGTTGGGTGTGGGTCCTCTATAGATACATACCGATTCGAACCCCAATATAGGATAGGTTACAGGTCCTCATGGAACTAGAATGTAACCCCCCTCCCCTAATGCATCAGGGTGAAGGTCCTCTATAGATACTTTCTGAGAGGATCCCCTTGTAGGATATGTTGTGGGTACTCATGACACAAGAGTGTAATCCCCCAATAATATAGGTGTGGGTCCTATATGGATACATATAGAGTGGAACCCCCAATAATCATGGGTGTGGGGACACAACAGATAATTATAGAGTGGAACCCCCCATCATCTTGGGTGCAGTTCCTCTACAAATAATTACATATTGGAACCCCCTAACACACAAGGGAATGAGTACTCTATTTGGAGTTTGTGACCCCTCGACTATATGAAACATTGGCGAGGCATGGTCCATCACAAAATTACTTATGGGTAGACACATGAGATGTTGGGCATCATTGAATGGATTTTGGAACTATTGGAAAATCATTTTCCATGAATAATATGTGAGACAAAGATCCCATTACTCTTTCATTTGGGCATTTCTTGACTGGGCATATATGTATATGTATATATATCTAGATATTTTTATTTGGTTTCCCTCCTTCTATGGGTTATGAAGACATGCAGTGTAACATTCCACCCCTCTTCATTGGCTTGAGTTGAGGTGAAAATTCTACTTGGCCTTAAGTGATACCCCCAAGGTGAAAAATGACAAAAATGAATACAGAAGGGCTTCTATACATGTGGGTGACAAATTTCCCTCTGAATATAAAACAACAAACTAAACATTCCCTAACCAAATAAAGAATTATATGATTCATGATAACAATAAACATCAACTCAACATTTCATTTATAAAAATCAATATAAATCCATGTACCAAAATGGAAGACTACAATATAAAATAACAGAGCAGAAGACATAAAAAAACTCAAAGACTCCTAAGACATAACTCCAAAATCCAACTCCATGCTCTAGAATCATGAAGTACCACTAAAAAAGTGGAATGATTTACATTTACCTATATCTCGGTAAACAACATATGAAAAATAACTAAAATTATGAATCGGGAGTGATTAATGAAACTCAATATATTTTCCCAATGAATTCCATAATCATGGCACTATGATTAAACTGGTTAGAAAATGTTATAAAACAATTTGTATTAAAAGAATTATATAAAACAAATTGAAAAAATTATAATAAAACCAAAATTATTTTAACAAAATAGTTTTCTACAATAAAACTATTTTCAATGAAAGAAACCATTAAAGTTCTTTAAAACAATTTCATGTTTCCATTTTGGAATACCTCCTTCTAATACACATATCTGCATATCCTAACATCCCAAAATCTACACATGCATGCTACATTATGACAGTTCGAAACTCACGAGTGGTTTCTCATCGATCTACCAAGTCTTCACAAGGTAATTATATCTGACATTCCATTTCACCTTTTGCACAGATCACAATTTCATATTTCAACCAATCTTTATAATCAAATATTAAGACACACCGCTATGTATTCCCAAAAACTATTTCAACACCAAAACCACTTCAATTCCAAAACCATTACAATAAAACAAAAATATTATTGAAAACATTTCTAACAAAACATTTCAATAAAAACAACATTTTATTGAAAATCGTTTTCATGAAATCAAAACCAAACAACCATTTTTAAAATCCATATTTTTAAACCATTTAAAAAACCATCTTTCACAACAATTCAAAATTCCACAAAAATACACCAACCATCACTGAATAAGGTTTCTAATATTCTTTTTAAATAGATATCACAATAAATTTAATTTAATTTAATCAATTTTAAACTAATCCTTTGCGTTCTAAATAGAGGATTCATGAGTGAATCCCCATACCTTAGTATTTATGGAAAAAAAGAATAACTGAACTCAAAAGCCAATGAAACTGGGATAAATCTATAAAAACCCATCATATATATCTTCACCTATAATAAAAAATGACAAATATATTCTTATTTAGCATATTTTATCATAGATTTATCCCCAATAGACATAGATCTATGAAACCAAAAGACATAGAGAAGAAGATCTAAGAAAAACCACCAAGAACATCCAACTCTGAAAACATACCTCAAGAATCTAGATTCAAATCACCATGAAAAGCCTCCTCATATCTTCCAAATCGATGAAGAGAATTTCTCCAACATTTAATGGAAAAAATATTTATTTAGGTCTTTTTTCGGGAAATATGAGGCATTAAAACACAAAGATGACATAGATCCACTTTTTTGGATCTAGTTTTCTAATTGCACATGGATTAGTCAAATGGTTAGTCAAACCATGTGAAAATTGTACGCCAGCCAATACCTCTAGGATGAACTTCACACAGTTGACTCATATGATTTCCAAAACGCATACCAAAAATTCCAAGGATGACTCTCTCGTGTTTCATAGTTCTCCTAGGCTTGAACATGGTTTGGTAAAACCATTTTCCACCCATGAACCTTCACTTTAGCCCCTGTATCATTGTGCATGGTTTCATATAATTTTTTAATGGTTTTTTTAAACTGTGAACATGTATTAAAGCCCCAAAAATACTCCAAAAGTTCCCCAAAATCTTCCTAACATCACACATATTATTTACATACATAAAAAATAATAAAGAAAGGGTTACATACTTGAAACCAAGGGTTCTAAATTATCCCCACCATGATACTTTCTATCCATATAAATTAGAAAACCAAAATCTTATTGAATGAGTTCTGGAAATTACTCTTTAATTTATTTCTCTATTTTCCATGTCTCTTCCTAACACTGACCATGTTTCCACAAAACCCATACTAGATGGATTATTTTTTCACGCAAGACATTCTCTTGCCTATCTAAAATCTATACATTAGGATATGTACCACTGAAGCATCCAACTCTAGTTCAACATGATCACATTGAATCACATGGTCAGTATTAGGCTAATACTTTTTAAACTGAGATACATGGAACACATTCTGCTCCACACTAAACCGTGGTGGAAATTCCCACTAATATTCCACCTAATCAACTTGTTCTAGTATATGAAAAGGGCATATGTATCAAAGATATAACTTTAATAGCTTCCCAAAATGCTGATTTTCATGATGTAGAGGGATCCACAAGAAAACAAGATCACTAAACATGAATAAAAATGACTATCGACTATGATCCTCATACAGTTTATGAAAACACTAAATTGTATCCATCAATTTCCTAATCAACTGAATCTTCTCTATCAAGTCTTAGACAAGGCTTGGCCCAACTAGTGAATTATCACCTATTTCCACCCAAAATGGATAATGAAAAGGACACCCATAAAATACATCAAATAGACCCATTTTTCCAATGAATGATAATTGTTGTTTTACAAGAACTCCAGTAAATGTATATGTTCTTCCTATGAGACACCAAAATCCATTACAAAATCCCACACCATTTCTTCCAATTTTGTATCAAATGTTCAGATTCCCGTCCATCTGAGGATGATACACCATACTAATTTTCAACATAGTCCTAAGTGCCCCAATTAAGGATTTCTAGAAATGAGACATAAACCATAGATCTGTTTCTGACATGATCAAAATGCATATACCATTTCTATTAAACACTTCTCGGATATAAATGTTTTACAATTCCACCACCATATGAGATTCATAAATCTGAATGGAATGATATGGATTGGTAATCTATTCCATTTTCACCCATATATAATCGTGTTTTAGAACCATTCTTGGGAGTCCTGTTACAAAACCCTTAGATTTCTTCTCCCACTACCAGCCAGGGATAGGTAAAGATTGTAACAAACCTACTGGTTATTGATTCTCTGCCTTAACTGGATAACAAGTTGGACATCTTGAAACAAACTCAACCAATTTTATTTTTATACTTCTCCACCAGAACTATGATTTAAATTCCTTATACATATTTTATATTCTAGTACGAAAATACCATATTGAATGGTGGTAACCATGAAGAATTTTTTCCTAATAATCCATTGGGGGGGACCATCTAATTTTTGAACCAAAAAAATGAATTTTATTCCAGTTTCCATCTCTCAATGGTATCCTCGCCATTGAGTTTTGACACCATCACCATACATTTTGAATCAGATATATGTTTCTCTCTAACAATATTTAAAAAAATAGGAACCAATGAAACTATAATTAAAACCACAACATC
This sequence comes from Viscum album, assembly GCA_963277665.1. Lineage (NCBI taxonomy): Eukaryota > Viridiplantae > Streptophyta > Magnoliopsida > Santalales > Viscaceae > Viscum > Viscum album. The sequence goes on from OY728147.1 coordinate 1,370,609,787, forward strand.
ACCTAGTTCATCACATTCCATGTTCATGCTGACTTAGACCAACATTAACTTCCACTCATCTAAAGCTTCTTTTTTCAACTACGCATATGATTTTATGCTTAGTGCATGTGCCACTGAATTTACATTACCTAGTCTATAAATTAATTAAAATTCAAAAAATTTAAGATATTACATCCATCTTCTTTGTCTTATGTATAAATCACTTTGTGATACAATGTTCTTCAATATATATTTATCTATGAATATAGTAAATTTCTCACTAATGAGATAATGAGCCAAGTCTTCAACGAATGGACAGTGATAGCTAACTTGAAATTGTGTATTGGTTAATTCTTCTCATGAACTCATGACATCCTTGATCCAGAAGCAACAACATGATCTTATTTCATGAGAACACACACCAACCCTAGTCCCAATGTTTCAAGACACCCCACATACCATTTTCCTAATTCTAAGAAAATCAAGATTTGTGCTATTGTAAGGAGAACTTTTCACTCTTGAAAAGGATTCTTGAATTCCTTGTCCAATTGGAATGGAACATTGTTTATTCAGAGTTGTCATAGGATAAGCTAATCATGATAATCCATGAACAAATTTTTGGTAATAACAATCTTGACCAATTAAAATTCGTATCTCAACGACATTGGCAGTTTCCAAGAGATAACTCCCTCTATCTTTTCTGGATCCACAAAAACACCTCTTTAATAAATTGGATGACCAACTAAATGTACCCATTGTATCAAAAAACTATACATTGATAATTTGACATATTGAAGATGATCCATTAATATTCCCAACACTATCTCCAATTGTTTCTCATACTAAACCCATGTCATTGAAAACACCAATATGCAATCTACAAACACCACCTCAGAAGAATCAAGATAACTCTATAAAATATGATTCATCAATTCCAAAAAGATACATGGTGCATTCATAAGACTAAAAATAATTTCCCCATATTCATAATGGAAATATTTTCTTCTGAAGGATATTTTCAGAAGATCCTACTTCTGAAACCATAATTGGTGATATCCTGATCAAAATTCAATTTTTTAGAACCACTAAACTCTCATAAATTGATTGAATAGATAATAAATTCATGGAATTGAATACTTATTCATCATTGTAACATGGTTATGATTATGATAATTAACACATAAACATATAGTTCCATTATCCTTTTTCACAAACAATACCCGCGTTTCCCATGGGGACATTCTTATCTGAATGAACACTATTCTTCCTAGAACTTCTAAATTTAATTTTAGTTCCCTTAATTCTATAATTACCATTAAATAAGATGGAATTGAAATGGTATTTTTACTTGATATGAGATCAAACATAAACTCCACTTCTCTAATAGGTTGAGACCTTGTGAAATTTTTGAGAAACTTATCAATAAATTGATCAACCAAAGCTAGAAAATTGTTCTTCTCATTCTCATACATTGATTCCAAATCTAACATTGCAACCTAGTATTAGATAATTCCTACTATTGGTGATAACAAGCCCATTGCACCCAACATTACATTTCTATCTCCTCAAAATAGATTCTTGACACCATCTTCAGTTCAAAATTGACCTTTCTTATATAACGGTCAATGTGAGCCTTGAAACTTTTCAACCAATCCATACCTAGGATTATATAAAAAAATCTATCTCCAACATAATGAAATATAATTTAATCTCAAATCTATAAATGGTTATTGAACATTATCCTCACAAAAATTCTTAACAGCCACCTTGACCAAGAGGAGTTTGAAGTCTAAACACAAAAGGCATCATCTCTTGATTTAAACATAAAAATTTGACAACAAGATAAGAAATAAAGGAATGGTATGAATCAATATCAAAAAATGCTTTAATAATGGTTGAATTAAAAATAATCATACCTCACACCATAGATAGCCTAGAATTATCATCAACAATAACTTGTTTATCTCTTTATAATTTCTTCGTCGCTTCACGTTGTTGTTTGTTTCCCTACTAAGATTGCTTTGTATGAGGATTCATGGTATTCCTTGAATCACCATGGAGAGATTTGTTTTCATAATGATATTGATTCTATTTTCCTCACCTAATTGTCACATACAATGTCTATACCAACTGATGAGTGTATCAAACTCTTAACCTCATACAACTGTGAAAAAAGAGCTGATGATGCCCCATTTGATTGAATTATGGAATGGTCTCAGTGGATACATGCTCTATCACCTCATGTAGCCAAATGAACCACATTGGAAACATCCAACATGGCTCTTTGGTCTTGGTGGAAGATTTACTAATCCAAACATTGGATTCTGATTCGTGCTCTTGGTTTGGAAATAAGTATCCCTCTTTCTCTTTCTCCCAGTGTTAGATTTCCCACCATTTCCCATGGGTATCACCATAAATTATCCTCCCATAGTTCATGAGATGTCTCTTTCATCTATCAACCCTATTTTGAGTTGATCTATATAATTCTTAATACATCGTACGTAGATCTTAGAGAGAATCTCATATCTTATCCCTGATTCAAATATGTGTGCCTTCAAATATGAACTGGGGGAAACATCAAGTGTCATGCGGACTAAAATCATGAATTTATTAGCATTCTCTATGAACTAAAGATTTTTCTACTTCAAGTTGAAGAGGTTCATTTTCTTCTTATTTATCAATGTATGGGTGTATAATTATTTGCTGAAAATTTCTTCAAAATCCTCCCATGAATGATCATGGTCTAATTTAACCTGAATAACTAAATCTCACCACTGGTGTGGAACATCTTCCAGCATGTAAGTCTCCAGGTTGACATTTATCTCTGATGGTGTGCCGATGAAATAAAATATATGATTCATCCTATTTAGCCACACCATAGCATTGTTTGGTTTAGAACCACACTAATATATGGTTGGATTTTATTTATGGAATTGGAATGAATGATCCAATTTCCTTGGCTCATACATCCTATTCAAACTATCCATAACCTAAAATGATTAAACAATACTCTAAACTAGTTTCTCAGTCACCTATGGATTGGGTGAAACCACATTCTCAGCAGCTTCCTATTGTTGGTTTGTAGGATTCCTACTGAGTTACATTGTTTAGAAACACAAAAACATCATAAGTCTTACTCTCTAGAAACTGAATTCATAAAAATTTAAAATTCTACCACATCATACTATCACTAAATTACTTTTTAAAATCAATATTTTCCAGGTTCAACCATATTTGAAAAATATCTACTTTATTTTAAAATTAATCCATTTTCAATATAATAAACCATTCTATTTTTCAAAATATGACATTTGAAAACAATTTCATCATTTTTGAAAAATCCATATTTTTCACACCAAAATCATAAATCATAACTCAAAATGAAAAATGAAATCCTAGTGGGAATTCATTCCTCTAATTCATGTCATTCACGTCTCATTGGATAAACCCATGAAAATGAGATCCCAAATCATATAACTTTCCCCAACACACTTATATACCAAACTCCCTAGTAACATAAAGTTCATCATTAAAAGGTTAGCTACATATTTTAGTTCTCTACATTTTATCTCCTGATATACCTACTCCTTTCTATGATCCCAAATAATGGAATAGACAAGATTGAATTCTACTCCATGGCTAAAAACCAATACCAAATCAAAGACTAACCAAGACATGGATGAATTATTAAATAAAGTAATGACCAAACTGATACAACCTACCTCTGATACCACTTGTAACATCCTTCCACTTCTCATTGTCTTGAGTTGAGGTAGAAATGCTACTTGGACTAATGATGCATCCCCAAGATGCCAATGGATAGAAAAAAATTCTAAAGGGATTAAATGCATGTGGGGGATGATTTTCCCTTTGAAAATAAAACAACTGACTAAAAATTCCATAACCAAATAAACCACTATATGATGCATGATAATAATAAAAGTCAACTAAAATTTTCATTTACAAAAATAAATCTATAACCAAGTTACATAATAGAAGACTGCAATATCAAATTATATAGCCAAAGAAAAACAAAAAAACTCAAAGTCTCTAAATAAACAGCTCCAAACTCCAACTCCATAATCTGAATCATGAAGTACCATAAGATAAGTGAAATGTTTTACCTTTACCTATGTCCCAGTAAACATCATCTACAAAAGAGTCAAAGTTCCAAAGAATGGGTGAGTAATGAAACTCAGTAGATTTCCCCACAATGACTTATCTAATAATTCCACTAGTATAGAACTAGTTAGAACATTTTATAAAAAATTTATAAAAAAATTAATATAAAACAAATTGAAACAATTTATCACAAAACCAAAAAAATTATAAAAAAAATAGTTTTTAACACTAAACCATTCTCCATGAATGTAAACAAGAATGTTCTTAAGAACCATTCCATGTTTCCATTTTGGTGTATCATATTCCAATCTATATATACACATATCAACACATCCACACATCTACACATGAATGCTTTGTTATGATAGTTCCATACTCATTAGCAGTTTCTGATCAATCTACCAAGTTGTCATAAGGTAATTAAATCCCATGTTCCATTAAAGAATTGGAAACAATAATTTGCTAATATTTCAACCAAGAATCATAATCCCATGTGAACACACAGTTCCATGTGTTCCCAAAAACTATTTTAATCCTAAAACCACTTCAATAATAAAACCATTTCAATAAAATAAATTTTTTGTTAAGAACCTTTCCAAAAAAACCATTACAATATAACCAAACATTTATTAAAACCACTTTCTCAAGAAATAAAAACCAAAAAACCATTTTTAAAATCAATAGTTTAATATAATTTAACAAATCTTCTTGCACATTAATTCACAATTCCATAAAAATCCACCAACCATCACTAAAGAAGGTTTCCACCGTGATTTTAAAACCAATATCACAATCAATTTCAATAAATTTAGTCAATTTTAAACTAATAATTCATGTTCTGAGAAAATAAGTCAAGATTTAACCCACATGCCTCAGTTTTTATGGTAAAAATTAATAACGACACTCAAATTCCAATGAAACTGGGTGGAATTTCCAAAAAAACCATCTTAGATATCTTTCCATATCATCAAAAATACCAAATATAATCATATTTATCGTTCATTGTCTTATATCTATCCACATAGGATGTAGATGTAAGAAACCCAGATATATAGAGAAGAAGTTATAGGAAAAACAACCATGAACAAACACTTACCGTAAGAATCTAGCTTAAAATCACTAAGATAAGCCTCTAAATTTCTTAAAATCGATGGAGAGAGATTTTACAACATTTTAGGGGGAAATCTTCTAAGTTATGTCCATTTTGGGGTAATAAAAAGGAATTAAAACACTAATACAACCTAGATCAATTTTTTTAAGATGCATATTTCTAACTATGTATGGTTTAGTCGCACAGCTAGTCAATCCATGCTCAAACCATTCCCCAGCCACTGCTACTAGGATGAACATCACCTTGTTGGCTCGCATGGTTTCAAAACCATGGACCAGGCATGCTAAAGCACACTAACATAAGTTGTGTAGTTCTCCTAGGCGTAAGCATGGTTTGGGAAAATTGTGCACTGCATGTGTGCCTTCCCTTTAGAAAATTTCCCATTGTGCATGGTTTCTTGTATGTGTTTCATGGTTTTCCCAAACTGTGTACCTACTATGAACCTATAGGAAATTGTAAACAATCCTCAAAAATTTCTCCAAACTCTCCCAAACATCACCCATGTAATTTACATACCTAAAAATAATAATGAAAGAGTTACTTAATTGAAATTGTGGGTGCTACATGCGGGGTATGCCATGTTCTTTCCGTGATTATAATATCAGGGTTTCATGAGGAAACTATCCTCCTATATGAAATAAAGAATCGACATATAGTCCATCTACACAACATGTTGATCCCCGTTTGGTTGTATGAGGTTAGACTTTCTATTTATTGGGTGAGATGCATCTTGTTTACGACATATTGTCTTTCTATTATTATTATATCTCTTAATGATCGACCATAAGCTTTCAAAGAATCCTACTAGGTATGTACATACTCAACCCTATATAGGATTTTACCACATGTGTCATGTCTTTTATAAATGAAGGATAGGTCAGTTATGACTGTAGAGAATATTAGGCATACCTGGTACTTTGGACCACGTATTGTGGTTGAATGCTATAGAAATATGAGATTTTCCCTCTCAAAATTTTCCTTTCTGGTTTTATTATGGTGGGAAATCTATCTAGTTGGGTGCATATCCCCCCCCCCTTAACTTTTAATTTCACACCACCGTGCTCTTATACAGTTAAGATGTTTCACAGTCATGGTTGTTCCTATAGTATTATGCATCTTTTACATTAATTCCTCTACACTTATACATTGAGATGAATATGTTTATATTTATAGGTACTTACGAAAAGGCCTCCTCATGATAGTTATTCCTTTAGTGCAAGTCACTATTACCTGACCTTTGGAGACGGGCTTAGTGTAGTTATGGATCCAGCCCTGGTCATAGTCAGTTCATGAAATATTGGTATCAAATGTGGTTTGATCTATGGTATGGTATTTGGATTAGTCTTCTTATGAGGATTTTATTTGTATTTTGGAAACTATTTCAAAGTGTCTCGAGTGTGGATCTCAGCTATGGTAATCTAGTGATTGTATGGGCGGCCGATGAATCATTTCACCATGACCCTGACTACATGCCTATCGACTTGGCATATCGATACATTGGTTTTGACGATCAATGGCACATGAATCATATAGAATCTAACATTTTACTATCCTTATTGAGTCATATCCCCATTGTTTATATATATATGCTCATTTTATTATGGTAAATCTTAATTAAATTTCGGGATGTCTCTGTGATGGAAGCCAGTCAGGATACCAGTTCCAAATTGAGATGATGGTCTGATGAGTGATGAGGCATCGGTTTAGGGTCAATATTAGGAAATTAATACTCTAGTATAGAAGGTAGAAGTTCCAAAACTTATTGAGTATTGAATCAACCCAGCAGGGCAGACTAAAGATGTGTATAGGATTAGTGTGATCTATGAGTTCCAATGCCAGAGGATGCTAAAGTTTCACTACGATCTAGATCCTTAGGTACTAGATGAATGGATAGAGTCAGTGTTAAATATTTTCTAGCACATCAAGACACCAATATATTAGGTTTTCATGCATTCATCTATCCTTTTCCATATATTATCTGATAATTAGTGTATTCTTGTTACCCATATGCATGATGAGTCACCACTCTTATGGCCTGACTTAAAGCAGATATTTCATGAGGATTACTACCCCACCTTCTATTACATGGTTTAGTATTAGGATATTATAGAGATGTATTAGGGAGGTATGAAATTGGATGTGTACACAAGGAGGTTCATAGACATTACACATTACTCCCTCAACAAGATCCGATATGGATAATTTTGAGCACGAAATTTAGAGTAGGGACACCACAGAGAGATCTGAGACAACATAGTAACCGTGTACATCTCTACCTTTTATAGTGTGTTGGAGAGTGAACCAGTGATGGTTATATATTACTTTCATAGGGATTCTAGGAAGCTGGAGTTGGCAGTGTACATTATAGGAACGAGACATCTTTAGTGTCTAGCAGGCGCTAGACGATAGGATCTCAACACAAGTGACATCCCCCCGATCAAAATTAGGTGCATGTTTAGTGGAAGGGAAGAGGAATAGTGTTTCCAAAAGATGTATGGCTCTACTCTAATGATTTTAGAGATCATATGGCATATGACAGCTTGACCAAATTTTTTTAGGAACATAGAAAGGTACCGAATGGACGGCCACACTAGAGGCAATGCCGTGATCTTGGATATCCCAAGAGAGATCAAGGTACCCCTAAGAAAGAAGACCTACTAGGAGAGTAGGAATAGCATTGGTTAGTGGATGACACTAGTACATCCTTCCACCACCACCATTAAGAGGCCCATTTCAGGATTAGGGAGCTGGCGGTCAGGGTAGCGGAATGTTGCTGACATATGACCATACTATGCCTGAGATGATTTGAGGTACGATATATGTATTTTCTAATTATTATTAAGTTTTATTAGACATATTTGATAGTCATTATTTCATATATATACTCCTTAAGCAAGATATGGAACTCCCAGCTGAGGTGCTAGCCTAATATCTTCATCTTCAGGTTCCTACAGGGAATGATTCTTCTGTATCATTTATCTAATGGTAGTGAGAGCTAACGATTGGCAGAGAAACATTCATGTAGTACATTTTTTTCATCACAATGGAACCCTATGGTGTCATATTGAGTATTTATTAGTTACCATGTTTTGATCTCATATTTACTATCACTATAGATTAGTCAGATGCTTTCACACTAATGGGATGAGGTTCTCCTTTTTTCATGAGAGAAATCTCATGGTTGGGGAAATGGTTTTTGTGAGTATGAGGTTGCCTCCAAAAACCCATAAGTTGGATAGTGTATCCCTTGGTGTAGCATTCTCTTCGAACATCTTGATTTCATTATTTGTGGAGGATATCATGGGAATTTTCCTTGATATTTTCCTAGGATGACCTCCAAGGAGAGAGGTATAGTTTTTTACTTAATTGTATCTTTGGAACACTCTGATATCTTCCGAGGCATATCATATGACCCCTATTGAGATTTTGTATCTACGTTTGCTGTTGGAGGACCTTATGTAGAAGTTATTTATTATTCCCATTATTCCTCCTTGGGAAACTCTAGTATTATTCTTGAAAAAGGAAGATGGGAGCTTATGGTATTGCATGGATTATCATAGCACGAACCAAGACATAATAAAAAACAAGCACCCATTTCTAAGGATTGATGGATTCATTATCTAGTTATGAGGAATAAAAAGGTTCCTGAAGATCAGTCTTAGGTCTCTCTACCACTAGTTCAGGGTTCATGGGGTTGATATTCCGAGGCTTTGATTCCGATGTTTCTATGGACATTATAAGTTCCTAGTCATTCCATTTAGTGTGATGAACACCCCACTGTGATTATGTCATTGAAAAACCAAGTCTTCCGTCCATACATTGACCAAATTTTTATTTTTTTATTCAAAAACATACTCATCAACACTGAATCATAGGAGGAACATATAGAGAACCTGATTTTTTTTCTTGATTTTCTTTAAGAGCGCCAACTTTTTGGTAAGCTCTCAAAGTGCAAGTTCTAGATTCATGGGGTTCATAATCTAGGGAATGTCATTTATGATCATGGTTTATCCATGTAAATAGTAAGGATTGATTTTGTTCTTGATTAAGAGTCACCCAAGAGTGGGTCAGAGTTGTATACTTTTATTTTCTTGTTAGGATACAATGGAGGCTTGTGGAATACTTCTCAAGGACTGTAGCACCTTTGACCACCCTGGCATAGAAATGGAAGCTTTTTAGCTAGACTGTATTTTGTCACTGGGTCTATAATGTATTGAGGATATGGATGATGACTGATTCTATGTTGATACTATCAAAGGATGATATGGATTATTTAGTATATTGTGATTCTTCTAGAGATGAGATCTTTTTCATGTAGATTAATCAGTAGGTAGTTATCATAAACTAGTCAAGGAATTTGAGACACCAAGAGAATAAATATTGGAATCATGTCCTATTTCTAGAAGTTGTATTATTTACCTTGAGGATGTAAATTAACTAGCTTCTATTGGAGGGATTTGTGGGTTAATCAGACCATTAGAGTCTTAGGTAAATCTTCACATATAGATACTTGAAACTGAGACAATAGTGCTGGTTGGAGTTACTGCAAAATTATGACTTTCAGATAGTCTATAATATAAGAAAGGGTAACGTGGTAGCATATTCCCTTAGTAGGAAGTCCTATGATCACTTGGTGGAGGCAGTTTCTAAGCAGCTGGATTCCTTGAAACTTACCCAAGTGGAGTAAGAGGGTGTATATTTTCTTTAGTTGTTGGTGTTTATTCCACCTCTTATCGAGCATGTGAGAGAGTCTCAACTAGGAGACATCAACTGGAAGTTATTTTATGACTGATACCCATAGTGGAGTCAAAATATGGATATTATTATGTTGGTAATCATATTATCCTTCTCTAGGGACATATGGTGATCCTAGTCACGATGTGGGAGGAGGTGATATGAGAGTTTCACACATTTCCCTATGCATTAAATTTTGGTGTAGGAAAGATGTAAAGAAACCTTCAGTGAAAATATTGGCAGTCTTGTATGATATGGAGCATAGCTGAGTTCATCTCTCAATGCCTCACATATCCAGAGGTTAACGGTTATCACCATGTTTTGGAAGTTTTTTTGTAACCCCTTTAGATCTTAGAGTTGTTGTGGGTTGAAAAATCAATATACTTTGTAATAGGGAATCCACGAATAGTGAAGTTCCATGACACCATTTGGTTGATAGTTGACCAAATCATGATTCCTTCACACTTCCTTACTATCATGGAGTAGATTTTGGTGAATATTTTAGGGAAGTTGTACACATGCGAGATCATTCGCCTTCCTGGGGTTCCCTTGATGATTATATCTATTCATGACGTGTAGTTTACATCATGATTATGGAGAGTATTATATGATTATTTTAGGACCCCTATGGGGATGAGTATAATATTTCACCCGCTAGATAGATGGGTAGATTGATCACACTATCAAGGTGTTGGATATATTCTTAGGTCTTGCATGTTATACTTTGTCTGAAGTTGAGATTATCACATTACCTTGGTATAGTTTTCATACCACAATATCTACCACTATACTATAGTCATGTCACATTTTGGGTCCCCATATAGGAGAACAGAAAGGTTACTACTGTGATAGATAGATATTGGAGAGATTTCTCTTATGGGTCTAGAGTTAGTGCAGGTAACAAAAGAGAAGTTCCAAGTCATTCATGAGTGGATGAGGATGGATCAAATAAGGAAAATATATTATGTGTGTCACTATAATAGGCCCTTGGAGATCGATTAGGGAGACCATGTTTTCATGAGAGACTCCCCATGAAGATGATTTCAAAGGATGGACTAAGGCGGTAATCTATCCTTGAGGATTATAGGACCATTTTTTATCATCAATATGGTTTGTGAGGTTTCATACCACCTCACCTTGCCCCCATAGTTAGAGCATGTGCATGACATCTTCTATGTGTATTATCTAATGATATATGTGCCCACACATTTTATCTACTAGGTAATGTTTTAAATGAAATATGGATCAACCATTATGGATTAATCATTAGTGATTGAGGATTGACAAGAGAGGACCTTTCATGGACATACCATCGCCTTGGTTCATGTTTTGTGGTCGCGCAGGAACATGCAAGAGAGCTCCTTGGAGTGGGAGAGCTAGATGAAGTCTCAGTTTCCCAAGTTGTTTTTTTGTTTTTAGGGATGAGAATCTTGAATGAGGAAATGATGTAGAGACCAAGTATTTTTCTTATAATACTTTGAAATATTTTCATATATAATTTTAGAGGAAGGTACTAGGATGGCGTGCGATTCTGAGGCCCAATGTGTAGGGAATTAATTTTAAAAATATATTTTATATATTTTATATTGAAAATGCATAGTTTCATAAAGAAACTGGGATAAATATTAAATGTATTCTTATAATAGAAATCTGAGATCACGGTTGAGTTTGAAATGTGATTTTTACCCTAAGCATGACCTAAAATAGTTCGTTGTGGGGCATTCATGTATCCCAACTATTGGTGGTACATTCAATTGATTAATTAATTATTTATTCTAATTAAATAAATAATTTAACCAAACATAATTTCCTATTAAAAATACCATTATATAGATTTTCCTATGGTTATCCTCATAATCCTAGGATAGTCATGATTTTCTTCCCCCTATACTTATATTGGATGAATCACCTTGAATGATGAGGAAACTCTAGATCAGAGCATATGGGATAACTAAAAAAATTCATTCAATAATTGGAAAGAAAGTTATTAAATGATTAACAATCCAATTCCCGGGTTGGGCACATCAATTTGTGAATTACTCCCTTTTTCATTAAATTTATTGATCAGATCAATTCCCTCTTTTAATATACACCAATTGTGGATATTTCATGCACTCGTGTTTCGGTTTAATATATTATACATTGGTTTTATAATCTCATATATTCTTGTTATTGATCATTGGACATGAGAACTAGGAAATGATTGATGAATACTTGTTTTTGTGCCTTCCTCCAATAATTTCTTGTCATTTTTTCTCTGGTTGGAATACGTGATCCATGTTTGACATTACTGGGAAGTAGTGAGCCCATTCAGACCCTCAGGACAATGATAAATTCACATTAAAGGGGCAAATTGATGGATCTGGGAAATATATTGGTTTTTTTAGGCATTGGGTGATCTATTTGTTGATTCTATGTCCAAATATAATATGGAGGGTGGTTTAATTGTGTGTAAGGAATATAGAGAAACCCCATGGGATGTTTGAATATAATTTATAGGAAACGCAAGTTGGAAATGATGATCCATGACCAGATCCACCATTTTTGAGAAGGAATGAGGATTGAATTGAAGCAAAAAATACATATCTGACGTTTAGAGTTTAGATCTAATAAACTATGAGAAATTCTACTACAAACCGTGTAAAATTATTAAAACACATCTTGTAGCAGCTAAGTTGTAGAAACTGCAGTTTTGATATTTATATGGATGGAATGTTGTGTACCACCCCGAGGTGGTCGAGCTATGTGGTGGAACACACAGATTGGACCACATGTGGAAATACACCTCCATAAACAAGGTTTTCTATCAAATTAAACATATATGTCCATTATGCACAAGCACAGATAGAGACATGGGTTTCACCCCCGGTGAAGATGCACTCCATGTATTAAAGTACAAGGACATGGTATGGAAGATAAATACACAAAAAAATACATGGCCGGGACCCTGAGTGGCATGGGAACACCATGTCTATCCACTACACATTTTTTATCCCTGCATGGTTAGTGACCCATGAACCTATAGGTACCGGACCTTGTGATGGAGTGGTACCTGACACCATATGGTCCCCCTCACACAACGTCTACTACTTGGATTATTTTGAGGAAACTTCAATATTTTTTATCTACTTCATCTGAACACAAATTTTGGCATTTGAGTAGCCTATCCAAAGTGCTTTTCTTCATATAATGTGATGGTACCCTCTTATGTTGCTTTTGGGATACGATATAAATTTTTTTTGAAAAGAAATTATTTAGGTGATGCTTGAAAATGGTAGTGATTGGTTAAAGGATAACCAGTGAAACTAGAGTGAACCCCCCCCCCCCATCAACTTGGTTGTGGGTACTCTACCTACTGAGAGGAACCATCCTATTAGATAGGGAATGGGTCCTCAATGACTAGAGTGGAACCCCCTTGTCGCATGAGGGTGTGGGTGATCAACCTATATATTGAAATATCCACCACCTTGGGTTTTGGTTCTCTACAGATACTCATCTAGTGGAACCCCATATCGGATAGGTTGTGGGTTCTTATTAAACTATAGTGGACCTCAACCCAATGCATAAGGGTGCGGGTCCTCTACATATACATATCAAGTGGAACCCCTCTATCAGATTGGGTGTGGGTCCTCATCACACTAGAGTGGAACCCCCCCCCCACCACCACCACCACCAACATCAAATTGGGTGTGGGTTCCTCTAAAGATAATTATAGAGTGGACCCCCCCCCCCATCATCCTAGGAATGGGTACTCTATATATACCAATATAGTGGACCCCCCCCCCCCATCGTCTTGGGTGTGGGTCCTCTATGGATACATACGTAGTGGAACCCCCCTCAAACAATAGGGTGCATGTCCTCTATTTTTATTTTTGTTCCCCCTTAGTTGTATGAAACAATGGTGAGGCTTAGGCCTTCACAATATTACTATTGGGTAGACACATGAGATTTTTTTCATCATTAATGGGGTGTTTGAACTATTTGCGATGCTTTTTACTAGTTTGATCTATGGGATGGAGATCCCCTTGCTCTCTCACTTGGGATTATTTTTGACTGGTCATATATATATATCTGAATCAATATCATTGGATTTGGTAACTCTCCAACCATGGGTTGTGAAGATGTATGGGTTATGCGATGTGATTTTTGTGTTTAACTTCTCATGGTTCGATGAGGTTACACTCCTATAATAGGTGTAAAATACTTGATGTGTAGTCCATCTACACACTGTGTTGAGCCCCTTGTGTTTGGATAAGGTAACACTTTCTCTTTCTTGGTTTGAGGAGTATCTTGTTTAATACCTACAATATTTATTTTCCTATTATATCTCTTACTACTCCCAATAAAAATTATGGGGCATCCTAAGGAGTATTTATATACTCAACCCTATATGGTATTTTCCCACACATGTCATGTATTATGCTGATGATGGATAGGTTTGATGTGACTGCATAGGATCTTAGGGATACCTATTACATTGGACCATGTATAGTGGTCACATCTTAGAGATCAAGAGCTGGGATATCTAAGCATTTTACTTTCCATTTTTTCAGTTTGGGACATTTTTTTGTTTGGGTGTGCATTTTTTCCCAATTACTTTTCAGTTTTCACTATCATACTCATGTATTATTAAAAGGTTTTACAATAATTGTTATTACCCTCTTATTTTTCTTCTTTTACTTTCGCTCCTATGAAATTAATCATTGATATCATTATATGTGTGTATATAATGGTACTTAGGAAAAAGCCTCCACATATTAGTTATTCCTTCAGCACTGGTATCCAACCCATGGCCATTGGAGGCGGGTTTGGGGTAGTTGTGGTTCGAACCCTAGTTAGGGTCATGTTGTGACACACCTTCTATCCATTTTGATAAAAAAATAATTTATTATTGAAATAAAAAAATTAAACCATAATTTTAATGTTAATAATAATAAATAAACGTTGGAATAATTTTAATGGATGATTAGTGTATAATGTGTCAAAATATTTATTTTGGTATACCATACCTCAAAAACACTTCCTTTAGATTGATATGTTTTTTCTTTAAAAGATTCATGTTTTATTATTAAGACTATATGTTTATATAAATTTAGACGTATAATGGTTTTTCAAAAGTATTAAATTCAATAATGTAAATTATTTTTTTATAAATTATTTTGAAATGTGTTTATCTTGGATACTAATACATGTTTCGGATAAATTATAAGGATTCTATTTGGTTTATGCTTTCATTTACTCTATTTTATAAATAGAGTGCTTCCAAAATTTCTCTATTTTAGTTGACATAATATCCTCAGTTGGAATCATATTTCATATTTGATTTAATGGAAACATGGTATATTATTTTATATTTTTGTTAAACTGAAATTTTTATAATTGGATTTTATATTTGTAATTAATTTAGAAATGATGGCTTACAAGACATCTTCCTTTAAAATTATTTCAAACTATTGAATTCAACCCATCAATCTAATTATCTTGATGATTAAAAAATAATGGTAAAAAAATCCACCACAACCATAAATATAAAAATTTAAAATTTTACTTTCTTTAATCTTGTTTCATATTTATAATTACCATTATTCTAATTAATACAACACACAGGTCATTATATTGATATCCACTATTCAATTTTTTTTGATAATTCATTAATTTAAATAAAAATATTAGATGAATAAATTTAAACCCCCCCTAATTGATTAACAATATGAAAAATACTATAATGATTAATTCCATAATACCACAGTAAATATCACATAAAAAGAAGAATGCTCTAAATTATGATTAACAAAAATAAATAAACAAAAATATAACTAATTACCTGAAATGATTTATAATCTATATAAATAAAAAATAATTTGTAGAAAATAATATAAATGAACCTTACTTTAATGAATTAGGTAGAATCATGAACTAATAGAATCTTAGTTGACATGTTGAATATAGGTAAAAATAAAAAACCCACCTGATAATGATTTATTTTATAATCCCTTAATAAATATCCATTAAATAAGTTTTACATTCGATTAAGATATCAGAGATGATTAAATATGATTTAGAAAACATAAATAAAATAAAATCATATTTTTGTTTCTTTTCAATAACAAATATACTCTATGTGAACCCTAGTTAATGAATCCGAATGAATCGTGAACAAATATGATATCAGTTTTCGTATGAAACAAAGAAAAAAACCAAACTCACACCCATAAATAGAGATTATAGACATGGAGATAAATGAGTTTATTTAAAAGTATATAAGTATTAACAAACTAAATAATACAGGGTATATTTTTTATATTTCTCAAGGGATATTAAGGGGAGGTTGTGGATGGAGAGTAAAAGGAATTAGAGATTAAAGGAGGGGGAACATGTTGTGGATTTCGGGGGACACTATTCCAATGGTTTATAAAAACCATTGGTATAGGATCCAGGTAAACAAATGGTTCTTTAAAATCATTTAGCTATATGTTTCTATAGAAACAACTACTTTATAATGTTGGTATATGTGTTAGTCTACAACCTTTATTTGTAGAAATGTTTATATGTCTTCTTATACTATTGTGTTTGGAAAATATTTTCACCTACATGTGGAGTTAAAATAAGAATATTGTTTTTTTTTTAACCCTATATTTTTTATCTATAGAAGACAATTCTTTCAATTGTTAGAGGAGATTGGTAATAATGTCTATTAGAATTCAAGGATCTATAAAGAAAATAAAAAGGCTTTTAGGATAATTTTATCATAAATAGGGAGTTTAAGGATGGATCGAAAGTGTCTCCATACTATTCTAGACATAATATTTTCAATGGTCAATTTCATTTTAAATGGTATGGCCCTTTTATTGTTATATGTATTTTGTAACATGTGATATACAATTATGGTAAGCATCTCTTTTTAGAGAAACAATAGTATAATGCATATAGATTTAATAAAAAAATATAATTAAAACATAAATCCTCAATTTATATTAATTTAATTCTATTATTTATATTTAATTTTCATATTTATCAGGTCAATATAATATTATTATATATTTTAAATATTTTTCATAAATATTTCGTATTTAGGTGAATAGTAAAAAATACTGAATTTATAAAACCAACACAGTTAAGACATTAAAATAATATAAGAATAAATTGAAGTTTAAGAATCCTTTTTTAATGACCAAATATTTATTAAATAATTAATATTATGTGTATAAAAATATAATTTCTAACTTATATATAGTCTTATTATTTTTTAAATCTTAATAACATTGTTGTTTTAAAAAACTATTTTTTATTATTTTCAATTAATTAAGTATTAATGAGTTAAATTTATGTTTTGGTTTGGTTTTAAATAAATATAGGTTTAATTTTTGTTAAAATTATATAATTAATTATATTTTTATAAACATTATATGTTATCATACGGTAAAATCATTTTTACGCTTAAAAAATACATTTTTTCTAAAAATTCATTTTTTTGCATTTTGAGAAAATATATTAAAATAAATATTTATAAATTATAAAATTTGAATCATGTTAATTGGATTACATATTTTTAATCATCATAATTAATATTATGTAGTAATTTGAACATAATTTTTTGGCATAGTGAATAGTAACCATGATAAATATTTATCACCTCAATTAAGGGTAAAATGGGTTAAAAGGGGTAAAAGTAAAGGGACTAGACTTAAAGATAACACAAATAAATTTAATAATCCTTCTTGGTTTGTTTTATTTCTAAAATAACCTTTTCACAATTAAAAATTTTACAATTTTTAGCAACTTTCATAAGATAAGGTCATTATATTATTAAAATAATTTATGTAATTCCAACAGTGTCATTCCCTTCACTTATAAAAGGGAAATACCTATCCTCACTTATTCACAACAAATGAGAAACTAATATTTCCCAATAAATATATAAACCTCTCATAAATACTCCCTAGGACCAATTGGATATAGACTTATTATAAGAACAACTTATAAGTCATAAGATGTAATACAAAGTTGGTATTACTAAGAACAGGTATAACTTCTAACCGAGTGTTTTTATTTTACTTAGAATTATACCACCTTAAAATCTAATGAAACAATGATTTTATAATAAAATTATATTATTACATATAATTAAATGTTTTTATTATGTTGGTAAAACCCTCATTCATCTCATTTCCATCATATAGAAAATGAAAACATTGGTCATGTGTACATACTACTTACTACCTCCACATAACAGTGTAATATTTTTCATCACCACATTAATTGGATGGTTATAAAGATGAAAATAATAAATACATATGATATTTATGACAAAATTATTATTTTCTAAATATATTATATGTTCTTCCTTCTTATCCCTCCACTCTTTAGAAAATGGTAAAATCATTCGTGTGTACGTGTGGCCTGTCACCTCCACAAAGCCATATGATTCGTCTTTCATGTTTTCCGTTCAAGGGTGATTATAAATATGTATAAAATGAATAAATATTATATTTAAATAATTATTAATGTTACATATATTATGGATCCATAAGAAATACTCTACAACCAAAACTACCGAAACAAAAACTTACATGAAAAACAAAACAGTTAACACTCAGAATGAACATTTTAATAAATAATTATTAATAAACGAGTTTTGAAATATAATA
Source organism: Viscum album (assembly GCA_963277665.1). Lineage (NCBI taxonomy): Eukaryota > Viridiplantae > Streptophyta > Magnoliopsida > Santalales > Viscaceae > Viscum > Viscum album. The sequence goes on from OY728147.1 coordinate 1,370,628,381, forward strand.
ATTGGATTATATTTGATGTTAAATTTATGTATATGGTTATATTATTTAATTATAATAGAGTTAAATTTATTATATAAGAGGATAAAATCACTTAAAAATAAATTTCACACTTAAGGTATGGGTCTATTTCATAATATCATCCTTATTGAGGATTATTTATGTTTATGTTTTTATTGATAGAATTATATGATATTTCTATATTAAAACATATATATTTTATTCTCAAATGTTTATATATGGTGAATAATTTTTTTCCTTTAATTTTACTTTCATTTAGTACTCAAGTTATTGAAAAAATAAGGAATACAATATTTTTTTCAATTTTGGAGGGAATTGTTTTCTTCAATTTCCATATATTCATTAAAATAATTTGAATAATTTATTTAATATTCTACATTAATTTATTAAATAAATTTTTACCCGTATTTGTATTTATATAATTTTTTTAAAATTAGTCATATTATCATTTATTTAATGAGGTACTTTGTACCAAAGGTGTGAACGAAATATTAATTTCAACATATATTATACAAATGACTTTTCCCAGCATCATGAATACTCATTCCATTGATTATTTCTTTTCAATATTCTATGTTTATTTTAAAATAAACTATTTTCATTAATATTTTGTAAATTTTTATATTTTAAATATGTGATTTCAATATTAAAATGGAAATTTTCTTTAATATATGTTTTGGCGATCTTTTGAAAGTATTTTCATCTATATTAACATATAGTGATGAATATTATGATTTACTATTGCTATACTATAATGATTACAACCACCATATTTTCTTGGATGGGTTATGATCACTTTGAATGGGGTAAAAGATGATAATCCTTATGCTAGTTATTAAAATAATTGTAGTTATTGATTGTGAAGTCAAATTTATAATGTTGAATTTTTTATTCATATAATGAATGAATTTGATTTACTGTGTGACTGGTGGGGAAATATTACATAGGTATTAAATGCCTAATTATGTATCATGACAAAGAAATTGTTATTTCGCATATTCCTTACCCAATTATGGATGATGTCTTTGAACGAGGCTTCAATGGTATGCTTATCATGTCTGAAATTATGCATGACATCATTATGAAATAACTTTTTTAGGTCCATGTGATTATTAGAATAGTTATGATATCCATTGATAAGTTTCAATAACATGTGATTATTTTTATTGAAGTATTTGATCATTATTTATTCTTTCTATATTTTTAATTCCTTATTTATTCTATAATACCTTCAGATGTAAGTGTAACACTCCATTTTTTCTCTATGCAATAGAAAATTTAAATTACCATTTTAATCATAAGTCTTATCCTAATGGGAATTACTAATGATTTTGGGGAGGTTCAAAATGTTTCTGGGAATTTTTTGGGTCCCGGATCTTGTTTTTTATGGAAAATAGTGTAGGTGAACTTTTAGTATTAAAATTTCACCTCAAACAGTGCAGCTCTGTAGAGTGTTGCATGGTTTTTTAAACTGTGCACCATGGACCACATTGCCATGAAAAAAGTTATAGTAGATTTTTAGAGGGGACCTCAATGGGATGTATAATTTTTAGAAAAAATTGAACCTGGATTTCACCCTTAGCTCCACTTAGGCAATAGAGTATCATGGATGGAACATAGTTTGTCCAAACTGTGTAGACAAAATGTGCTCCCCCTTTAAGTGGGGTAAAAAGAGAATTTTTTTAACACCCTAAGTTTTTGATATTTTTTGGATTAAATTTAATTTAATTGATGTCATACATTATATGAAACTCTATGTTAGGCTTTTTTTACCTGAAACACGACATTATTCTTGTTCTACATGCAACATTTGGTTAGCTTTGATTACACATGACACTGAGTTTAAACAAATCCATGATATATTATTAATATGGTAATTTAAATGCGACTGTTATAACCTTAACATTAAATATTTTAAAATGAATATAAATAACTACATTTAAAATACTAATTATAACTATTTTATATAAATGAAATTTATTTATTAAAATATACATAGTTTTTAGTAATATCTTTGTACGTTTCGAAAATACTATTTTTCCAAAAAAAATAATTTTTTCCCTTTTTGTGACCTTAATAAAATAATTATTCCACACTTAGAGAAAATTAATTTGATAAAAAAATTCAATTTTAAAATCATCATGTCAAAATTATTATTGGTCCAATTTTTTGTATTTTTTGAAATGATTCATTTTTTGATGAATGGTAAAATTACATATTTTTAATTTAAAACATCATTTTATTTAATTTTTTTATAAAGTTAAATTATATTATAAAATGGTTGTAAAGAAAAATTATCTAAATTATTCATACATTAATCGAAATTAGGTTATATTAATTAATTTAATATTAAATTTTGATATTAATTCATTGTAAACTTTTTAACATTTTCTCTTTAAAAACCCACAATCTCACCACCTAAACATGATTAATTTTAAATTATTTTTCACCACATATGTTAATGTTATTTTTAAAATTTTATTCCATATTCCTAATTATCATAATTTATATAATCTAATATGATCACCATAATGTTTGATGAAATGTTAATAAAAAAAATAAAAAAAAAATTACAGTGGTTTAGGTAAAAATGGGTTTACCAAGGGTGTGTTAAAAATCTAATAAGGGTTAAAAATAACAAAAAACCTATCCATAACAAATTTTATGGCCATATTTAGACATTATTGATTCTAGGATGTATAATGGTTTATTATTGGATTCTAATGACATGAAAAAACATGGGTGGATTTCTTTCTTTCAAAAAATTATAAGTGTGCCACTCACCTCACCTGTAAAAGGCCACCCCTTCTCCTTTCCTATTAACATATTAAAAAACTATTAGTTCATACAATTCCAGCCCAATTAACATAAATGTTATTACCTCCCATACTAAAATATTTTTTTATGTAAATACAATCATGGATGGATTTTGTTGCAAACCTATGGAGGATATCTAAATAAGAGGTAACATTCATGAACAAGTGTTTTTGTTTTATTTATTCCTTCACCTCCTTAAATTATTGTTATTTAATTATGAAATGATATCCTAAGAATATTAAATATACTTATATATTGTTATGTTAAGGTAATTTCCTATAACTATCTTCACTTCCATCAAATGGTTTATGAAATCATTGTTCGTGTGTACGTCGGACTACCGCCTCGTGAACTAATATAATTCATTTTTCCATTACCACCTCCCAAGGCTAGACATAATTATTTATTTATTATTTATATATTAAATTTATGATATTATTATAATTCTTGTATTATTATATCATACATGACTCCATACTCTTCATATTGTGATAATACGATAAAGTCATTTGTGTGTATAGTGGAATATCTCCTTGTGAAGTTATGTGATTCATTAACACTTACATTGAAATTAATAAGGATGAGATTAAAAAACATATGTGATATATATGAAATAAATATTATTCTATAATTATAAAATTTCATTTAACTTCATTTATTTCAGTCCAACATGAAAATAAAAACAACATTCATGAGTACATATAACCTACCATCTCCATGAATGGTGTATTTCATTTTTTATATCAAAATTTTATATATTATTACATATAAATGTGTAATTAATATATATGATATTTATATCATTTTTAAAATTCTGTAGATGATAAAATCATGAAAAAAGTTATAGTACCAAAAATAAAACATCTAAATACATATGAATAATAAAACGATTATTACCGGAAACATAACTTTAACATAGAATTATTAATAAAAGGGTAATAAAAGCTAATAATAAAATATTATATAGTGTGATGTATATAAATATGATTATTTAATATATTTATAATAAAATTATATTTATTACAAATGATTTTTGAATATTCATTGTAGAAGTCAAGACTTATGGAAATGGATTTGTGTTTCAATATACATTCTTTGAGACATCAGTTATGTTATGAACCTATATTATTTCATTAGGTGTATATAAAGCACCTTCGAAATTTTATATAATTTATTTATTTATCCGAATGATATTTTATGTTCTATTCTATGTTATTTTTTCATGGGGCCTATGATTCAAGTTTACCAAAGTGTAAATAATTATATGTTACAATCTCATAATCTATCGAGATTATTAATGATTATGTTTTTTATAATAAAATATTATGATCCATATCTCAATAAAATAATTAATTTTCTTATCCTATGGTGATTTATGATAATCTCAAGTGATAGTACTATTTTTTCACTCATTATTACATAAAATAATTTATAACATATATTTAAGAAAATATTACTTTATCTATCTCTTCGGTCGGAAATATGTTTTCTACCAAAACCATGTTTTCTAAAACTATTTTAAAACATGTTTTATTATCCACCTATTACATTTTAAAATAAATTTTTACCAGGTTTTATTTTGGGTAAAATTTTTATTTAAATTAATATTCAAGTCATTTTCCAAACATTCCTCATGTAGATTTTATAGGAAAGGTGAAAGAAATATTTGTTTTAATGTGTACGGTATGAACAAAACATTTCATCTTCATTGCCATTATTTTATTTGAATCTTGTTTTATATTTTTCAAGGTTATTTTTTAAAGAATAGTATTTTCAAAAGGATTTAAATTTTAAACAATCAAATTGGAATGGCTATTTTCCTCAATAAATGTTTTAAATGACCAATCAAAATAACTTTCCATATATGATGACGTACATAGATTTTACCTTTTCCATACTAGGGATATGATCCAAATATACCACTATTATTATTTTTCTTAATTGTTTATGTCTAAAATGTAATGATGTTTAGGAAACCAATTTCTCTTCCCTGGGTTATACCATGAAAAAATTAAAATGAACCCAGCTTCATTTTCCATGTGTTATGCTTTTATGAAATGATGAAATGATATTGAAACGTATTTCTCTTCTATAGGATATTATATGATGTAATTTTTATGAAAACCATTTCATTTATGAGGATATGATATGATGAATGTTTTAAGATATTTTGGAATATATAAATATTTTTTTCATTATGATACTGGTGGGACCAATATCTCCATCTAATGCATTGGCTTAATATTTTATCCATATGAGATAGACAAGACTAAAATAGGTAGATATGCAGATTTAGTAAGGAAGGTTTTCTACAAAGATGGTATGGTGAGTGAACCTTGACTAATCTAATGGTTTGGGGAGTGAACTTATTCCACTATGATAGCCTTGGTAATAACCCTTAACTGATATGGGAATGATTTTCTATTATTATGTGTATTCTACTTATCTATGTGTTATGCCTTTATTATTCTCTCATGGCTCATGTGTTTTGATTATCTTATGATTTAGGTCTTATAATCTGACAATATTTATTCAATGACTTTATATTATGATCGTTGATATGCATGGTATGGTTTTAAAATGTTATTCTCGTGTTCTCATACCCTCATGTCCATGATATTCTTATGTATCTCCATTGTTTACCTTAACTGATAATCTAATTTCACCCTTTTGTATGTTTCCTTTCCCAATATTATGAATAAACTTAATACATATGATATTTCTATGTTAGATGAGAGTTATAAATACCCTTGTGGGATATTCTATACATTACCTATGGTATAGTTGTTTATGTTACCATGTTTTCAAAGACACTAAAATATTATGGTCATTAAGCATGTATTTGTATAATTTAATGAATATTAATTAAAAATGATGTAATATCAACTTATGAGATGCCTCGGTTGCTATATTTGGAATCAAATGTTTCTTGTAGTTAACCTTTGGAAACCAATATGAGAAAACCTTAGTGATATCCATAAGTACAAGTATAAAGATAAGTCTATGGACGAGTCAAAGTATATGAAAATATCCTACAATTTTGGTAAGTAATAAATTGAGTAGTTTCTAAGAAATTACATCCATGTTTTGATAATAAAAGTGGATATGGCTCTAAAACTGAGTTACCTAGGGGTAATAACTCCAAAAATGGCACATTGAGATAGGCTTGATCATCACCTAGTCTATGAAAATGTCCCTTACAATACAAGTGGTTTGATACTCCCAGTGGATATGCTTTGAAAATTCACAAACACATTATGAACCATAATGAAGGATTTAAATATCTGATTATGATGAATAATATAGGATAAATATTAGGTTTCACAAATTAAATATTTTTTCCTGATTTAGACATCATATAAGTACTTTTTCTTGTTTATTTGGCTCGACATCATGATTATTCTTTCTTATAATATGAATTGTTGGTTTAGGATAATGGTAGGAACCAGAAGGAATTGTGGTAATGTTAAGTATGAATGAAAATTCAATGATTTTATGCCTGAGAATCCAAATTTTCTGGTAACTGGAATGAAAAACACATTTTTATGATCAAAAAACATTCTAATGTTATAATTCATGTTGTACTTCCAAAAATCAATGGAGGGAAAAAAATTCTATTGTGTCCTTCATGAAGAAACATACACCTTATTTCAGGGATTCTTCAGATCCAGTAGTTTCTAAACAATGGATCAACACCACCACAGAGATATTTTATATTCTCTACTATTGGTAAAATGAAAAAGTTATTTTGGATGTTCTCCGTTAAGAAGGTGAAGTAGATAAATAGTTAACTCCTATCAAAATATGAGTCAATATGGTGAAATTGACTCCATGGATTGGGAAATGTCCATGAATATATTTTTCAATAATTAATTTCCCCACATTCTTCATTCAAAGATATAGAAGGAGTTCCTTGATCTAAATAAAGAGGATGATGAATTTATTACTTCCTATAAGGAAAATTTTACAAGACATGAGAGGTATTCTTCTGTTATCACAATATTAAATGAATGTAAGGTTGATTATTTCTTCAGTTCTTTAAAACCAAGTCTCCAAATGGCATTTTCCATAAGACACTTCAATAGCTATGAATACATTGATCGATATGATATCAATGTTGAAGTGGAAGACGAATTTATGTATCAATATCATGGGTTCAATAAGAATAAAAAAAATAGAATTCAAAGGAAAATATAAGTACCATGGAGATAATAAGATAATATTTAATTTATGTACAAATTGTGGGAAGAAACATAGAGTAATTTTTTTCAAGGGACTAGTAAATATTTTAAGTGTCCAAGGTAAGGTCATCGGAAAGTATATTTTTTAAATTGACGGGATGAAGTTATTCAATGGTGAAAATAGATATAATGTTACACATAAAGAATCACCCACACTCTAGTGTTTAAAATGCAAGGAGTATAAGCATTATGAAAATTGATGTCCTAAGTTTAATGCTCATGAAGAGAATCAACAAGGTTATATGAGTAATGTTTTTTTCTATTGACGATAAGGAGAATATGAATGAAAAGTGAAAGGAGGGGGTATTAAGGAATAAGAAAATTAATCCAAATTAATGTTTTGAGAAGGAAGTGGGATAATTAAAGTATTTATGTATTTGAATTCAATAATTATGAAATATATAAGGGTAGTTAAATATATGTTTTTTGTTAATTATTTTAAAGAATATGTTGAATGATGCTGATTAACATGAATATTTAGTTAATGGATATGTGATATTTTGGTTAAGGGAAGATAGCCCTAAATATGTTCTTGATGTTTAAAAAAATGGTTTTTTATAAATATTTATTTAAATGAATAACTTAAATTAGATAGTATTGATGAACATAGAACTAATTAGTGATTTGTAGAAAAATTGGTTTATCTGATAATTGATTGAATTTATAGTATTATTGGATCTATGGAATATATTCAATAATATGTTTTTTTATTAAAGAAATAAATTAGAATTTATGTTTTAGATAAGGTTTTTTGGTAATCAATTAATTACCATTTTTCAATAAAATACATGATGAAGGTATTCAATGCTTGGTATTTCATTAATTTAAGGATTAAATAAAAAATTCTAATGGGATGTTACATCCATTACCCATACCAAAATGAAAATTGGAAAAAACATAATATAGTTTGTTGTTGGACTCCCCAAAACATCTAAAGGGAATAATGTTATATGGGTTGTAATTGATCACCTCCCCGATTTAGCACAATTCATCTCTATTATAGAATAATTCTATATGTATACCATTTTTTGGATATAAATTGTTGAAGTTGTAAGGTTTCATGGAGTACCACATTCAATTGTGTTTGATCAGAATCTAAGTTCTACCTAAATGTTCTAATAAAGTATTCAGTAAGTTCTTGATATAGAGTTCAGTTTCAACATTTTGTTTCATCCTTTTACATATGGTTAATCTAATAGAACAATTAAAATACTATAGGATATGTTTAGATATTGTTTGTTTGATTTAAAAGGTGGTTGGGATCAACAAATTCCTCTAGTTGAGTTTTCTTACAATAATAGCATTCAATCAAGAATTCATATGGCTCATTAAGGATCCCCTTATATAAATCAATGTATATCTCCAACTTTCTATAATTATGATTGAGAAATAAAGATATTTGGACATTAGATACCTGAAGAAATGGAATAGATGGTTAAAAACAATCAATAACACATCAAGGTAGCTTATATTTGGTAGAAAATGTTGAGTCAAAACATGTTTCAACTTTCCCATCAATCATTTGTTTTGGAAATCACAAATCACACAATATTAATCAATCTATTTCATTTTATTGTTTCAAGTATCCTTATCATAGTTGTGTTTGTTGATTCATTTACTCTATTTTATATGTTGTTTCAATTGTAACCTAGTCGAGGACCGTAAGCATATGTTTCATAACCTAACTGTGTATTGTATTATAATCAAGAATCATAACCAGATTGTGTAATGTATTGTAATCAAGTTAAGTATAGTATCGAAGCTACATTATACTCATACTTAGTAACCATGTTAAGTACCACATCATATCGATGTCGTAACCTGGATAGATTCGGAATAATAATCAAGTATCTTAATCATTATATCAAAACATGCTAGATTATAAATGGTAATCATGTATCGTAATCACGATATCATAACCATGTTATGCATCATTTTGTTATTATGATTTGTATCCAAGCATTTAAACCAAGATAATATTCTTAACCAGGTTATGAATCATATTATTATTATGTATTGTATCCAAGAATAGTAACCAAGTTAATAATCATAACTACATTTTAATTTAAAATCGGTATGCATTGTTATCGTGTTAAACCAAGAAAACAAGTTTTGTATTCTACTTCTAAAATGCATTAAACTCATATAAAAACATCAATATTGATTTCATTAGTCTCATACTCATTGATTCATACTTACTACTTTCTAACTAAAGCGATGAATTTGAGTTGGTTATTTACTAATAAAAACAATGTTGCGTATTCTATTTTCTTTTGAACATCATAATGCTAGGTGTCCAAGTCCCTCTGAGTTTTTCGGAGTAATATGACTGTTGGAGAAAATATGACTGTTGGAACCTGAATCCTATATATAGGGGGTCATTAAAATCCAAATATACAACTTTTTCTTCTATCAAGTTCCAGGGAAATATTTTGTGTCTTATCCCTTGCTTAGTGAAAAATCCTTGAAGATACAAGAAGTGAATAGATTTTTCTACGGTATTGTATTCCTATTAGTGCTTTGTTTCTTCTTTGTGCAATCGATTATTTTAGTAACGATCGAGGTATTTTGGAGATAGAAAGATGTGTTGTCAATCATCGTATCGAGGGCCTTCAATTGTTTGAAGGACAAAGGTGTCGATTACCTTCTTAATCGAGGACTTCGGGGGATAAATCGAGGGCTTACCAAGGAGGTGGTAAGATAGACATATATCCTAGGTGAAAGGATAACCTTATCATTGGGATAAATAATTATAATACCTTTACATTTCCATTTATATTTGTATTAGAAAGTGAATTTTATTGTTTTCTATTTCTATCCATACTCTTTTAAATTGTAATTATTTAAATTATGACTCTCTTATTACATATTATATTAATTGATTATATACATTTTATGGTAGAATCGTTTAAATTTTAATTACTCTATTGACTGTATTGTATTCAAATACAATTTTATTACATTACTAATAATATTACATCTTTCTTTATCCATTGGATCCAAGACTTGTGTGATTAATTTTATTGGTTGATAATTTTATTAGTTTATGATTTAGTAAACTATGTCTCTTCTTAAGTGCTTAAATACAATGTTTTTAAATCTACAATTTACCTCTTCTTTAATTGTTCCATTTAATATACATTTACATCTATATTACAATCCAACAATTGGTATCATAGGATGTTATCTATGTTTTGAATTACTTTCTTTATTTATTTTGGAAATAAAATGGCATTTCTTTTACAATTATTTTTTTATAACTACTTACTACACTAATGTGTGGAGTGGAAAATTATTGTTTTATTAGATAGCAGAAATGAATATTGGATCAATTGAAAATATAAATCCAATAAGACCACATATTTTTTATGGGAATGATTATGAGTACCAGGGGATTGAATGAAGACATTTGTTACTAATACTGGAGTGGAAAACTTTATCATGATTTCTGGAGGATATAAAATCCCAGACAAGGAAGTTAGTACCTTCACCAATCAAGAAAAACAAGAATATGAACTGAATTATAAGTTACACAATACTTTGTTGTGTTATATGACCAGGAATATATATAGTCACATATCATATTTTGAAGCATCCAATTGTATCTGGAAAAAATTGGAAGTCACACATTTTGGTACAACTAAAGTCATAAAAACAAGAAGAGCAATGCTTCGAGAAGAATATCATGGATTTCTTTTTTCCTTATAGAGAAAAAGCATGCAAGGTATAACAGAGGATTATGAAAATCTTCAACAGTCTACAATATATGGGAGAGAAAGGACATGATGATGAATCACTTGTAGACAAGATCATTGATATTATGTCCAATGAGTATGAATAAAAAATAATAGCTATTGATGAAAACATGAATGTTACTCAAATTACTCTTGATGAGTTATTTGGAACTCTACTTCAGCATGAGATTAGAATGAAAAAAGATTTTGATTTAAATATGAAGAAAAATGGTAATGGGATTGTAGAATTTACTACTACCAAATATAAGACACCAGAAAGGATAACAAGATACAAAGCTATGAAATCTGTTGTATTATAAGAATCATGTGATAGTAACCACTTAGATAATGAGTTAGCTAATCTTTCTCGAAGTATGAACAAGACTATTGTAAATAAATTCTTTCAATACAAATTCAAAAATAAATATAGAAATTATAAGAATGATTTTGAGGTCACTTGTTATGAATGAAAAAGAATGGGTCATATTAGACCAGATTTTACATTACAAAAAAGGAAACATAGAAAGGATAAACATTATGAAAGAAACAAGAAAATTTTTTTAAATCAAAGAAAAAGAAAGTATGGAAATACAATGATACATGGAGTGCAAGTGGTGGTGATTCTTCAGATGAATCCTCAGATTATGAATCATCTAGTCATAGAAACATAGGACTCGTAGCTAGACTACCAACTAAAAATCATTGTTATATAGATAAGGTACAAAATCATGAATATCTTACAAATAAATCATTTAATTCAAATTACCTTGATGAGAAACATTCATACTCCTCAAATGAATAATTTTCCTTAGTAGTGGAAAATTTACCTTCCTTTGAATATGTTTCCACATTTTCTAAATTACTAGAGAATAAAAATTCAAAAATTAGGAAATAACTTAATAAGGAAAATTTTATAATATCTCATATTACAAAAGATGTATAAAATCTAAAAAAGGATCTTGATAATAAAACTATTAATTTTTAAAATAATTAAAATTATCTTAAAGAAGAAATTAATGAGAAGGATAAACTTTCTAAAGACTTTGAAAAACATTTTTTAAGGAAAAACGTTTCTGAAGCCAAAAATAATTCAAAAACATTTTCCTATGAAAATGATAATTTAGTCCCTAGACTAAAATCTGAAATATTTTCTCTTTAGAACCCTTTATCAAAATTTACTAGTGGTAAGTAAAATTTGATAATATGTCTTCTCAAATTCTTCCTTTAAGGAATATATATGGATTTGGATACACTCACTGAAAACCTATTTTTAGAAATAGCTATTTTGTTCCTCAAAGTACTCCAGTTTTTACAAAATGTCAATGTGGTGGACATTGGTAATGATTTTCTTCTCTTAATATAACTAAATATTTAGGATTTCACAAATCTCATTTTGAAAAATCAATGTGGATTCCCAAAATTCATTTATCTAAAATTTTCAGATCCAAATAAGTTTGGGTTCTGAAAAACTATTTTTTTCTTTTTCAGGAAAAAAAGAAGTGTACCAACAACAAGAACATTTGGTACATGGATAGTGTTTTTTCTCAACACATGATGGGTAACAAATATTTATTTTAAATGATTATTAAAATTAATGACGGAAGAGTGACCTTTGGAGATAATGCTCAGGGAAAGATCATTGGTATAGGTAATATTATTCTTTTAGGAAAAGTTTTAATCTCAAATGTTTTTTTGTCAAAGGACTTAATCACACATCATTAGAATATGTGAATTATGTGATGAAGGTTACCTTGTGAATTTTAGGAATGATAAATTTTTAGTTCACAATTCCAAGGATGAATTAATTATTTCTACCCATAGACATGCGAAGGATTACAAAATTAACTTAGACGGCCATAGTATCCAATAATTACCTTCATTATGTGCAATGGAAGACCAATCTTGGTTATGGAATATAAGGTTAGGACAGTAAAACCTAAGGATTATTTTTAAACATTTAATGAAAAGACTTGTTAAGGATCTACTAGATCTTAAATTTGATTCCTCAAAAGTTTGTAATCCTTGTACATATGAAAATCAACACTAAACTAGCTTTAAATCAATCATTGAAGTTTCAAATTCTAATGCATTACAGTTAGTGCACATGTATCTCTTCATTACTATGAAAACTAGAAAGAATCGGAGGCAAATAAGTTTTATTTTTGTAGTTAATGACTATACTAGATTTAAATGTGTCTATTTTATATCAAAAAATTTTGAAGAATTTTTATATTTCAAAACATTTAGAGCCCATGAAAAAATAAGAAAAACCTACCATTAATAAATATTTGTAGTGATCATGATGAAGAATTTCTATAATTGAACATTGTAACCTTTTGAGGTAAAAAAGGTATTACTCGCAAATTTTTATCTCCAAGAACCCCTCACCAAAATGGTGTTGTTGAAAGAAGAAATCATATTCTTCAGAAAATAACAAGAACCATGTTGAGTGAATACTCATTTTCTAATCATTTCTGGGATGAAGCTATTATTACTGCATGTTATACTATAAATCATGTTTTGACTATACCCTTTCTTAATAAAACACCTTATGAATTGTGGACGGGTCAAAAACCAAATGTTTCATACATCAGAGTGTTTGTATGCAAAGTATTCAAATTAAATGCAGAAGAAAATTTTCATAAATTTTTACACAAATATGATGAAGGAATTTTTTTAGGTTTTTCCACAACTTCTAAGTCTTATAGGGGTTTCAATAAAAACTCTTGTACTGATGAATAAACAGTGCATACTAAATTTGATGAAACTAACCCTTTTGTTTTTTAACAATTTCTACCTACATCAACCAATGTATTTTCACAAAGTGATTATCAATCCATTATTAAAAACTCTTATGATAAGAAGAATACTAAATAAAATGTTTTTGAAACATTTACTCCTGAATATTTTCAATCATATGTTGATGAACATGTTATACAAAACCCAAATAAATTGTTTCTTAAGAATCATCTGAGAAAAAAAACCATCGGAGATGTAAACCAACCTGTAAGGACTAGAAATTCCCTGAGTAATGAAATAGAACATATTTCTTTTATATAACAATTTGAACATAAAACTCCAAGTGAGGCCTTCTGTGATGATGATTGAATTAAAGCAATGCAAGTTGAACTAAAGGAATTTGAAAGGAATCTATTCTATACTTTGGTTGAAAGACCTAAAGAATCAACTATAAGTGGTGTAAAATGGGTTTTTAGAAACACATGTGATGAAAATGGATTCATTATAATACATAAATCAAGACTTGTTGCTAAAGGCTATAATCAACAAGAGGGAATCGACTATGAAGAATCCTATGCTCTAGTAGCAAAACATGAATCGGTTCAAATCCTTTTATCCCTTGCAGCATAATTTAATTTCAAACTCATTAAAATGGATGTTAAATGTATTTTTCAAAAATATTTTCTTCAATAAGTATTTTTTTGATCAACCCCCTGGTTTTGTAGATCCAAAACATCCTGATCATGTCTTTAAACTTTCCAAATCATTGTGTGGACTTAAACAAGCCCCCAGAGCTTTGTATGAGAGAATTAAAAGATTTCTTAAATAAAATAATTATGATAAGGGGAATGTTAACCCAAATACTTTTTTAAAAATGGAAAACAATAATGTTTTGATTGTCCAAATCAATGTTGATGACATTATATTTGGATCAACTCAGCAATATCTTAATGATTCTTTTGCGAATATTATGAAATATGAATTTGAAATGAGTATGATGGGTGAGTCAAAATTCTTTTTAGGTTTTCAAATATCTCAAAAACCATAAGAAACTTATGTATCTCAACATAAGTATATCAAAGATCTACTAAAAATTATGGAAATGACAATACTAATATTATTGTCACTTCAATAGAAACCTCAAATACACTTGATCTTGAAGAATCTAGGAAACCAGTGGATGAAACATCTTTTAGAGGTTTGATATGAGGTCTATTATACATAATAGATAGTCATCCAGACTTAATTTTTTTAGTATTATTATGTGAAAGATACCAATTTAATCCAAAAGAATCTCATTTAAAAGATGTGAAAATATTTTTTTGCTATTTACAGGGAACTATGAATTTAAATCTATTCTATTCTTTTGTAAATGATTTTATTTTGACAATTTTCTGAGATGATGACTTTTGTGGTTGTAGAATAGATAGAAAGAGTACATCCGGAACATGTCATTTCATAGAAGATTCTTTGGTTTCTTGGTCTTGTAAGAAACAACACTCAATATCACTCTCCACTGCTGAAGTAGAATATGTAGGAGCTTGAAGTTGGTGTGATCAGGTGTTATGGATACAACACACACTCAGTAACTATGGCATGAGTTTCTCAAAAACTCAAATACTATGTTACAATACAAGTTCTATTTCTCCTAGTAAGAAACATTCACATCACTCACGTGAAAAACTCATAGATATTAGGCATCACTTTCTTAGGGATCACACATAAAAAGAAGATATTTCTTTACAATTCATAGGAATTCAATAACAACTTTCTAACATTTTTACAAAACCATTATATTCTGATAGATTTGAATTCATTAAATAGAAACGAGGAATGATTACTGTAAAGAAATCATTCAAATCTATTTCTTGTTTAATCTATCTCTTGACATTGAGTAACTTCTTTTCAAATGGGGAGTATACATATTTTACTGGTTTTATTGTTTATTCATTATGTTCTATGAGTTTTATAGTTTATTGGATTCACTTTTTGTTTTACACTTTATTTGGTTCACTTTTTGTCTTACAGGTTTTCGGTTTCACTTTTTGTCATATAGATAATTGGTATTGGAATTACCTTATTAGTACTAAAATATAACTACCAGTACTAGAATACCTAATTTGTATTTAAATTACCTTATTGGTACTATAATATAAATATTGGTACTAGAATACCTAATCGATATTGGAATTACTTTATTGGTACTGAAATATAAATATCATTATTAGAAGACCTAATCATTATTGGTATTACTTTATCAGTACTGAATTGTTAATATCGGCATTGGGATATTCTTGAGGATTATTCTATCGCTTCTAAAATTTTTGGTACCATCCTAGTTGAACTCATAGGTTTTACTTTAATTCTTGTGTTTTCGTCCTTTTCATAAGAACAATACCCTGAAA
The DNA here is from genome assembly GCA_963277665.1 of Viscum album. NCBI lineage: Eukaryota > Viridiplantae > Streptophyta > Magnoliopsida > Santalales > Viscaceae > Viscum > Viscum album. The sequence goes on from OY728147.1 coordinate 1,370,644,335, forward strand.
CCAAAATATCAATCCTATTACACTGACATGTACTTTTTCTAAAACCTTAATTTGGTTATTTTAATGGGTTTTTATCATTTATCTTTAAATTATTCTACTCTAAATAATATTTTATTTTCAAATAAAACCTCAAGAGTTAAAAATAATTCTGGACCATTAGATCTCCTAGATCTAATCTTAACTGTAATTTTTCTTTTAAGTAAACCTTTCGAACCTCGATTTATTCTGTGTTTTCTCCCAAGAAAAGCTAATATATAAATATTCAATAATGTTTAATCGGTTCTTACCCCATTTTTCATAATCATTTATCTTCTCAACTTTCGTAATGTGTATATTCTTTAGAGTGTGGGTTACTATTTCTTGTTTGAGTCTTCTGTTTCTTCACAGAAAGATATTCCTCCAAAGAACTTCTCTTCAATGACTTTATATGGTGAAAGGATGGTCTCCCGATATTTTTATGACCCTTTTGATTATTGTTTTAAAAGAATTATTAGTTTTCAAGGTTGGGAATCAATTGGTGTAGAAATACCATGTTCCGATCAGGATCATGTTTATCATGAAGAAGTGTTACAAATTAATGAATCAGTAGAGATAGATAAAGATCTTAAGATCTCTGTTATGATGTATGGATAAAAATTTACAACCTATTCAAACAAGATTCTACATTTTTATATGTTTTATTTAAGGGAGATGCATTATGTCATTATCATAAGTTATCAGAAGATGAGGGAGCCTTCAATAGGTCTAAATATGAAGAAACACTTTTTTGTTATTTCTGATAAAAAACAAAATGTAAGTCATTTATCAGGAGAAGATATACTCATAGCCCTTTCATGCATTGGTTTTTGGTTCCAATAAAATGTGATAAGGAAACATTGAATGATTCATATGTATATATTCTTGAATACTTGTTCAACATGTAAAAGTTTATCCTTGTGGGGTTTTTTCCAAAGAACTAAGAAAATAAAATCTGAAGGTATAAATAATTGATGATCATGTTTCCCTAAATTATGAGTAAGTTTTGGAAAGAGTGCTTGGGTTTGTGTAATATTGTAATTAATTCATATCTAACTATCTTTAAAGATCCTTTAATCGGTAAGGATATAGTAAGAAGGCTCAAGTTACGTTTTAATTCTTAATTAAAAAAAATTGACAGAGATTCGGATGTTGAGAAAGAAAAGGATGATGTTGAAGGTAGTGAGAAACCTTCTAATCATCCAAATATTCTTTGAACTAAAGAAATATAGTTAAGGCTACATCATCAAAACCCTCAAAGAAACAATAGTCTTTATCTGATGTGATTGTTTCCGAGTGGAGGAAGAAAAACCAAGAAAGGAAAGAAGGGGATCCTCAGTTTGGATTGGATCCTGCTGAAGCTTTGGTTTTAAGAGTCTGGTGTGAAGAAACCATAAAAGAAGAAGAGAGAAATAAGATATTGATGAAAAGAAAGGCTAATGCTACCGAAATTGACATTCTTCTTAGAATATCCCAGAAATATAAATCTGGAATTGAATGAACGGAGAAATCTGGAAAAACTCAATCGGTTCCAGTAGGGAAAGGCAAGGGGAAACAAGTTTCTGAACAATCGGTTACACAATCTGTTGCTAAAGGATATGAAGAAGAGGGAGAAGAACATGAAGAATAAGTTCAAGAGGAACATGATCAAGAAGAGAAGGGGCAGTTGAAAATTCATGTTGATGAAAAAGAAGATACTAACAAGAGAATTCATATCGTAGAGTCATCATAAGTTCAATTTTTGTTTATCTATATATGGATCCTCATCCCTCTAAGAGAGTATCTTAAAAGGTTTCATTCATCCAAGAGAGGAATTTATATTTATGATAAAGATGAAGAAGAAGAAGAAGAAGAAGAAGAATAGGAATGATCCAATAGTAATTGGAATCAGCAAGCTGAAGTTATCGATACTGGGACTCATTTTGATGATCTCCCACAATTCACAGAAGATAAAAATTATGAAAGAACAATCACTCTAAAAGGGGTTCAGTACATTGAAAAATCCTTGAATAGGCTGGGGAAGATGATGCCTTTTATTCCAAAAGTTGAGGCCAGATTGGAAATTCTTTCTAATGCACATAATGACAGAACGGATTTTCTTGAGGTCCGGATAGACATATTTATATCACTTGAAGATGAGTTCAAGATTTTCAAGGAACGTGCTACTGTGCACTGTAAGGCCTACAATAAAGTTGTGAAATGGTCTTATAATTATAATGATAGTCTCAATAACGATTTGGTTAAGTAAGATGATTTTCTACATTTGATAAATGTTCTAATTAACAAGTATTAACAATTGTTTTCTGATTTAAATGAAAAACATGAAAATCATCGAAGATCTGGTACCTCTCAAGGAGTTGTCTCAGAAGTGTTTGAGACCTTAATGTAAAATTTTCAAGATGAGAGTAGTGATATTTTGTCACTATCAAATAGAGTTCTTACTCTTGAGAAATACTACAACCTCATACTAGATGATTTCAATAATCAAGAAACTACACTTAATGCTCAAGAATCTATTAATCATATTCATGAAGATTGGCTCCGGAAGAAAGAAAATATTATTTCTAAACTGTATGAGAAGATAATGTCTTAGAAATAATCTCTTTACAAGATCATGGAGGATAGAAAAGAGTTAAAAAATATGAAACATTCCCTGTTTAATAATTTGGAAAAACAAAATGGTTAAGAATGATTTTTGAACACTTGTTTTAATAAAACTTTGATTCAAGTAACAATTATTGTCTCATACTCTGTTTCTCTTATCTTTTTCCAGAAATAAATACCTTCCTTTTTTCTTTTTGAAAATCACAAAGGGGGAGAATGAAATTGAAAATAATGTTTTTCTTATGAATGTCTGATTAAGGTGGATAAATCTATAATAAAAGAGAAGATAATATGATCCCCTGTGAGTAGTTTAATCCAGGGGTGACATTAGTTTTATTCACTAGAGTTGTTAGACTCAGGTGGAGATAAGTATTTATTATTTGTTATCTTATTTGTTTTTTGTTTTTTTCTTTCCAAAAAGGTGGATATTTTTGAGTCAAAACATGTTTCAACTTTCCAAAAAATGATTTGTTTTGGAAATCACAAATCAAACAATCATAATCACACTCTTTAATTTTCATGTTTGATGTATCCTTATCATAGTTTTGTTTGTTGATTCATTAACTTTGTTTTATATGATGTTTCAATTGTAACCAAGTCATGCACCATAACCATATGTTTTTTTATCCTAACTTTGTTTTATATTGTAATATGGAATCGTAACTAGATTGTTTATTGAATTATAATCCAGATGATTATAGTATAAAAACTGCTTTGTACTCATACATTGTAACTAGGTTAAGTACCATATCATATATTTGTCGTAACCTAGATAGATTATGAATCGTAATCAAGTATCATAATAATGAAATCGTAACCAGGATATATTCTGAATCTTAATAAATTATCTTAATAATGATATCATAACAAGGTTATGAATTATTTTGATATTATGTATTATATCCAAGAATCATAACCAAGTTAATAATTGCAACCAGGTTATGTATCATATTATTATTATGTATTGTATCCATGAATCGTAACGAAGTTATGAATCGTAACTTGGTTTTAATTTTCAATTTATATGCATTGTTGTTATGTTAAACCTAGAAAAAGAGTTTTGTATTATACTTATGAAATGAATTACACTCATATCTTAAGTTCATTATTGATTTGCATGAGTCTCATAATCATTGTGTCATACTGACAACTTTCTAACTAAAAATATGTTGTTGATTTAGTTATTTACTAATCAAAACTATGTTGTTTATTCTATTTTCTTTTGACCATTGTAATGCCAGGTGTCCAAGCCCCACTGGGTTTTTCGGAGAAATATTACTGTTAGATAAAATATGACCATTGGAACCTGAAACCTATAAATTGGGGGTTATTTAAAATAGAATATACATCTTTTTATTATATCAATGACTAGAGAGAGATTTTGTGCCTTCTCCCTTTCTTATCATGAATTCCTTGAATATACTAGAAGTGGACAGCTTGTTCCATAGTCTTGTATTCCTATAAGTACTTTTTTTCTTCTTTGTGTAACCGATCACTACAGTAATGATCAAGGACTTATGGAGATAGGCAGATGTGCTACAGATCATCGTATCTAGGGCCTTCAGTTGTTTGAATGACATAGGTGTCGATTACCTTCTTAATAAAGGACATCCAGGGATAATAAGATAGTTGTTTCGATATTAGTATCGAGGGATTACCTTGGAGATGGTAAGACAGACCTATATCAAAGGTTAACGTATACCCTTATCTTTGGGATAAAAGAATTGTAATAACTTTATATTTCCACTACTATTTGTATTATAAAGGTAATTGTATTGTTTCCCCTTTATATACATACTCTTTTCAATTGTAATTGTTTCAATTATGATTCTCTAACTATATATTGTATTAATTGATTCTATACGATTTATGGTAGAATCTTTTACATTTTCATAACTCAATTGATTGTATTGTATTAAAATAAAATTTTATTACATTACTAATATTATTACATCTTTATTTATCCATCAGATCCAAGACTTGCATGATTTATGGTATTTTTTGAAAATTGTATTAGTTTAAGATTTCTTAAACTAAGTCTGTTATTAAGTGTTTAAATACAATGTTTTTAAATCTACAATTAACCCCCCTCTTGTATTGTTCCATCTAATATACATTTACATCTATATTATGATCCAACAGAAAAGTAATGCTAATAATCAATGATGTGATATAGAATTTGAAGATGGTGACAAGGTGTTTTTATGAATTTCTCCATCGGAAAAGCTTATGAGAATTATGAATAAAGTGAAACTAAACCCTATGTATATCGATCAATTCAAAATTATTCATCATATCATAATGGTATCCTATCAGCTAGTGCTTCCCCCAAACCTATCTCAAGTTCATCAGGTGTTCCATGTATCTCTCGGGTGGATGTACATATATGAACCTTCACATGTATTAAACTCATAGGTCAAACCACAAGATCCTGATAATTATTATGAGGAGAAAATAGTGGATATTATAGATCATTCAAAGAATTCTCTATGAAACAATATCACCCACTAGGTCAATGTTTTATGGTGAACCCACTAGTTTCATGATTCTATGTAACAACTTGAGTGTATGATGAGGTAGAAGTATCCTCATTTTTTTGTATTAGAGTGATGAATTTCGATGTAGATATTCATTTTAAGAGGGGTAGAATGTAACACCCTGTGTTTTTTTAAATTTTGTTTCGAAGAAATTAAAATTTTTTGTTAGCTTCTGTTACATGATACACCAAGTTAATATTTTGTTACACATAACAACTAGTTGATCCTGTGAGGTATATAACACTGGTTTAGATTGCATTACATACGATACTCAGTTTTAACAAAATCATGATATATTATTAATATAGTTATTTAAACACGACTGTTATAACCTAGCTATAAAAAACAAAGAAATATGAATATTAATAGCTGATTTTAAATACTCATTATATTTGTCTATTTAAAGGAAAAAATTTGATAAAAATTTAAAAAATATTTGATAAAGTATTTATATATTTCAAAAAAAAACTATTTTCTCAAAAAAAGATTTTTTTTATTTTTATGAACATTAAAAAAAATAATATTTTTATATTTTTAGAAAATTAATTTTATAAAAAAAATTAATCTTTTAAATAAACATGTCAAAAATATCTTAGTGTGAACTTATGGTATTTTTTTAAAAAAAATCATTTCTTTCTAAATAGTGAAAAACACTAAATTTTAATTGAAAAAATCCTTTTTATTTAATTTATTTATAAAGATAATTCTATTATAAATTGGATTTAAAGAAATATTGGTTCAATTATAAATAAAATAATATAATTTATTTCATTTAAATAAATTTCATATTGAATTTGTATATAAAAACTTTCTAAACTCTTAAATATTTTATCTTTAAAAACACACATTCTTGTCATGCATACAAGATTAATTTTAAATTAAAATTTTACATTTTTGTGAATTGAATTTAGAGAAATTGTTTTAATATTATTAATAAGAAAATTTTATATTATCTAACAAGTTTAAATTAATTTTTTACCAAAATTATTTGCAAAAATAGTAAAAAAATATTTAATCTGGTTATGATAAAAATAGGTTTAGTAGGGGTTAAACTAAGATGATAAGGGTTAAAAATAACCAAAAAAATTTGAAACACCCCTTTTTATGGACATATATCAACCTTATATCTAATTATATTGAAAATAAACCATTATTTTATCCTTATTAAATGAAAAAATGTTGGTGAAAGTATTTCTCTCAAAGTATCACAAGTGTTCCACTCAACTCACTTATAAAAGTCTGCCCATTATCCTTTACCCTTCACACGTTAATTCCATTGTACTTCATTAAGACCTACCCAAATAACTTCTCTAAATCCACAATCTAACCTTATCAGCCTTATTTAATAAAAAAATCTAATGAATGATAGATTTTGTTGCAAACCTAAGGAGGATACTCGAAGAAGAGGTAATGTTCATCAATGCTCATTTTTTGTTTTATTTCTACCTTCACCTAATTCAATTATCATTATATCATGATGGTATAATACCCTAGATTTATTAATTATAATAATATTTTGTTATTTTAAGTTAATTACCCACATCTATATCCACTTCTATCAAATGGGTTACGAAATCAATGTTTGTGTGTACGGAGGACTACCTCCTTACAAACTGATGTCATTCATTGTTTCATTAACACCAATAAAAACTGAAAATAATGATCTATTTATTATTTATATGTGATATTTATGATATTATAATACTTTTTTATATATTTTATCACACATACCTTTATAATCTCCATATTTTGTGAATATAATAAAGTTGTTTGTGTGTATGGAGGACTACCGCCTCATGAAGTGTTGTGAATCATTTATGCGTTAAATGAAATGTAAGAAGGATGGATTTCATGAAAATATGTAATTTATATGACCTAAAAAATATTTTTTAAGGATAATATATCATTTAACTATATTTAATTCAATCTAATAATAAAATGGAAACTTCATTCACATGTTTGTACGACCTACCATCTCCATGAATGGTGTTTTTCATTTTCTACCATTAAAATTTATATATTATTATAAATACATATATAATAAATATATATGATATATATAACGTTTCTAAAATTATATATATGATTAAATATTGTTAAAAATTAGAGGTCCAAAAATCAAAAATCAAAACATATACGAATAACAAAACAATTATTACCTGAAACATAACTTTAACATTAAATTGTTAACAAACGGGTAATAAAATGTCATAATAAAATGTTATATGGTCAGATATGTATATATATATATTATTTAATATATTTATGACAAACTTATATTTAATATATAATTTTTTTAACCTGTATGATCAAAGTAATGACTGGAGGTAAGGAATTGTTGTCTCAATTTGCATTCTTTGAGACGTACATTATGTAATCCACCTTTATTCTTTCTTGAGGTGTATATATAGACACATTGACATGTAATATTATTAATTCACTTATAATAATTAAATTTTAGTCTCCATATTATGTTATTCCATCATGGTTCTTATAATTTAATGTTACTAAAGTGCCAATGATTTTATGTAAAAATCTCATCATTTATCAGGATTGCTTATGATTAGGTTTCTGATGATAAAATATTATGATCTATATATTATTAAACATGTGAATTTTATTCTCCTCTAGTAATTCATGATATTTTCAAGTTAAAATACCATATTAACCTCTTTGGTACTTAAAATAATTGATAAAATGTTTTTAAGAAAATCCGACTATGTTTCTCTCTTTGATCGGAAATTTGTTTTCATCAAAAACCATGTATTCTAAAAAATGTTATATTTTTTCATCCTATTATTTTATATAATAAATATTTTTCCGGGTTTTAATTTTTTAAATGAAGTGAAATGAATTTCCATTTATGTTTCCAAAAAAAATCCATTTTTTTAATAGAAATCTGAAAGGTATATTTTTTAATGTATTTAGTATAAACAAAACATACCATCATCATAAAATCTATTTTAATTGAAGATTATTTTATATGTTTTCAAGGTTATTTTTGAAATTAAAATATTATGAAACATTTTTAAATTTTAAATTCTTTTTTAAAGTGGAAAGGATATTTTCCACATGAAATATTTTAAACAATCAATAAAAAAATTATATATATGATGGAATCATTTGATGTTACTTATGTTATATTGGGGATATGATCCATGGATACCATTATTATATTTTCTATAAATGGTTTGTGTTTATGATGGAATGATTTATTTGGAACCCATTTCTCTTCCATGGGTTATACAATGAATAAATTCTTATGAAACGCGATTCTTTTCTCACAGGTTATGTTATGGTGAAATGATGAACTAATTGTGAAACTTATATATTTTTTTAGGTTATAATATAGTGAAATTTTTTTGAATCCCAATTAATCTCATATGTTACGATATGATGGATGGCTTATGATCTTGTTTCACACATAAATATGGTTTTCATTATGATATAGAAGTGATATATATCTCCATCCAATGAATTAGGTAAAATGTATATCTCATGAGATAGACAGGAATGAAATAAAGAGTAAACCAAGCTTAGTAAGTTAATTTTTTAGATATTATATTTTTCGTAATGAACCTTGACAACTATGATGGTTTGGAGACTAACCACATTCCATTATTATTAACTTGGAAATGAGTTGTTACTAAAATCGAAATGATTTTCTGTTCTTATGTGTATGCAAAAATCCATTTATTATACCAATTTTATGCTCCAATGGATAATTATCTTTGATTATCTTATGTTTAATGCCTTATTAACTACCAATATTTATCCCATGACATAAGATTATGATATTTGGTATGTAGGGTATGGTTTTCAAATTTTATGATCATGTTTTTATACCCTCATAATCATGTTATGCTTGTGAATTTTCCCTGTTTACCCTTACTGAGCATCAGAGCTCACCCTTTCTTAAGTTTATTTTACTTTGGTTGTGAATAAATATATTAAATATGATATTTATAAGAAGGGTTATAGTTATTATAATCATAGTGGTAGATGATATAGTTTAGCTTTTGATATGTTTCTTGTATTTCCAAGCTTCCAAATACACTAAACTATTATGGTACTTAGGTATGTGTTTGTGTAATGTAATTAATATTCAGAACAATTTATGAAATATAAATGCATGATTATCTTGGGACACAATAATTTTTCCCTTAAACCCTTTTTATTTTATTACCATTAATACCATATCATTTATCATAGAAAACACTACCCTCTCGTTAGATCTCCTACATGTATTCAAGATTATATTTTGTCACATCTCCTCCATCTGGACTCCAATAAGTCTATATTATATCATTTTGGATAACCAATGGTATTTGATTCAATCTACTTCTTTATTTTCGCAGTTATCTATCCATATTCAATGCAATATTTATGTGATAAAATATGTCTTTTTAAGGGTATTCATCTATTCTTCCATTTTATTCCAATTTAGAAGAAACCAGGGGATGATATTGGATGAGGTTTCCTCTAATGCTAAACGTTATGCATTCTATGAATTTTCCATCAAGTATCATTGACTAATAATTACTATTGTTGTACTGTATGCCGGTTTCACCCAATCATTTACCCTAAAATCAATATGTCTTAATATAGTTTCCAAATTTTAAACTCAAACATTCTAATAGATTCCCCTAATATCATTTGTGGTCAATGAATTCAACATGAGCTAACCCATTGCCTGTTCCATGCATATTCCTATATGACCAATTGAAATTTTTCCACCAAAACACCCTTAGAGTGATTATTTTACCATTATAAAAACTATTTAATGTTTATAAATAAATGAAAATTTTCATTTTAATATGAAATAATGTTAATTTGGTGTTGTTATTTAAAATTTATTTTTAATAGGAATGACACCTTCTATTGATCCTTGTCCCTTCTCATTGAAAGGGTAATGTCTTAGATAAATGAAAATGGTAATTTATGGTATGATTATTATAAAGACTATATTATATGATATGAAATTTATCTACTCATATTATTCATATAGAAAATGATTCCATTAAATAATTTAACAGATTTGATAAAGACTTAGATTACTGAGGGAATTCCTTGAGCACTCAGAAGATCCCAACCCAATTCATTGAGATTGTTTCCAAGGGATATACATGCCCTAGAATTTGGTCCTTGTCTTAGTATGTGAATGCCTCAATAATCTACCAAAATTTAACCTTATTCAATTTAGTATATTATAATTCCTTATATATACTCCTTGGATTTAGCTTCATGTCAACAGACATGTGATGCCTTGGATTATCTCCTTGGGCTCCAGACATACATAGCTGGGGATTTACTGTGAACATGGTCCACATACAAGGATATATATTATTCCCAAAGTAATTCCAAGGTTTTACGCATGGATTTCACTTTTCCCCTAATCTAGAGTACATGGTTTGTTTTCCATGAGTTGTCTCAACCACCAATGGTCAAGGATTACTTTATTTCTCTTGTATCCTACTTACTACTTTTATGGTTCGGTGCATTTGTTTCTCCTTGGGTATTATTTTATTAAATAATATACTTTTACACCTTAGTAATGTATGTTATACCCTGACTACTTGAAAGTCCACCTATATATACATTACCAATATAGGCCAAAATAGGTATGGTTAGTCTAGCATCCCATGTAGAGAATGACCTGACCATAGTTATTACTTAATGTACTCTACATTACTTCTTTTCTTTATATCCATACACTACTAATTTCATATTCACTGAAAATAGTTTTATAGATTTCATTGGTAGCGACCTTCTAATTATATCTCACACCCTATTCAGGTTTCCAATTGGTGCTTAAAAAGTCTTCTTGGATGCAGGTAGGGGAAAGTCCAAGAACCCTTCTTGGATGCTAGATTTGATTATTGCAAGGGATCTTAGAAGAATGGGACCATGTATTGGCTAGTAATACTTTAAAGACATCCCATTTGTGTATTTTTTATATACATGTATGAATGTATCTCTTCTTCCAAGTGTTCCTGAATTTTGTACAGCTCTATGACATACTCATCATTTTTGTATATGGTGTTGACTTTAGCTTGATTAATTATAAATATCTTGATAATTTACCTCAATTTCTCTATTTTACATTATTATGATTCTTCCATTTATTCATTTATTACACCATTGTGCTCCTTATATTATCAATGTATAGTCTCCCCAACATACCATCAGAGACCCTTACTACAATTTGGAATCGTCTAGTGCATGGGGAGGAGCTCTTGAAGCCATGAAACCGACTGAGTTTGGTTACTTGTGAGGGAACTAGGTCTGGAATGTTTCAAATTTCTATCAGAGGATATATTTTTTTCAATTGTATTACTATTTTGGGTAGGCAGATAGGATACTAGGATTTTTTGTAATTTGGTAATGATCATTTTCATAGTAGTAGCTAAACTATGTATAGGGAAAATCCGAATTACCTGGGATGGGAATTCTTTTTCTTGATTATTCATATTACTGTTGTATTGATTTCACTATTGGGAGAGGAAAATTAAATGTGGTTCTTATTATTATAAATATGGATTTTATATTTATCCTTGGGCTGGTATGGAAATGAGGTACTTTCTCATGAATCATTATAGGATCCTTAGAGAATTAATATGTCATGAATATTCCATGTCATGAATATTCCATGTCATGTAGGCTTTATTGTTTGATTATATAACACATGTTGTATATGTATTGAGTGATATATCAATTATGAAAATGTCATTTTTATAGGAAAGGCTCTTGAAATAATTTGTTCTTGAAGTGTCTTCATCAACTTAAATGGTTTTCCCCATATAGATTGATGATGAAACCATAACTAATAAATTATAACATGTTTGAGTTATTTAACTAAGGTTAAATTGACTAATAAAATTAGTTTATTTTAAATACATGAGGACCTATTGTCATTTAACGAGTGTGTGCCACAATAAATTTGGAATGATGACTAATCTAGTAAAATCATATTATATTACCATTTACATTCTGTTGTAATGTTTATGGGTCTATATTTTGTTACATGAAATACAAATTGTAATATATAAAATCATGTGATTCAATAAAATGGTAATGGTAATACATCTAAATGGTCTATTGTGAAAATATGAGAATTTTTTAAACTCTAACATAATTTGGATTCCATTAAATTTGGATGGTAATTAAAATTTAAGTGGTATTTTCCTCCATAATTCTTAATTGAAACTCCATATAAAATAACCCATGTAATTAAAACATGGAACCTGACCAATACCCTAGAATTAGATCTTGGGTAGTTGGGATAGGGTATCTTGGATAGTTAACCCTTATGCTTAGTTTATCATTATAAGAAATTATTTTCACTTTTATCATCTATTGATGTGTGTGCTTTGAATTTTTAAAGATATTATTCAAAGAAGGCATCAAGTTGAGCACTGAGAATGTTAAAATGACCATGTTATTGGAGTTGTGGGACCTAACCCACCAATAGGGCCACACGTGGAACCATTTGTTATACCTGATGTGGGTGCTGATGACCAGTTTCAAGAGGGATTAATTTGGCTTATGTAGACTATGTAAGGAGCCCTGTGACCTAACCAAATTATGGAAGAGTAGATGTAATAGTTTTATCAGTCGCACCATCCTGTTTTCTTTATGGAGGTTGGACACCAGGATGATGATTCATGGCTATAGTTTATTCTATCTATTTTTTAGAATCTAGAGAGACCTCCTAAGAGGATATTAAATCTCATGACATATATTTTATATGATTCTACCAAGAAGTGGTGGTACATCATTATTTTGGAATATCATCATTGGGATATGGTCTGGAGATATTTTTAGGCTTCCTTTCGTGACATATTCTTTTTGAGGATTTTGAGAGATTATAGAAGTATGAAATATTTTCATTTTGATTAAGGATCCTCATCAGTAATGGATTATTCATCTTGATTCAATGAGATTCATCATTTATCGCATTATTTTTCTATTGAATAGATTTTTATAGAAATGTGTTCTGAGTATGGGCACATTCATTCCATCCGGTCTTAGGTAAATATTTTTCATTTGACAATAATTTTAGGAGTTCTAAAACAATTATTTATCAATAAACACAACATGATGGAAATGATAGTACATGGCATAGAGGTTCAGTTATAAGATACGGTATTAGTTCATCTAGTAGTAATAAATGTCATCTAGAGGGTTCTTAGTATAGTAGTGGAAGCCAGAGTACCCATACTAGCAGTTCTGTTATATGTCAGCGGTATGGAAGGAAATGTCACTTAAAGCCTTTGTGTGACCAAGACCCAGTCGAGTGTCAGTATTACAAAAGAATGAGGAGAATTAAGTGGATTTATTAGACCTTCTCATCTATTATTTGGGGTAAAGGACCCCACCTTATGTAATAGAATCAACAGCTCCACACAAAGTTTGAAGATGAACTCCCATTGGTTGTACGGGACAAAGAGGTGGATGTAGTCGAGGAGTCCGGACTCAGGATACACAACACCAGCTAAGTTTAACTCCACTAGGTAGACACAATGTAGCTTAATAAAATGGATTATGCTAGATAAATGTAGTGCATCCTAAACTGGAAGAGCGTGGTATCTGGCCATATACATTTTGAGGGACAATCTTAATAGCCTCCACTTTGGGGTCTATCATTTTTTATATAGTTTCTTTGATTTTTTTTACCTCTGTAGCTATTATGGAAACTCACATGATATAAATTTAGAAATTTAGTGGAGTAATGACATTGGATACTATTATTATAGTATGGTCCGAGAGTGTACACAAATATCGTGAGTTCCCCCACAATATTGGTGGTTAAATTTCTTGGGGACATCTTCATCCTTGAGATGATGGGTTTCAACATAATTATTAGGAGATAATGGTTGGATACCTATCATATCAATATTTACTATTGTCATTAATGGTGTTCTTCACATCACTCGAGAGTTCTAGATATGTATATAAGGGATAATGGGATGCCCTGGCATATTGAGTTGGACCTGAGCATCGTAGGTTGTGTGGACTGATTGACCAAATTTCATGAATTTTCCTATGAAATTAGGGAACTCATTAGATATAATTCCCTTCTATAGTGGACCATTTCAGGGACATATTTTACAATGAATTTTCTTAGTTTACCTTCAAAGATAGAGGTATATTTTTCTATTGTGATGGTTCTAAGAGATTTGCTAGTATTTATTCTTTCTTATGTGATAACAACTAATAAGGTGGAGGATCTCAAGAGATAGTTATAGAAATTGGATGATAAGGTTTTCATATGACCCAAAACTTCTCCCTAAGGTCCACTAAAGCATTTCACCAAGAAGGAATATGTGATCCTTAGGATTTTTGTGGATTTCTAGAAATTAAACTAGCATACTATGAAGAATTGGTATCACTTTCCCTATACAGATGACCTCTTTGACCAGCTCCATGGAGATTAGGTTTTCTCACAAATTGATTTGAGGTTAGGTTTTTAATAGTTATGTGTCATACCTTCATAAATAAAACTTACATTGTTTCAAATCATGTATTTCCTTTAAGAGTATTTCTTATGTCATTATATCTCACAAACATGTCAGTCATTTTCATGGATTTGATGAATTGTGTTTTCCACCCATATTTGGATTTTTTTTTTGTTTTCTTCAAGGCTGATATCTTGGTGTATTATCATACCCAATACAATACATCAAAAATGAATAAAATAAGATAGAAAAATATATTTTCTATGATCACCAAATGTCACTTTCATATTAACTAGGTACACTTCCTGGTTCGCATCATCTCATATGAAGGAGTGCCGGTTGACCCAAAGAAGGTGAGTTCAGTGGTTTCTTTGGATAATCCTAACAATTTTTTTGATATATGGAGTTTCTTGGAGTTATCTGGATATTATATGAATTTCATTAAAGAATTTTTAAATCTTCAACCACCTATAATGGTATTCATTAAGAAGGGAGTGATGTTTATATGGTCAAAAGATGATGATAAATCCTTTCAGAAGTTCAAAGGGAGATTGGATTTAGTGCTTATCTTGATTCTTATATATTTAGGTTGAATCTATACTTTTTATTTTGATGCATTAGGAATCAGGCTAGGAGTATCTATGATGTAGGGATATCAAGTTTTATCTTATAGCACTCATCATTTGATTCCACATGAGATAAATTACATTATGAATGATCTTAATCGAGTTTTCGTATTTTATGATTTTCCTTATTGGAGGCAATACTTTTTGGGAGAGATTTTGTGGTTAATACAGACCACAAAATCCTCAAATAAATCTCTATATTGTGTGAATAAAATAATTGGAAGTAAAGGTGGGTTAAATACCTATAGTTCTTCAATTAAAATATTCCTTATTTCCTTGGGAAGGGAAATGCTGTAGTGGATTCCCTGAGCTGGAGGACTCAGAAACATACAGTTCAATAGGCTAGTAGTGAGTGGAAGTTGATGGCCCTATTTTATAATATGCACTTATAGGTACACAATTTTCATAGGAATCATACCCTTATTACTTTATTAGTGACATATTCACCATTTTAGAGAGTAATGGTGGGGAAAATTTATAACCTTGACGGATTGGTCCTAAGGGAGAGCGTTTCATGTGGGGATATACTGCCAAGTTGGATCATTGACGAGGATGGGGTCTTATGCACCCGTAAAAATATTTGGTTTCCTACAGTCATTATAGAGGAATTGATGAGAGAGTATCATGCCTCTACATTGGTGTTATACCCTGGAATCACAATGATGTATCATGATCTACATCACAAACATTGGTGGTCTAGCCTGAAATGGTAGATAGCTAGTATTGTTACTCAGTGTTCCACCTGTTAGCAAGTTAGAGTAGAACACCAGTGACCAGTAGGACTTCTACATCCATTACCCATTCTTGATTGTAAATGGTATGATGTTTCCATTGATGTTTTAACTTGGTTACTAATATCCCATTGATAAAATGATTTAGTATAGTTGATCATTTATGGTCTCATTAAGGTCTCTCATTTTCTACCTTATAAGAAGACATTTTCTATGGATGATCTTGGTAGGATCTATGTCCAAGATATTATATGAATTCAAGGAGTTCCCCATACTATTTTATTGTAAACAATTCTAATTTCACTTCCTAGTTCAGTAATGGGATGCATAGGTTATTACTTACATATGTACTTTTGAGTATATCATACCACCCTCATACCAATAGGTAGTCAGATCAGACAATAAATGTGTTGTAGGACATGATTCAAGCATGCATCCTTGACATCAGAGGTTCTCTAAAAAAACATATACCTCTAGATGATTTTTTTTATAGTAATGTCATTAAATTAACTATAGATATGGATCCTTATGATTCCTTACATGTTAGTCCATTTTCATCACCTTCATACTGGTTAGAGGTAGGGGAAGAAACATTTCTTGGGCCTCATACTATATAGGAAACTTCAGAGCCGGTTTAACTAATTTGGAATCAAATGGATAAAACATAGTATAGGATAAAATTTTATACCAACTTCCATTGGATACCACTAAAATTAGAGTCCAATGATTGGGTATTCTTGTGTGTGTTGACTGGACCAAAGAATCAGTTATTAAGGTGGAAAGGTAAGTTTATACCTCACTTTGTTTAAACATTTTTTTTGTCTAGGGAGGTTTGGATTAGTGTTGTATCATATAGAACATCATAAATGATATAGATTCATGCACCAGATCGTTCATATATCTCAATTATGTCATTATAATTTGGACCAGTCTCACATCATTCACCTTGATGAGGTTGAGTTAGAAGTAGATGGGCCCTTGAGGAGAATCATATATATATCATTGATTAGAGTATGAATTCTCTATGATTAAGTTCAGTTCATTTAGTCTGGGTGTTATGGAAGTATAGCCACATGTAGGACATGACCTATGAGAGAGAGGATGATTTTCATGTTCAATGGATAGAGTTATTCACTGATAATTCCCAACCACCTTTATAAGGGAATCTCAAGGATGAGTTTCCTTAAGGGGATAAAGATGTAACTCCCAAATTTTTCTATAATGTAAAAATAAATTGAATTTTAGTTTTAATCTATTGTTTTACCCTATTAAAAATGTCTAATAATATGGAAGAGGTTTTGAGGGTGTCTAGGGATTTTTGGATCCTATAGCATGGTTTTTGGGTAAACAACTCGGGCTAATGCTTAGTTCTTACAATATATTACAAAATATTGATCCATGGAGGGTGTTTCATGGTTTTTAAACATTTCACCATGGACCACATGGTTGTGAAAAAGGTTATAGAGGAGTTTTAGAGGTGACCTAGTTGGGTTTCAAACAGTTTGGAAAATTGTGTTCCTCGACCACACCCATAGTTCCACTTAGGTAGTGTAGCCTCATGGTTGGTGCACAGTTTGGACAAACCATATAAGCATGTCACACAAACCCCTTTAAGTGGTATAAAAATACTATTTTACCCTCAAACCCTTATAATTTTTTACCCTTATTCCCATGTCATTTCTCATGCACATCAGTCCCCTCCCATTGGAGCTCCTCTATGTCTTCAAGCTAGGCATTGATCTATCTTCTCCATATATAATTAGATAAAATCATCATATATCAATTTAGATAGCCAATAGTATGTTATTTAATAAAATTCCTTCTTTTCTTGGGTTATCTTACCATATTTGGTGAAATATTCATGCGATCTAATATGCCCTATTTTTTGGGTGTTCATCTATTCTTCAATTTTCTTCCAATTAGACCAAACCAAGGGTCGATAATGGAAAACTAGTTATATAATGGACTAAGGAAGGTGGTATATGACATTTCACGCAAATTTAATTAATTTATAATTGTCATTATTATATTGCACACTATTTTGACCAACACCATTCCACTAAAATCAATTTTTCTTAATGTAGTTGCTTATTGGACACTCTAACACCCCAATAGATTCCCCAAATATCATTAAAGGTTAATAAAATCAACATGATCCACTCCTTTGGTTGTTCCATTCATATTAATATATCAATAATTGAAAATTGTCATCCAAAACACACTTTGTGTGTTTGGTTCCACTTTTTAAAAGGGATTTAATGGTTATAAATAAATAAAATGTTTCATTTTAATAAGTAAAGCATATAAACCTAGTTTTATTAATTAAATTTTAATATAAACTGTTATGCCAACTCCTATTCACTCATTCCTCTGAAAAGGGAAAGGGTAATTACTTAAATAAATGGAAATTGTATTTTATGTTATTTTTATTACATGTACTTTGTTATATGAAATGAATGGTTCCTACAACCGTTATTACTATTTAAATTTTTCAAGTTATAGGTGTGGTCAGACTTGTGATATCATTGGATTCATGAGGTAATTCATTGAGATCATAGAGGACGCCACCCCAATTCATTATGTGTTTTACATGTGTGAGAACCTCTTGTAATTTGGTTTTATTCAAATTATATGAATTCTTCATAGATGTACAAAGAATTCACCCCATTCACTTCTGTATATTAGAATGCCTTGGATACACTCCTTGAATTCATTATGGTGTTTATGGACATGAAATGCCTGAGATTCTCTCTTCAATCTACAATAGTACTTATACAAGGACTTAGTAAGTATGGGATCCATGGAATTATATAGATATTATTCCTAGTATAATGGTTAGTTTTTACCGAAAGATATGACTTATCCCCTTAGCTAGACTGCATGGTTTTTGTGTTTTGAGATAACTTGACCTCCCAATATTAAGTGCACCTAGATTTCTCTTGGATACTATTATGTTTCATACACCATGGTTTATCCTTGGGTCCCATTTTATCACAACTTCTAATTCTTCACCTCATTTATGTATTTTATACCTTTACCACTTATAATTCCCCATGTTCAGACACTAACGGCTCTAGATAAAGTAGGTACGGTCTGCTGAGCATCCCATGAGGAGCCCAAGCCCTGCATGGTTATTCTTTTACATACCTTACATTTCTACATCTATATATATCTATACACTACCACTTTTAGATTAAAAAATTGTATTTGTATCACTTATATTGGTGGTGGTCAACTGAGTATATTTCACACCTTATTCTGGCCACCTATTAGTACCCAGACTAACTTCTTGGATAATAGTAGGGACAAGGGAATGTTCCAAGTCTTGGAAGCTTGATTTGGTTATACCATGGGATCTTGGGAGTATGATACTGGTCATTATCTTTTGATTCTACTAAATATATCCCTTTTTGGTATTTTTATATAGATGTATGTATGTATGTATGTATGCTTCCATATATTCTTTCATTTTGTATAGATACACTGCATACTCATATATTTTAATTTGGTATTGCCTTTGGATTGATTTATTATTACTATATGTATGATTTACCTTTATATCTATGATATTAATTATTATTATTCTGCTATCCATTCTTCCATTACATCAGTGTTGTAGTACCCTATAATGTTAAAAGGTTAAAAGACTAAATAATATTAATCTTGTTAACAAGGTGAAAATTTCTTTTTGAGAGGTTGTCGGATTAGAACTCCATAGTTAAGAATAATTATCCTAGAGTATTTATTAGTATGGGTGAACTCATTGGATGTTTCCTAGGGTTTTTTTTGAGTGATAAAAATCACACTAGAAAGAACATGTTTTGGAATGTGGCGAAAGTCACTAGGCTGATTATGCATGCAGGGACATAGGTGGGCCCCAGGGAGGGGGCCACATATTTTCAGAGGAACTAATGGTTCTTTGAAGTAGAATATCTGATGTATATGTTAGGGTAGGGTTTCTATGCTATTATCGGGGTCCATTTGTTACATTGCAATCAGAGGAGGAACTCGGCTGAAAGTGTGGTGGCAGTGCCTGTGTTGAGATGTAGGGTCCACAATAAGTATGTCGTTCTATAAGGGGGTGAATGTAACAACCCAAAATGTTATTTGGTGAAATGGATACATGATATTAATCATGTAAATAAGGTGAACCATTCATTATCATAATCAATCTAATTAGAAGTCCACAATTAAGCATGCTTGGACAGGAGTAGTGATCATGATGAGTAAGATCCTATAAGTTTCCCAAGGTGTGTGTGAGTAAGGAAAAAGGATACATGAAAGAAAATATATGGGACTATGGGAAAATTAATTATTTTGATTATCTATTGGGCACATTTAAGGGCCCTATAGAGGCAAACATGTGTATGTTGGGAAACTAGTGGTGAAGGGACCCAATGACTATGTTAAGGCAGGGTGTCTATGATTTTAGTAGAGCTTAGTTGTTATAGTTTTCTAATATTATTATGAGATTATTTCCCCCACCATACCATCATATAACCTTACTAATAGTTTTAAGAATATGGAATATATAGAGGGACACTAGAGGAAATGTTACTAATCGGGTTCAGTTACTTATGAGTGAACTAGGACTTTGATATTATATTATGCATTCCCTTACCACGCATTTGAGCTCACCACTTTTTTATGTTTTAATTCCCCATGATTCAGTGAAGTTTACTATAATTGATATAAAAGTATATTATATCGGTAATAATAATGATATAAGAGAAAATAATATGTTGTATTTTATGTTAGCAAATTTAGAATTTGATTTAATCTTGTATCTAGTTTTGTAAGACTACTAAACTAATATATCCTTTGGGGTGAAATCTCTTGTATCCTGTTTTAATGTACTAATGTAACTACTAGATCTGGGCTACTAGGGTTAGGGTATTTATTGTTGGTATGAGTGAAATTTTATTATAAAACTTAAGAACTTGATTTATAAAAATATATATTATAGAACATAATTATTTGATAAACTCAATGGATAAGTCAAAGTATAGGATAATATAATGATGTTTTGGTAAGGTATATAATGTGAGGCTTCCTATAAAATTATTCCCTATATAGATATTGTTATGTATATGTGTCTATAGAAATGATACACATAGGGTTGAGAACTCTAAATGAGGTGGATTGTTTATTTACTCGATCATCACTAGTGTATAATGAGTGGGTCTAATACTGAACACCTTTCTGGAAAATCCCAATGGATATTCATTGGTCTATTCACATGCCCATTACCAACCATTATAAAATATTTGGAAATATTTTTTTTATATAAAAATGTCCCAAATTATACTAACCATATATTTATGATATTAGTTATGAATAAATGATCATTTTATGTTAAGTGTTTCACCGGTTTTATAATTCTACATTATGATTCATAATGTAATGATATAAACTAATCTATGAAATGTTTTAAAAATTAATCTTACCAGAAGTAATGGAAGCCATATCAATTTAGGTAATCTATTTATGTATTTACCTCATGGGAATAATAATAAAGATGAAGCTATATCTAAACAAATTTTAAAAATATTTGAGTAGATTACTCAAGTTGTAACAAATAACATTTCCCATATATTTCATCATATAGACCCATAACACAATGTAACAATTTTAGACCATTTAATGTGATACCTTCCATCAATATTCAATGAAGACAAAAATCCATTAGTATAAGACCAATGGATAAGTTCATTAGAAAATACATTTCATTATTTGGGAAGTAATTAAAGGGTGAAATTTGTCATGGAATTTTATCATCTCATGGGGGATGTGGATCAAGCATGGTGATTTATTTAAAACACTAAGGATATGAAGGAATAGAGAGTACAGAGTGGAAATAATTTAAGGTACTTTTCTTGGAAAAATATTTTTTCATGAAAAAAGTAGATACATATAAACAATTCGTAATTCTATAACAAAAGGATGAGTTAATGTTGTAAAGTATGAAGCCATATTAACAAGGTTAGCAAGGCATGTTTTGGACAATGTATGTAATACAAATAGTTTTATTGGTCATTTAATTAATGGAAAAAATCTAATCCTTCTATGGTAACTAGTCATATAAACATTCTCATAATATAAGGTTATAGTATTATGTATTATCTAGTGCATAGATAATGTCAATCATGATTGTGAATGAAAATTTAAGGAACAATACATCAAATTATAGGGGATTACCTATACAGAGATGGGGTATTATGTCGAAAGATTCCACAAATGTTAATGTAATATAACATAGAAGAGTCCATGGGGATAAGGTCAAACATAAAATATTACGATAGTAAAATTATAGTTCCTAAGGATTTGGTGTAAGGTACTTTGATTAAAACTTAAAGCATAGCTAATGCTTTCTTAAAATATGGATCCATTTTTTCTTTTATATCTTCCATGTTTTACAAGAAAATTTAATATTTTACTATCATACTAAGAAGTGATTTTTATATAAATACACCTAGAGGTAATATTATTTCAAATAAGATATATCAATCAATCCGTGTTTCGAAACATGGACGTACCTTATTCAAAAAATTAATTGTTAATCTTATGGTAGACTATGATATAATCATTGGTGTGGATAAAATTTCAACATATAATGAAAAGAATTATTTTCCAAGATAAGGAGACTAGGAATTTTGAGGAATATATAAAATTCCTTATATTTATAAAAAATAATTCATCATCTGAATCGTGCCTAGATCCATCACTGTTATATCTGCTTGATTAAATTCTTATAGAATAATAGTAGATACAACCTATATGGGAATGGTAACCCTAGGATTTTAGATGTTCTTATTTTGAAAGAATACATTGATGTGTTTCCTATGTAACTAAATAGAAATCCGCCTTAGTTTGAAGTTGAGTTTTCTATTTAATTCATCCATAACATGAAACCTATATCTAATAATCCCTATAGAATGGACACATTACAACTACTGAAGTTAAAGAAATAATTATAGTAGTTTTTTAATATGGGATTCTTAAAATGAACTGTTTCACCATGAAGAGATACTGTTTTGTTTGTGAAAAAATAGAATGGGACTATGAGTTTGTGTGTTGATTACAGATAAATAAATGTAATTACTATGAATAAAAAGCAAATGCTTCCTCATATTTATGGATTGTTTTATCACCTTCAAGGGGATCAACATTTTTATAAGATTTAACTTTATTATAGGTATCATTAATTGTGAGTAAAAAAGTATTATATTCCAAATATAATATTTCATAAAAGGAATGGACATTATGTGTCTATTGTAATTCTATTTGGATTGACTAATTCACCCTATGTTATTTTTTTATTTGGTTAATAGAGTGTTCATGGAATATTTGGATAATTTCGTTATACTAATTTATTTATGATAACCTCATATAATACCACAGTTATTATAATAAAGAGTGTCATTTATGAAACATTCTGGATAATATATGAGAAAAAGAGTTATATGGGATATTTATAAAGTATGAATTATGTATTTAAGAAGTTATTTGTATTGTCCATATTATCTATTAGGTTAGAATATCAATTGATCCTTCAAGTACAATTGTATTCAAATAATGGATTATTCCAATAAATATAGTTATGGTATTTAGTTTCCTTAAATTAGTAGGTTAATATAGATGATTTTTTAAAAACATTACATGATTATAAAATCCATTATCCATGTTGACACATAAAGGGGTTATCTTCTTATGGATAGTGGAATGTAAATAATGTTTTCATGGATTAAATAAGAGGTTAATCAAAGCATCGGTGTTGAAATTACCATCATAAAGGCATGGATTTTTTAAATATAGTGATGCATCAAAGAATTGATTTATATGTGCCCTTATTCATAATGAGAAATTAATTTCTTATGCATCAAGATAGTTAAAATTTTATGAACATAACTACCCAACTCTTGAACATGATCTAGAAGCCATAATTTTTTCCTTGAAGATAGTGAGTCGTTATCTATACTGTAAAAAATATGAGATATATACAAATCATAAGTTGTTGAGATATATCTTTTCACAAAATTATATCAACATGATGAAAATGAGATATCTAGAGTTACCCCCAAGATACTTATTTCTCAAAATATTACTACACTATCAAGGGTAATATGGTAGCAGATGCATTGTGTAGGAAATATCATGGAGATATAACTAAGATAGGGATTAAGTATTCTTTATTTAAGAACATAATAAAGTTAGATATGGGAATTATTAGGAAAGAGGAAAAATCAAACCTTTTCCAAATTATTTTCAAACCATCTGTATTAAAAATGTAAAATGTTTTCATCTTGAGGATAAATTCATTAAAAATGAAATTAATGATGTTAATAAATGGAAACTTGTGGATTATTTTTATAAATACGGTGTTCTGAAATTTGGAAAGAGTTAATGTGTTTTATAAATATAAGAGCTACAAAGAGAATTATTAGATGAATCTCAATGATCAAAGTTATCTATATACCCTAGAGTCACAAAAATTCAATGGGATTTGGGGGAACATTTTAGGTGTGATGATTGAAATAGGAAATTGTAGATTATGTATCAAGATTTTTTGTTTTTCAACAAGTAAAGGTGGAGAGAAAACATTCCAAAGGACAAATGAAAACTATACCTATTCATTTGTATAAATATGATGATATTATTATGTATATTATCATTTTATTTCCATATAATCCTAAAAATAATGATTCCACATGTGATATTTTTGATCACCCAACCAAGTTCACACATTTCCTCACTATAAGGGAAGATCGACCTCTTGATCACCTTGAATAGATCTATATTAATAAATTTGTGATAATTCATAGAACACCTCTTCAAATTGTTTTGGATAATGATCCATGATTCAAATCAAAAATTATGGAAGTCTTTAGATTCCTCTTAACACTAAGCTATGTTTGAGCAATGTCTCTCATCCTCGAACTGATGGGTAGTCTAAAATGAAAATTTAGGAATTATAAGATATGTTTTAGTTATTATAGATTCACTTTATGAGAATGTGGGATCAGAATTTATCTTTGATGTAATTTACAAATAAAAATATTTTTGAGTAATTAATTCAGATGAAACCATATTAAGAACTTTTAGAAATTGGTTTCATACTATAACTTTTTGGGATGAAGTGGTTTAAAATAATCTTGTAGGCCTAGATCTTATTAGGGAAGAAATTATTGAATTGAATACTATCAAGAATAATATTAAGGTATCTCAAATAAGTAAAAAAGTATATAATGATATCCCATGGAAGGATTTATAATTTTAAGTGGGAGATCATGTTTCTTGGAAGGTAACTCCATTAAAAGGTGTAATATGATTCGACAAGAAATTGAAATTATGTTCTGAGTACAATGGGAATTTTGAAATTCTTGAAATAATTAGATCATTTTCTTAAAATTTATAATTCCACCTTGAAACACTCCAATCCTTTTATGAAATATCCCTTTTAAAAAAATAATTTATTTGGTAGCATGTGATGCACGCAACAATGAGTTTAAATGAACCACAATATACTATAAAATTATTATTATTCAAAAAATAATCATTAAAAACAAGTTCTTTAATTGGATGTTATGAATATTAATAAATATATTATGAAATATATTTATTTATTAATAGTCATGAAATAAATACTTAATTTCTAGTAAAGTCATTTTATTCGTCAAAAATATTTTTTCATCAAAAAAGGATTTTTTAGCTTTCTATGAGAATACAAATATAATTAATTTTCACAATATTAAAATTTTATTTGAAAAAGTAAACATCTAAATTGAATTTATATTCTCAAATTATTTTAGGATTTTTTTTAAAATTTTATTAAATATTTTAAATTTTAATGAAAACTCAAAAATATTAATTTACATTGAAAACTATATATTTATTTAAAGAAATTTACAAAGTCAAATTATATTTTGGATTATTTTTAAAAAATAATTAGTTATTTTTTATTTTAAATAATTTAATATTGTTATTTTAAATTAATTTTATACATTAAATTATTATATACACATTTTATTCTTAAAAACACATTTTTCAAAAAAAAACATTGCTTTCATTGTGCCTTTTCACCTAATTTTAAATTAAATTCTTCCATTTTTTTCTGATTTTGAAAATTTGATTCAATATTTGGAATTAGTAGGTATAAATTTATTAAATAAACCACTTTATTTTTCTCAATATGAATAGTAACTATTGTAAAATTTATCCTCTCGGTAAAGGGTAAATTAGATTAGTCTAGATTAAAAATGTGTGATAAGGCCATAATTTTTCCTAAAACAATTATAGGATGAATTAAATTATACACTTATTAACTAATGATATTAATATAGTTATTTAATGGACATTTAACCATGGAAATGACATAGGAAATTTTGAAATCAAAGAAAGTGACAAAATGTTACACTCTTATTTTAAATAAGTTTAATATTTTTAATATGGAGTTAATTAGAAGAAATATTTGACTAAAAATATTATTTTTAAATATAAAATATTTATCTTCGTCATTGTAGTTTATTTAAAAAATTTATGAATTAAATATTTACCCTAAATTCTTACACAATGATAATGTATTAATTATTAAATTAACACAAAAATCAAACTAAATAATAATAAATATA
The DNA here is from genome assembly GCA_963277665.1 of Viscum album. NCBI lineage: Eukaryota > Viridiplantae > Streptophyta > Magnoliopsida > Santalales > Viscaceae > Viscum > Viscum album. Next base: position 1,370,670,934 of record OY728147.1, read on the forward strand.
CATAAAGTATTATCGTTTTAGTTATTTAAGGTGATAAACAAATTTTATAGATTAAAATGGTATTTTTAGGATATGATTATATATTTGGTTCTAATGTTTCTTTTTTTATTAATTTTTTTAATTTTCAAAGTAGTGAATAGTAACAAAATTGATAATAATGATATTTTATGAACTTTTTATTTTATTTAATTGTTTAATAATAATAATATTTAGAAAAATAAAAATTGATTAATATATGATATAAAATTTTATAAATGTTCTATTTATTTTCCAATTTATTCCATATAAGTAAAAATTACATCCTTTTAATATTGAAAAAAATTGTTACCAGAGTTGGAATTAAAATAGTTTAACAAAGTGTATATTAGAATGATAATGTTTAAAATAAAACCAAAACATGTATAAATTTTATTTTATGATGATATTTTTACCTTAACATATCTTATATTCTAATACATATCCATTTGGTGTTATTTGGATAGAACATTAATTTATTATATGTTAAACTTTGGAGAAATTCCAAAACACCCCTGTGCTCCCCTTATAAATACCACCCCTCATAGCCCTTTTACCCACACCTTACAATACTTGAAGATTAATGAATCTTTTAAAATCACTCTCCACCCCACTTTTCCCATTTAAAAGTTTTGTTGGTCTCACTAAAAGACCAATTTCGTGTTCCTAAAGTGATCCTTTAAAAAGGTGATATTTTAGATGTAACTTTATTTTACGACCTCTCTTAATTTATTTTCTTCTTCTACCTTCTCCTCACCTCATTCAAATATAAAATCATAATAAATATAGTGTAATTTATATTCATAAAGTTTATATTTATAATTAATAATTTATATCCATTCCATTTTCCTCATCTCCACTTATTTAGAGTAAGGAAACAATTGTCCAAATTACAGTGATTAACCTTCTCTGTGGATAAGATGTTTTCAATTTTCATTACCTACTTAAATGATGGTCATAATACTATTATTATTTTAAAATAATATTTTTATATTTATATAATAAACTACTAAACCTTCTATAAAAAATATATACACATAATATTAAATTAAACAAAACAAATTCGTGATGAGCGGAAAACCCTCCAAAATAAACTAAACATTTATCATTTGAATTTTATAAAATGACTCATCTCTGTGTTATAAATAAAATTATATATGATACTATTTTAATAAATTAATTTTATGAATACTATTGCATTTATCTTCTTGAGTTTTATTCCCATTCAAAAATAACTTCTATAATTATACACAAGTGAATTGACCATGAAATCGTGGTACAAACACTCCCAAAATGATGCAATTGAACCTTATAACTCATCGAAATATAAATAAATAAATTATTTTAAAAAATATAATAAAAAAATAAAATGTTATTAATTAAACAATTAATAAATAAAATTTGATTATTAATGACATTAATTTCAAGTGAATACACATTCAAACATAAGGTAAGGGATCTCTCTAAACCTCTATATTTACTTTGGGTTGTGATTTCTCTCTATTTTCTTCAATTTATCTCTGAATAATTGTTATATAAATCTCATATATTATTTTTTATGTACAAAACATATGTATTTAGCTCAATTAATCATCCATTAATGAGTATTTACATGTTTTATAAGGTTCCCTTCTCAATTCCTCACAATAAAAAAATCCAATTAAAGGGAGATTCCTTTTTTTTGACACATTTTAAAGGAAACTCCCTAAATTTTATTAAGCCTATAATATTTTTAAAATATCAATAAATTAATCATTAATAACTATTTTAGTTTTTAAGATTTTATTGAAATAACTATTCATTTATCTTCTTTAAATACTCTTTATTCTTTTCCATAAAACTGCACTTAACTCGCACATTTCTAAGGTTATCTAACCAATATTTTCATGTTTTCAATTAAATTGGACACAATTATTATTTATCTATCATCATTTTCCCTTTATTAATTTCAAATAATTATTTAAATCTCAAATTTTATGTATACCATTGTTATTCTTCCTTTGGTTTTTCCTTATGACATGATTACAATAGTTATTTCTTTACATGGGTAACCTTTATGTTTATTTCATATGCACAATTCTTTATGTGTGAAACATATGTGTGAACATGTTATTATGGGTGCATCTAGATAGATATACAATGCATTGGATAAACTTCTAGTCTCATGAGATGTTATGTATGGGATTAAGGATTAAACCTAATCCATTATGGGATTATGTCCACCATGTGATATAATCTTGTTTGTTAGGCTAGACTCATGTTTATGTCATGTAATCTATTTCATCCACTTTCCAATATTTCCATAATCATATTATTACATGTTTCATATGTTATTATTCTAAACTTTTATTCATGATCCATTCCTTTTTTGTTATATTGTCAAAACATATAACAAATGATTAGTGATTCATTTCCATGTTTATTCCCTTACTGGGATTGTCTAGCTCATCCCTATTGTCTATGTATTCACAATGTTATACTTTACTTTTGTAAGATTTAAAAGGAAGTTATGATCTATTTATTAATATTAATAAAATTATTTTTTATTCTTGTTTCATGTTTCTTAATTATGTACATAATATTCTAAATACAGTAGACTTTTCCATCCTTGGTTTGTATTTCATAGATAATTATTCTTAAAATCATGCCACTGTATTTTTAAAAGGCCTGGGTTGATACATTTGATATTAAATAATGACCTCTTTTTTGGAGATCAGGATCAGAAAATATTATTAAGAACACTAGGGTCACGCCCCCCTCCCCAAAAAGTGTATCCCTCCTTGGCCAACAATTTGAAAAGGGAGATAATGACCCATCAAGTCCCGCCTCCATTAGGCCTTGGGTTGGCGACTAGCATTGAGGGTATAGTAAACACATAGATGGGAGACATTATCCTCTAAGAGAACACGTGCGAATGATAGAGATAAGATAGACACCAACTGACTCCAACTCAAAAAACAATATAAATGAAAACCTAGGTACACATTTTTAATGTCATGAAAAACTACTACAACTGAAAGGGGAAATCTGAAAGTACCCAAAAGAAAGTAGAAAAAACAAAATCCACGAAGCCCCAAACATCTCCTGTAACCCCATTCTAGTAGAAACAAGCATGATCTCCAACTTTATCCATGTGACCTCAAAACCGTTTATATATACATAGGGTGAGTATAACCGTACACTCAGTAGGATGCACCCAGACCCTCTCATGAAAAAGTAAAGAAAGAATGCAAAAGTATAGTGAACAACAAGTTAAACTAACTCATAACCTAAACAGGTATACTATGTTCCCAACATCACCATGGCTACTATCACAAAGTATCGCGTACAAGAGAAAAAATATAATAAATAATTTCAAGGGTACCCTGATACTAATTCCCCACTGGTTTGCCACTTTGCACTAACGTTGCATGTCCTGAACATCTCTCTCCAAAAAGGCTTGCCCATAGACACCTAAGTGAAGCACCAAAAAATTCACCCCGTGCAACAAAACCACCACGTCCACATAAGCAATGTAACCAGGTAGTTTTTGGAGGCCACCATAGCTCACATAACGTGTATCAGACATCTGGTATAAAACCTCAAGCCATTATAGCCCATACACCGAGTAAGGATCCTCAATCCATCACAACCAATACACGTTACACCTATAGTAGAACATAGGAAACTGTATCCAAAACATATGTGTGTGAATAAACAAAATCCATTACAGCCCTCTACACACATATATGGAGAAAACTAACCATTGTGCCCACCGGCACAAGTAACTACCAAGATAAGAGAGCAGGGCCAAAGGGGATATTCAGCCATTCATCTTCCCACTGGAATGTTGGGGAAAACACCCCCTCCACCCCCCCCCCCCCCCCCCAGGGCTCAGAATCCCCAGGGATTCAGTTGCCCTAACTGACGGGGTGGAGTAGCATATAGAAACACAAAAGGTAAATAATTTAATAAATCTCACAACCACACTATGGGAATAACCTAGTCTTAGACTCAACTGCAACTAACATCTCTCGGAGTCCTGACTGCCACTTCTAAGATGAGGTATCTTATAAGCAAAAAACAATTTAAATATCTTTACTGCATTACTTCATTCCCTTTTTATCATTTTCACTTTACATTAATTAATTACGTAAGAATTAATTAATCATTGCCAATTTCCACATTTTATTTCATTATCATCACACCCAAAGTTCCATGTTCTTTCCAATTAGAACCTCAGCATTGATCCCCAGAAAACTCCAACCCCATGGGATAACATCATTTATTCAATTATTTATTTAAGACATTACTTTCCCATATTCAAAATAATTCTAGAAAAACATTCTATGACACTAAACACAAGGGGGATCAACACGGTGAGTTGATGAACTACTCCTCGAGTCATTTCTGACCTATATAAAGAGTTTAGACTCATCCTCCCCCGAGAATCTAAAAATGGAAATCACGTGGTATACCCCACATGTCTTCACCCATTTTTGAAAGGATGGTAAGAAAACCATATTCCTTAAGTAGTGTGGAAAGTGAAGTGGATAAACATCCAACAAGAATCAAAAAGAATACAAACATTCACATCCAACCCATTTCATCATCCTCAGTGTCCTCCTTGACAGCCACATGTATAAACCAATGCATCTGGCCACTCTAGGTGTCAGCTACTACCACAAAAAATAGGCCTGCATGCCCCCACATATCAAAACACCCTTCCAGGCTCACATCACAACACAAGTAGTTGGAAAACAACCATCATATCAATTGGTCTCTTAGCCCTTAAACAACCAAGAGGGTAACTCTGAACCCTTCATGGAATTATTAAATAACCAATTTTCTAATCCATCTTGAATTAACTCATTTATTTTTTGTAGGTTCCAACTACGGGAAACCTAAACAGTAAGCTATCACAAATTGATTAAACATGATTACTACATCAATTTGACTAAAATAAAATTACAACAAAAACAATCAGATTCATTAACATGCCTCTTTATCTATAGAGAAATAGTTATTAATTAATTCCATCTTTAAATTCATTACCAATTTCTATCATGAATTAAAATATAAACAAATAAATAATATATATCACACTATCTAGAAAATCCAGAGGCAATAACATAGATTGATATCAATTTATTTATCCATTTCAAATATTTATTTTGTTAATTCCATTGTTATCAAGTGGGATAAAACATGCTAACTCTAAAGTGGCATGTAAAAGAAAATATAATCAATGAATCTCCTACCTCAAATGGTTGTTGAAATTTTTTATAAGATAATGAGCCACATAATGGGTTACGATATCCTCCTCAGTGACAACTGTATCAACCCAAGGATGCAGAGACACCACCATATTGGTCAATACCCAATAAAATCCCATTAGGAACATAGATATAGTATTACATAATAAGTTGAAGGAGAAACAAAAGAAGATGAATGCAAAATAATGACGATAGATGATACCTTATATCGAAGATTGATCGATACTTCTTGGTTGCATCAGAAATAGAGGGGAACTAATCTAAGGAGGAAAGCATGATCACAAAACTCCTACTAAAAGGAATGAAAGGTTCGATTGTCTCACACCCTAGAAAAAAGAGGAATGATTAGGGAGGAAGATATCTCATCCCTTTAGAATATTTAATGGAGCAACAGTTTAAGATACACTGGATTTTCCATTAAAAGAGGATCGCATTAAACCATGTGGTTTGACAAAGTAAAAACATCCCAAGCCTTGGTAAATTAATATATGAGTTATGTCATTCCAATCGTCCTTAGAGTCTTTAAAAAATCCTTTAAATGTGTTTTACATCAAATGAAACGTCAAAGGGGTGAAACTTTAGGAAGCTGGAAACACTCTTCACGAACTAGAAATTTCTAAAAGGAAAGAGGCTACCGTTGGAACTTCACCATTCTGGAAAAACTATCCATGAACTCAAAATTTGGAAATAGAAAGAGGCTACCATTGGAGACTCATTATTCTGGAAACACTTTTCACCTCAGCCTCACCAATGGAACTATTCACATCGACCTCACCGATGGAACTGTTCACATCGACCTCGCCGATGGAATTGTTCACATTGACCTCCCCGATGGAACTGTTGACATCGACCACACTAATAGAACTTTCCACTTCAACCTCACCGATGGAACTATTCACATCACCCTCACTAATGGAAGTGTTCACCTCAACCTCATAGATGGAACTGTTCACATCGACCTCACTGATGGAACCGTTGTTATCTACCTCACTGATTGAACTGTTCACATCGACCTCACTGATGGAACTATTCACATCAACCTCACTGATGGAGCTATTTACATCGACCTCACCAATGGAACTGTTCATCTAATCCTCACCAATGGAAATGTTCAAATCAACCTCACTAATGGAACTGTTCACCTCTACCGCATAGATGGAACTGTTCACATTGACCCCACCGATGGAACTGTTCACATCGACCTCGCCGATGGAACTTTTCACATCGACCTCCCCAATGGAACTGTTCACATCAACCTCACCAATGTAACTATTCACATCGACCTCACTGATGGAAGTGTTCACATCAACCTCACCAATGGACTGTTCACATCGACCTCGCTGATGGAACTGTTCACATCGACCTCCCCGATTGAACTTTTCACATCGACCTCCCCGATTGAACTATTCACATCGACCTCACTGGTGAACTATTCACATGAACCTTAGTGATGGAACTATTCACCTCAACCTCACCAATGAAAGTATTCACATAGACCTCACCGATGGAACAGTTCACATCAACCTCACCGATGGAAGTGTTCACCTCATCCTCACCGATGGAATAGTTCACATCGACCACACTAATGGAACTATTCACATTGACCTCACTAATGGAACTATTCACATCGACCTCCCAATGGAACTGTTCACATCGACCTCACCTATGTATCTTTTCACATCGACCTCACCGATGGTACATTTCACATAACTGGAAATTTGGAAACGTGTTGGGGATAGGTCACCTTGACCACCCTAAACACCTCAAACACCAGATTTCATCAAAGGAATAGACCAGAGAGGTCTAGTCCATTACATTAGATACCTCTCAAAACATTCTCTTCCTCATGAATTCAAAACCAACCTAAAATGGAACATAAAAGAACTTTGAACAACTAACCATCGAGATACCTCTCAAAAAAGAGAAAGCCACAATAAGCAACCCAAGATAGCCATCTCATAAACACGAAATGTATGTAACCACAAAGGGTAAATCATTAAATGAAAGGAGTTAAACATCAAAAAACATTGGTTACTGAGAACATATTTTTGACTCACATTCCCAGGTACTCTTTTCTATGCCACCATGTCGCTACAAGACACGAACCAAGGAGATAGAACTCCTGCGTGACACCTTCTCTTTAAGGTCTTGGATCTCCACAGTTCCCTCCTCAAATGTCGCATCATCATCAACATTGATCTCTCCCCAATCGATGATGTGAGAGTCATCATAAAGATAATGAGGGAGCTATGACACATGAAGAACATTGTGTATATGGATCATCTACGGGGGAAGTGCTACTCGATACGCCACCGCTCCAACATGTGTTAACACCTCGAAAGGACCAACAAACCGGGGAGAAATCTTACTCCCACAATCAAACATTTACTTCCCACAATGGGGAGTCACCTTCAGAAACTCTTTATCCCCAAAATCAAACTGTAAAGGTATCCTCCTTTTATCGTCATATGATTCTAGATGATCCTGTGCTTTTTTTATCCACTCACAAATAAAGTGAACCATCTCCATTGTATTGTACTCTAGTTCCGGTCCCAGAATTTCTGACTCTCCGACCATAGTCTAGCACAATAGAGAACAAAAATTCCGGCCAAACAAGGCTTCAAAGAGTTCCACGCTGATATTGGAGTGAAAAATATTGTTTTAAGAGAACTCAACCAAGTGTAAATTCCTCATCCACAAACCTCCAAAATCTAAGACACAAGATTGTTACATGTCTTCAAGAGGCTAGATGTTCTGCTCTATCTTACCATCTGTTTGAGGATGAACAGCAGTGATAAGACATGGATGAGAACCGAAAACATGCTGGAGACCTCTCTACGATCTACAGGTAAAATGACAATCTCGATTGGAAATGATCTTCCTTAGGACTCTATGAAGTCTCAAGACCTCCCCCAAATATTGCCTCGACAAAACATCCACTGAGATTGACTCCTTCATTTCTGTGAAGTGGGATGATTTTGTAAAATGATCTAATATCTCACAAATAGATTCATGTTCTCCTTGAGCTTGAGGTAAACTAGTAACAATGTACATTGATATGTCCTCCCACATCCACTGAGGAATGTCTAATGGATGGAGCAGACTAACAGTAACACAGTGTTCGGCCTTCACCTTCTGGAAGACCATTCATCAAGACACAAACTCCGAAACCACATGCTTCAGGCCAGGCCACCAAAACTGGATCTTAAAGGCTCGGTACATCTTTTTCACGCCATGATGCACCACTAAAATAGAACTATGGAACTCTTTGAGAATCATCTCATGCATCATCATAGGAAAAAAAATTATTTAATGATAGAACACTCGACATTGTCATCCTCAGACCAACCATTAGGGGCCTTGCCATAAAAACATGGTATCTCAAAACCTCCACCTCTAGATCCCCCAACTGGGACTCTACCACCTGCTGAAGTAGATATGACTACACCGTCATCTAAAAAAGACAACCTATTCACCCAACTTCTCCCATATCAAGATTTAATGCTGATAGTTATTCCATTACTCTCTAGAAGTCACCAGATTCACGTACTACATCACTATGTGACTTCTGACTCAGCGCATCAGCTAAAACATTCCCCTTTCTAGGTGTATACGATATTTCAAATTCATATTCCTGTAAGAACTCCATCCACCAATGCTGTCATAATTTCAAGTTAGGCTGGGAGAAAACATACCTCAAACACTAATGATTGGTGAAATCCACAAAGCACTCCCCAATGAGGTAATTTATCCACAACATCAGAGAAGAAACTATGGATACCAACTCAAAATCTTGGATGGAATAGTTACATTCATGGGGATGCAATTAATGAGAGCCTTAAGAAACAACTGATCTCTACTGCATTCGACCACAGCCAAACCACAGTTGTGAAGGATCGTAGAAAACATCAAACTAAACTCCCTCTGTAGGAAGACAAAAAAACTGCAGCACTTACTAACTTCTCTTTCGGATACTCGAAAGCTAACTGACACTGATTAGTCCATATGAATGCCTGATCCTTCCTGGTCAACATTATCAAAGGTTTCCCAACACAAGAGAAATTAGTTATGAACCTCTTGTAGTAACCTATGAGACCAAGGAAACTTTTCACCACAAACACTTTTTTGGGGTTTCCCAAGACAAAACTTCTTCTATCTTTGACGGATCCATAGCTACTCCTGACTGGGACACAACATGCCCTAAGAAATGGAATTCTCAAGACCAAAACTCGCACTTCGATAACTTCCCAAACAACTGATGTTGACAAAGAACTCCCAAAACGTCTTGTAGATGCTCGGCATACTCCTCCTCAGACATGGAGTACACGAGGATGTCACCGATGAAAACCACCATGAACATGTCCAATAAATCATGAAACACAACTTTCATCACTCCCATGAACACAGTTAAAGCATTTGTCATGATTAATAGCTTTACAACGAACTCATAATGCCCATGATGACATTAGAAAGCACTCTTTGGGATATCCTCAGCCTTCACACGCATATGATGATATCCTGACCGCAAGTCGATCTTTTAACACAAACTTTCTCCTTTTGGTTGATTGAATAAATCATCATATGCGTAAGAGGATGGTGATTCTTCACTTTCACTTTGTTTAATTGACGATAATCAACACACAACCGCAAACTGTTGTCAGCCTTCTTCATGAAAAAAACTGGTGCACCCCACGGTGACACTCTCAGACGTACAGAACCGAATTGTAACAGACCATAAAGATATATATATATATAACTCTATTAACTCATAAGGGGCCATAATATATGAATACATAGAGATAAGAGATGCTCCTGGTTGTAGCTCAATCCCAAACTTGATCTCTCGTCGAGGGGGTAATGCTACAACCTCTTCTGGAAAGATGTTAGGGTACTCTTCTACGACCCTAGGAAACAACAACTGTTGAACCTCTGAAGAACTCATCGGCAGCTCAGCCATCATGGATGGTAAGGACATAACATGCTTTTGACCCATCTGATGTACTCACTCACCAATGAACACAACTGGCTCTCTATCCGCTTAGAAGAACACAACCTGCCTCGTGAAGCAATCCATGATATCCTACACTGAATACAACCAATCCATGTTGAGGATGATATCATATGTTTTTATTCATAAACATAATAAATCTCCCCAAGAGCATTGTTTCCCCGACACTAGCTCACAGTCTCTACATACATCAAACAAGTCAGATCGGCCTCCAACTGGCGTAGTGAACACCAAGGGAACTGGAATCCTCTCTACCTCAAGTGCGAATGTATGGAAAAGGGTAGGTGATATGAAGGAGTGTGTCTCTCCAGAATCAAACAAGGAATACACCAAGGAAGAAAACAAGAAAAAGGTACCTCGAACAACGTTTGGCTCACCTCGAGATGGAAACGCTAAAGCATGATGCTAACCACAACCTCCTCCATAACCTCTCGGATCCTGATGAAGAACACCACCATGGCCACACTCTACTCTCTAAGTAAGGAGAGTGTTACAAGGATTTCCTCTTCCTTCCCTATCTACCCTCTCCCGATCTAAAGCTGGTGTAACTTGCTGCTGCGGCCTCGATTGGAACTGCCTCAAAGGAGGAACCTGGAGCGGAACACCTAGTGCATGATGACTTTTCTAGAAGGTAGGGAATTATCACTACTTATGATCTTAAACGCCACAAGAAAAACAAGTGCCTAATACCTTGTAATATCTCGAAGAGCTTCCACCCCTGGAGAAATGAGATGCTGGGTGCTGGGACCTACCCCTCGCCGAACGGAAACTCTTCTGCCCTGAAAACCAGGAACCTTGGACAACAGCTCTACATCATGAGGAATCATGAAGACTCTCTTATTGTGATGATCTGGTTCTGTCCAATGTCCCCTCGATGACCTCTTCCCTTTCCCGGACCTCAAAATATATCTTCCCCATAAATGGGGTGACATGGCAATGGATCTCTAGATGCAAAGCTTCCTCGAAATTCCTCGCCCTAGACTCCTCATCAGGAAAAAGGTCTAAAGCATAATGTAAAAGGTTCTGGAAACAGATTTCAAACTCTCACACACTGGAGCTCCCCTATCCAAGGGTAATATGATCCTGATGATTGGACGCCTTTGTGGTCGAAGATAGAAACCCAACTCTAAAATTGTCTCAAAACCCCTCCCATGAGATATCTGAATCCTCGCGATCCTCGAGGAACAATAACCACCACTGCCTCACTGCTCCATGCAGTATCATCACAACCAAGGACACTCAGTGCTCCTTCTAAGTACAGATCGAACTAAAGCCTATCTTGATATCCTCCAACCAGTCTTCAGTGACTGTATCTAAAATGGTGCCCTCTTACTTTTGAAGACTTCGGTGCTAAAAATCTCGGAGTTTCCTCTTCCAAGTGTCATCGTCATTAACCTCTACCTGGCGGCGATCTGCTGGCACAACCTACTGGACAAAATCTCTATGATCCTAACGAGGATGTCGACCTGGATCCATACATGTAAAATATCAAATAGTTTGAGATCCAAAACATGGAATGTGGAAGACTCAATATAAATTAAATAATTGTTTTTCTTTATTCATTTTAGTTTAACCTATCCCAACTTCTACCCATTCAAATACCGAAACCAGGAAGAATGATGCATGATCCTTTCCTAGGTCTCTACCCTGCAACTAATATCACCTCATTTAGTAGTTATTATAAACTTAAAGGTCCATACATCAGATCAAAGGGGTCCCTAAAAGCCTATGTCTCGGACGGTCTCCAGTGTTTACATCACTTTATAAACTTGACTTAAATTGTTTCCCTACCAACCCATGAAACCTCACCTATTCTTAACTCCAAACTCCATCCTATCCCTCAACCAGAGATCCGATACCACTCTATCACACCCCCTCCCCATAATGTTTAACCCTCTTAAGCTGAAAATGTGAGAAGGGAGATAATGAACCCCGAGTCCTGCCTCTAGTAGGCCCTGGGTTGGTGACTAGAACCAAGGGTATAGTAAACACATAGATGGGAGGCATTACCCTCTAAGAGAACACATGAAAAAGAGAGAGATAACACAAACGCCAACCAATTACAACTCAGACAACAATATAAATGAAATCCCAAGTACATGTCTATAATGTCATGCAATACTACTACAACTGAAAGGGAAAAATAGAAAGTACCCAAAAGATAGTAAAAAAACTACAACCATGATGCCCCAAACAAGTTATGCATCCCCATGCTAGTAAACACCATCATGATCTCTATCCTTCTTAAAGTTTCATGAAAAACAGTTTATATATACATAGGGTGAGTATAATAGAATACTCATTAGGATCATCCCCAATGCCTCTCGTGAAAAAGTAAAGAAATCATGATAAAACACAATGAACAAAAAGTGAAACTAAATCGTCACCTAAACCAATGTAATATATTACCAGCCTCTCCAGGGATACTCTCACCAAGTATCGCATACAAGAGTATATAATATTATAAAGAATATCAAAGGTACCCCACTATTACTTCCCCAATGGTTTTCCTCTTTTCCCCAATGTTGCACGTCCTGAGCATCTCTCTCAAAAAAGGCTTGGCCACAGACACCTAGGAAAATCACCACTGCATGCACCTCATGCAATAAAAACACTAATTCTACATAATCAAAGTTACCAGGTTTTTTCTAGGAGCCACCACAGCTCGCATAATGTGTATCATATGTTGGGTATTAAAACTCATGTCATTATATCCCATACACCGAGTAAGGATACTTAAGCCATCATGACTTATACATGTTACACATGTAGTAGTCCATATGAAACTATATCTAGAATATATTTGTGTGAATAACCACAATCCATTACATCCCTCTACAAACACATATGGGGAAAACTAAACGTTCTGCCTACCAACACAAGTAACTACCAAGAGAAGAGACTAGGGCCAAAGGGGGTAGTCAGCCATCCATCCTCCCACCAAAATGTTGGGGAAAACACCACTCCATGGCTCAGAATCCTTTGGGTGTCTGCTTCCCAAAATGACGGGGTGGAGTAGCATATAGAAACACAAAAAAAGTACAAAATATATTATATATCAAAACCACACTATCGGAATATCCTAGTCTTAGACTCAACTACAGCTAATGTCTCTCAGACTCCATCATTCCACATCTAGGACTAGGTATCCAATAATTTCACAATAATTTAAAGATCTTTATTACATTAATTCAATCCATTTTTATATATTTCACTTTACATTATTTAATTATTTAAACATTAATTAACAATTAACAATTTCCACATTATATTTCAATAGCATCACACCCTAAGTTCACTATTCATTTAAATTACAACCTCTGCATTACGCCCCAGCAAACTCCAACCCCATGGGTTTACATCATTTATTCAATTATTTATTTATAGCATTTCTTTCCCATATTCCCATGCATTCTATAAAAACATTATATTCTACTAAACCAAAGGGGGATCACAACAGTGTGTAGTTGAAATACTTGTTGAGTCTTTGCCACATACAGAAAGAGAGTAAACCTATCCTCTCATGAGAAGCTAAACACAGAAAGAATGTGGCCTACCCCACATGTCTTCACCCCTTTTTGGAAGGAGTGTAAGCAAACCAGCTGCCTTGAGTAGTGGGTAAAGAAAAGAGGACAAACAACCAAAAAGAATCAGCAAGCATCCAAGCATTCACATCCAACCCATTTTTTCATCCCTAGTGTCCTTACCGATACCCACATGAATAAACCGATGCATCTCGCTACTCTGGGAATCAGCTGCTGCACAACCAATAGGATTCCCTACCCCCACATATCACAACATCCTTCCAGGCTGACATCACAACACAACCTGTAGGAAAACAACCATCATATAAATTGGGCTCTTGGACCTTAAACAAGAAATAGGGTAACTCATAACCATTAAAGGTATTATCAAATAACCAGTTCATTAATCCATCTCAAATTAACTAATTTATTATTTGCAGGTTCCAACTAGAGGGAAAAAAATTATGATATCATAAATTGATTAAACATGCTTACTGCATCAATTTTATTGACATAAAATTACCAAAACAACAATCAGATTCATTCACATGCCTCATTATCTTTATCAAATCAATTATTAATTATTTCCATCCTTACGTTCATTACCAATTTCCATAAAGAACAAAAATATAGACAAAGAATGCATAGATATCACACTATCTGTAAAATCAAGAGGAAATAACATAGATCGATATCAATTTATTTATCCAGTTCAAATATATATTATGTCAGTTCCACTATGATCCAGTGGGGTAAAACATGCTAACTCTACAGTTTCACATAAAAGAAAAGAGAAGAAATGAATCCCCTAACTCAAATGGTTCTTGATGTTCTTTAAATGAGAACGAGCCACACAACGAGTTATGATCTCCTCCCCCATTACAACTATATCCAATTGAGGTCTTCATGTGGTCAAGGTGACTTATCCCCAACACTTTTTCAAAATTTCAAATTATGTGAACAGTGTCATCAGTAGCTTTAGATGAACAGTGAAATGGTAGCCTTATGCGAATAGTGTCATCGGTAACCTTTGGTAAACAATGCAATGGTACCCTTATGTGAACAGTGTCATCAGTAGCCTTAGGAAAATAGTGCAACGGTAACCTTATGTGAACAGTTCCATCGGTGAGGTCGATGTGAACAGTTCCATTAGTGAGGTCGATGTGAATAGATACATCGGTAAGGTCTATGTGAACAATTCCATTGGTGAGGTTGAGGTGAAAAGTTCTATCAGTGAGGTCGAAGTGAACAGTTCCATCAGTGAGGTTGATGTGAACAATTGCATCAGTAAGGTGGATGTGAACAATTCCTTCACATAAACCTCACTGATAGAACTCTTCTCCTCAACCTCACCGATGGAATTGTTCACATCGACCTTACCGATGTAACTATTCACAATGACCTCACTGATGAAACTGTTCACATCGACTTCACCGATGGAACTGTTCACATAAGGTTACTGTTGCACTGTTTGCCTAAGGCTACTGATGACACTGTTCACATAAGGGTATTGTTCCACTGTTTAACTAAGGTTACTGATGACACTGCTCATATAAGGCTACCGTTGTACTGTTCATCTAAAGCTACTGATGACATTGTTCACATAATTTGTTCCGTTTTCCTCATTAATTTTAAATTTAATTCAATTGATTCTATTTTTTTTTCTAAAAATGGTTTCCATATTGGAAAAAATGTGGTCCAAATTTAGTAAATATACAAGTTCTATTTTTTTCAATATGAATAGAAACTGTGGTAAATTTATCGTCTCGATAAAGGGTAAATTAAGATAATCTAGATTACAAATAAGTGATATGGCAATATGTTTTCATCAAAATTATTATCGGATGAATTATTTATAACCTTAATGCCTACGGTTAGAAATTTAGTTATTTAATGGAAACATTTCCATGTAAATGATTTATGTACAATTAAAATCAACAAAACAAACAAAATATCACTCTTATTTTTAATAAGTATAATAATTTTAATATGGGTTTAACAAGAATATATACGCAACTAAATTTTTTTTTTGTAAATATAAAAGATCTATATTTATCATGATAATTTATTTTCAGCAATTATTAATTAAATAATTACCATAAATTCGTACACAATGATGATGTAGTAATTATACAATTAACAGAAAAATCAAAAAAAATTAAAAAAAATACTAAAAGTAATACAATTTGATATATTTAAGGTGATACATGAATATTATAAAATACCATGACATATTTACGATATAAAAAAAATAGTTTTTTTCAAATTTTACTTGGTTACATGATGTTTTTAAATGTCAATGATGTGAATAGTACCAAAATTGTTAATAATGTTTTATTAGGGGATTAATATATTATTAAATTATTTAAAAAGCATAAGATATTTAAAAAATATAAATTTATTATTATCCAATATAAAATTTGATTTATGGTCTATGTGTAGTCTAATTGACACAATATAATTAAAAATTAAAACCTTTTAATATTTATAAATTTGTTACCATAATTAAAATTAAAATAGGTTAACTATTGGTAAATCAAAATGATAAGGTTTAAAATAAATGAAAAACATGTCTAAATTTATTGAAATTAAAACCTTATATTATTTGATATTCAAATACATAGCCATTTGGTGGTATTTGTATTGAAAATAAATTTATTATAATTTAATATTTTGATAAATTCAAAAACACCCCTCACCTCCCCTTTTAAATATCACCCCTCACAAGCCTTTTTCCTCACACATTCCAAGAATTTAAGATTCTAAAATATCTAATAACACTCTCATACCCACTATCCACAAATAAAATTTATTTATTTTTTCTCACTAAAATACCAATTCCAAGATCCTAAATGGATCCTTCAAGAGGTGATATTCAAGAGGTATTTTCTTTAACCACCTCTCTTAATTTCTTTTCTTCTTCTACCTTATCCTCACCTCATTAATCCGTCAATGAATAAAAACTATAGTATCAATTATATACTGTAATTTTTTATTTATAATTTTATATTTTCTATCCATCCCTTTTTTCTCATCTCATCTTATTAAAGGAAATGAAATCATTGTCCAAATTATCGCGATTAATCGTCTTCGTGGATAATGAGGTTCTGTTTCCCATTACCGCCTTCATGGATGATTGTAAAAATATTATTATTGTAAAATAATATTTAAATAAGTGTATAATAACCTCTTAAATGTTCTATAACTAAAATATATACAATATATTAAACAACACAAAACTACTTTGGGTTGAAAGGAAAAACCACCAAAACATACTAAACATTTATCATTAACGTTTTATCAAATAAATAATCCTCATTTTAGAAAATAAAATTATATATGGTACCATCTAAAATTATGTAAGTTTATGAATGCTATTTATTTAACTTTTGGATTTTTATTGTCATTCAAAAATAACTTCCATAATTATACACAAGTGAACCGACAATGAAATGAGCAATCCTAGAACGTAGAGATTGAACCTTATAACTCATCAAAATGGACATAAATGAACATACTAAAATTATAATTAACCAAATACACATGGAAGATTTTTTTAGTTAATAAATTAATGAATAAAATTTTGTTTTCTAGTACATTACGTGTAAGTGAAGAACGCATTCAGACATAAGCTAAGATATTTCTCTAAACCTATATATTTCCTTTAGGTTAGTCATTCTCTCTCTTTGCATAAATTTTTCTCATCATTATTATTAATTAAATATAAAATTTTCCATTTATATATACTAAAAATATTAATTTATGTCAATTAATATTTCTTTTATGGGGATTTAGATGTTTTATAAGGTTCCCTTCTCAATTCCTCTTGATAAGAAAATCTTATTAAAGAGAACTTCTCTGTTTCTTACCCATTTTCATGTACACTTCATAAAATGATTTAATCATACAATAATTTAATAAAATAATTCAATTTATAACAAAAATATATTTTAATTTATTTTTGGTTTAACGGAAATTAGTATGCCTTTATCCTCTTTAAAGTATCTTTATTCTTTCCCAAAAACCACACTTATGTTTCACATTTGTAATGTTACCTAACCACAAATTTTCATTTTTTTCAGATTAGTTGGACATAATTTTTCTTGATCTAATATTATTTTTACTTTATAAATGTGCAGGAATGATTTGAATCCCTTATTTCATTGATATCATTGTTATATTCCCTTTAGGTGTTCCTTATGTCATGATTACAATACCCATTTCATTCCATGGGTAACCCATATGTTTATTCCTTATGCTTGATTTTTATCTAGCACAAATATGGATGATCATGTTATGATTAGTGGACATACATATCACTCCATTGAAATAGGTAAATTTTAGTCTCATTAGATTTTATTTAAGGTATTAGAGAGTAAACCTAATCCATTATGGGACTCTATCAACCATATGATATAGTCTTGATAGTTAACCTTGACTCATGTTTATGTCATGTTATATATTGATGTCAATTTCGTATGTTTCCATATTCATATTATTTAATGTTATATATTTTAGGATTACATATTTTTATTCATGATCCATTCCTTTTATGTTCTTATGCTTTACATTCTAAGTCATGTGTTATGCTTCATTTACATGTTTATTCCCTTAATGGTACATTTAGTTCATCCCTTTTGTCTATGTATCCCCCAGGTTAATCTATGAAGTTGTAGGATCTAAATTGGAGTTAGGATATCATTATGAAGATTAATAAATGGATTTCTTATTCTTGTTTCATTTTTCCTAATTATGTAGTTAGTCATCCAAAGACATTAGACTTTTTGATCCTCAATTTTTATTTTATAGATAATATTGCTTAAAATCATGTAATAATATATGTGAAAGGCATGGGAAGCTATACAACTAGCCATAAAAAATCTTTTTATTTGTTCCATATATATTCATTGATTAATTACATATCAGGTCCGATGCATGTTTTCTTATATTAGTAAATATAATTAGAATCAAATTTATCTTACTGTGAAGAGATTTTATAGATTATTAACACTAGAGAATAATACTTGCAGAAACAGATGACTCAAATGGTGATTGTACATTAGAGAAATCATAATATAGAAGAGGAATAATGTGAACTAGAATAATTTATAATGATTAACAACCCACATCTTTTCATGCGGTGAAATTTTGAAAATTTTAGGATGAAATGCTTGAAGGACGAGATAATGTAACACCTCATATTCAATCAAAATAAGCTTTTCCTTCTAGATAAACAATATCAAAATACATATATTTTTATTCATGAATATTATTAAAACCTATATTATCAATTTTTTTGATTTTAATTTTTTGATATTAATATCATTTTTGAATTCAACATGCCAAAATTATCTTACGATAAATTTTTTAGATTTTTCAAAAATAATTGATTTTTTTAATAGTGAAAAATAGAAATTTTATAAAACAATAAATTTTATGAAATTATATTTCTAGAAAAAATATTTATTAAATAAGTAATATAATTAATTTTGAAATATAATTTTTATTTTAGATATATATTATTTTAATTTTTAAATCTAAATAATGTTATTGTTTAAAAAAATGTTTTTAGTTCTCTTCTATTAAACAAGTTTTTATAATGTAAAATTCAGTTTCATTTTTATTTTAAATAAAAATATATATTCTTTGATTTTAAATAATCCAACTAATTAAATTTAGATCAAAATTATGCTTTTTTTATAAAATCATATTTATACCTAAACAAGCATTTCTCTAAAAACGGTTTTCTTTGTGTTTTCTGAAAGTATATTAAAAGTAATTTCTTCCCATTTTAAGAGTTGGATCATGTAAAATTAATTCCATATTTTGAATTAGAATAATAAATAATAGGTAATAATTATGTATTAATTTCCTTTATAATGAATAATGATAATAGTAAATATTTATCACTTTGGTTATTGGTAAAATGGGTAAAATGGGTTAAAAATGAAAGGATAAGGCTTCAAGAAAATAGAAAACACTTACTTAAAACTCATTAATTAGATGTCTTTTGACATTAAACTTACAATATTTAAATATTTGGAAATTGTATTCCACTTTAACAATAAAAATACCATATATTATCAGAATATTTTGTATAATATCATGTGTGTCATTTCCCTCATTTATAAAAGGACGCCAGTTCTCCTCCCTTCTTTACATATCTTGATCCACTGAGCTCCACCAAGATCCTAAAAAATATCTTCCCAACATACCCTAGGTGACCTATAGGATTATTTATCATTAAATAACCAACATAGAAAGTTAAAATTGTGATGCAATGAATTTGTTTTCTTAAAATAGGTATAAATTTTAACTAAGTGTTTTCATTTTATTTCCTCTTATATAACCTTCAAAAATTCTATAACCATGATCAAATAATAAAATCATTATCTTAAATATAATTAAATTTTATTATTTTTGTGTGATTACTTTTAACACCCTTAATTTTAATGAATTATTATTTCTAAATAAGTTAAATTTATTAGATAGCTTTCATTACACATAACACTAAGTTTGGCTTGTGTTAAACACAATATCGAGTTTAAATAAAACATGACAAACTGTTAAATTATTATTATCCAACATGATAATTATCACGCAGTTGTTGGAATAGAAGTTATGAATAATACTAACTAAATTATGATAATATATGATTAACACATGTATATATAATGAATTTCTTGGTGAACAATTATTTATATTTTAAAATAAAAATATTTTGAAAATAAAGAAAATCATTTTAAATAAACAAATTATGAAAGAAATGTGTTTTATTTAAATAAATTATAATAATATTTTTTTAATTATTTTAAATAATTATATATATTAAATTTTCATTAAGACTTTTAACATTCATCTTATGTGTTTTCTAGAAAATAGATATGAATTAATCTAATTTTTTCTTTAAAACTATATTTTTTTAAAAAGAACTGTTTAGTCACCTTTGGCATAATTATTCTTGAAATAATTTTTACCAATTTCATAAAATTAATTTAAAAAAATAATTTTTTAAAACATAATATTAAAATTTTATTATAGTGACTTTTTTTTGAAATGTTTCATTTTTGGATGAATAGTGGAAAATACTAAATTATAATTGAAATCTATCTTTTCATTTAATTTATTTATAAAGTTAAATTATATTTAAAATTAGTTTTAAAATAAAATTATTTAAATTATAAATCCATTAATGCAATTTATGTTATTTTAATCAATTTAATTTTGATCTTTTATATAAAAAACTTTGTAAACTTTTGAACATTCTCCCTTAAATAAATATTCCTTCTCATCGCATTTGCAGGATTAATTTTAAATGAAATTTTCAAAATTATACAAATGAAATTTTTAAAAATGTTTTCCATATTTTGAAAAAATTTAATTCATATTATTTAATAAGTTCAACTTAATTTTTTACCAAAATGAATAGTGAAAACATTAAACATTAAATACCACAGTTATAGTAAAAATAGGTTTATCATGGATTAAACTAAAAAGGTAAGGGGTAAAATGGCCTATAAACATATATAAAACCTATTTTATGTATATATTTAGACCATTAAACATATAAGGTTCAATAATGATCCATTTTTGATACCTTTTATGTGTTTAAATAGTAGAAGAAGTTATTTCTTTTCAAAAATACTAAATGTGTCCTCTCCCCCAATTATAAAAGGCCACCCCTATCCTCTATTATTCACACATTATAACCCTTTTGGATCATCCAAATACTACCCAAATAACTTATAAAATTCCCTAATAACATCCAATAATTCATATTGTTTTATGGAAATCTAACTTATGAAGGATTTTGGTGTAATCCTAAAGAGAATTCCCGAAAAAGTGGCAACGTTCATCAATGAGTGTTTTTATTTTATTTCATCCTAAACCTCCTTAAATTATTATAATAAGATTATTATTTAATAAAATTGTTATATTACATATATTTAAATGTTTTTATGTTACATTTTTGACCTAAAACTACATCTACTTCCATTATAGGGGTTACAAAACCAATAATGATGTATACAAAGGACTACCACCTCGTGACCAGATGTCATTCATTTTTCAATTACCGCCTCTCAAGATTTTGTATGATGGTGTATATAAAGTATATATGTTATATTTATAAAAAAATTATTCATATATAGATATAATATCATATATAACATTTTATTTCCATTTAATTTGGGATATGATAATGTCGCTTGTGTGTGTGGAGGACTACTGCCTAATGAAGAAATGTGATTCCTTTTTCCCTATCGCTTTACAAATAATATAATAAGGATAAATATATGTGATATTAATTATATACGCTTGATATTAATTACATATTTATCATTATAAAATGTTAATATATAATTTTATTTCTTTCTTTTTCACTCTCTGAAAGATGATAACATCATTTAGATACATGTGAACTATCACCTCCACGAAGTAATGTGACTCCCTATTTTCAAAAACACGTAAAATTTATTATATTTATAAGTATAATATATGTTAATTTTGATATTATTATTATTATATATAACAATATATTAGTTATATCCTTTCTATAATGAGTTTTGAAAAATGAAAACATTACTCATGCATATGTATGACCTACCATCTCTATGATTGTAATGTACTACAATTCTAAAAACCGTCTTTCATGATTTATCTTAATATAATAATTGATGTATAAATATTATTATTACTACATGATTATTATTTTAGATATTATGGAACCAAGATCAAAGTATTATGACTAAAAATAAAAAATGAAGATATATAACAAAAACAAAGAGGTTATTATGTTAAAAGTAACTTTAATATAGAATTGTTAATAAATGGGTAACCATGAGACATAATTAAATTATATATGGTATTATATATATTATTTTTATTCTTTAATATATATAATAAAAATATATTTATTATACAGAAGGTTTTAATGAGTGTGAAAGAAGTCAAGACTTATAGTAATGGATTTCTAGTCTATCTTTCATTTCTGGGAGACATATGATAATTCACCACCTATTTCTTTTGTGTGTTTTAAATACTGATAATTTTACATATTATATCAAGATTAACATTATTTTAATGATTTTTTATTTTTATTTTTATTTTATTCTTTATTTTGGACTACGATTCAAAATATTATAGTTGCGATAAGGGGTTTTTGTCTCAATTTTCCTTCTTTGAGACTTATGTCAAGTTATAAATGTATGTTCATTTATGATGTTCATATGAATGCCATTTGACATGAAATATTAATGAATTAATTTATTCTCATGAAATTTTATGGTTCATTTAATTTTATCCTTTCATGTGTCTTTTCATTTAAAGTCATCATGTTGTCATAATTTTATTTTAAAATATCATCATTTATCTTGATTGTTCGTGGTTAAGTATGAAATGTTAAAATATTATGAATTACCTCTCAATAATACTTATTAGTTTTTTCTACTATGTTTATTCTCAATATTTATAGTAATAGTACCATTTTTATACTCTTTGGTGCTCAATATAATTAAGAAAATATTTTAAGAACATTATTTATTTATTTATCAATTCAATCAAAAATCCTTTTTCTGCCAAAACCATGGTTTCTGAGAATTTTTTTAAGAAAAATTTATTATTATCATATGATTTTTAAATTAATTTATTACCCATATTTTAATTTTTAGGAAAAAAAATTTAAAAGGAATATTCATGTTTCTTTTCAAATAATAAATTTTTTCGATTTTATCCCAAAATTGAAAGGAATATTTGTTTAAACATGTACCTCATGAACAAAACATTCCATAAACATGAAAATTATTATTTTTTTTAAGCTGAACTTATATTTTTTAAAGGTTATTTTCAAGGAAAAGTGTTTTCAAAATTTTTAATGTTTTAAAAATGTTTTTTTTTAAAGAATAAAAGATATTTTCCTCAAGAAGTGTTTTAAATGATCGATCAAAAATAATTTTCCATCTAGGATGATATCCTTTTATTTAATATATGATTTGATGGGGATACGAACCATGAATTACATTCTTATTATTTTTATGAATGGTTTAAAAAAAATATTTTTTTTAGAACCCACTTATATTCCATGGGTTATACCATGATAGATATCTCATGAAACCCACTTCTTTTCATGGTTTATGCTTTGAGGAAAATATGAAATTATTATAAAAAAAATCACTATTTTTCATAGGTTATGATGTGATGAAATATTTATAAAACCCATTTTATTTAATGGGTTATGATATGAGAAATGTTTATGATTATGTGGAACACATAAATATGGTTTTCATTATGAGATGGGGGGATATATCTACATATAATGAATTAGGTAAATATAGATAACTCATTAGTAAATATGTTTTGTGTGAACCTAGTTACATTCTCACAATGTTATGCATGAACCTAATTACATGTTCACAATATTATGCATGAACATTATCACATGTTCACAACGTTATGCGTGTACCTTCCTTTAATTTAGATAATTTTATGTGTGTAATTATCCTTTATGTCTATAATGTTATGCCTAGAAATTTTTCATATCAATATGTTTATGTGAAGGAATAATTTCATGAGCATAACTTAATGAGTGAACTTATCTCTATTTATACATGTTAAAAATTTTATAAGCAGATGTGTATGCTAAAAAACTATCTTATTTCAGTTTTATGCTCTGATGGATCATTTTATTTAATTTATATTTGATTAATGTCTTATGAAATGCTAATATTTTTTCCATGAATCAATACTATGATATTTGATATAAAGCATATGGTTTTGAACTATTATGCTCTTGTTCTCATACACATATGCTCATATAATTCTTATATATCTCACTTTTTTACCATTACTGAGCATACGAGATGAACCATTCTTATGTTTACATCCTTAAAGTTTTGGTGAAAGTTTTTTAATTAGGAGTAATAAAGGGGAATATCTTTATCAGGGAAATTGAATATCTTTCATGAATAAAGAATATTGTATTCGATGTTTCCAAAGGAATTAAAAGAATATAGTCCTCAGGTATGTGACTGTGTAATGTATTAGATATTCATATAATAAGATATAATATCTAATAATAATAATCTTGGGTTTCTATAAAATCCATATTCATCTCATCTCCATCTAATGGAAAATGAAAACAGTGTGTGTGTGTGTGTGTGTGTGTGTGTGTGTGTGTGTGTGTGTGTGTGTGTGTGTGTGTGTGTGTGTGTACGACTTGTCATCTCCATGTAACGGTGTAACTCATTTTTCATCACCACATTACATGGAAGGTTATAAAGATGAAACTATTGAATATATAAGATATTTATGACATATTTATGATTTTTTAAATATAATATATCACATATCTTATTACTCTTCCAATCATGAACAAAATGAATGCATTGCTCGTATATACATTTGGACTACCACATGCATGTTGCGATGTGATTCATTTTTCATGTCCATATTTGAAATATGATTCCAAATATGTATATAATTAGTATATATATATATACATATTATAAAATTATAATTACTAATATTCTTGATATGATGGAATCATGATCAATATTCAAGTACTAAAACTGCCAAATCAAAACATAAATGAAACATGAAATAGTTAACCATCAGAAACAGATATTTTAATAAATAATTATTAATAAACATGTGGTAAACTATTATAAGTGATTAATATATGACATTATAAGTATTTCTATAGTTCTTTTATATAATTAAAATAAATTTAAATTTATTATATAGGAATCTATGATCACTTATAAGCATGTCGGGCCTGAGTAAAGGCTTTATTTCATTATCTTATCCTTATTCAAGAATTTTTATGATTACATTTCCATTGTGATAATTATTTGATATTTAAATATTAAATCCTATATATTTTATTATCCTATATTTATTTATATGTGTTACATTCCTTCATTTCATTTTCCTCTCTTTAAGTATTCAAGAGACAAACCTAATTATTTTATGGAAAATTGACTTTGTTTTCTATTCGGTAAAAAATATATTTATTCCATGTCCATATTTTCATTAAAATGTTTTCAATATTTTTTCTATTATTTTCCAAGTATTTATTATAAACATTTTTACCCATTTTATAATTTCTATAGAAATTTCGAACAAATAATCTTCTAGTTGTTTTTCGAACAAGTTACTTTTTGAAAAGGTGTGAATTGAATCTTTATTTTAACATATATTGCATGAATTAATTTTCCAAAATTAATTTTACTATTATATTTGATGATTTATTCAAAAATATATATGGTTATTTTCAAATAAAAATTCTTCTTTAATATTCTGAATTTTTTTATACTTTTAGTATGTGGTTTCTGAATAAAAATTGTCTTTTCCTCAAGAAATTTTCCGGTGATCTTTCAAAAGTATTTTTATATCTTTAAACATCATTTTATTTTTATTATTATTTACTAGGGAATATAATATAATGATAACATTGATTATATTTCTTTAGATTTCTCATGATAATTTTTGATGGAGTATGTACTAACATTTCGAATTTTAGTTCTTCTAATCTGAATGGTTATTAATTATTAAGGATTGTTGATTAATTTTTATTGTTTATTTATATGATTAATGTGTTGGTATTATTCATTTACTAGTGGGCCTAAAAATTACAGTTCCATTAGATGTATTCATAGGTCTCATGAGAAAAAATAGTTTCTTTATTTGTCATATTCCTAACCCATTTATGTTTGATCTCTAGTCCTGAAGCCTCGATGGTATGTTTAAGATGCATGACATTATGAATTCAATCATTATGAAATTATTTATTGATTTTCATGTGATTATTTTAATATTTTTGATATCCATGGATAAATTTCAAGCTCATATGATTATTTATATGACATTATTAGATCGTTATTTATTCATTCCATATTATCCATGCCTTTTTATTCAATGATAGATTCTGTTGTAGGGATTCCCTTAATGAGAATCTAATATCACCCCTTTCTTACGTTTCCATTCTATAAGATGGTAGGAATTTTAATATAATTTTTATACATGGATATGCTTGAGGGAATAATAATTTTCTCAGTGATTTTTTTTGTATTTTATGTTTTCAAATGTAATGATAAATTCAAAAATATATCTTGTTTTAAAATACTACTAAACTAATTGATCTTTTTGGATTTAATCACCTAGATCTAGTACTAATGAAATAAAGTAACTATATGCTCTGGGATTAGAGGTTTTCTATTTTAAGATATTTCCCTTTGGTTTTATCATGATTAAGGATCTAGTGAAAAATATCTCATAATGGTAGAATAATCCCAAGATGAATTTGTTTAGATAGAAATTATGGGGGGTCTCCTTGGGGGGTCCTTCTAAAATAATTTAACATAATTTAATTTTATAGGTAGCATCTTTCCTGCATATTTTTTATTATCTATCCATTTGATTTCTGAATTAAATTATTGTATTAACTATTTTTTATAATGATATTAAATATCATAATTAATGGTGGAAGATTTAACCAACTATAAAATAGGTTTTTTACTTACATGTATTTCTTTAAACGAAAATCAGATAAAAAACATGTTCATAAAGTGAATCTTTTTCTACATAAAATAAAACATTAAGGTATGTACTTTCTTCTATTTTATTTCATTTTAATAATTTTTTTATTTTAATAGAATTGAGTTGGATTGTGTTATTTTCTTAAACCAAACCTACTTAAAAATAAACATTATTTATATGTTTTATATTGGTTCTTATAACACACGAATGTTAGTATATATGTCATTTTTATATTATTTAATATTAATTTAAATTTTTGGAGGTTTTTATAATTGAAATTTAGTTTTTTTTATTATGTTAATGGTGTTTCTATAGTCACCACATAGTTACACTAACCATTTGGGTGACCTATATATTGAGTTACATTATTTGCAGGATTATTGTGCATGGTTTGGATGAAAATGTGTAGGCAATATTACGTAGGGTGATTTATAGTCCACTTTGAAAATGCATGATTAAGGGTTCACATGTAGCACGTGGTTTAGGAAGAACCATGTTGACTATAGGGGAGATGTATAATAGACCTTTAAGTGGAGGATGTCTAGAACATATCTTGTTCCTGGTAAGGATAAATCATGTATCAAGTTTGTGTTTGTATCTACAACTTTATAGAGCATCTTTTTTATGGTTGGTACATTGTTATAAAACCATGCAGAAAAATCATATAAGGGAGTTTTTTCTATCTAGGATTATTCATGATTTTCTAAATCATGTAACCTTTCTAGTTTATTAAAATTTGGTTCCCCCTCACCCCAAATCGAATTAAATGATTTTACAAGCTTATATTCCTCTCATTCACTTTACATAATCTAGTATGCATAAGAGGGATTTCTCCCTCCATCCTTTGAGTCCAAGCCTTCGTTAATTTTATTTTCAAGTGATATATTAAGGTAATTTACTCCTTCTCTATATTTTATTCTTTCTTATTTTTTTTCATAAACTTCCCTTAGTTTCATTTACTTATGAAAATCCTAGAGGATTCTAGGGTCATATTACTGTTTGGTATAGCTTATATCATTGGTTTTTAGTTTCTAGCACTTATGATGGGCCTCTACATTCTTGTTCACTCATTCTGCATCCAAGGGGATGACTTTTAACTTGATTGGAATTCAATTGAGGAACGTGTTTTTATGTGTTTACTTTATTTGATGTATCATTTTATTCTTCATGTTTTTAAAATCAATTCTTTATAAATTATAATGATATGTCATAGTTAGAGTGTACCTCTGAGAACTAATTATTACTTTTCACAGACAATATTTTTATTATTTTCTTATTTTTAACATCTTATATTTTTCTATGTGTTTTCGGAAATGGTTAAAATATTTTTTTTGAAAGGAAATGCTTTTTTAAAGTTATTTGAACTAGTTTAAACACTATAATTAAAAAAAGAAGTATTTCTTTGAATTTTTGATATGGTTTATATGGGGGTGATTTGTTATTTTATTTCAGGAATATTTTAAAATAATTTGTTTAGAATAATTTCTAAATGATATTTCAATGAGAAACAAAGTTCTTGAAATCCCTAGTTAGTTATTAATAAGCCTTGGGTGTCTCTTTTTAAAATATTTACCTATTTTGAATGCATTGACCCAATGTGATGCCCTTTTTCTATTTCTAATGATATATATTAGGACCCCAAATAGAATTTTTTAATTATAATGATATGGGTGATATAGAGAGGAGTATGTTTCTTATGAGGGTATGGGAGGTATGGAGAGATTTATCATACTTTTATATTGATTAAGTAATAGTTTGATTGCTTACCACCCTTTTTTTACATTCATGGTTACACTATAAAATGAGTGTGAGGTTTAGATTTATGATGTAACAGAAATTCTAACATTATTAGTGTCCCCTTTTTCATTCTCAGTTTTAGGGTTGGGGAGTTTTCCCAGGATGGGCTCTCAGTGCAGGCTAGTTGGGTGGATTTAGTATAGAATGCAACATATTTCATTCATTGGTAATTTTTTGGTAAGTTATATAGTCATATTACATTAATACCTAGTGTGATTTCCCATGATACTAGTGGATACTCTATATGGTACTTTATTTTTTCTATTTAGTAGTTTGAACAACATGCTTTTCCCCACAAAATACAAGAATTGTTTTTTATTTATGTATTGATATTGATTTTGTGGCTTGATGACTCATTTTATTACCCATAATTTGTTTTATCAGTATTTATTTCAAAAAAATGATCAAAAAATATTTCTATAGCTATTTTAGAAAGTTTATTTTCAAATTGGTGTTTTAGTAAAGGAGTATTTGGCCAATAAAATGTTTTCCAAGTTTTTGTTTGAATTTAAATTTAAAAATAATATTTATAAAAATTTTGATATTTTTTTGATTTATATATATAAGTATTAAAAATATATTTTTATATGTATTAGTATACTAGCATAAATAATATTTCATTTGAAAGTAATAACACAGACTCGTTGGTCGGATCCTACTGGGATTAGTATTTCTCAGACCCTATATACACCATTTGATGTATTCAACTCTTATGGAATCGATATCAGTCATCCTTATGATTGAAGAATGAATTTTTGGTAATGGTTGTATTGAGATGTGGTGAGTGACTAAGGGGTCACATGGAGGTGGTGGGCAGTAGTTTATTTTGGTTTGTCTTTAATTTTGGGATTATTTTGAAGGAGTAATGTTTATTATTTTTATTTTTTATTTTATGTGATGAAGTATCTCTTTTGTTTAGTGATTGGTTTATTTATTTATTTATATATTTATGTTTCATACTCTGTTTGGATGATTATTATAATTTTCTTAATTTTAATTAATTTAGGTATTCCCACATGATTATATATTGATATCGTAGAGATTTTCACTAGACATGGGTGATTGGGAATGTTCCTAGGGATTTTCCACTGGCTGACAATGATTCCAAGTGTAGGGGTGGCATAAGATGTTTTATAAAAATATGGTATTAGAGTTCCTTCTCATTATTTAGGGTGTGTCTCGAAAGAAAAGATACTATGAGTGAGTTGGGACTTAGGAAGATGGTGTGAGGGAAGTGATTGACTTGATCTTCTTCACATTAAATCTCATGTTTCATTAGATAGTCTAGATTTCAGTCTTGATTTTGAGTTTTTTTTGAGTGTCACTAATGGATATCAATATGTTATGGTGGTATTTTGATCCCTAATGAGTATGTTGGTGATTTTTTGGGTCTGTTTGAATTTAAGAGGTAGATGTGGTGGAATAACTTGGCCAACATTATTATCCCACATTGTTTAGTGAACCATTTGATTCCTTATGGAATGGTTCCTGAACCAGTACATATCTAATTACATGGTTGGACCAAAATTTACTAGCCATAATGGCCAAATCATGAATGTATTTGTTGCATATATTTTAAAGTGATTTAGTATAAAAATTTCTATATTTAAATGACTATTCTTTTCAATTTTTGAATGATCTGATCTGTTGTGTGTTTTGTGGTAGGAACAACTGATATTTTAAATAGGAATAAAAATTGGTTCATATAGGATCTTAATGGAACTTTGTGCCGCTTCACATCGCTCATGGCATGAAAATGGATTATTTTAATCCAAATTGGAGTTTTGGGATTGAAGGAAGACCAATTACATGTCATGTATTCCATTTACATTATTTGAGTTTTTTAGGATATATTTTTTGAATATTTTTGAGAAAATTTGTGACGCCTTCTCTTATAGTGAAAAATTGAAAGAGTACTCATCATGTAAATTATTACACATCATGTAATTCCCCGACAGACCCATTTACGAGCATTTGATGGGATTTTTAATGAATAATGTAAAATATTTGACCATAAGAACCACCATGTCAATTTTTTTGTGCCATAATAATGTTATTGACTACTACCCAAGCCCCAGGGAAGTCTATAAATAATAGGTCAAGGCTCTACTCAATGTTACCATTTGGAGCTACAAACGCTAGGACCAAGGAAAAATTCTATAAGTCCCCTGCCTTAAAAATAACTTATAATAGTGTTTTTAAGTATAATTCACATTATAGGATCTTTTTAGTTTAGAGTTTTATATAATAAAAACAAATCTTACAAAGTAGGCACATACATTACATGTGGACAGTTACACTCAGTATCCACTTTTTCCTTTATAGGAAACCCTATTAAAATAATACATGACTTCAAGACACATCCTCAATTATTTCATAAAGAAATATTCTTTGTCCTTGCCAAATTTAAGACCTATGAAAAAAAAATTAAAACATTGTATGAGAATAAAAAGCTCAATAAGGGATACAAAAAGATGGAAAACTCTTAGTCTTGTGAAATCATGCAAACCATGAGTACATTATCATAAAGTAATACTTTTCACCTCTAAGGATTAGTAAATACTCTACATTGAATATAACAAAATTTCATAACTTTTTTAATCAAGAGATTACCATAAAACCCATAGAAATCACATAAAACATATAGAGGTAACTTAGGTCATAATAAAACATAAATGGAATAACTATGAGGTCGACTTCCATTCATATCACTATTACAAATGGAGTAGTAATATGACTGACTTCAAAACCTAATGAATTCGAGGTTATAACATAACAAAATTTCCTTGTTTTATCACCAAACCACCCATCATTGGTTTATCACGGAACCAACCATATTTGTTTTATCACGTAACCGCCCATCAAATGTCCAAGTACTATTGTAT
Source organism: Viscum album (assembly GCA_963277665.1). Classification (NCBI taxonomy): domain Eukaryota; kingdom Viridiplantae; phylum Streptophyta; class Magnoliopsida; order Santalales; family Viscaceae; genus Viscum; species Viscum album. Next base: position 1,370,702,951 of record OY728147.1, read on the forward strand.
AATCATAACACATAAAAGATTTAAATAACTAAAATTTCACTCAAAAAAGTTTGATTTTCAATAACATGAAATAATTTCCAAGATATTTAAATAGTCAATGCATTTTAAAAACCATTTTCAATACCAAAATACCCAAAAAAATGAATAAGGGGTTTCTTTTCACTTTTAAAAACATTAAGGCATATAGAGGAATCCAAATATCAAATAATGTTTACGGTGGAGTTTTCGTCGTTGTATACATTAAAAATCAATCTTTTCCATTTAATAAATAATGTAAAACAATTCATATAAAAATATTCCATTTGAAAACATATAAATGAGATTAAATGTCAAAGGGGTTGATTATACATCTTATAGAAGAAGGTGGTGTATAACATCAAAATATACCTCAATGAAATGAGATAAAGATGAAGTCCCTTATAAGGATCCCTTTATAAAAATTTTTTATAGGAATTAAAATGGCCACATTTTAAAATATTTATTTAAATTCATAAAACCATTTGAAAAAATGGACAAAAAAATAAATATTTATAAGAATAAATCATCAGAACATTAAAACGAGGTTTTGAGTTAAAAAAGTACCTTACCACTTTAGAAACACATGTATAAAAAAATAACATTAAACAAAAAATTTAATATCATGATAAGATATTAATTCATGATATAATATGTAAAAAGTTTTATATATTCCCCTTATAGGGTAATAAAGGTGCATAATATCATGATATTCTTTAATGAAATAAGATAGAGATGAAGTCCCTTACAAATATCCCTTTGGGAAAACATTTGAAATAAATTAAAAAGTGCCCATTTTAAAACATTCATGTACATATAAATACATTCTTAAAAACTATCACTAACCAACCTGGGTCGACCATAAACTGATCACCCGAGCCGGTCTATGACATGGCCTAAGAGGGGTTCATGATCCTCCCAGGCTAGTAACAAGCCCCAGGGAATCAAAAGGGAGCAAGAGGGAATGATTTTCCCAATGAAAATTAATAAAGGAGTGGAAAGAAAAATTAGAAAAACGAAAAGTAAATAAACAACACAAAAAATAAAGATTGACCAATGTCAACAAACTAACCTAACCGTGACCAAAAATACTCGCTACGCTGAGAGTTTCTCAAAAATCCACAACCAAATCTTGCCCACAGCGAGCAATCTCTAGTCGAACCTGCAACAGAAACCAAAAACAAGAAAACACTATAGGTGTGAGTATTAAAACTCCGTAGGTGTGCCCAACAAACTATTCCCAATGAACTACCTTTAAATAAAGAATTTACAAATTTCAAGTTTGAACTAAATTATATAAAATATTGGTTTCCACACACACTTTCATTTCGAAATCATGTAATAGTTCATTTCCCTTTTTAATTTAAAAACAAGTTTAATGTTTGAAGGAAATAGGTGCATTACATTTTCAAACATTTTCATAAAAAATTTAGAAATCCAAATTTTAGTTGTTAGTCAAGAGGAAAACCACACACAACACAAAACACATAGTAAGGGAAATAGGAAAGTAGAAAACAAGGACCATCAACCGAAATAGGCTTCTCAATCATCTACCACATCCAAATACGTACTAAAGAAAACATTGGTCTAACCTAGGAGCTCATGAACAATACAGAACGTACTATACATGTGACTCATCCTGAAGGCATGCCCTACTCAATGACGTCATAACACCCTAACGCCCGGTGTTTCCCTACATGGCCTAACTGAGGGGCCCAATCCCCTAGTAGAGCAATGTCCATACTAAGGGACACTAGCCAGTGTGTAATCTAAACTAGTGTAGCATCATTTTCAAAAGATTCATTTACTATATCAAGTTTCTATGTCAATAAGTGTAATAAAAAGTGGTGAGTCAATAATGTCAATCATGTAACTAGTCTTGATGCACAAACATCACACACAATAACTCACACAATCGACGTACACAATGAGATCACCCCTGGGCTACCCCAAAGAAAGTTTTCTCAATATATTTTATTCCATCAAAGTGAAAACCGGGCCTTAACCAACCAATCAACACCAACCTGTTTCCAATAAATTTTATTTTAGAAAGCTGACCACATTTTCAACCAAATCCTCTCTTAAAAATAGAATTTACTTTTTAAGTACAACCATAAATTTTATCAACACTAATGATGCACATTTTAATGAAAATACCTTCAGTAAATTCAAAACAAGAGAGGACAACTATCCTTCACAATGAACATTGATTCTAAAACTAATTATTTATTATTATTTACCATTAATCATAATTAATAAAATAACAATATATTAATAAATTCTAAATATAAAGGAAAGTGCAGTGGGGAGCTACCTCAACTCACAGTCCAAGAAAATGACGCGAAACGCCTCGAGAGGACTCTCATGAATGTGCAAGTTGACAACCGAAATTTCATGGAATTACTTGCCAACATGTTGCAGAAACCACAAAATGAATACATCACAAAAAAACTAACTTAAAATAATTAAAGAGAACAAAAAGCACAAAAACTAACCTAAACACCAGACCATGTTAAACGGGACGAACCCAAACCGCTCACCTTCGACGGCGGATGCTCGTCGGACATTCAATTATGAACCACGCGTGCAGCTAGTCACACGAACGGAGGTGACATGGGAACCGACAAAGTTGGTCGTTCCACCCTAGAAGGCAGGCTAGGGGCTGCAGGGTGCCGAAAAAGTCACTGGTAGGGGGGTCGAATGGCCGAGAAGGGTGCACGGCCTGTCGGTGGATGTTCGACAAGCTGGAAGGCATGCGACCGAAGGGCACCGACTGGTCCAAGGTACACAGTGGCCGAAAACAAGTCTCATAGGTGAGAGGCGGCGACGCCAGTGAGGGTTATGAAGGCAAGGACCCGAGCCGGTAGAAAATATGTGAAATGAGGAGATGCAGTGGGTCAAGAAAGATGAGGTTGGCATGCGTCTGAAGGTGTGCTACGGGTAGGGGGAACGCCGGAGGTCATGGCTAGTCATGGAAAGGAAACGGCCTTGGGGAGCAGCTGGTCAGGTTGGCAGGAAAAAAACCCCGGAAAAAGGGGGGTCACTCTTTCTGGTCACCAGAGAAACAAGGTGGCCTAGTCGGGTGCACAGTGTGAAGGCTAGTGGGAGGCGTGTAGACAGCCGGGGTCGACTGCTGCCGGAGTGGCTGGGGTTAGGGTAGTGCAAGGCTGGGGGTCGCGGACAGTAGGTGCATGGTGGTGTGAGGCCTGACGTCGATAGGGGAGGTGGTACCACCAAAGATAGATAGAGTGCAGGGGGCATAATGGATTGGGAAATAAGGGAGCGGGAGTGTATAGGGTGTAGGGTTGTGGGTACGTAGCTGAAGGCGTAGGCGGCTGATAGAGGGTGGAATGCTGGCGAGGCCGGTTGGGTAGCTGTAGCGAGGCAGCACCAGAGGCAGAGGCGGCCTGAGGAAGGTGAATGAGGGTGGTGCGGCGCCTGTTCCAGGTGGCCGAGGGGAGCACAGAAAGCTGGTTTGGGGCGGCCGAAGGGAGTAAGGCGTTGTGGGTTCGAGCGTGGGAGGTCGAGGCGTGGTCGCGGATGAGGGAGGTGGGCTGAGTTCGGTGAGGTGCATGTCCAGTAGAGAGGGAACGCGATGGGATGAGGCCGGTGAGGGGCGACCTAGTGAGGGTGAACGCAGGCTAGAGGTCGGTGCTTCTACTGGGGCGTGGTGGTGCAGCGTGAGGCAGGGGCCTCGGTGAAGTGCCGCAAGGGAGGTGGAGTTGCAGAAGGTGTTGCGCTGGGAGAAGAGATTGGGGAGACAATAGCATGGAAAAAAAGAAAAGTAAAAGAAAAAGTAAATCAAAATAATTATAATATTATTATTTATACTAATAATAAAAAAAATAACATTAGTAAAAACATAATAATTGTAAAACAATTCTTTTACTAATAAAATTTATTTAATAATAATAATGATTACAATAATAATAATTCCATAATTAAAATAATAATAATATATCCTTATTAATAATAACACTAATAAGAATAATAATAATAATCATATTGATAAAAAAATAAATAATAAAAATACTCATTTCGTTTCAAAATAATAATTAAAATTATTGACCGTAAAAAATTTAAATAACGCAATAAATTACAAAATTTATTCATTTTAGTTTTCTGAAGACAGGAGGACTATGTCGTTGCATGGGCGAAGCCACGCAGGGTATCCAAAATGCACTCCGCATGGGCGCTCAGTGACGTTAACTCAAAAACACACGTTTCTTTGACAAGACTCAAAAATATTGTTCGGTTTTCAACCTGAACCTCGACAAAAAAATTTAAAAGAAAAGAAAATAATGAAATATAAATAATAGATAGGTTGGGGTGTGACAATTCTCCCCACCATAATGATTTCCGCCCCTAGAAAGCCACGACGAGATCAAGATGAAATGATAAAGCTCCTTAAGTGTCACTCACCCCCAAAATGTTTAAGCGCCTCCAGTTGATCGATCCAAACGAACACCGAACTCCCATGACATGCAACTTATCCTAAAAACATGAACACATTAAACACCACCAAAATGCAACCTGAAAAAAAACTCTAATACTAAGATGGGGAGGCCCGGACGGACTCCCCACCATATGGATCAAGCCAAATTGAATTCAACGAGACCATTGATTGGTCTCCCCAACATAAAGACTGACAAGATTAACTGAACATAAATTCTTTCCACAAGGACCAGAAACCCCACCACAAGGTTAGGGGAGGGAAGGGTCCAACCAATAGAGCATCAAAACTTCCATCACTGCTACCTTAAAGACATCACATCCACATAAGTACACAAACCATTCCACACTAAAGACAGAGATTAAACCAAGGCCCTTCATCACCGTTGGGGTTCTCCTGACTACATGCCAGCTTCACTCTGGGACCAATAGCTGGAGAACCGAGGATTTAAGCATCTCCTGACTCATAGTCAGGCTTCAAAATTTCCCAAAAAATAAACCATGAACTAGAATTTCACAAAAAACACTTCCATTAGAATAATGGTTTTCAAATAGGTTCATAAGAAAACCATTATTACATCTAAAGGAAAAGAAACACCACTTAATGCTACAAGAGATGACCACTACATCCAAGGAACACTAAAAAGAGAAAAACTCCAAACTGATCCCCAAACATCATCCTACTTCTACTGACGGGCTGAGGTGACCTTTGACGAGTCAGGTCTGGCTTCATCGCGCTTCTTGGAATCACCTCAACAGAACCGTTGCACATGACCCAGGCACCTACATGTGTGGCAAGGTATTGGGGAATTCGGGAACATTGGCCTCTTGTTCCCCTGATTACCACACTGGTGACAAATCAAGGCGTTTCACTGTGAGGAAGATGACTGAAAGTCCGACGGTCTCTTTATTCCTCTACCATTTTCACCAGCATCAGGCTGCTTCCCATTATTGTTATCATTATCTTCTACACTACTTCCCAAGGACAATAGAGGATTCTCCACCTCATGACCTCTTACTAACTCAGCTTCGGCGAGGAAAGCTTGTCTCACCATGTCAGGGAAAGTGATTACGTTGAACTCTTCCACCTTCAACTGTAGCTCAGGATGTAATCTGATCTCAAAATACTGAGCTTTCATGGGATCATTTACAACATTCCCTGGTTCATATGGATTTAATTCCATAAAAAGATGAAATAATTGCAACACTGATCCAACATCTTGCTAAAGACCACACAACTCCATCCTTTTCCTCACCCTTTTCACCTTAGAGAAGTAATTTTGGATGAGCTACTTCTAGAAGAACTCTCGAGTGATATCTTCTCGAGGTTTTCTTAGAGACACAGACCTCCACCACTTCCTGGTTAGACCTTCAAGCATAAAGGTATCCAACTTCAAATTTAATGACTCAGGCAGAATGAGAGAATCTAATTTTCTCTCAATCTTCCACAACCACTCCTCCGCCTCAAGAATATTTTCTTTCCCATAAAATAGGGGAGGAATCAACTTCTTAATCTTAAGGACATAGTCCATGGGTTGATCAACTGGAGGATTTTCTAAGGATGCACCACCTGAAGTTGCACCTTGGGCATCCATCAAACCTTTGTGTGGGCGAACACTAAGGAACAAGGAAACAAGGAGCGAGATCAAAACATGATCATTTCCATTTAAAATACAACTTTTCACAATCTCCAAAATAAAACATTACAAAAAAAAATTGAAGTGAAGATGACCCAAAAAATCCACAATGAGAAACTAGTGTCGATGGGTGACTCAGACATATGGTTGGCGGCCATACGCCAGTCACGACATCATCACAAGGGTCACTCTAGGGTAATGTCCCCAACTCCACATGGCTTTCCAAACCATGCGAGCTCAAGAAGGTCACTTTCGTAGATCACCTTTCATTTTCAAATACCAAAAAACCATATGAATCAAGGACATTGAAAAACCCAAACATCCCATTGTAACCAGAGGTTCAGAACCGGCAAGGATTCATGATGTCCTTCCCGATATTACACCTCAAGTTTTGAAAATTCTACTCCTTCTACCATGACAACCCCAAATAACAATTGGTGCTCTGAAAAACAAGGTCCGCTCAAGATCCTACCTCCTCTAGTACCATTTTGTCATGAACCAACCCGGGTCGACCCTGAACCGATCACCCGGGCCGGTCTGTGACATGGCAAGATAGGCATTCCTAATCCTCCAGAGATGGCAACAAGCACGAGGGAATCAAAATAGGGCAAGAGGGAACAATTTCTCCCAATAAAAATAAATAAAGCATTGGAAAGAAAAATTAGAACAATGAAATGTAAATAATCAATAACAAAATAATGAATGGCCAACAACAACAAACTATCATGGCCACGACCAAAACTCCTTGTGACCCTGAGAGTCGCTCACTAATCCACAACCAACTCTCACCCATAGCGAGAAAGCTCGAGTCAAACATGCAACAGAAACTAAAAACCAGAAAACACTATAGGTGTTAGTATTAAAACTCATTAGGCATGCCTGACAAAAAAATCCCAATGCACAACCTTTAAATGCAGAATTTACCAATTTCAGGTTTGAACTAAATTATATAAAATATTGGTTTCCAAACACAATTTCATTTGTAAATCACGTAACAGTCCACTCCCCTTTTTAATTTAAAAACCAGTTTAATGTTTGATGGAAATAGGTGCATTACATTTTCAAAAATTTTCTCCAAAAATTTAGAAATCCAAATTTTAGTTGTTAATCATGAGGAAAACCACACACAACACACAACACATAGTAAGGGAAATGGAAAAGTAGCAAACATGGTTTAGAAACTGAAATAAGTCTCTCAATCTTCCGCCACATTCAAATAAGTACTAAAAAAATATGGGTCAAACCTAGGAGCTTATGAACAATCCAGAACATATGATACATGTGACTCATCCTGAAGGCATGCCCTACTCAATGACGTTCTAACGCCATAACACCTGGTGTTTCCCTATATGGCCTAACTGAGGGGCCCAATCCCCTAGTAGAGCAAACTCTGTAATAATGGTCAATAGCTAGTTCGTAATCTAAACTAGTGTAGAAATATTTCTCAGAAGATTTACTTACTATGTCAGGTTCTCATGTCAACAAGTGTAATAAAAAGTGGTGAGTCAATAATATCAATCAAGTAACCAGTCACGATGCACAAACATCACACACAACAACACACAAAATCAATGAACACCATTAGATCACCCCTGAGTTACCCAAAGAAAGTTTTCTAAAAATATTTTTTTTCATCAAAGTGGAAAACGGGCCTTAACCAACCAATTGACACTAACTTGTTTCCAAAAGGTCCATTTTAAAAATCCGAACACTTTTGCAACACAAGACGCTCCTTAAAAGAAACACAATTTACTTATAAATGCTCACCTGACATTTTATGAACACTAAGGATTCATATTTAAAAGAAAACACCTTCAAGAAATTCAAAACAAGAGAGAACCACTTTCCTTCACAATGAATAGTTATTCTAAAATCAATTATTTAATATTATTTACCATTAATCTAAAATTAATGAAACAATAAGAAATTAATAAATTCTAAACATAATAGAAAGTGTAGTGGGGACCTACCTCGACATGTTGTCCAAGCACGACGATGTGACATGCCTCGAGTGGGTGTACAAGCACGTGTAAGCAGATGACCCCTATTTCACAGAATTACCTTCCAATATGTTGCACCAACCGAAAAATGACTAAATCACACAAACACTAACATAAAATAATTCAAGCGAAAAAAAAGCACAAAGACTCACCTAAACACCAGAGTAGGTGAAACGGTGCGAACCCAAACTGCTTACCTTTGATGGCGGACACTCATCGTGTGCCCAATTGCGAACTAGGAACCTGACTAGTCACATGAATGGAGGTGACACGAGAATCGATGGATTTGGTCGTTCCATCCTCCAAGGTCATCGAGGGGATGCAGAGTGCCCAAAAAGGCACCAGTAGGGGTGTTGTGAGGCCAAGAATGTTCCAAGGTCAGTCGGAAGGCGCGCGGTAGGTTGGAAGCCACACGACCAAGGCACACCACCTTGTTGGAACTATGCAGTGGCCGGAAAGAAGTCACACTGGTCAGAGGCGACAACACCAGTGAGGGTTACAGAGGCAGGGACCCGAGCGGGCAGCAGGGATGCACAATAAGGAGACATTGTGGGCTTAAGCAGGAGGAGGGTCGGGTACAAATAGGGGCGCTAGAGGTCATGGCCAGTCAAGGTATGGAAACAGCCTTGGGGTGTCACTGGTCAGTTTTTCAGGAGGGAAAAAACTCCGGACAAGGGGGGGTGTCATGCATGTCGGTCGCCAGAGCAAGGAGGTGTCCTGGTCGGGTGCACGACGTGAAGGATGGTGGGCAGCGCGGGGAAAGTAGGGGTCGACTACTTCCAGAGTAGGTGGGGGGAGGGCGTTGCAAGGCTGGGTATTGCGGACAGTAGGTGAAGGGGGGTGTGAGGCCAGATGCCGGGAGAGGAGGGGGTAGCACCGAAGATAGCCGGAGAGCAGGAGTTTTGCTGGCTCGGGAAAGAAGGGAGCGACAGTGCATAGGGTGCATGGTGGTGGGTGCGCAGCCAAATGTGGAGGCGACATAAGGTGGGTGGAGCGCTTGCGAGGCCGGTCGGGTAGCTGCAGTGAGGCAGCGGTAGGGTTGGAGGCGGCCTGAGGGAGGTATATGAGGGTGGTGCGACGCCCATGCAAGGCAGCCGAGGGGAGCGCAGATAGCTAGTATGGGGCGGTCGAAGAGAGCAGGGCGCTTTGGGTTCAACCGATGGAGGCCAGGGCGCTGTCGCGGATGAGGGAGGAGGACCGAGGTCGGTGAGGGGCCTGGCCAGCAAGGGGGGCGTGCGACGGGACGAGGCCGGCGAGGGGAGACCTGGTGAGGGTGAGTGCAAGCCTGGAGGGTGGCGCTTCCGCAGGGGTGCGGTGTTGCAGCATGAGGCGGGGGCCTCAGTGCATAGCTGCAAGGGAGGTGGAGTCGCGGTAGGTGATGTGTGGGGAGAAGAGAATGGGGAGACACCCACGTGGAAAAAATAAATGTAAAAGCAAAAAAAATTAAATCAAAATAATAATATTATTATTATTTATTCTAATAATAAAAAAAATAATAATAATAACTATAATAAACAGTTAATAATGATAAAAAAATTCTTTTAGTGATAAAATTTCTTTAATAAAAATAAAAATAATAATGTTAATAATAATAATAATTCCTTGATTACACTATTATTAATAAAAATAATCATAATAAAGCCTTATTAATAATAACACAAATAAGAATAAGAATAATCATATCAATGAAAATATAAATAATAATAAAACTCATTTAGTTTCAAAATAATAATTAATATTATTAACCATGAAATTTTTAAATAACAAAATAAATTAAAAATTTATTCATTTTTATTTTTCAAAGACAGGTGGATTGTGTCATTGCATGGGTGAAGCCGCATAGCATATCCAAAGTCATCTCCACCTGGGCGCTCAACAACGTCAACTAAAAAACGCGAGTTTTTTTGAAAAAACACAAAAATCTTATTTAGGTTTCAATCCGAACCTCGACAAAAAAATTTAAAACCAAAGAAAATAATAAAATAAAAATACTAGATAGGTCCGGGTGTGAAAATTTAATGTAACAACTAGGTCTTGGTGACAGCACAGACACCCCTTCTTCACCTGGTCGTCGGGTCCTGGCCCACCAGGTACCACCAGTTGCCCCACAAACACATAGTCCCCACCCTAGGTCCCACCCACTTGCCCGAACAGGTCATCCGACTAATGAAATTCCCCACATGCCAACAGATGTCCTTTCCAATGTGTTTTTTCCTCACTCACACACACCCTATGAATCTTCCCAGAAGGTCACCCATCCCGATCACTACTCTAGGGGTTCCTGAAAAGGATGGTACACCTTATTGACATGAGTTATATCATTTAGTAATTTAACCCTTTTTCATTCGGGTTTGTTACAATCACTCTTCCTTTAGAGCACAACAACCTCGTTGTGGGTCGTACATCTCAACCCATGCAGTACACCACACTTAAGGCTGGGTTCCTCCTCTGATACCAAATGTAACAACTGGGTCACGATGACAGCATAGACACCCTGACTTAACATGACCTTATTAATAATAACACTAATAAGAATAAAAATCATCCTATCGATAAAAATATAAATAATAAAAATACTCATTTCGTTTCAAAATAGTAATTAAAATTATTAGCAACGAAAATTTTAAATAACGCAATAAATAACAAAATTTATTCATTTTAATTTTCTGAATATAGGCGGACTGTGTCGTTGCATGGGTGAAGCCGCGTAGGGTATCAAAATGCGCTCTGCCCAGGCACTCAGCTACGTCAACTCAAAAATGCGTGTTTTTTGACAAAACTCAAAAATATTGTTCCGGTTTCAACCCAAACCTCAACCAAAAAAATTAAAACCAAAGAAAATAATAAAATGAAAATAATAGATAGGTCGAGGTGTGAAAATGTAATGTAACAAGTAGTTCCTAATAACAGCACAAACACCCCACCATAACATTGTTGTCTGGTCCTGGGCCGCCAGGTACCACCAATTGCCCCGCCGACACGTGGTCCCCACCCTAGGTCCCACCCAGATGCCTGAACAGGTCATCTGACTAATGACAATCCCAACAGGACAACACATGTCCTTTCCACTGTTTTTTCCCTCACTCTCATACACCTTGGGAAACATCCCTGAAGGTCACCCATCTTGATCACTACTCCATGCCAAGCATGCTTAACTGTGAAGTTCTAATCAGACAGGCTCCCAAAAAGGAAGATGCACCTTGTTGACATGAGTCATATAATTTAGTCATTTATCCCTTTATCATTCAGGGGTGTTATAATCCCCCCTTGATCACGACATCCTCATTGTGGGCCCTATATCTCAACCTAGGAAGTGCACCACACTTAAGGTCGAGTTCCTCCTCTAATGCCCAATTTAACAACTAGGTCTCGGTGACAGCACATACACCCCACCATAACATGGAAGTCGAGGCCTGGCCCGCCAGGTACCACCAGTTTCCCATTAGACATGTGGCCCCCCCTAGGTCCCAATCACGTGCCCGAACGGGTCATCTGACTAATGACAGTCCCCACACACTAACACATGTCATTTCGAGTGTGTTTTGTCCTCACTCACACACACCCTGAGAAACTTCCCAGAAGGTCACCCATCCTGATCACTTCTCCCAGACAAGAACAATTAACGGTGGATTTCTAATCAGAAAAGCTCTGGAAAAGGAAGGTGCAACTTTTTGACATGAGTCATATCATTTACTCATCTAACCCTTTATCATTCGGGGGTCCCACTTAACTATGTAGTTCTAATCAGACAGGTTCCTGAAAAGGAAGGTTCACCATGTTGACATGAGTCATATCATTTAGTCTTTTAACCCTTTATCATTCGGGGGTGTTAGGAAAACCATTTTGAAAACATGGACATAAAATCAAAATATTTATAAGAATAAATCTTCAAAACATTATAACATGGTTTTGAATTAAAAAGACTCGTACCTTGAGTCTGATTCGTCATGTATGTTGTTTACCTTCTTGAATAATAAACTTAAATTAATTTATAATTTATTGAGAAACATTTTAATGTTTATTATTTTTTTATATCACTTATTACTATGTTATAGCAATTACATAATTATTTATGTTCATATCGGACGTTTTTTCAATATTCGGTACATGAGTCAAAAATAAACATTGTATAATATAAATCATCCATGTGATCATAATTACATCATCTACATAATATTATTCATGAAATTATAATTACATTTATATATAAATTATACTTTTAAATCCATCCATTAAATGTTGATATAAAAAATGAACAACTTTACAATCATGGATATGGTAAGTCGTATGTACACATGAGTAACATGTTCATTTTTCAATGATCATTATGGAAGGAAGGTAAATATTATTTTATCTTTATATAATTATAATAATATCATTAATATCATATGAAACATTTAAATATACTTATATAAATTATTCATGTGATGTGGTGGTTATAAAGGAATCACATCGCTTTGGGGAGGTGATAGTTCATACATACGCACGAACGATGTCATCATTTTATGTGCATGGAATGTAATAATTTAATTGATATATAATTCTCTTATAATTATATATATGTCATTAAAATCACATATGAACATTAATTAGATCATTATAACCATTCTAAAGTGATTGTTATGGAAAACATATTATATCGGTTTGTGGAGGTGATAGTTCACACATACACACAAATGAATAATTCCTATTTCATTCGATGGAATTGGATATGTATTTTGGTGATGATATTAGCATAATAACATATCATTATATTTAGGATACTATAGTTATTTTATCATCATGTATGAATGATATTTGAAGGAATTTGAAGAAGAAAAATAGAAACACTTAAATAAAAACATTACTTTTCTTCGGATAATCACATTTTTTAACACCTTAACACCTCTAAGGAGGGTTTTCTACAAACAATAAGACTTCAAGAATGTGGTTAGGGAATATATTAAGGTTTTTTGGTATATTTTGGATGAAAAAATTAGTTTTTTACGTGTAAGGAATAGAGAAGAAGAGTGCCTTTTCATAGGAGAGTGGAGGGGCACTCTTGGAATTATTAAAAGTATTAAATTAATATAAATTCATTTTCTTTTAAAAATGGTCCCAAAATTATTTATTTCTAACATATGATGATTTGGGGTCTAATTTCAGTCATATAATTAAAATGAGACAAACTTGTAATCTTTTTTAATCCTTACCATTTTTAACCCCTTTTAACTCTTAAAATTTTATAAAGTAATTTAAACTTTGAGAGTTAAAACAATTACCATAACATAAAAACACCAATTAATGAGTCATTAATGAAATTTTTAGACTTATATAAACTAGTTTTCTTAGTTTTTTATATTTTGAAATTTTATACCAGTTAATTAATTATTTTATATTTTAATATATGAATTATGTCAATTTTGACACTAATCATTACCTAACTTTTTAAAAAATCAAAAAAACTTTATTACTTAAAAATAATTTCACTTATCAATATCATGTCAAAGTCAACCAAAAATATTTTGGATGGAATCAAAAATTTTAATTTATTTTTATTCAAAAATTATTAATATGATTTATTGGATTCTTCCTTTAATTAATCTATTATTAAATCATCATTGTGTCATTATTAAATTAAATTATTAAATTTATAAGAATTATAAATAAATTATCATGATGTATTTAATTTTTTATTTTTTATTAATTATTTATAAATTAATATATCACTTATATTACCCCATATTAAATTTGTTTTAGTAATAAGAGACATGTTTATGACATCTTTTCTTTTACTTTAAATAAAATGTTATTAATGTAATAATCACATGAAAGTGGATTCCAAAGGCCACAATTTCAACTCAAGTATTTTATTGGTCTAAAATAGCTCATAAAATATGATTAGGACAACTTTTAGAGTAGTTTTATTTTATTATAATATTATTTCTACCATTAATTACCTGATTTACCTTTAACTGTGTTAAATAAAATAGAAAAGTTACTACTCAACAAAAATAATGTTGATCTTATTAGATAAATTTTTTCATAATTATTACAACCACGTATTTCCATTTTTCAAAAATAAATACAACGAAGTGACTAAAATTAGTTTTATATTAATCCCATTGACGGATCGAGGAAACAGGTTTTTAAAGTTAAAACGTTTAAAAGTTCACAATGTTTTTATATCCAATTTAATTTTAAATTTTATTCCAATGAACTACATTGGATTAAATGATAAAAACATACTATAAATAAACATTAAAACCAATTAAAATTAGTCTAAAAATACAAATAAAATAGACGAAAAAGAGGATTTGAATTAAAACACAATATTTTTCACATATCATTAAAATATGAATTTTATCAGAAAAATACCAAAAATAAAACACAAGAAATTATGATATCCCTATTCCAAATATGAAGTTTATTTATAAAAATATAACTTATTAAAGTATCCAAAAAATATTTAAAATGGTTTTTCCATCAAAAGGCGGTAAAATTTCATTTTTAGAGAAATACTCCTTTAATCCGTAAAATTAAATTTATTCTTATATAATGTATATAAAACATTTAAAATGAATTTCAAAAATTATTTTCAATATATTATGTATATTTATTTATATAAATATAATCTAACAATATTTATTTCTTAATTTATTAGTATAAAACACACTTATTTACATTTAAATAGCTTTTCAGAAAAAACATGTTCTTTTAATTTTTTTAAAAGTAGAATCATTTATAATTAATTATTCACCAAAAAATTAATAATATATAATATTTAAACCATAGTTTCATAATTATATTAATACTATTAATTCCCCCCATTCTAACGTCTAGGTTAAAATAGTAACATTTAAATGACAGTTTTTAGTTGTTTGTTTAAGCTCAATGTGGCGTATCATATATTCTATCAAACATAATGTTTCTTTCTTAAAAATAAGGATGTTACATACTTCCCACCTTTTGGAAATATCATCCTCTTAATTTTAAATTTGGTCTCGTTAACTATGGTTTCACTTTTCAAAATTTCTTCATTTAAATCCCAAGTCAGAATAAGAGTAAATAAAACATCCACATTAAAAAAAGAAAGTGATTTAAAAAATTTCACCAGAGATATCAATACTAGGGTTCCATGTAGGGAAACATGGAAATTGAAGAAAAAAACTAACTATCATGTTCCTATAGAGAGTGATAGATAAAATTTTTAGGATAAATTTAATAATCATAAAACCATAAATTTGTGATTGGTTAAAAGGTCATTGATTTCATTGAAAGAAAAGTTAATAGATAATGTTTTTGTTCTAAGATAATTTTCATCAAGTGGTAGAATTAATTTAATTCCTTGACTAAGAACATATATAATCATTCATACTTGAGAAGTAGAGTTTCATTTTTTTAGTAAATTTCTACCATAAACTCAGATTTTTCTCTAAATGATGTGTTTTCAAGATGAGTTTTTCGTGTTTGAAGAACTAGAATCATCTTCTAGAGAATCACATAATCAAAAAGATATTAACTATCAATTTATAATATTGTAAAACATTAACCAAAACCGAAATATTTATTACAATGTATGATAATTCACCAAAATGAATAAACCATTGTATAATGAAAAATTAATTTTAATCTTCAAAATTCAGCAGTGACACCCAATGTTCAACATACACTATTGAACAAATAACTGTCCTTAAGAGTAAAACCCAAAAAAATGAATGATTTAATCACATAGTCTTCTAAGATAAATTTTAACATGTATTTCCAAATAACTTCAATTACTCTTGAATTCTTGTACCAAAAATTAATTTACCTAATTCACATAATCTCCAAGATATTCTAATTATTTCCATAAATATCATGAATCGATGTAAGTCCATAATTAAATCACAGATTCTTACAAAATATAATTCAACATTTACTTCCAAAATAAAATATCATAGTATTTTGTTTTACTTGATCATATAATGTTCAAAAAATAGTGAACCTCTTCCAAAATTACATTTTTCACATATTCCCTCAATTTATTTTCCAATAAAATGGATATCCTTTTGATAAAAAATAATTTCCCAAAATCAAATTATTCTTATTTCATAATCTTGTTTAACAAAAAAAAATTCAAACATACTAGGGACTCCACATAGGCCAGTGGTAATCGATTCACCCTTGTCCCCCTTTGGTTGTTGGTTTGATTTTCATAGCCACGTCCAATGTGACAAGTTGTCATCCATCTTGTGGGTTTTAATTTTTAACTATATAATTTTTATAATATTCCCAAAATGAGCTAAAATCATCAAAAAAAACTATTACATATTTTAACATCAAAATTTATCTCATGCCTTTCATTTTGCATCCCAAAATGTAATATCACATAATTACCACAAAATGAAGGATCATATAAAACCTAAAGGTTATTTATAACATTATAATTATATCCACATAAGAAAACATATTTATTACTTGAATAACATTATCACATAATTGGATTTGGGGTTACACATACTAAAAAAAATTATTCCAATGTAATCCCATCAACAAAAGAGAATTAA
Source organism: Viscum album (assembly GCA_963277665.1). Taxonomy (NCBI): domain Eukaryota; kingdom Viridiplantae; phylum Streptophyta; class Magnoliopsida; order Santalales; family Viscaceae; genus Viscum; species Viscum album. The sequence goes on from OY728147.1 coordinate 1,370,719,583, forward strand.
TAATTTTAAACATTTCATCTTTCATATATCTAACAAGACTCTTGAATTTCTAAAATGTAAACGAATTAATCATCCATCGTTATTCATAATCACTTAACCATGATTTTTCTTCTTATTTTTTAATAATTCTTTCATAAAAACAAAAACATGAATCATGTCCTAAGATTACATAATGTAAAAACATGAGTTAAGAAAATAATCCATAACTTTCATATTTCATTTTTAGTTAGCTCATATTTAACTGTAACAGAATTAGGTATTGATAAAAATATTTTTTTATGGTCCTAATGAGCCCATTCTTGAACCTTCTTCATATGACATTGATTTTCATAATGAAAAAACACCCACATTTAAAACATTCATCTGATAACTCAAGAAGATCATCATTCCCTTTCCTAGAGTCAACTAAATGATTCCTTGTTCCTTAGCATCTTATTTATTTATGCCCTTCATTACCACATCTATAACAACTTCTTTTCCATATAAAACATTTTCCAAGGTGTTTTTCCACATCCTTGACACATATGTCGTTTAATATACTTACCATTATGACCATTATTACATGAAATCCCATAAGTATATGTTTCTCTCGAATATGATGCATCAGAAAAATATCCACGTTTTATGTGGTTAATTATTAATTTTTATAGTTGGTTTATAATAACCATGAGTGTTATCATTGTAGATCCCATTTCATTTGGATTCTTATTAATATAAGTACCACATTTTCTTCCATTGTTACTTTGGTGCTTTCTAGATCCAACAATTTACTAAAACAAAAAAGGTTAGTGTCAGTAAATTAAACCAAAAATATATCATATAACATACTATGAGTATGGTTAACACTAATATATACATATTCATGTTACCTCAAACTCATTCAATTTATCTAAAATAACTATGATTCTTTCTAATATACTAATTATTATGACTATATACAACTTTTCACTTGTGCTTAAATAACACCCTAACCTCTAAATATATATAAATCAACCACTGATAACAACTATAAATCCCTAGACATAAACATAGATTATTATGGTCTTTCTGAAAAATACTTCACATTAGAGGAACTTTTTATTTTAGAGTTTTATTGAATTAAGGAAAACTTGTACAAATTAGACCCATACATTACATGTGGATAGTTACACTATGTATCCACTTTTTCCACCAAAGAAAAACCTTTTTAAAATAAAACATGATTTCAAGACACATCCTAAATTCTTTCATCATGAAATATTATTTATCCTTACCATATTAAAACCTATGAAATACATTTTGAAAATTAGGATGAGCATAAAAATCTCAGTAAGGGATTTATAAAGAAGAAAAAATATTTGTCTTGTGAAAACATGTAAACTAAGAATACTTAATCATAAAGTAAAACTTTTCACCTATGAGGGGTATTAAATACTCTCAATTAATTATAATATCATTTCTTACCTTTTTTTTAATCAACATATTTCCTTAAAACCCATAGAAATCACATATAACATATAAAGGTAACTTGTGACATAATCCCACTATAATGGAATAACTATTTGGTCGACTTCCATATAAATCACTCTTACAAATGCCATAACCAAATAGGTGACTTATATAAACAATGAATTGGAGGTTATAATGTAACCTCCCATCCTTGGTTTATCACAAAACCACCCGTATTTGATTTATTATGGAGCCACATGTATTTGGTTTATCACGTAACCACCAATCAAATGTCCAAGTACCATTGAATAGTTATGGTACATAAAAGAGTTCAATTATCAAAATTTCACTCGTAAAATTTCATATTCAATCACATGAAATCGTTTTTAAGATTTTTAAATATTCAATCCATTATGAAAATTTATTTCAATACCAAAATACCAAAAAAAATTAATAACGGATTCCTTTTCCCCTTTAAAAACATTATATCTTAAAGAGGATGCCAAATATCAAATAACTGTTATGGCGGCAGATAATTCATTGACACCGTATATGTTAAAAAAATTCTACTTTTCATTTTAAAATAATGTAAAATTATTCATATAAAATGATTCTTTTTTTAAAACCTATGAATGATATTTCAAATCAAAGGGGTTTATTATACACCTTGTAAAATAAAGTGTTGTATATCATCAAAATATGCCTTAATGAAAGGAGATTGAGATAAAGTCCCTTACAAGGATCCCTTTGTGAAAACAATTGATATAAACTCAAAAGTTCCCAGTTTAAAAAATTCATGTCCATTCATAAAACCATTTAGAAAACATGGACATAAAATATAAATATTTATAAGAATAAATCATCAAAACCTCAAAAATAATATTTCGAGTTAAACATTACCTAACCACATGAGAAAAATGTGAATAAAAATCAATAAGAATAATATTAAAAAAAATTAATGTCATGATAATATATTAATTCATGATATAACATGTCAAAAGTTATATATATACACCTTATAGGATAAAAGATGCGCATTACATCACGATATGCCATAATGAAAGGAGATTGAGATGAAGTCCTTTACAAGGATCCTTTTATGAAAACAGTTGAGATAAATTCAATAGCTTCCATTTTAAAACATTAACTTACATTTAAATACGTTCATAAAAAACATTTTGAAATCATGGGGATAAAATATAATTATTTATAAGAATAAATTATTAAAACATTATAACAAGGTTTTATGTTAAAAAGTCCCTTACAATAAGTCTGATTTGTCATTTATGTTCTTTATCCTCATAAATAATAAAACCATGTAATTAAAATTTTCATGAGAACCTTTTTCATTTTTATTATTCATTTTATATCACTTATTACCATGTTATAACAATTTCAAAACTATTTATGTTCTTAGTGGGTGTTTTGTTGATATTCGGTACTTGAGTTGAAGATAAACATGGTATGATGTCAATCATCTTTGTGGTCAAAAGTCCATTATATCCAGAATAATATTCATGAAATATTAATCACTTTTATATTTCAATAATACTTTTAAATGCATCCATTAAATATGGATATGAAAAATAAACAACTTTGCAATCTTGGAGACGGTAAGTCGTACGTACGCTTGAGTAACAGTTTCATTTTCAATGATCATTATGGAAAGAAGGTAAATATTATTTTTCCTTTAAAGAATTATAATAATATCATTAATATCATATTAATCATTTAAATATAATTATATAAATTATCCAAGTGATGTGGTTCTTAAAAACGAATCACGTCACTTTGTGAAGGTGATAGTTCACACATACGCACAAATGACATTATCATTTTTATGTGCATGGAAGTTAAGAAATTTATTGACATATTATTATATTATAATGATAAATATTTCATTAATATTACATATTTACATTAATCATTATAAAAATTCTTGATAGACCGTTATGGATAAAAATTATATCAGTCTGTGGAGTTGATTGTTCGAATGTACACACAAATGATCAAATATGTTTCCATTTGATGGAAGTGGAGATGGATTTTGGTGATGATATTAACTAAATAACATATTAGAATATTTAGAATATTTTAGTTATTATATCATGATGGTTGAAGGATATTTGAAGTAAGATTAATACGAAAATAGAAACAATTAACTAAAAATTATACCTTTCCTTTGGATGATCCCTTTTCTTAACACCTCAACTCCTCTAAAGAGGATGTTCTATCTAAAATAAGGCCTGAAGAATGAGGGTATGAAATCTATGAAGGGTTTTGGTCTGATATTTTCTAATCAAAAAGGTTTTTTATGTGTAAGGAAATGATATGAAGAGTGCCTTTTATAGGAGAGCGGAAGGGTACTCTTGGAATTATAAAAAGAATTAAATTCATATAAATTAATTTTCTATTCCAAATGGTTCCAAACAGACTGATTTAGATGATATGATGATTTTGGGTCGAATCCCCATCATCCAATTAAATATAGACACGTTTTTAATATCTTTTAATCCTTATCTTTTTGGTTTAACCTCTTTTAACTCTTTCTGTTTAATATGTAATTTACAATTTGAGAGTTAAAATAATTATCGTAATCTGAAAAAGTACAATGAATGAGTCATTAATGAAATTGGTAGAATTATATCAACTATTTGTCTGACTCTTGTATTTTTGAAATTTTATATCATTTAATTAATTATATTTATATTTTATGATATGAATTATACCAATTTAACATTATTCATTACTTGAATTTTTAAAAAATCACAACAACTTGATTCCTTTGAAAAAAATATAGTAAATTATCAATAAAATGTCAAATCCTTCCATTAAATTTGTGTATATAATAAAATATTTTAATTTCAATTTATTTTAATATTATTAATATCATCTATTTGATTCTTCTTTCAATAAATTTATTTCTTCACCGTATTTCTTCATAATTAAATTTAATTATTTAATGTCTAAAAATTATAAATAAATTATCATGATGTAGGTAATATTTTTGGTTTTCTATGTATTATTTATAGTTGAAGATGTCACTTATATTACCCCATATTAAAAAAAAATTAGTAATAAGAGACATGTTTATGATGAATTTGTTTTTACATAAAATAAAATGTTATTAATTTCATAATGACACCCAAGTGGCTTCCTGTAATATATAGGACCAGGTTCCTCACACTGGTGCCTCAAAATGAACCTCCACATGACCTCATGTGTGCCTCCCCATTTGTTAAAGGATGCTGACTAGCATGAATGGTATGGCAAGTCATTCATGGGATGATTATACCCTCGTTATCAGAGTAAAACACCAACGGAAATAAAAAAATAGCAGAAGCATATATAATCATAAATAGTAATAATTTCACTAGATAACCAAAACAATAAAATACATTACACAACTAAAATGGAAACATTTCATGTCCAAGTAAGTGCCAACTTTTCAGTAATGCAACTGAAAGTAAAAAACAATAATGACACTAATGCGGGTCCCAAACCATGTCTGGTTCCCTCATCTAATCTCCACCCATAATCAGAAATATAATCCAAGGAATTTTCCCTTAAATTGTCCTAAAATAATAAATTCTATTTGGCTACCAATTAAGCAGCCTGAATAGGGTGTGAGTACGACTCAATAATCCACCACTGATGGTGACTAAAACAAATCCAATCAACAACAGTGTATGAAATTTTAATAAGAAGAAGTATAAGGTACAAATAAATATTTTATCACATTATTAAATATTCTCTATTTAATCACATAAAATGTTAGGTTCTTGTAGATACCCATACCTCAATACCTACTTCAGCCCATGTTGGAATCTGATTTTACCCAGGGATTGCGACTCATTTAACACACAATTTGAATGAGCATGTTACCATTATTATTAGTTGGTTGAACGAGCATGTTACTATTCACCGTTTAATAATACATAATTTTATTATAATGTTTCCATTCATAATATTTGGTCTAAGGATCATGTTACCACTCACCATTTAAAAATACATAATTAAATGAGCATATAACAATTCATAATAGTTGGATGAATGAGCATGTAACGCATCACCATTTAATAATTCATAATTTACTGAGCATGTTATTGTTCATTATAGTTGGCCGAATGAGCATGTTTTCAACCACCATTTAATAATACAAAATTGAATTATCATGTTACTATTCATAATAGTTGAATGAATGAGCTTGTTATTATTCACCATTTAATAATACGTAATTGAATGAGCATGTTTCCTTTAATAATAGTTGGTTGGATGAGCATGTCACCATTCACCATTTAATACATATCACATGTATCTCATTTATCAAGGTTAATCAACATTGTAAATATTATCAAAAATAGTACATCATCACATCAATTGGGATTAATCAACATTAAACCTCTCACTGTAATATCACATTTATTTATCAATTAATTAATCATCTCACCCTCATTGATAATTCAACAATTAGTCTTCACATAAATCCCCTTAATTAAATACCAAATTAATTAATCACAATAATCTCTTTAATTAACATAAAATTTAATTAATAACTTAATCACAAATAATTCATCAATGAATTATCTCAATTTCCAAACTCAATGTTTCAAAATTAATTCATCAATTAATTATCTCAATCCAAAATTTAATATTCTATACATAATTTCCAAATTAATTATCTCAACTTGTAACATCCATAACCTATAATTAATTCCACAATTAATTTCCTAAATCTACCATCTCAATTATATCATAATTAATTCCCAAAATAATTATGATAATTAAAAATCCTAAAATCTTGTAATTAATTTTCCAATTAATTTCCTCATTCAATGATCCCCAAATCTCGTAATTTCATAATCATATCAATCAATTAATTTACCAAAATAATTAATTTAATTGTGGAGTATAATTGATATATAACTATATCAATAATAAAACTTTCATATACATAATCAAAATCACAAATATAGGATTTAGATTTTCGATCACCTGCCTCAAGATCAATGATGAAGAATGATCTCCAAAAAATATCCCCAAATTGAACGTGATCAATCAAGAATGCATATAAGAATAATATTTAGATACAACTCATTGAAATAGGAGTAAGCGCCGATAAAAGAACTATGTCTACTATAGTAATCGTCTTCTGGATACCTCTCATCAAAAACTAGGTAATCTGTTAGCAATGAAGCATGAAGTAGATTAATAACCAGAAGGATTACCTTAAAAATAAAGGTCTGGACATCCAATATCTGATGCAAGATCAATTCAACGTCAAAGTGGACTCTTATAAATTAATGGAAGAAGACCCTCAGCAAGGAGGGAGGTGCATGGAGAGTCTTTGGTCAAAAATTTTAGTGCACGGTGGTCTTCTGGTCCAAGATATTTGTGGCCAGGATGTTTTCAATCAATGAAATGTGGTGTCAGGAGCTTCTATAGCCAATAAAATGGGTGCAAAGGGTTTATGTGATACTAAATTTCATTTTTTAAATACAGGGCATTAAAATTATAAGGCGTTAATTCCCATTTCACATCGTGTAATAATTTTCAAGAAAAATCCAATCAAAACATTTAAAAATAATAATTTTATATTACACTTGGTGAAATCATATTTCATGTGGTGAAATATTACATGTGGTGAAATCTAATTTCAAGTGGTGTAATATTACATGTGATGAAATACAATTTCATGTGGTGAAATATTACATGTCATGAAATAAAATTTCACATGGTAAATTCTTATTTCGTAACATGCTTATATGTAGCGAAATATAGTTACATGGGGTTTAATCTACTTTTGTGACATGTCGACATGTGGAGAAAACAACATTCAGGGTGGTGTAAATTTTTGAGGCTGTTAATTAATTATGAATATGGATTAAATTCAAAACAACCCATTTTGGATTTTTTTTAAAATAATTCCTACTTGGAAAAAATAATGGGCCACTAAGCATGCATATCTTCTTCGCTTTACCATGTCTCTTCCTACACATGTCCATGCTTCCAAAATACATGAACGGTCGACACCGTCTTCCCCTCAACACTTTCTCACTATGATCCAACAAACGTATCAGATGATCCTAAAAGGATACATCTATATTAAGATCAACATCATCCATGTAGATCACATGATAAGGGTTGGGATGATACAAACATAGTTGTAATACATGGAAAAATCATGAATAGCAATGTATTTTTTTGGAAGATACAATCAGTATGCCACCGACCTGATTTTCTACATGATCCCAAAAGGTCCAACAAGCCTGGGTTCCAAATTTCCTTGTATCTTTATCCTATGCTGACCCAACCTAGGCAAAACCTGAATGAATACATGATCACCCTTTATAAACTCCATGGGTTATATTATCCTATCAGCATACAACATCTACTTACTCTGAGCCATAGCCATATGTTTCTGAATCAACTATACCTAGTCCGACATCTCCTTCATGAGACTCATTCCTAAAAACTCTGACTCACCTGCTTCCATCCAACATAGTGGTGAGCTAATTGGCCTACCATAAAGATCAATGCATGGTTCCATCTAAATATTTTCATGACAACTATTTTTATAGGAAAACTCCACTAAAGGCAAATGATTCTCCTATGACCCATTGAAGTCAAGAACACATGCCCGCAACATATCCTGAAGCCCCAGTATAGTACATTCTGACATCCCATCTAGCTATGGGAGGAAATCCATACTAAATAATACATGTGCACCAATTGATTTCTCTAATCCCTACTAGAAGTGTGATGTAAAATGCGAATCATTGTCTGAAAGAATAGTCTGTGGAACCCCATGCAGAAGGACTCTATCCTAAACATAAAACTCTCCCAACTACTCTACTATGAATGTTTCTTTAATAGGAAATAAAAGTGCCACCTTTTTTACTAGATACACAGTGGTCCAAATTTAATCATTCTTTCTAAGAATCTTTGGATAAACTACCACAAAATCCATGGACACGTCATCCCACTTCCATTCCGGAATAGGCAATAGTTGCTATAAACCTCCATATTGTTGATTCTCTTCCTTCACCCACTGATAGGTGTAGCATCATTTCCTTAACCCTACTATATTATTTTTCATGACAGGGAACCAAAATATTCATTGTAGGTCATGCTAAATATTGGTCACTCCTGGATGCACTGCCCACTTTGAGGCATGAAATTACTGCATGTGTTCCTCTCACATGATCATAGGCACAACCACCTAATTATTCACATAGATGATCTCATCCTCATCTTTCACCTAGTCTATAGGTTTCTCACTTCCTTTATATCTTTCCCTCAAGGCTAATAAATCCAGGTCCTCATACTGTCTATCCCTGATCCATCTCAAAAGTGTTGACAACACAGAAACTAACATGAGATTCATTTGTTCCCGACTCTTTTGAACCAAAACATGTATGTCAGCTAGCAACGTCATCATCTTTCACATAGAACTAGACTCTTGAACTACTAGATTATGAGTTTTCCTGCTCAAACCGTCAACCACACAATTTCCTTTCCTAGGTGTGTATGCTAACTCAAAATAAAATGATTGTATATACTCTACCCATCTTCACAGCCTATGATTCAATTATATTTGTGAAAATATATACCTTAACCTATTATGGTCAATAAATACAATAAATTTATCTCCCAACTAGTAATGTCTCCCACACATTAAATCATAAACCCCTACTTCTAACTCAATGTCATGCATAGGGTAGTTCTATTCATGTGGTGTCAACTTCTAAGACCCATATTCTATGAATCAATCTCCATGCATCCACACAACTCTTAATATGATACCAAAATCATCACAATACACCATTTATTCCTCACCTCACTCATGTAAGATCAAAATTGGTGTTGATGTCAAATGCTTCATCAACTCTTGAAAAGCTTCTTCGAAGGACTCTAACCATTCAAAAATTTACACCCTTTGTAATCAATCTTGATAGCATCACTACCAAATGGAAAAAGTCTTCGATGAATCTCCTAAAATACCCAGCTAATTTTAGAAAGTATTAGATATCAAAAACATTATTGCGATACTCCCAAGAGACTTTTTCTATAACCTTATCTGGGTCCATTGGCACACCTTTTTTGAGATTATGTGCCACAATAAGTGAACATGTTTAATCCAAAAAATGACACTTAGATAGCTTGGATTATAACTGATGCTATCTTAGTCTACTCAAGACAATGTCAAGATGTTGGGCATGATCTTCATGAGTCTTGGATCACACCAAGATGTCTTTCACAAACACCACTAAAAACTAACCCATATACAGATGAAATATCATATTCATCAAGACCATATACACTACTAGTGTGTTTTTTAACCCAAAAATCATTATGGAAAACTCAAATAGGCCATAACTTCTCTTGAATACAGTTATCAATATATCATAAGTCCTCACTCACAGCTGACGATACCCCAATCTCAAGTCAATCTTTGATAATTCACTAAATCCTTTTAACTGGAAAAATATGTCATAAATATGAGGAAGAGGATATAGATTATTCACCATCATCTTATTCAACTTTAGATAGTCAACACACAAATTCAATCTCTCATCAACTTTGTTTTTAAACAACATAGGTGATCTCCAAGGCAATGTACATGGATAGAAAAATACCATGTCCTCTAATTCCTCTAGCTGAGTCCTGAGTTCTTGAAGCTCTATCAGTTCCATTATATATGGTGGAATAGATAATAGCTCATCCCCCAACATGAGTTCAATAATTAATTCTACATATATCTTAGGTGGCAGTCCTGAATAGTCTTCCAGAAAGACAACCTGAAACAGTTCCACTACTGGTGGAAGGAAATCAATCCTAACACCCTCTCCATCCATCAATAGACTTATAACTTGAGTTATGAGATCTCCTAGTTTCTATAATTGTCCCTTCTTGTCCTGTCTGGATATCCCACTCTCCTCAGTGAATGTAATGGTCACCCTTAATAGATATAAAGGTAACTCTCTTGCGGTAACAGTCTTTGTGGGATAGGTATGCAACTAGCCATTTCATACCCATAATTAGGTCAAATCCGATCATGTAAAGGATAAATATATCCCATAGAAAATGGTACTCCCATATATCAAGAGAATAACCCTTGAAAATACATATATCTCTAGATCATACTCCCAATGGTGTATCTATAGTCATTACCTCGCTCACAAACTCCACCGCCAGGCTCAAAAAATTAATCAGTTTTAAAGATTAAAATGAATGAGAGGCACAAATATCAAATAAGGATCTTTCTAAAGTAGAATCTATCAAAATAAAACCACTCTTTATTAGTGTACCATCCTTATTATCCACAAGTTCAAGATACATCGCGTGCAACTATCTTGTCACTCTTCCCTGTGATGTAGTCTAACTCCCCTGAGCTACACCAGTCTACTAATACAGGATCTATTTCCTAGAATCACCATGTCTACTACCTCTTTTTCCTCGTCTAGTAGAACTCCAACTTCCATACTAATATGGTGAATAAGATCCCCTTCCCACACTCTTGTTATATCTATCTCCTATATCACTACCTAACTACCTTGGGTTCCAACAAAACATATGTATATGTCCCGTAATTTTATATGATATTTTCTCTACTGGTGGTGGAAAAAAATTTCTATGATAATGTCTCTCCCAACCTCATTGATGAAATATCACTCTAGTAAGGTCTTGTGCAACCGAACCTCCTATCTGTGTACTTCTCTTCCCACTACCCTGGATAAATTTATCATAATGGCGATTCCTGGTCTCAGAATTCACACCTTATGATCATCCATATTCAACCATTTATCCCATACTAGAAGCCTCCTTTAGGTTCCCTTCATGTATGAGAGACTGATACACCACCTCAGCAATCTTCTTTAATCGAAATAGATTGACTTGGAATTTAATATCATGCTTCAGTTCATCCTAGAAACTCCTCACCGTATCCATATAATATCCCTCCAACAATATAGAAAATTATTTCAGATATATAAAGTGTCCCACAAAGTCCATCATGGACATAATCCCCTGAGTCAACCACCTGAACACAGCTACTCTTTCCTACCTCAGTGTCTCTGGGTAAAAGTTCGCTTGGAATCTCTCCAAGAAGCCCTTATATAGAATGCAATATGCCTATCTAGTCCATACTAGAATGTCCCACCATTGATTCAATGATCCTCATAGCATATAATCAGATAAATTTACCCTCCTCTTTACCAAATTCTCTAGATGGTCAAGTATTATCTCGAGGGACTCAAACCAAAACTCAACTCCCTCAGGACCACCCTATATAGTAAAAATCAAGGGGTTATGCAACTGAAACTCCATTGTCTGATCAAAAATTCTTTTTTAGAACCCTCCCTAGGTCTATTTCTATAAATTTACTGAAATGAGTGATGTTCTGTTTAAACTAATCTCTTGCTTCCTCCCCCAGAATGGTTGATTTCGTAGGTTCCACTTCTAGAGGATCATCTGCCACCATGTCCTCCAATCATCCCCTCAACTAGCAATGTTGTGTAGGAATATCTCCAAAATTCCAAACATGTATCTTATAAATAATAACACAACATATCACATTTATGGTAGAGGAAAACCAAAACAACCCACAATAATCCTTTTCCCCATCCATCACCACACGGTCAAAACTAAGGTGCCATTACTGCCCTTAACCACCCTACTCCTAGGTCCTATTAACAAGGGTAACCACATTATAATTGGCCAAGTTTCTCATATATAAATCCATTTATTCACATTATTTCATCATTTTCCCAATACTAAATTCTTATTATGCACCTTTTTTCATTAAATTTCATAATCCATGAAAATAGTTTATGTTTAACAGCTTACCCAAAACCCATTTTCTCGTTTGTGCCTAAGATGATGCATATAACTAAATAATATAGAGTTCCTAGAATGATTCATGTAGAATCAATTATTATGTCATTATGGCCCATGATCCAATCTCAAAAAATCTTAAAAACAATAATCACATCACACAACAAGTGTTTCACCAAAGGTTAAATAATATTCACCTGTAACAGCAATAAAAAATAATAACAATCCCACCCTGAGTACTTGGGTTTTCCCCTGCACTTGGTATTGAAACTCCCATGAATGATCTCATTACCAAGCCTAGACTCTTCCTAGTCCCATGTCTACTATTCCTAAAATAGTAAGAAAAAATATGAAGAAAAAAATTGACCCCTGATGCCACATTGTAATGTCCCGCTCTGGGTGCCACACACCAGTGCCCCGATCTGGACCGCCACATGACCTCAGGTGCACCTCCCCGTATGGAAAAGGCTGTTGACTAGTAGCGAGGGCTGGGTAAGTTATTCATGGGGATAATATAACCTATTTTATTGGAGTAAAACACTAGTATAAATAAATAGACAATCATGGAATAATATACAATCATAAATAGTACCAATGTCACAGGATAACCAAAACAAGAAAATATATATTCAATTGAAAGGGAAACATTCCATGATTAATTAAGTGTCAAAGTGTCTGAAATTAAACTGAAATTGAAGTCACAAATTACTTATAAGTGGGTCCCAAACCACTTATCTTTCCCTAATCCAATTTCCATCCCCAATCATAAATCTAATCCATGGCCTTTTTCCTTAACCTATCTTACAAAAATAAATTCTATTCGGCTATCAATTAGGTATCCCGAATAGGGTATGAGTGTCACTCAGTAGGCCACCACCAACATTGTATAAAATGAATCCAGTCAATAAAAGTGTATAAAATTTTAATAAGAATATTTATAATGTACAAATAAACAATTTATCACTTTATTAAATATTCTCTATTTAGTCGCATAAAAACCCCAGGTTCTTGTAGAAACCCATACCACAATACCATCTTTGGACCATTCCAGAATCTGATCTTTCCAAAAGGGTTACCAATCATTTAAATGCACAATTTCAATGACCATGTTACCATTCTTAATAGTAGGTCGAATGAGCATGTTACCATTTATAATAGTTGGTCAAATGGGCATGTTACCATTAACCATTTAATAATACATAATTGAATGAGCATGTTACCATTCATAATAGTTTGTCCAATGAGAATGTTATAATTCACATTTTAATAATTCATAATTTAATGAGCATGTTACCATTCATAATAGTTAGAGGAATGATCATGTTACCATTCACAATTTAATAATATATCATTCAGTGATCATGTTACCCTCTATAATAGTTAACTGAATGATCATGTTACCATTCAACATTTAATAATACATAATTGGATGAGCATGTTACCATTCATAATAGTTGGATGAATGGGCATGTTACCATTTACCATTTAATACATATTACATGTATCTCATTTATCAATGTTAATCAACATTAACCACATTATCACATATAGCACATCATCACATCAAGCAGGATTAATCATCAGTAAACATCTTACCCCAATATCACATTAATTAATTAATTAATTTGATCACCCTCATTTCTAATTCAAGAATTAGTCTTCACATAAAACCCATTAATTAAGAACCTCAATATCTTTAATTAACCAGACCCTTAAATAATTACTTATACATAATGAATTCATAAATTAATTATCTCAATTTCAAAACTCAACCTTTTATAATTAATTCATCAATTAATTATCTCAATCTGAAATTTAATATTCCATAATTACATTCAGAATTAATTATCTCAATTTTTAAAATCTATAACACATAATTAATTAAATAATTAATTGCCTAAATCTACCGTCTCCAATCCAACATAATTAATTCCCATAATTAATTCTTATAATCGGAAATCTTAAAAACATATAATTAATTCTCCAATTAATTATCTCATTCAAAAATCTCCAAATATCACAATTTCTTAATAATATAAATTAATTATTTTAAAAAATTAATTAATTTAATTAGGGATTATAATTGATATACAACACTAGCAATTATATAACTTACGTATACATAATAGAAATCACAACTATGGGATTTGGTTTTTGGACCCCCTACATCAATATCGGTGAAGAAGAATTCTCACCAAAAATATCCCCCAATTGAGCGTGATCAATCAAGAATTCATCAAATAACATGATTTAGATCTAACTCCATGAAAATAGAGGAATCGACAAAAAATCACTATGCCTACGATTTCAATAAACTTTTAGATACCTCTCAACAAGAAGTAGGTAATCCGTTAACAATGGATCTTCATGAAGATTAATAATCGGAAGGCATAATGTAAAAATATAGGTCCATAAATACAATATATGATGTGATATCACTACTAGATCCTATAATACTCTCGAAAATCAATGGTGTAAGACCCTCAGTAAGGAGGGAGGTGGGAGGAGGGTCTTTGGTCAAATATCTAAGTGTGCTGAGGTGTTTTGATCCAAGAAAGAGATGTGTGGGATGTTTTTGGTCGAATAAAGGTGGTGTGCGGAGCTTCTATATCAATGAAAATGGGTGGAATGGGTTTACATGATGCTGAAACGTGTTTTTAAAATACTGAGCATCAAAATTACATAGTTTTAATTCCCATTTAACATTGTGTAATAATTCCTGATTAAAATATGGTCAAACCATTTAAAAAACATTAATTGCATATTACACATGGTGAAATCATATTTCACGTGGTGAAATATTACACATGGGGAAATCTAATTTCACATGGTGAAATCTTACATGTGGTGAAATAAAATTTCATGTGGTGAACACATGGTGAAATCTAATTACACGTTGTGAAATCTTATTTCGTGACATGTTGACACGTGGTGTGTGACAATTATAGGGGGTGTAATATAACATCTTAACATGTCAACACATGGTGAAAACCACTTACATGGGGTGTAAATTTTTTATGAAGTTAATT
Organism: Viscum album; assembly: GCA_963277665.1. Classification (NCBI taxonomy): domain Eukaryota; kingdom Viridiplantae; phylum Streptophyta; class Magnoliopsida; order Santalales; family Viscaceae; genus Viscum; species Viscum album. Next base: position 1,370,734,876 of record OY728147.1, read on the forward strand.
AATTCTAAAAATATATTAAATTCAAAACAACCCATTATGAACAAAAGTTTAAAAAGATTAAAACATAGAAAGAGATGAGATCTTACAGATCCAAAGGCCACAAATTCAGCCCAAGTATCATCTTGGACGAAAATAAATCATCCAATAATATTAAGACAACTGATAGGGTAGTTTTATATTATTATAAAATTAATTTTCCCTTTAATTACCTAATTAACTTTTAATTGTGGTAAATAAAATACAAAAGTCATTATTCATCAAAAATTAAGTTGATCATGTTAGATCACATATTCTATAATTATTACAACCATGTATGTCCACATTTCCAAATACAATTCATATAAGTGACTAAAATTAATTTAAAATTAATCTCGTTGAAGGATGGATGAAATGGTTTTTTAAAGTAAAAACATTCAAAAGTTCAACAAGTTTTAATATACAATTTCAATTTGAAATTGATTCCAATTACCTTAATTGGATTAAATGATAAAAAAAATATAAATATTAATTAATAAAAATTAAAAGGATATTATAAAAAAAATTAGATGAAAAAGTAGTTTTGAACTAAAACGGAGTACTTTTCACTATTCATTAAAATATGAATTTTATCAGAAAAATATCAAAAATAAACCAAGGTAAATCTGGATGTCCTGTTTCCAAATAAGAAGTTTATTCTATAAAATTTAAATTATAAAATTTTCAAAAACTAGTTATTAAATGGTTTTTCCATCAAAAGGGATTTCATTTTTAGAAAAATTATTCTTTTATCTATAAAATTGAATTTGTTCTTATATAATGATTAGAAAAGAAATAAGATGAATTTTAAACATTAAGATGAATATTCTATATATATATATATATATTCATAAATATATTCCAATGAGATTGATTTATTAATGTTTTAGTATAAAACACACTTAATTACATTTAAATATTTTTTCAATAAAACATTTCATTGTATTAAAAAAAGGATTTAAATTCATTTATAATTAATTAATTATATATATATATATATATGTATATATGTAAACCACAGTTTCATAATTCTGTTAATAATGTTCATTCCCACTATTTTAATAGCTATGTTATAATGGTAACATTTAAATAACAATATTGAGTTATTTATTTGAAATTAGTGTGGAATATCATGTACACTATCGAACATAATGTTTCATTCTTAAAACTCAGGATGTTACAGATGCTGCTGTTATAAGTGAAATGTGGTCTTTATTTTCATATTCCCTTATGGATAACATGAATGGGAATACCTTGTGAAATGAAATTGTAATTATGGGGGATTAATTAAAATAAGTTATTTTATTTTAAAAGAAATTCATTTGAGTCTTCTACCAAAAACATAATTTCAATAATCTCTTCTTCATTATATCAATCATTACCATTGTATGATCTGTGAGGTAGTGATATTTTCAAAGATTTTACTAGTGAATTTTTTACACCATGACCATTGGTTTCATTATTTTCTTTTTTTAAGCATGGTTTCGAGTTACCAATTCATCAAATAGTTGAAGTAACATGACCATTGTGAAAAGGGAAAGTCTATGATTTTAATTTTTTCTACAATGATCACTTTATTTGACTAATCTCAGTTCCTACACCATATTATTTTTATTTAATTATATTATACCCAAATCCTTAATGAACCAAGATTTACAATTGTAGAGAACATTTTTTGATTTTCTTAAAACCAAATGATTCATCATCTCTTCTTTCAATCAACTAGTTTAGGTTTAATTCATAAAACAGTTTAGTTTTATGTTATTAAATTAATATTTTCTTCAACTCGGTATCTATGGGTTTGACTTCAAAAATTCATATTCTATAATACCCTTTTGTTTAGTGGTTTTTTTTCTATTTATAAATTTCTATATATGGTAACCCTGTGAGAATTAACGATGCTCGTGGGGATATCAAATTTTTAGTGATAGTCCCATGCATGTCATTAATTCTCACCGGGTTACCGAATTTATAAATTTTTATACATGAAACAAAAAACACATTAAAACATAGGTTAGTATAGGATATTCAAGTCTGAGTTAAATCCCATCGATACAAGGTTGGATAAAATATTAATTTAATAATATAAAACTAAAAAATTTTATAAAAGAAACATAAAATAATTGATTAGAAGAATATATGATGGATGATTTCATTTTAAGAAAATAAAAAAACATTCTCGATAGTTGTAAATTTAGGTTCATGATTTATTAGGGTATTATAAAATTTAATAAAAATGATATGTTTTTGGAAATGAGTTTAGTCAAATCCAATGGTAATGGTAGAAAACCCCAAAATCATCAATGTTCCCTTTTCACAATGATCATGTTACTTTAGGTATTCGATGAATTGGTAACTCAAAAACATATTTAAACATTGAAAATAATCCTCCCAATGTTCATGGTGTGAATAATTAACCTATCTACATGTGGAAAATATCACATCCTCGCTGATCACGCAATAGTCATAAATGATAAAATGGATAATTGATTTCAGAAATTAGGTTTGTTAAAGAAGACCCAAAAGAATTACATTTAAAAATAAAATACCTTATTACAATCAATCCCCCTTCATTGAAATATATTTTCAAAAGTTATACCCACTCATTATATCCATGTGGTAGTAAGAAAATAAATATCCTATTTGACGCATCACGACAACATTGGTCCTTGGTCCTAATAGTGGTAGATCCGAATGATTCCATTGAGTGGAGCATTTTCCTATTATTTATTGGCATCTCTAGGGATCAGGTAGAATTCAATTTAATTATAATGGAATATAAAAATATACATGGTGGTTCATGGGGTCAAATATTTTATATTCTTCATATGAAAATCCCATCAAAGACTCGTAACTGGGTATTTCGAGGTATTACATGATGTGTAATAATTTACACGATGTGTAATATTCAAATTTTCACTATAGGAAAAGGCATCATGAATTTTAGTGTAACTCTTCCAAAAAAATATCCTAAAGAAACTCACATCATATAAATGGAATACACGATGTCTAATTGGTCTTCCATAAATTTGGAAGCTCCTATTTGGATTAAAAAATAAGGTGTCACGCTGCGAGTGAAGTGAAGCAAGACAAAGTGTCTTTAATCTACTTTGTGCACCTATTTTAATTTTTTTATATATCTGTTTTTTAATTCCATTAAATACTAAACATATCTAATAATTCACAAAGATGAAAGATTAAACATTTAAATATTGAAATAATTATATTAAATCATTGTAAAATATGTGCCTGAAATACAGTCATCACCAAACCATTAATAGTGTTGTTTCTTCTCTAGGATTGATGTTTTGCCTCCTTTTTTTCGAAATGATCTCTACGGTGTGTTCTATATTTTTGATAGTTATTTTTTGAGTTTTTTTTATAAAATTTATGTTGATGGATGTGTTTTTCTAATATATTTATAATTTCTTATTGGTTCAGTCTTTGTAGAATATTGTTTTATGTGTTTAGAAACTGGTTTTTGATTTAGAAAGAGTTTTATTTGGGTGGTTTGATTCAAGAACTGATTCTGAAATGGTGGAAAAATAAATTCTATTCCCATTAAATGTTTTAAAATTTAATACCTTTGATATTTAAATTGGGATGTTTTGTGGAATTTGAATGGGTTCTCATGAAATGCTATTATTTTTTAAATGGGTTCCTCATGAAAGTTAAGAATGGGAAAGAATGGTTTGGATAGTGGATATTTCTTACAATTTTTTTTAAATATATGGTTTTAAGGGGGTTTATTTAGTTTTTTTCCCATGGGACTTTTTTTATGTTTTAAAAAATCATTTTCTAAAATAGGGATTTAAAGGTATTTTGTAAAAGAAAATGGAAATTTTTATATGTGTTTTCTTAAGTGAGTTGAATTTTGGTGTTTTTTCTTTTTAAAGGCATGGTATGAATTGATTTATGGGAATTGAATTAATGAGTTTCTTGTCTAATTTATTTAGTATACGCATTCAAGAGTGCCTTTAAAGGATGGTGATAATTTTGTTCATTGGGATGATCTTTAGGATGGATCTTCTCATTGTTTGATAGTATTTTATTTTCTCATTGGATCTACCAAAAACAAGGATCGAGTGGAGAAATTGAGTTCTTATATACACTTTGAAACCTTAAAATAATATATTGGTCACCATACACATTAATTTTAATGGAAACATTGTTATCATGAGGTTATGGCATTAATGAATAGGATTGAGGGAGTCTTCAATTCTCATGGACCTTGTGAAGAATCAAGGTTGAAGGTTGTTTTTGTTTTATTAAAAGGGCCTTAGTCAATTTAATGATGGGATATACTATCTTAAAATATGCATGATATAATGTCTTGGACTTATTCAAGATTGTATTCATTTAGTGGTTTTGTTCAAAAGAGGTTATTTGAATATATTTTTCAGTGTAGGTTAGTCAGAATTTCTTAGTTTGAGTGATTGAAGAAGTTTGTTTGAGTAAGGATCAGAAGGTAGTGGATCCCATACTAGAAGAGATGGTGGTTGATGAGGTTCAGTCTTTATAGGAGAATAAGAATAAGAATCACATGTGTTTCCAATGGGGAGTTCCTAGACATTCTAATCACAAGTGTTAGGATTAGTCTTATTTTTGTTGGTAATATATTTTGGGGATTCTATTTGAGTTATAGAGGTTTTTTAGATTATTATTTTGTGGATGGTAATAAATTATGGATTCATGAGTTCCTCATTATTTGGGTGTATTTTATTGGGATGTATTTTTTATGAATGTTTTGAGGATGTATTTTTTTATGGTAAATCATGGGAGACCTTGGTGTAGTTCTTGTGTAACCAATAAAATTTATCCCTTTAGACAGTTTAGTACTAGATGGTGTTGGTTTCATTTATTTGGGATCTCTATGAGATGATATCCCAATTCACGGTCCTAGTCAACCATTTGGGAATTATTACTTGGGTCTAGACCCATATTGGGGATTGATGGAACTTTTTTTACATGATATTATCATTGGATGTGTGGCTGGGATTATTAATATTTATCTTTTTATGGATGTTGATCTTGGTGATAACTTTAGTTTTAAGAGTGTTGAGTTCTCTATAGGTTGTTTGGTTTTGGGAGTTAAAGTTGGTTCCTGGGTGATTCTCGTGGTTAGTGGAATTCGTTTACATCTTGGGTGATTATGGGTATGTACATTCAAGATCAGTGTTTAATAGTGGTACATTCCTTATTTATCTCATTATTTAGAGACATTCTAAATGTTGGGGAGAACCATGAGAGGTTAAGGTTCCCAGTGAAGCCGAAGCATCATATCGGGCATGCCCAAACCTAATTTATGTCATGATTAATGATTAAACAGAGATTTACATGATGATAAACACCATGATCAATGGAATTGAATAAAAAAATATAAAAAATATAATTTTCAGAAATATAGAACAAAATCATCACATGTGATTATAATTATTTTAAGAAATTAAATAATTACCTTGAAATAAATTATTTCCTAGTTGATGGTTCTTAAAGTATCCCTATAGGTTACTATATTGTGTTGTTGGAATCAAAAATATATTCCCTCCAAGGGTGATCTACATGTGTTCCAGAAACCTCTAAACATCTTCGTGTGAATCTATGGGTGATAGAATGGTTGAATGTAACACTTGTGTCATTATCCTTTGATCACCTTTACAATCACTTCAAGGATGGGTTCTTTTCAATCTATTTAGACTTGAGAGTGGTTCTCGATGAGGAAATCTCTATGTTCTTGAGATCATTCTATGAGAGGGATATCTCTAGTGATTTTAGGGGATTCTCACTATATCTCACTGTGAAAAACATAGGTGAATTGAAACTCTTTAAAAAATATAATTGGGTTTATATATAGAAGGGTTAAAAAATAATAATTGGACATGTGACCTTATTATTTTTGTAATCCATTTGGAACAACAAGTCTATAATAATAATGAAATTATTATTATTTCTTGACATATGATAAACTCAATAATTAAATTAAATATTATTTATTGAAATAATGTTCAATATACATTATTTCTCAGAAACCATTAAACATGGTCTTTCATTCCTCAAAAATATTTATTAGGCCTTTAATAATGAAAATTAATTTGATAAATAAATATCATTGCACTATCCACTAATATATAAATAAATATTATATTCACTAAATAGAAAATAAATGTTGATTAAATATTTTTCTCACATAATATTCTCTCAGATAACTATTGAAGGAATATACATGATCAAAAAAACAAAAATATTTATAAAATCATTCTTAAGAATAATATTTATTCAATTTTTTAAACAATAAATAATAATATATTTTTTAATTGGGATTCTAGATACACTTAGTGTGTGACCCTCTAGGTCTCTTCTTTAGTGGAATTAGGTGAAGCAGCCTAAAAAACAGTGTCATAATTTACACAAAAAATTAATTTTTTATTAACAAAACACTTTATGGAAAAAGTGAGACACTAAAAAGTTCTAAATTAAAATTGAAAAACAAGCCAATAAAGCAGGATATGCCTCACCCCACCAACTACCTCGTGTCAACAAAACGTCATTGATTCATGACCATTCAGTAAGTTGTCCCATGCAAGGATGCATGGGCATGAAACCGATGGAAAATACATACCCTCCCGGTCCCACAATACAAAGGGCATGAATAGGTGAAGGATTCTTGCTCTGATCCCTATCTGAAGCAAATACAAAAATAAAGTTGAATGACATCAAACTTCACTCCAAAACGAAAAAGGAACAAATCAAGATAAGAATCAAACCAAACAAGAAGATTGCATGCTAGTGCCATAAACTTATGAAAATGATTACTGTGTAATATAATCTTTTATCATTATATCTCTTGTGACGAAGGTTGCATTCTAGTGCCATAAACTTATATGATTGATGTATATTTCATTGACTTTTGAGAAATTAAATTTCCTATAGAACACCATGTCCAAGATTTTATTTAGGTTATATAATTTTTGTCAAATGGACTGAGATATCAACTTTTGTTTAATAATGGATGGAAAAAATCATTTGTTTCATTATTCATTAATGAAATACTACTCATGACATACCCAATGTATCCTACCTCACTGTGAACATATGTAATCATTATTTTCATCAATACATCAAATTTTGTTATTCATAATATTAATTTATAATAACATTAAACTCCATGGATCAATACATACATATGTAGATAGGAATATCAAATGAAACATATAAATGTTGATTTCCTATTGGTAGGTCTCATTATCATAATATCCTACACAGGATATTAATAATGGTGTACACCTTGAGAAGGTTCTTTAACTTCCTATGAGTGTCCACCCCTAATAGACGATATCATTTGTGTACCTAAAATTATTTCATCTAATTTTAGAACATATATTTAATAATACTATCATGGAACTTCAATATTCTCATCATAGCGAGGAACTATTGTGAACTTTCAATTCAAAAACCAATCATAAGAAAATTGTCACATACTATATCAAACATAAGAACAATCATTTTGTGATTTTTATTTTATTAATATTCAAAAAAATGAATATGAGTTATCATAAATTACACAGTATTCTTTTCCTCGTAACCAACTCTAATAGACTCCATATTTTACATGATCTAACTTCATACAACCATCAGTCCACTATATCTCACATGACACAGATTCTTCTATGGAGATAGACCTTTGTTTATGGGGTCCATTATGTTTTATTCTATGGCAACAGTTCTTAATATTAATTCTCCCCCCCCCCCATGAAAAATCCCCCAAGAGGTGATAATATCGAAGCATGTGTCTTGTCTATTGGTGAGGTACTGACTCTTTTATAAGTTCCACCAATACAGTATTATCAAAATACACTTTGATATGGTATTTAATACTAGGTACCACATCATGATTATGGAAAAGTTTTTTTTATCCAAATGGATTCTTGAGATGAATCAGAAGTCGTTATATACTCAGACTTCACTATAGAATCACTGACAAATGAAAATGTTGAACTCTTCTATGTCAGAGATACTCCTTTGAGACATAAAACATAGCCTAAATATGACATCAAATGTAACACCCCGAGCTTCCACGGTACGCTTCTCTTTGAATAATACAGTAGCGTGTGTTGTACGCAACTTCGAGTTCTAACACACACCACAACCAATCAAACTAGCCGTTATGAATAGTAATATCTACCTTTTGAAATTATATATATTTTATATTTCAAAATGGAATTCATTTTTGGATTCAGAATATCAAATTTATCCTAGGGTAAAATTTTGGAACTTTTCAGATAACACTTATATTTTGATGAATAGTGAAAATTACTAAATTTTAATTAAAAACAATTTTTTTAATCGAAATAATTTATATTGATAAATTATGAATTTGAGTGGTTTTAAAGTATATTTAGAATATATTTTTACCATTTAATATAATTTTGTTCATTGTACATAATTTTACAATTAAACTGGACATAAACAAGTGTCAATCTTTTGATAGTTATTATCTCTTAAAAACACGCTTTTTATTTTAACAACGGGAATTAATTTTAAATTAATTTCTGCCACTTCTGTGTTTTAAATTTGGAAAAATGGATTCCATATTTATAATCAGGAAATTAATATTGTGTAAATAGGTAACTTTTATTTTTAGACATTTTGAATAATTACTGTGGTAAATATTTTATTTACCATGGTTAAGGGTAAATCCGGTAAATAAGGGTTAAAAAATAATATTATAATAATACTAAATTACCCTAAAACGTGTCCTAACCTTATTTGTGGATACATGTCCGACCATGGGAATATTTGGGTCGATTTTGGGACCCCATGGAGCCACTTTTAGGTGATAGGGACACTTTATTTTAATTAAGTTAAAATAAGTACAAAAATGACATAAGAATATATCTTTTAGAAAAACAATTTTTACATAGGGTTATATATGTTGGATTTTCGACTATAAAAATTAATTATAAAGCTAAAAAGATTTCCTACATAATAATAGTTTATTTATAATTTTTAGACATTAAATAAGTTAGTTTATTTATGACACAATGATGATGAAGTAATTACCATAATAGTGAAAAATTAAAATATTTGATATTATAAATACCCAAATAAATATAATTTGAGACTTTTATTGAATTAAACTAATTTTCTAGGTTAATATGACATATTAGGATTGATTTAATTTACTTTATTAGAAGTAATAATTTTGTTGTGAGTTTCACAAAAATCAATTATTGAATAGTGTCAAAATTGACATAAAATAGTTTTTTTAAACAAATATTATATTATTAATTGATATTAAATTCCTAAAAATATAGGGTTCGGCCAAGATACTTATATCATGATATTTGTATCATTAATGGACCACTTGGGGGTATCTTGGATGTATATAGTATGTTTATTAACCATATAATATAAAAATACAAAGTGACATTGTAAAAGTGAAACTAATTAACTTAGAGTTAATACTTAAAGATAAGGTTAATATAGTGACCCAAACCCATATAAATTCTATTGGTTGAATTTTTTTCGACCCATACCCACATTAAAATTTAAATAATCAACTTTTGAACCATTATAAACCGAATATGAATTTATTATAAATTAATAATTCTAGATTTTCCAAAGGTGCCCCTCATCCCTCTTATAAAATGGCACTCACCCTTCTCATTACTTCCCACCTTAAAAGCCTTTTGGTTCGGCCAAAACCTACCCAAATACTCTCTCAACTTTCCTCACTACAACCTAGAGGTCTTATTTTGATCATAAAGCCAACCTAAGGATCCATTTTTATTAAATCAAAAGGAAGAACCCGAAGAAGAGGTAATGATTTCACCACCCTTTTTCAAGTTCCTTTCTTCTTCCACTTCCTCTTGCTTTGTTGTTACCATTCTAAAATAATAACTCTAGTATAATATATATACTGTGATGTTATTATAAATATGGTACAACCATATTCAGTATTCTATCCATCCTTTGAATAACATGTCACCATACGTGCGTACGTACGGCTTACCGTCTCCACGTCGTGGTGTAATTGTTATTCAATAAATTATTATTTCGATGGGTATAATAATGATGTATAAATAATGTAAATAATAAATATAACATGATAATGATTCTGTATATATGATATACCATCCAATTATATATTATTTTAATATCAAAATAATGATATTTTCGCTCGTGCGTACGTACGGATTACCGTCTCCACGACGCGATGAGATTCATTTCCAAGTTCACCATTCATCGACGATTATAAAAATATATATTACTAATAAGTATGTAATATATGAAATAATAATGATACTGTAGATATAGATATATATATATATAAGGATTTATGTACTTACATATATCTTATTCACTTACTTCTGTTCAATACTATATGAAAACAGAAACATCGTTTATGCGTACGTACGGACTGCCGTCTCCATAAATGGTGTTTTCCATTTCATATATATGTCTATTATACATATTTATATTCTAAATATATATGATATATTTATCATGTTTTATGTTATGTAAGTATTTAAATCATGATCTAAGTGATACAACCAAGAGTGACAAGTTAAAACACATACGATAAAGAAAGTGATAATTACCCGAAATGTTAACTTAACATGGAAATTATTATTAAATGGGTAATATAAAGTCATAAATGAATCATGTATGATATCATAAATATTAATTTGGTTATGGTATAATTTAATAACATACTACTATCTTCATACAAGAGGTTAAACGTACCCTAGACTAAAGGAAAGTGCAAGGTAAGGGGTTTTCATCTCACTCCTTATTCCCGTGAGATTCATGCCATATTGCCACCATTACCTTTTGTGTGGTGTATGTACTGCCCATAATTATATTATTTCTGTAATACACTTTAATTTATGTGTATTTACATATTCATTGTATGATACCTCTTTCATGGGTTGTATGTTTCGTATGTTACCAAATTGGTAAGGGTTTATTTCGCAATCTCTTCATTATCCGACGTTGTTTATACGTAATAATCTACTGGGATTTCTTTATCATCCACATCCATGTTTCTTAAAAATGTATTTCAAAACATTTTTACTATTTACTATAATATGGGTTAAAGTCATTTATACCCTTGTTGACTTTTATAAGTGGTTTATAAAGGAATCTTTCCGTCGTTTTCCAAACAAGGTCCTTTTTAACCTTTTTGACAAAATTAAGGTAAGAATGTTTTTTTAACTTATACGATGGGTGCGGTTATTCTCCGCCATTATTACACCTTTGAATCTTCCTTCAAAAGATTATAAAGATATTATGAAAATAAAGGTTTTGTCTATAATTATGCGACTTTTAAAATGATTTAAAAAAAGAGATATTTCTCTCAAATAGTATTGATTTCTCTATGTCAACATCCTTTGATAAATTTTAAACTTATTTCAAGTTGATTTATTATGATACAAATCATCAATATTGTATTTAAGGTTTTGTGATATTTTTGACTATGGATGAGTTATTTTTATGCCATTAATGGTTAATGATTAAAGTTTTGACATTTTGTATGTTAGTTTTAATACGAATGTTTATGTTATATTTCATCCTCTTCTTAAGATGAATTTGTTGGACTAGTATGTTTCGGGTTGGGGACCGGTAAAAGTAAGCCATATGGGTTGGTTTCTGGTTATTAGAGGCACTACGGGTTGGTTTCCGGTTATTAGAGGCACTCCGGGTTGGTGTCCGGTTATTAGAGGCACTCAGGGATGGAGTCCAGTTACAGAGGCTCTCCGGGTTGGGTTCCGGTTACAGTTATCCCTTAGGTCTTGGCATGAGGCCTCGACACAGTAATTAAAGTTCGGCATCATGCATTCCATCATTACAAAAGTGGTTAGTGATATTGTATGTGATTATTCCATTAGTAGAATATCTATGTGAATAAGTAAATGGCATTATTTCATTTTATTTCTGCCATATTATGCTGAAGTTCAATTTTAAAAGGATTTTTTTTAGTTTTATACATTGCCTTAAATGTTTATGCTCATTTATGAAAGTTACCGCTGTATTTCTTACCCTTACTGAGCATTTGAGCTCACCCCTTTCTATGTTTTATTTTTTCCAGGATTCCAAGAAGTGTTATGTGATTGATATGTAGGGTTAAGCCAAGGGAATAATGGCGTTCATAAAGATTATTTATGTTATTTTGTACGTCATAAAGTGAAAATGTAACATTCATGTATGCGATCTATTTTTCCAAGACTGCTAAACTGATTGGTCCTTCGGGACTTTATTCCTTGTAATCATGCCAATGTATTAAAATAAAGCACCGACTCTGGGTAACTGGGGTCGGGGCGTTACATAAAATCATTTTGATATATTTGGAAACAAGCATCAGTATAAAACTTAATGAATATTTTATCATCTTCTATATATGCTAGGAATATATCCTTAGGTCTTCTTAGATACTTTAGGATGGTTTTAATAACATACAAATATTGTTCTTCTAGATCATCTTGATATCTTCCTACCATGATCAATGAATATGAAACATCATGTCTAGTACAAAACATGGAAACATGATTGATCCTATTGTTGCAGCATATGGGAAATTACTAATTCTTTATTTATCATGTTGTGTTTGAGGGCACATTTTTTTAGAAATATATATACCATTTACTCTAGAACAAATACCTTATTGTATTTTTCAATACTAAATATATTTATAATATTTTCAATAAATGTACTATGACCTATTCAATGTAGAATTTTGTATCTTTAATGAATGATATTGATCCATAGAATATGGGTTGTTTCAACAAATTCCTTCATGGAAAAATATGTATTTAACCAGTCCTTAAAAGCCTATAGGATTGGTAAGTCATTTCCAATATGTAATATGTCATCAAAATATATTACTAGGATAATGACCGCATTCCCACTAAACCTCTTGTAAACATGTGGCATGTATTCATTCTAAATAGAACCAAATTCAATTATTACTTCATAAAATCAAATTTTCATATACTGAATTCATGATTTGATCTATAAATTAATATTTTCAAATTAAAAATCTTTTTTTCATTGTCTAGAGTCACAAACCCTTGTGGTTGTGTCATGTATACATATTCCTAAAGGTTCCCATTTAGTAAATCTATTTTTCCATACATATTCCTAAATTTTATAGTCATGGTAAGATACTATAAAAGTATAATTATAATGAATTTAAACATGTAAAATGGTGAAATTTTTTCATCATAGTCAATTCCATGATGTTTTCTATATATGTCAGAAATTAGCATTACATTATAGTTATTTAAATTACCTTCCATGTCCAGTTATCTCTTGAATACCCATTTCTACCCTATGTTCTTTACATCAACTGGTACATTGACTACAACCTAAAAATAGTTCTGGTACATGGAATCCATTTTATAATTCATGTCTTCTTTCCATCTTGTATCTTCTATACTATCCACTGAATCTTTATATGAGAGTGGTTCATCATTATCTACCAATAATGAGTCACTATATTCAGTGAATAGAAAGCTGTATCTATATATTTATCTTACCTATCTAGTTTTCAAATGTAGTACTTTTGTTTTAGGAACTACTTATTCCACAGTTCCTACTGAATCTTTCCTTATTCCCACTATTTTGTATCTTGAGTATCAGCTTCGTCAAAGTCAATCTTACTCAATATCATTTTTGAGGATGTGCTACCTCTCCATAAATATGGCTTTCTTGGTGACAATCACTTTATTTTATAAGGGATTGTATAGGTAGTATCCATTTTTTCCTATGGATACCCTATAAAGATTTACTTTGTTCCCCGAGGTGATTTTTTCTAAGAAGGCCTTAACAAACACCACACAACCCCATACACATGCATGCGAAAAAATTGGATTATTTCTACTCCTTAACTAGTTGGTAATTCCATAAGTCACTTTATTTGATAATCATTTTAGTGTTTATGTTATATTTTGAAATTTATATCCTGAAAAGGATAATGGAAGATATTCTTGACTCATAATCAACCTTACTAGGTATAACAAGGAGAAATTCCTCCATTCACTAACACCAGTCCACTATGGTTTGTAATGTGGGATGATTTGAGATAGAATCCAAAACTCTCCTAGAAATTTAATGAGATCTTGGTTATGATATTCAACACCCTAATCTGATTGAATATTGATTGTATTTTTTCCAAGTTGATTCTTTACTTCATTCTTGAATTTTTTGAATTTCTCAATGGACTCTGACTTATACCTCATCAGGTAGATATATCCATATCTACTCAAGTAGTCCATAAAATTTATGATGTAAGAATACCCACCTATAGATTTTATTATAAATGTTCCAAACCCATTAGTGTGTACCAATACTATATGATATGTGGCCCTTTCATAGTGTCGACCGAATAGTGGTTTTGTTATTTTCCCTTGTGAATAGACATGGAATATTTCATGTGGTTTTAGCTCAAAAGATACTAAATAAATATCTTGTTAAAGCCTTACAAAATACTTATTTTTTAAATTAAAAATACTGAGATTCCATATATGGTGTTATATTATTTATGTGAACAAGATTATCTATCTATTTCTAATACTATATATTTTTAATTTAATACATAAGGTCCATTATATAAATGTTTCATACTATAACATATGATGCCTTTATAAAAGAAACAACTTTTATTTTAACATTTTAAAACATAAAAGTCTTCATATAGGTATGATATATTAATTATGTTTTTGTAAATAGTTGGTATATAATTAAAATCATTTAAAAAGAACATAATTCATGCTTGCAATTAAAGTTGGTGGTAACCAATGTCTATAAAATTTATCCTTAGACCATTGGAAGCTCTCAAATCCACCTCTCCTATATTAATATATTATAATCTAATTAGTTCCTATATTTGTATAAATATATGTGAACCACAATCTATATATACCACCTCATATGTATATATTGAAAATTTTGACACGATTACAAATGCAACTTTAGCTTCCCCTTGCTTTTTGGTGAAGTTCCTCTTCTAGATCCCTTACTTTCCCCATAAAAAACATAGTACTTCATTTTCCTTACCCTACATCTAAATCATCATCTTATTAGGAGGATAGTTATTGGGATCATTATACTTGTTATGAATCTTGGGCCCCTACTCTTTATCAGTACTTTTCATATTTACTGTAAGGACCAGGGGTTCGTCACACCCCATCTCAATATCCACTTGGAAAATCAGATTAAGATGTTTCAGAAGACTCTTCTTATTATTTATCAGGTTTTAATTATCAATAAAACTGGATGATGACTTGGGTAATGAGGAAACTATGGAATTATTTCACAACTCAAGTAATAATTTAATCCTAAATACGTCTATGCATTCAATGTAACCAACAAGCTTGAATTAATGAGGCCTAAATGGTGCTGACTCTCCATGATTAGTTATAAAAAGAGTATTGGAGATAATGCATATCCCTTGTCTCAACTTTTATTTATAGAGATCATAAAGGTGAGGCATCATGTTATAAGCATCCATGTCCTCATGTTTATTTAAAATCTCCTTGGTCATGGATGACACCATAAAACACTAAAAATCTTTGGAAATGTTCAATTTTTTCTTATAGAGAGATAATTATTCATCAATAGACTCTTTACTAGGTATATCAGGAATATGTTCTCCTATCCCAACCAACATCCTTTCACGGTGTAGGATAATGAATATACATATTTTACATTCATATAAATTTGTACCAGTGAGAAGTTTATCCTTGTAATGTATGGATCATAGTGATATGTTTGAATTCATTTAATTCTTGTTTCTAAAAATAAGATTAGAAAAGTGTTAGTACCTTATCTAATAAAATTTAGACCAATAAATAAATATTCTATTTATTATTATCAAACTATTTTATAGAAACTAAATAGACCTCACCACTAGCTTTGGAATATCTTATTTCCTATAAATTCTAGTGACAATAATCCATGTTCCCTTTCTCATCACCTGGACTTTGGACAATCATTTAATTTGGATGAGTTTATTAGTCACTCTAAATTCCAACCACATTAAATCATTGTTGATTAATCTATTGAGTTGACTCCCCAATCTCATTATCCATAAATTAGTTTTCCTCAAACTTTTCCTCTCAGTTTCACTAAGTCCTTCTATGAAAATCATTTATTTATGTGAACATAGTTAAGAAAACAAAAAATCTGAAGTTAGATTATCCCAATAATTGAAAGCGCCACAAATTTGGCTGGTTATGAACTTTGACATATGGATCCTTGTTAAATGAATTAGTGTAATTCATTACCGAATTAATATATATAATTGGGGGATTTTATATTTTATTCATAAATTTATAATTATTATCTTTATTACATGACTGTTAATATTAAGTATATTTATTTATGTAATTAACCATGTCATAGATAATGTTTACGAAAAAATAAATTTATTTTAATTATATGTTGCATTCCTATTAATTCATTAATTCATGTGATCATGGAAAAACATATATAATGAAATAACCATGAAACATGACTAAAATAAAATAATAAAGTGGTATGAACGTGAGCATTGACTAATTGTTAGTTTATCAAGTGGATGATAAAATAACCATCATATTAGGGGAAAACACATTAAACCGTTTATGGTTCGTGTCACACCATTACACCTATCCATCTATATATCTCTCTTAGATTGGTTTTTCCATGGCTCCAAACTTAAACTACATCCACTAGCTTGGGAGATCCATCCATTACATATGACTTTAATCAAATGCATGTGAGGGGAACCAAATGATTAGTTAAGGGGTATATATAAAAGAAACCATGGGCACATATTCACTTACATAATTAGAGGAGGGATGAAATGTAGACCAAATATTTAATTTAATAATAAATTAAAAGAGACCAATCACAAACAAAGGTCTGGTCTAGGATCATTATCATCCACATGTATACAAAAAATTATGCAATTAAATAGAATTGAATAATAGTTGTGTTTATTTATGATAAATATCACTCAAATCAATTATTTATATTATTTAATTAATCATTTATTATATATTAATTATTATCCAAAATTTCTTGATATTCTTATCCATAATTATTTAAAAAAAGTATTTAAAATTAACTATGTACAAAATTATGTACCTTGGAGGCAACATGGTGAGTACCTATCTTAAATACCCAATATTTATTATACTTATATATGGTTTACTCTTGTGACATGTGGCATTAATGACTTCCCACATATTTCATGGAGTATACTATCAACATAATGAACACACAAAACACATGGTACTTATGTAGAGTTTTATGCTTCAATGTGCATTGAGTAATAACTATAATATGAATTATACATGATATGAAAATTAGAAAATTTCATAGAAATTAATATAACTGGTCATATGGAATGTATTGTCAACCTAATGACCACATGGAACACACATTGATAAGGTTTTAACAGTATAATCTATTAATTTTTTATTCTATATAGTTTGGTAAAAGTACACAACATTTACATTGAAGATACATGTCAAGTATTATTCTCACTGTCTATCTATGACATAAACCTAGGGACTCATCATGTAACATTTCCATGGAAAATATTGGAGTACACAATGTGTACATAGGTTACATGGAATTTGATCTCCAAGTTACATGGCCACTAGTCATATAGGTCGTTTAAGTATATGCATGTATTTTTTGTGACTAAAGGACTATAGATCATGTATAGACGTTAAACACCATGTACATTGGCTAACTATGCACTAGGATGGACCTGTCAACTTGTGGTGTGTAAAAAAACTCACTTCGTATAAAAAATTCACATGGATTAAATTAATTCAAAATTAAATCACGGTGAATTAAACACTATTTCATGGCGTGTAATCTGGTGATGTCTGACCAGAATCATCGTCACCTCAAGATTAGATCTTTGAATTTATTTCATGGATAAAATTAAACGATTTGATTATATTTTTGAGAAATGAAGCAAAAGAAGCAATATTTCTCCATTTGAATTAACAAATGAATAAATTAAATTTGAAAATAATGAAAAATGATTAAATAAATATGTGATATTTATAAAGTTATAAATAATTATTTTACCACTATGATACTAATTGTTGTTTCTAGGAATAGTGGAAGCATTAGATGGGACATGCACAACTCTATTTTTTTCTTTATTGATGATTAATCTGAGATTGGTAAAAAATGATCAATGGAATTTAATTAAAGAATATATATAATAGATAAATTATAGAACCAAAATTTTGGATTGTCAAATATTATTTATAATTAAATTGATAAATTAATGAATTTTCTTAAGAGAAATTATTTATTTATTGATGGAACTTACAATTTCTCTACATCGTACCATTATTGAGTTGTATAAATCAAGAATAGATTTCCTCCAGAAGTGATCCACACATGTTCCAAAAACCTCCAAACAACACCATAGTAATCTATGGGTGATGTCATGGAATTTCATGACGATTGAATTATTTGCCTTTGATCACCCTAATAATCACATCAAGGAAAGGTTCTCTTAAATCTATATCCACTTGAGAGTGGTGGTGGAGAGGTGTCTATCTCTTTTCTTTAGAACATTATTAAAGAGGGATATCTCTAGGTATTTTATAGGATTATATTCAGATATCATTATTCATAACAAAAATGAATTGACACTCTTTAGAAAATAATAAAATTAGTTTCATATACCCCTAGGGTTTGAAAATAATAATTTCAAATTCACCATTAATATTTCCACAATACCGAGGTAACCCCATATCTATAACAATAATAATAATATTATTATTTCTTGACATGCACTAAAATCGATAATTAAATTATATATTATTAATTAATATAATATTCAGTTTATATTATTTCTCATCGGACCATCAAACTCAGACCACCATTCCTTGATATTATTTTTTGGGCCTTGAATAATGATTGTTTATTTAATAAATAAATATCAATTCATTATTCTCTAATAAATAAAACTACATATTCACTAAATATAAAATAAATATTATTAACTATTCTACTAACATAATATTATTTCAAATAAATGGTGATAGAATTTATTAAACAGAAAAAACAAGAACAATTATTAAGCCATGTGCAGGAATAATATTTATTCAACTTTTTATATAACAATTAATAATATAACATTTGATTAAGATTTTCGATAAGCGTATTATGTGACCCTCTAAGATACCTTATCAGGGGCATTAGGGGAAGCAACAAAAAGTCCATGTTTAGAATCTAGAAACACACCAAGGAACCCATAGAGAAATAAATCAATGCCACAATTAAATAATACCTCATAATGGTGATTACTTTGTAATATAATCCTTTTATTTTGATATCTCTAATCAAGAAGGTTGCATGTTGGTTCCATCAACCTATGTGCTCATTATCTCTTTCTTTGACTTTCCAAAAATCTATCTTTCCTATAAAACAAAATGTCCATGGATTTATTTTGGCTATATAATTTCCATAAATGGTCTTGAGATATCAACTTATGTTAAGGAACATAAGGGAAAATCCTTTATTACATTATTCATTAATGAAATATTACTCATGACGCTCCTAATATATTCTACATCACTGTGAGTATATGTCATTGCGGTTTTCATCAAAAACATATAAGTACACAACTTATAATAATCGTTAATAATAATCATAAAGTATAAGGATTAATAAATGCATCCATAGATAGGAACATCCAATGACACGTATAAATTTGGATTTTCTACTAGGGGGTCTCATTCAAATAATATCATACACTAGATATTACCAATGGAGTACACTATGTGAAGGTGCCCAAAAATTCATTGAGTCTCCACCCCTAAAAGTATATATCATTTATAACCCTAAAATTCTTCCATCTAGATATAGAAAATTTATTTAGGAATATTATCATGACACTTTAGGGTTTTCATCTTAGTGGGGAACTACTATGACCTTTCAGTGCGACATATACCCTTATTATATTATCACACACTACGTCACATCGAAGAACAATAATGATGTGATTAAAAGATTATTAATTTTAAAAATAATGAATATTATTTATCATAAGGGACTAATAAGTTGGTTCTAAGGAACCAACACCAATAATATTTATTTTTATTCTTTAGGTATTATGTCTCTCTATTTTGGGTGAATTATTCTTGGTTATATTTTTTGATATTGATGGGATTATCCTATATTTTTGAGCGGTTGTTTACTTTGGGAAAACACCTCCTTAGGATCTCCTCTTGAATGTTTCCTTCTACCTTCTTAAATCTTTTAGATAAAGTGCTACCTTTTTTTCTATATTCCTCCACTCTTATTCAATAATTTATAGGGGATGAATGTTCTATAGTGGGGATAACTATCACACCCACATGTCACTATGGATGTGTATTTTATATTATTTCATGTTAATTTAAATTTTTGGAAGTTTTTGTTTTTTAATTTTTAATTTTTTTTAGAAATTTTCTTTCTAATAAAGGTTTCTTCATGGTCAATGCACAGTTAGATTAACCATGTGGTTGACCCTTACATCAAGGTTCCTTCTGCACGTGGTTAGTGCACATACTTTGGATCAAAGTATGGAGGTAATCATATGTATGGATACTTTTGATTCATTTTGAATGTTCATGGTTAAGGGTCCATGAGTATTACATGGTATAGAGATAATCGTGTGGGAGTTATGGGAAATGTTCGGGAGACCATTAAATAGAGGTTGTCTTCCACACAAATTTCATACATTTATAATAATATATGTGAAAAGAGTGTGTTTGGAATTACAACCTGATAGAGTGATTTTATAGCTTGGATCATGGAGAGTAAATAATTCGACCAAACCATGAAAGGATGTTTTTTATATCTAGTGTCTTCTTCCTAGTTGTTTCATGATTTTCAAAACTATTAAGAAAAACTTTGCAAGATAATTGGTTTTTTAAAACTATCATTTTCCCCTTTTAACCCTTCTCAAATTAAAAGTTGTAACCCCTTATTATCCTTCCATTTTATTGTTGTATCCAAACAAGAACAATATAGATTTATCCCTACCTCTTTATTATAATCCATGAATCAATTCCTTTGATTTTCAAGTGATTTATCAAGGTAATTTCTTCTTTTCCAATTATTTATTACTTATGCATCATACCTACATCCTTCCCCAAATTTCGATTCCACTTTCAAACCCTAAAGGATTCTTGGTTCAGATTGGGGTTTATAGTGTATTACATGTTAGGGGTTTTGGTTCCTAAGGCTAGTAAATGCTATCTCCTTTCTTGTTCTGGAATTCACCATTGAAGGTGACAAATTTTGAATTGATTTACATTCAATTGGGGTAAGTGTTTTTGTCTGATTCCATCATTTGATGTATATTTTGATTATTAATATTTTTTAAATATTTATTTATTAAATTAAAATATACAATATGGTTAGAATGTATTTCAACGAATTAATTAACACATGTAATAAACCATGTTATTGTAGTTTTTATAGTTTTAAAGTGTTGTTTGAATTCCAAATGTTTTTGAAGATGTTTAAAAAATATTGTTGAATGAAAATGGGGGTTTTCAAGGTATTTTATCTTTTTTAGGTTTTGAAATACTAATAAGATTAATTTTTCATATTTTTTAAATGTTTTCTAAAAAGGTGAATTTTTTCCTTATTTTATTTCTTACATATTTTGAAATGGGTTGTTTAGAAAAATTTATGAAAATGGATTTCAAGGAGAAATAAAAGACTCACCATCCCAAGTTAGTTAATGATAAGGCTCAGTTGTATTTTTTTAAATGATTTCAATATTTTGAATATATTGAATCCTCTTGATCCCCTTATTCTATTTTGGTTGATATATATTAGGGAACCTAAGTGGATTTAATTAATATCATGATATCGGTGAGTTAGAGATGGGTTGTTTCTTGAAAGGGAATTGAAGGTGAGGAAAGAGTGATTTTTTATGTTTTTCTTGTGATTTGTTTATTGCTCAAATCCCTTTATTTTCTTTCATAGAAACACTATGAATTGAGTGGGAGGTGAAGATTTATGCTACAATAATTAGTCTCATACTAATAGTGTCCCAAAAGAAGTTCTCTATTCCATGGCTAGTGTAGTGTCCCCTAATACACAATTGGTTCGTTCTAGTGAAGTAGTCTATGTGTAGGACTTTTAGTTCCTTTGGATAAATTATAAGATCATTTAGAGGGGGTGGGGGAAATAATTATCACTTATAATTTTATAATAAATGTTTAATAACATGATAAGAACAAATATCTTAACCTCATAAAATTTTTTATAGTTATGATCCAATCAAATATAAATATCAACCTCACCTTTTATATATTACAAATATAATGGGAGATGATACCATGATATTTACAAGGTTTCATAAAAAGACCTACTCCTTTCCATGTGGATTATCCCCCCCACCATAGATTATTTTACTAACTTCTTTGAGGATTGAAAATGTATTGGTAGAAACTACTTATACCCCCAAATATTCATCCTCCATCCAATATTGGTTCTACCCATAGTAATAAGATATTTTTCTATAGACAGTTATGCCCACAATGATGCAAATTATTTCCACTAAAGTCATAGGTGGTCATTATCCCCAGTAAATAATACAACTCAGTAATTGGTTATACCACCAAATAAAAGCTCCTTTCTTTTTGTTTTTTGATCTAATATAGAAATATCTTTTCATCCTTCATAAGAATGATGGATCACCTTTACATATGTAGTATCTTAAAGATATTCAAAAACACTTTTAAATGTTTTTTAGCCTTGAAGATTCCTTCTTCTCTATGAATGACCTTAATATTCTCAATATAGACTATTTTAGATATTTTATGAAAAACATCATTAGAAAATGTTCTTTTGTTTGATCTTTATCTAGTATCCCTACATATTTTGGGTCTCCTTCTATTTGATCTTCATCTATGGCTTTTCATTATGCTTTAGTGTAGTAGTTATTTGTTCAAAAAATCCTTCTCATGACTTTATCTGGTGATTATCTATTTTTCATGTGTGAAAAATATATATTCTCGTACAGTACCATCATCCTTTTATAGGAACACTTTTAGAAAAATAGGCAGGAATTAAAATATATTTTACTATGCACCTAAAATTTTAATTTCAAATATCCAAATAATTTATTATTCTCTAGATTCGTCTCAACACTTCTAAAATGTTCATGAATCTAATTTAAATTATTCAACATCTACAACCTTATATAAATTTTCTTAACCTCAATGATAAGGAACTTGATCAAAATTATTTATCTCGAGTAGATAAAAAACTCTGTTAATTCATTTCAACATCATCAAAGTTAATTGATTTACAGATTTTAGGTAATGTCCCTTAGAACTCTTCTATATGTTGTGGGACTTTAAATTCCATTTTGTATGATATCTCTTTTGTACGGTTCACACTCAAAGTTCTTTGTTTGATGGACCATAATTATGGTTTTCCATTGTTATAAAACCTCAATATGATAATCTCAACATATCATCATCCAGAAGATTTTAATAATACTATTCATCCATTACTCTTCATATGCAACTTTTTTCTGATAATAGTTCATCTAATGCCTAATTTCAGTAGCACAATTCATAACTTTTCAACATAAAACCTCATAAAAACTATAAAAAACTTTTTTAAAACATATTAATACTTCTATGATAAAATTATTCTTTGTACACAACTTTGATCCATCTAATAAAACACCTTCATCTTTAAACTCCTTATAAAAAAATTGTAAAACACTTATATTAATAAAACTTTATAAGAGAATATATATACATATGACATAATTTATTACCCTTGGTCCAATAACTTTATAATATTTCTAGATCATCAACTTCTTAAACTATTTACTTCTCCCCCAAATTGGACTACATACATATTCACCTAACAATATTGAGTATGCCCATATGATCAAATGCGTTTTATGATCTTCACATGGTAGATGGAATCTAGTGGTTTTCCATTGGTTTTCTATGTTTGAAATCCAAATTCTCACTCTTTATAAAAAACTTAAAAAACATGGCTTGGATTATGATAAAATTCATTATTATATGGACTTGGTATTATATAAGTGCATTTTCTAAATTAAGAAAATTTCTTATATTCCATAAGGAAAGTTCCTCTGACATCCTTAAGTATATTTGTTAAGAAACATCCTTAAGGAACATTCTAGTGAAAATTTACTAAGAAACATACCTAATTAACTTTCTTATGAAAAAGTTTCTAAACATTATCTTTAAAAACATATTGATATATTGAAAATAAATGAAACCAAAATTTACTAGGGCCAAAAAATATCCCCCCTCTGTATTTTTTTTCAATACCCACATTAAAATTTCAAAAATCTTTGAAGACAATATGAATGTATAATAAATTATTCACATATGTTGTTTTCATCTTCTTATCCCACTATTTAACTATTCCCCCTTATTGAAAATAAAATTAAAAGGGGATAACTCAACTTATATTTATTCATCTTAGAATCATAAATTTTTTTAACAAGATAAAAATAACTTCACATGAGTTTCTTAACAAAGATCCATTAACTGAAAAACTCTATTTCTATATGGGTGAACTCATTGCAGAAAATATGAGTGCATAATCAAGGTGATCAATTTGGTCTATACACTTATTTTCAAAGAAAAATTTTCTAAATATTCTTCCCGTATATTTATATCATGGGATATCTGTTAATTTTTTTTATGATAAATCCTACACCCATATCAACAAACATATCAAGACAATTGAACTATATGGACAACATTTCCCCGATATATCAACTTTCTTACCATCCTTATTATATATTTTTTAAGGAAATTTTGATTCTCATACCTAAACATCTAATTTTATTCCCCTATAGGGTATTATAACTTTATTCATCATGGTAGTAATAATATGTCTTGATGGACATCACATGATTATTGTAAAACATATAAATCACTCATCTATATTCCTTAATATTTCATCTTTAATTAACTACAAGTTATTATAAATCAACACGTATATTGGGAATAAGAAGGAACCTCATTATTCCTTTGAAGTAATTTTTTTACTGGGAATAATTTCTCAATATCTACTTTTTAATATTATTCTTATATTTTTCATTATATATTATTTCTTTCTTGTGATCAACCCACATATATTTTTTAATTTATTTTTTCTCATATACAGAATCTTCAGATGAAGTTTCCATATTCTATTTATCTTTTATAACATCTTCGGTACATTTAGTTGGTAAAATATTCTCTATTATTTATTCTTACACTAAAAAACATCAATTACATTTTGTTACATTCCAATATTTCTTATAGGACTTTCTCTTTTTCCAAATTTTTAGGCCACCATTTTTTGGAAATTTGATATCATCTTTTTCGTCATTTTATAAAACCATTTATTTTCTTTTTATTTAGACTAAATTTTTTCTTCTTGCATCATTCTATCCATTATTATTTTTTATTTACAAATAAATAATCATTAATTATTATCATTTTAAACATTCTTACACTAATAATTATTTTAAATTCTTTTTTGTTATCAACTTTATTAAGCTTCTCATTTTTCTATCTTTAAGCATTAACATTATTCACTTTATAGACTTTATTTTCTTTCTCATCAAACTTTATTTGAAAATATTTTCTTCTTTGTTCATTGTAGCTCCCTCTTGATGTATACCCATTTTTGGGTGAGGTGATTCTACACCAAAAGAAGAATTATCTATGACTAAAATCACCACAACACCAGCAATGACCTATAAATCATGATCATTAATTAAACTAGTAGTACTTCTCAAATGCTTTTTTTTTGTTTTTTTGTTTTTAAAAAATTTGTAAAACATTTTTCATAGAGATAATTTTTTGAATTATTTCACTCTTTTATAGTGGAAGATTATTTCTCAAAAATATTACCATTTAGATTTACATAGAAAAAATAAAAATATATACATTTATATTTATTTTCTAAAGTAAAAACCTACATCTATGAAACCTTATTTTCACTATCTTTATATGTTTTACATTAAACCTCAACAACATTAGTGTTGTCTTATCTAATGTTTTTAACTCACTTTGTGCTTTGGGAAATATTAATTATGTTTTTAACCACTCATCCTATTTCTTAGAAAATTTTTATTTAAGAACATTCACTATCTTTTTTAGTTCAACTAACTTCATCATGTTCTTCTTAAATTTCCCAAAAAGTGTAGTTTCTTCCATGATGTGATTTTCCAATCCGATATAATTTTAATCACAAATTTTCTATTTTCTATAAATCTCAAAAATATTAATTTTTTGAGATCTAATCACATTATGTTTTCTCTCCACATTTTTTATTCTTTCTCCATTCTCAAAAGTTATTTCCTTAAGATATTTCTTTAGTTTATTTCATTACTTCTTGAGTTGTGAATTTTTCTCAAGTACTGCTTCCAAATTATCATTTAGAATAAAAGAAATATGTTATTTATTTCCAATCATCATTAATATTAGATGAATACTTTTCATTTATGACTCGATCAAAGAATATTACAGGATAATCATATTAATTTATGGATGAAAAATCTTCCCACTCTCTACTTATCAAAACAAAATTATTCTTATTATAGTGGAACTTTCTCTTATAAATATTCTACTTTTATTTTTTAGACTTATTATATTCTTCTTATAACTCAAAATCATCATCATTATTATTATGATAATATATTCCAAAATTTCCCTTTTCATTATAATTACAAAATTTAAGAGTAATTTTACCTTTCTATTTCCCATTCTTATATATCTTAGAAAAAAAGTGAGTATTTTTTTTAAGTCATATTTATTTTACTCTATCTATGAATCATTTTATTTTTGTAAAGCTTCTTTATCTCTAGGATTATTTTTCAACAAATATTAAAAATACATTTTATTCACTACATTTTTCTAAATAATGAATATTTTATCATTTTATAGGCTATAAAAATAATCTGATGTTTAGCTAGAGATAAATCTTAAAAATATTCTAATAGTGATACTTTGGAATCAAATCTATATATAAAGTTTCAAAATGGATTATTAATGATATTTTAATCTTCCATCTTCCCATAAAACCCTATAATGTCGCTGATGATATTATTGTTTCTTGTAAATATTCATCAATAATTTCATCATAATTTATCTTATT
Source organism: Viscum album (assembly GCA_963277665.1). Lineage (NCBI taxonomy): Eukaryota > Viridiplantae > Streptophyta > Magnoliopsida > Santalales > Viscaceae > Viscum > Viscum album. The sequence continues at coordinate 1,370,762,059 of OY728147.1, forward strand.
ATATTCATATCTAATTATCTATATTTATAGCATATCGTCCTTAACTATCTAAATTCCTTGATAACTAATTCTAAACTAATCTCATATCTATTTATATTTTGGAAAACCCATAATATTTATATAACTTTTTTCATGAGATCTATCAATATGGAATACTAATCCTTTACATCAATATTGAAATTTATTTTATTTGTAGCTGTTATATAAACTTCATTAATTGGAAGAAATACCACCGTCACAACATCTCTAACTTTAATGCCATGATATATAAGATAGGGTGACATCCTATTCTTCCAACTATGATAGTTTATTCCATTGGGAATAGGAACACCACTATTTTCCACTAAATTCAAATTCTTCATCCTCGTAGTAAGATATTAATGATGGAACCTTTTCTTTTATATACCGTGTAGTTCCCTTTGATTTATTATAAGCCCTCTCACAGGAGGAGGGGGTGAATCATTGATTACTTTTCCTTTTATAAAAATATTTCCTTAATTTGGTAAGGAATATTTTCTTAACCATTGAAAACCTATTAGAGTTGTGATCCAATAAAATATAATTGTAAATGTCACCTTTCCTATGAAAAAACATATAGATAGATCAAAACATAATATTTTTAAGGTTTAATATAAATACCTACTCATTTACATATTTTTTATATACCAAAAAATGGATTCTTTTTTAAAATTATTTAAGGATTACAAAGGCACATGTAGTAACTAGTTACACCACCCATATTATTCCTCCAAACAAACATAGTTTTACCCCCAACAATTAGCTCCTCAATCATTATTGGTTATACCCCCCAGTATTCTTAACTATATCCTCTAAATTTGCAGCTGGTTATGCCTCTAGATTTAATAATTTAACGCAACTGGTAATACCCCCCCCCTCCTACTACAATATCTTTACTTCTTATTTTTTTTATCCACTATAGAAATATGTTCTCATACTCCATAATAGAGTTACATAACCTTTACATGTATACAATTATGAAGATATTAAATAACTATCTTATGATTTATTAGCATTGAAACTTTCCCCTAATATTTTTGCGACATATATATTATAAAAATAATTCTTTTAAAACTTATCTAAAAATCATCCTTATCAAATTTTTGTCTATTTAATATTCATATGGCATCCCTCCATCTGATGAGACTCTATCAGTTTAATATTCATCGGATGCTTCTCGGTATTATTCCATTTGATAAATAATTATTCAAAAACTCTATCCAATGAATTTTTATGATTCTTCTCTATATTATGAAGCTTGGTCTTGTATCTCTCATCTTCAACCTGGTATAAATATTGGTTGGAAACTCGTGGAATTATTTCTTCAACACTTCCAATTTTACACATGTGAATATTAATAATTTTGATACATTACTTCCATCCTTTCATTGGTAAAATTTTATAAAAATAGTAGATAACTCAAATATATTTTCCCTATCATTTAAAACTCATGTTTTAGATCTCCCATTCATTTGTAATTTATTGGATTCTTCTCCACACTTCAAGAATATTTCTAATGATTCTTTGAATTCAATATCCTCCACAACATTCTTAATGTTTTCTTAACCTCACTATTTAGAAATGTGATCAAAATTCATCATCTAAACTAGATAATAAACTTTTATAGTTCCACTCTACCTTGGAAAAGTTAATAAATTTAATTTTTTTTTGAAAATATCCTTATAACTCTTTTGTCTACTGTGTTTTTGTATACTCCCTTCACATGGACATATTTGTCTGATAGTATACCCTCAGAGTTCTTTTTCTTATGGAATATATTTGGTCTCCCTTTATTAGTATACCTTCATCCATTCAACTCATCATATATTCTTCTAACATATTTTTATACTAATATCTATTTGGTTTCCTTCATATGAAACCTATATCTGATTATAGTTTATCTGATTCCTTATTTCACAAGCATGCTTCATAAATCCTCAATGTTTAAATTCATAAAAACTATAAAAAACTCTATTGAAACTTATAATGACTTTAATTAATGAAGCCTTCTTTTTTCCATTACATTGATCTATCTCGTAAATCACTTTAAACTATTTACTCTAGCTCAAACTATGTACAAAAATTCTTTTAGAAAACATGATTTTGGTAAACTATGGTTGGGAGACCTAATATATTACCCCAATTCATGTAACATTATACTACTTCTAGATCATAAACGCCTATAAATATTTATTTATCACAATTTTTTATTTTTTTAATAGATTTGTACTACATATATATTCACATGAAAACATTGAGTATGTCTGTTTGATCACATGTGTCTGATAAGAAACATCTAGTGGCCTATTTTTAGTAGTCACAATCAAGTTTTCTATGTTCAGAATCACACTTCTCATTATTTGTAAAAACTCATTCAAACATGGCTTGGGTAATTATAAACATCATTATATTAGGAACTTGGTAGAATAACATATCATCATCTAAATTAAGAAACATTCTTATACTCCATAAGGAATCTTCCTGCAACGTCCTTAATTATTATTCATAAGAAACTTCAAAATGTATATTTATTTAGAGAATATCTTATGAATCTTTCTTAATTTACTTTTTTATGAAAATATATCTCAACTTTGTCTCTTGACACATACTGATATATTAATAGTAAATGCAACCAAAACTCAAATATACCAAACATGACACAACCAATGTTGACATTTTAACCCTTTTATGGTGCATATCATATTACCACAAGACCTTTGTTTTTTCCATCATATTAGAGGATAATCTATAGAGAACTTTTTTTATGTTCCCTTGTTCTATTGACATTCTAAGCACCACAACATGAAAGTTTGGTTTGTTTATTAGTAACTCTTTGGTTTTTGGTTGTCTTAGTTCCTCTGAGTTATTTTATCGATAATGGATCAAAAATACTTAAATAGAGTGTTTTTTGAGTGTTTTTAGAAAGTAGATTTTAAAATGGGTATTTTAGTAATTGAGGGTTTGGATGATCATATGTTTTTAAATTTAGTTTTTCATTAAAATAATATAAAAAGTTAATGTTTAAAAAACTATTATAATGTGTTATTTTAATTATATAATTATGTATGGAAAATCTATTATATTTTTCTACTTTTATACTAGAATAATGGAAATTTAATTTGAAAAGAACATTTCTAACTCTTTATTGGGATCTTAATGGGATTGATTTCACTCATCCCTACATACACCATTCGGTGTATAAAACTCTTATGGTTTCCTCCCAGGTTCCTTAGTTTCAGTATTGGTTATGTTGGGAGATTTTATTATCAATGATGGTTTTCTTGTAATGTGGTTAGTTACCAATTGATCACATGGTGGTGGTGGCTATCAATTGATTTTGGTTTTATTTTAATTTTAGTATGATATTATATAAGTAATAATGATTATTATTATTCATTTTATGTGTTGTGGTATCTATTTTTTTTAGTGGGTTTTTTATTATGTTTATAATGTTCACTCTATTTTATTTGTTAATTTTATTTTCTTTATTATTTTTAATCGAGGGTGAAATATCTCACACCATATACTCTATTGATACTCGAGTACTTTTCACTATCATAGGACGATTTGGAATGCACCTCAAGCCTTTCCATGGGCCAGATCAAATTCCATATTCAAGGGTTACCTAGGATGGTTCATGATAGTTTCGAACACCGCCTTGAAATAAATATAGAGATTCTTTCCACTGTAACATATAAAAACTAGGTTTTATCCTTCCACCCTTTCTATTAAAATACTATTTTCTACCACATGCTTTAATATAAGTGTTAGGGGAAGTTATCATTTAAAATTTTTTTGTACCTCTTATTGTTTTCTAAAAATATGTTTTCATTTACAAAATTAAAACAATTATACAAATTTAATGAACTATTGATCTATTGATATTCAGAAACTATTTTATCCATGTATCATATTTTATGGTTAAATGGGTGACATGTATTGAGATTTCTATGTATTTATAAAACAAATTATGAGCATTAAATTTAATCATGTGTGTTCACTCCAAAATATGTATTTTGTATACTAAATATGAGGTGGATTTATTTTAGTTTTGATTTTATTGGTAATCCTTATTTTATATTTCTTTTTATTGAAATTATAAACCAATTTTGAAATTTGATTGATAAATGCGCCACGATCTTGTAAGCATCATTAATTTGTATTAGAATGTATTTATGGATGAGATAAATACTCAACAAATCTATTTTTTTCATTTTTGAGTAGTTTTCATTTTTTTACCTCAATTCTTTCTTTTAGTTATATTTCTCAATATTTATTTCCTCAAAAAAATTCCGTTGAATGATATAGTTTTTAATTTAAAATTGTTCAATTAAATTGGTTGTTTATGATTTGTGTTATACATTCAAATTACTCTTTCATTTGATGTATAAAATACACTTCTAATCCATGGATGGAATATTTTGTGTTTAATTTTTTTGGATGAATTGGTTTCAATTATGTTGAGTTAATATTTATTTCATAAACTATCTCATGCATTACAATTTTAAGAGTGTTGTTTAATTTACTTATGACTATTAATAATGGTAAGAAAATTTTCATTTGTGTGTGTATCTTACATGGAAGAAAAATATACTTTTTAAATAAATAACTGAATGTTATATTGGTTAAATTGAAGTAAAAATTTAGATTTAATCTACTTTTCAAAGTTGAAACCATTTATTTGAAATAGTTTCTTATGATATATTAATAATACATTTAAAACTAGTGTTATTTCATAGAGGTTAAACATATTTATCAGCTCCCAATTCATATAAAATAAATACATTCTTGTTGAGTAAGAAAACTATTTTTTAAATTCAATTAATTATTTTGGTTTGCTTGATGATTTTTATCATGATATTATGATTGGATAGGGTAATTGATAAAGAATAAAATGATTTTTATTTTTTCTAAAATTCATTGATTGTATCCCCTTATTTGATAATATTTCCTATTTCTTTATTATAATTTCATGAAATAGTGTTTTGGTTTGAAAATAGGGATTTGAACTTTTATGATTATTTTTAATGAGAAATAATTCATATAAATTGTAAATGTTTTTGAAGATTATTTTAATGTGTGTTTGGATATTAATTATATATTGATGTTTTGATTTAATGTTTTTCTTTATTGAAATATATTTTATGATGATTAATGATTAGTATATTTTTTTTGTTTTTAAATATATAAATGAATTTTTAATTAATTAAATCATGTTTACATATAATTGTACAAGTTATTTTTTTATGATAATAATATATTTTTTAGTTTGAAGTCACCCCCTGATTCTGCATATCACTATTTTTAAACTCAGACAATAACCTTAGAGTGTATTTTTAGGTCATTTATAACCAATGAAATTGATAGTGGTATATAAAAGGTGGCACATGAAATATGACATAGGTATGATAACATATAATGTTATCCAAACTCACCTAATGTTGACATAACATATGACTTTTGGCTATAAATAATGGGCCTTCAGACATCAAAAAATTTGGGCCTTCACTCATGTAATGTTTGAGATTATGAATAATTTAATAAATACCTCTAAACCTAGTTTAATGGGAGTTTTACTCCCTTAAAAAAGATCATTATCCCACATTGTTTCAATATATATATATAAGATGAACCTGAGCATGTTGCATGTCTTGAATACATTAGGGGGTTGTCATTGTTTTGGGGCCACTCGCAATTAGGGGATCCAATTAGAAAGGATGATTTTTCGGATCTTGTATCGACTTTCTAGGTTTTCTCTAGAAGTAACCAACCCAAGCAATACCTACTTCTAAAGTAGCCAACATGGAATGTACCCTGTGGATAAGAGTTACCCAAGGGTAGATGAATTTCATTAACCACCCTTGAATGTTTATTTTATAATTATATAAAATACAGGGCTCAAATCTTATAATTTTAATTTTGGTGTGTGATCCTTTGAAGTTTAATCAAGAGAAGAAATAATAGAACTGGACCTTTCTCCCATAGACTTATGAAATATTTCTAAACCATGTTATATCAATGTGTTTTCATTTTCCCTTTTATTTTGAGTTTATTTTTGTCACCAGGGTGTTCTGATGACCTAAAAAATTCCTATCTAAGCCATCTGGCTTGAAAGATCGAAGGTTCTGATATATTTTCTAGTGACCATAATTTTGAAGGTGTTCATAATTTTTTTGAGTGCATATCCCTTAAGATATCATCAATAAAATTCCAGCAGTGAAAACAAACTCTTAAATATATATGAAACTATGTAGGTTGAGGTAGTCAATGTTTTAGTCAACCTGATGGTGCTACAGTACCCCATTTCTGGAGAATATAATATTATTCTTGACACTAGTGACTTTTTGACGGGTCTTCTAGAAAAAATATTATTGATCCATCTCTGTTCCACCTCATTGGTCAATCTAGACCATTGAAATTTTTTTGGCTATATCTCAGTCAAAAAAAGTCTGTTTTCAATGATCTAGGAGTAAATTCTAATTATTTCAACCTTTCTAGAAACATCCATAAAATCATATTTTTAATATTCTCACCAAATCAATGCAATAAAATAATGGTAACATGATTAAACTCACCACTTTTTATTATTCCATCTAGAAACCCAAAAATGGAGGATCCTTTGTATATTAATGATATGTATAATCTAATAGTGTATGGCACTTTACCTATTGTAGTGAAGGAGGAGGAATCATCAACAGATGGTCAACCCTATGAGAATATGTTAACCAGTACTCTACCAGTTGATATTGAGTGGGTTGTTCTCAATAGGAAGTGAGATTACCAAATCAGATAGTGGAATGATAAGATTAACCTGCATAATTTTAACAATGAACATTTTGATTTCATTCTATAGAAAAAATTGGAAAAGATATGTGCGAGTAAAACCAGGAATAATTAATAAAACTTGATACGCCAACTTGTCAACATAAAATACAATGATAGGTCAATGTACCATAACACATGATCGAGATCTAAGGTATTGTTGATCAGTTAAATTCGAGGAAAATAATTATTGATTATGAGTTTCATGAACTATTGAGGATGAGATATTTAATAAATACATGGAACACACTACTTGTGTCGGACTTCAAGTCCAAATGGAACCCTCACTAAGGAAATAGTGATAAATAAAATACTGAATAAATAATCTATATAAATGATGATGGATGTACACCTGAATCAAAGTAATTTTTTACTAAAAGAAAAGGGAAAAAAATGGAAGGTAATAAGCATAGGAAGGGATACCCAAGACCAATGTCTATAAATAAGTAATCGATAAAAATATTGATGGGGAAATTACATGAAGTGACACTACTATAGAAAGCATGTACACTTCATCCGGTAGTGCAGGAGGTTAAAATAAGAACAATGTAATTGAGAATGTAAGACCGAAAATAATGATTCTTTATATGTTAATTAAGAGTCATTATTTTTCATGAAGATAATCATGTTAGTCTTGTAAGATAAGACTCAACATGGGTGATTGATTCGGGAACAACCTACCATGTCAACTCTTGAAGATATTTCTTCTCATCTTACGCTTCATGGAGTTTTACACATATGAATATGGGAAATAATGGTGCATCCAAGATAACTATAATTGGTAATATTTTTTTGGCGACTAATACTGAATGTGGGTTACTAATGAAGTATTTGAGGCATGTTCCTGATATTCACCTCAATAAGATATCCACTAGAATGAATAATGACGATGGATATGTTAATTACTTTGGTTATGGGAAATGGAATCATACCAAAGGTAACAAGGTAATTGAAAAGGGAATGAAATACACTATTATTTATCTCACAGATGCAAGACCATTTGGAGGAGAATTCAATACAACTAGAAAATATATTCTTACAAAAAATTTGGAATAAGAAGCTTGATCACATGAGCAAGAGTGGAATCATATTTCTCTTTGGGAAGGATATCTTTTTAGGACTAAAAGGTGAAAATTTTCATACTTGTGTTGATTTCATCATGGGAAAAAAACATGGAGTATCATTTCGTGGTTATTTTCCATCTATAAATGAAAATGGTTTATATTTGATTAACACTGATGTTTTCATGATGAGCACTAATTCAGTGGACAGTTATATTTATTTTGTTACCTTTATAGATGATCTTTATATAATATTTTGGGTCTTTTCATTGAAAACTAATGGTCAAGTGAAGGATATTTTCAAGAAATATAATGCGAAGGTGGAAAGAGAAATAGGTAGACGATTAAAGTGAATGTGGGTAGAAAATGGAGCTGAGTTTCGTGGTCTATTTTAAGAGTACTGTAGGAGTCTCGGAATCAGGTTTCAAAAATTAGTACCGAAGATGCCTCAGCATAATGGTGTGGATAGAAAACTTTTTGGGAGTTAGGTGTATTCTCTCAAATGAAATGCTTCCAATCACACTTTTGGGTGAGGAAACGAGGAATATAATTGATTTTATCATCTATTATCCATCAATTCCATTGAACTACGATGTTCCATTAAGGTTGGGGATATGTAAATATGTTTTATACAAACACTTGAGTGTATTTTTCAATGGGGAATTAGTTCACATCATAAAATATGAGTTGGTGAAGTTGGATGGGGAAGGAAAACAGAGTATCTTTTTGGGATATGATCATGAGGATTATAGATACTAATGTTGGGATCCTATCAGTAGGATGATCATCAGAAGAAGACATGTGGTGTTTCTTGAGGATTAGAAAATTGAGTATTTTTAGAAGAAAAAAATGAACAGAAGTTGGATTGTGAGGAAATTCTAGTCAATATGGAACTAATATCACCACCATCAATCCTCTCTTGTGGGATATAGATACATAACACTGATGATACATCACTATTAGTTGATATGTATCTATATAATGATATGTATCCATCATATGATATTTTGGAATAGATTCATCCTGAATAATAAAGGATGAGATCTTCTAGAGAATGAAAACTAAGTCATAGATACACACCACATGAGTATATGATGCTCACTGGTAGGGAGATCTAAATATTTTTGATGATACGAACAGGATTTAGTAGAATATGGAATAGAAAAAGGATATAAAATAGGAGATGAGATCCTTTTAAAAGATCTATAAATTTTTTTATTGGAGTTACCACAAAGAAATAAGGAACTCAAGAACAAGTTGGTGTATGAAATCAAAGGATAAGATGGCATCTAACAGTCATTCTATAGAACCAGAATGATTGTGAAGGTATATACTCAAAATAAAGGCATTTCATATGAAGAAATATTTTCTCTGGGGGTTAAAATTTATTCTATCAGAGTTGTTCTTGGTTTGGAATCTAGTCTGGTTATGATGGTTCGACAATTGGATGGAAAGATAGCATTCTTGAATGGTGACCTTGATAGGTAGATTTATATAAATAAACTAGAAGGATTTTATTTGGAAGGTAAATAAATATAGTATTAAAACATAATAAAATTTTATATATATGGAAATAGGCACCGAGGTAATGGTAAAATAAATTCAACTCATTCATGGAGAAAAATTTGTACAGGAATATGACTGATGATCAATACATTATCATCAAATAGTTTTCTGATGGTGATATTATTATATTGTTTTTATATATTTATTATATACTAATTATTGGTAGAGATACCACCATGATTGATTGGTTGAATAAAGAGATAAATAAGTCTTTTAAAATGAAGGACTTGGGAGATACTACATAGATTCTTGGTATGGTGATTACTCATGACATGAGGAATAAAAATATTTTTCTATCTTAGGAGTGATACATTAAAAAGGTTCCTAAAAGATTCAACATGTGTAAGGAGAAACCAGTTAAAAGTCCACTTGAAATTCATTTCAGGATCAAGATAAGACAGATTCCATTAATTGAGGAGGTTAAATTAGAGATGGAAAAAGTTCCTTATCTGTCAGTTGTATTCAGTCTTATGTATTCCATGGTGTGAAACAAACCATACACTACTCACATTGTCAGTGTTGTGAGTAGATTCATATAAATTCTTGTAAATAAGATTTGAAAAATGTTTAAATGAATATTGAGGTATCTATGAGGTATAAGTAGTCATTATTTATATTTTGGAAATGATAAACTAGTTTTAGAAAGATACACATATGAATACATGGTTATAGATGTAGACATGACGAAATTTATATCTGGGTTCCTGATATCATTTATTGGGGGAGAAATATCATGGAAATCAAGAATTTATATGTGTGTTGCCTTATCTACTACAATAGCAGAGTATATGACAGTCACTAAAGGATATATGATGATATTGTGAATGAAGAATTTTTTATAGGAGCTGGTAAAGATATTTGAGAATTATATTCTCTATTGTGATGGTTATTGAACTATTCATATTAAAAAGAACCCAAAATTTCATTCCAGTTCTAAACACACTGATGTGTGATATCACTGGATATTAAATTTGTTTTATGAATGATTGTTCAAAGTTTAGAGAACCCACACAAATGATAATGGGTAATACATTATGAAAAAAGTTCTATCGAAAGGGAAGCTATAAGCCTACAAGGAAATTGTGGGTCTAGATTCTACCTCAAATTGATCTCGAGGGGGAGATTAATGTGGGACACTCCCAATTAGGAGAGTCAATTATAGTGGATTATCTTGACAGTATTCTATTTTTTGGCATTATTTTCTATGGCATCAACCAACCCAAGAATCACCTATTTTTGAAGCATCCAACATGGAACAAAGATTCCAGAGAGGAGTTTCTCAAGTTTAGATTAAGTTTTCCAAACACCCATGGATGTTTATTTTTACCTTATATAAAATTCATGGATCATATCATATAATTTTAATTTTGTTGTGTTATCCTATGATGTTTTATTAAATTTAGAAACAATAGAATTGACCCATTTCTCTCGTAAACATAGAAAATATTTCTAAACCATGTTAAATCCCTAGGTTTTAATTTTCCATTCTATTTTGAGTTAGTTTTGATCACAAGAAAGTTTCTATTATGTTAGGGATGAATCTATTAGAAATATTGACATACTCCCTTGGTCATTTGATCACCACCATGTGAGAATCCATAGTCATCGAATGTCTAGAACATCGGGCATGATAATGAAGGGCTTTGGTTTCCCAAAGGCTCATTCAAACTCATTATTTTTTTGATATATTTCTTCACCGATGATGATAAAATTTTGTCAGATTAGGTGAGGATATTATGCATCACTACTTTGGTTGTGTAATGGAGGACCACTAATTTACTTCATCCAGTGTTACTAGATGTAAATAGTTTTTAGATCTCATGTTAACTTGAAGGATGATGTAAATGGTTTGAGTATTTCTAGTTCATTATTGCATATGCACTTATTCGCTTCTCTTCTCTCAGTTATTATCTAGATGGTTGTTGATTGGGGTTTTTTTTTGTATTGAAAAGAGGTTGGGGTTTTTCTAATGATGGATATGGGTTGATTTTCTAGTTCTCTTTTGATTCTGGGTTGATTTATAAGGTGTTCGTGGACAATCAAGTGAGTTGATAAAGATAATTTCTAAGATTTTGTTGTTGTGAGTGATTTTTAAATTTGAATTAATAGAGATATTTTTTGGTTGACCAAGTCACAAAAAACTTATAGTGTGCTATTTTTAAAAATGGAGCATCATCTAAAATTCTATAAAAGTCATACGGAAGGCAACAATGTTGTAGAGAGTTGGAAAATATATATATATTGAGAAAAAACAATAAGGGGTTTCTTCCGTTGTGGTAACCAAATTGTCAAAAAAGGTGTGTTGAAAATGGAGAACGAACAATCTATGATATAGAATGATGTAAATAATGGAATGTTGACAAGGCACAATTAATAATAAATGATGAGGTGTGAAGAGATGATGATTGTACAATGTATCAAAATATTTTGAGACATTGGGGATCAAGCGTCATATTCCAGTTCCCAAGATTGGCAGTACAATGAAATGGTATATTCATTGGTGTGTAAAAATTGTATTTGGGTGATAGAAAAATTCCCCTGGGTGTTGAAATAAAAAGTGTTCATGTGCATTGTAAATTTTTTTTCGGGTGATGTGTAAAATTACTTCAGGTGGAAAATACTTTGGTTGAATTTTCTATTGTTTTGTGACTTCCTCTTCTATAAATTCAGACTCCGAAAAAAAATATTGGTATCAAAGGAGGTCCATTGTTTCAATCTAGAATCTCTTGATGTAGAAAATGAGTCACATTAAGATGTTAATCATAGATTTGTACAGATAATTCCATAAATGGGTGTGATGAACTATGTCATGAACCACTCCCCCCAATGTATACCCCTCTAGGACCAACAATGTGGGAAGAGAGATAGTGACTGCATGATTCTCACCTTCAGTAGGCCCTTTTTTAGAAACTATCACTAAGAGTATAATAAACATACATATGGGAGGCATTTCCCCCTAAGAGAACATGTGGAAGATATTGATAATAAGGATACACTAATAAAAAAATGGAAATAAATATATATAAAGAAAACTCAAGTGAAGACATGCAATTCCAAAAAATATTGAAACAACTCGAGTGGAAACAAGAGGAACCAAAAGGTAAATATGATAACAATCACGATGCACCAAAAAATACTACAACAAAAAGATCTTGTAATATACATCCTTTTCCCCAAACATCTCTAGCTAAACTAAAAATAATTTTATATATGTGTAGGATGATCATAGATATATAACCAGTAAGATCCACCCTCGATCATATCATGCAAAAATACAAATAAAGCATTTTAAATCACAGTGAACAATAGTGAAAATTACTCATCACTTAAATAGCAATAATATGTTCCCAGCCTCACCATGGATAACTCTCACCAATGATAACATATAATAGATAATATAATATAATAATAAAACATCAAGGGTACCTAACTCCTGCTTCCCCGCTAGCTTTCCACTCTACCCCAACGTCACACGTCATGATCCATCTCTCTCCAAAATACGACATCGTTAAGACACCTAGGCTATGAATCACAACATGCACCTCATGCATTAGATCACCACATCATCTAATTATCCCATATCACACCACCATTTATAGTAACAAAGTATTTTTTTTGGATCCACAAAAGATTATAGGATAAGTATCATTCATCTAGTATTATACCTCAAGCCATTACATCACATACACCGAATAAGGAACCAGAAGCCATTATAGCTTATACATGTCATATAAATAATAATAATTCGGATAATATATATAGTAATAAATTTGTTGGAAATGACAAAAATTTATCATATCCATCTATAAAACTATATGGTAAAAGTAACCATCGTGAATACCAGGATAAGTAACTACCTATATAATAGAACGGTACTAGAGGGGGTAGTCAACCATCCATCCTCCAACCATAATGTTGGGGAAAACACCATCCTAGAGTCCACTGGGTGGAAATATCCCTAACTAACATGGGTGGTGCATCATATGAAATCATATAATATAAAAGATATAATATATCTCACAACCACATTGTGGACATAAACTAGTCTTAGACTCAGCTACAGTTATTATCAATCAGTCTAGTAGTTGTCATTGCTAAGACCAGATATCCTATAATCAGAAAATATTAAGAGGTACATTAGATTTATTATTTTACTTTTTTATCATTTCCTTCCATTAATTAATAAAATAGCTATTAATTAACCATGAACATTATTCCATGTTACATTACATTAATTATCATAGTAAAGTTCATTCCCTCTAGGGGTAATCCAAACCGATTGAGCGATATATCAATATTATTTTCTTTTCATCATTTTTATTCCATAAACACTAACCCCATGGGATATGAATTATTTATTCATTATTATAATAATTAAATAATCCATGTAATCTAGGAAAATCATTATAATATACCACCAAGAGGAAAAATTCAACCAAGCACACCCTACCCCCTCAAGCAGTGGGGAATGGAATATAGAAAAAATATGAAACTCATCCATTGATGATTAACATATTCATAAGTGACCATTCTACGTAAAATAATCACATAAATGGGTATGCACATATTTAACCCATTCTACAATCCCTTGATTCATTCCTGATACCCATATGCATATCTCGATGCATCTCTCCATCTCGGGAATCAACTACAGCCACATCATTCGGGCCTCCCTACACAAATATCACTTCACCCATTCTAGAATCATATCACATATAGTACTCCCCACACCACATCACATTTTAAAGAGAGTATCACATCTAGATCACATCAAAAATATAGAATAAAATAAACAATAAATATGGAAATCTAGGCCCCAAAACAAGTCCACTAGAATTCACACATAAACGAGCTCTCACAGATGAAAAATCATGGTTCTCATCATTCATAAATAGATGAGAAAAATAGACCCTATAAATTATATTTAACACACATAAAATTATTATTACATATAAAATTAACTTATTCATTATTCATAGGTTCCATGTACGGGCAACCTAGGGCTTAAAACTATAACAATCTATAAAAAACTAAACATTCATTTTTCATTAAAACTAGTTTCATGAAAATATGAGAAGTACCATTCTCATTTAACTTGAATTTAATTTATTTTCAACCAAAATAATTATCATACTTCAGAATATTTATCAATTATTTCCACACATGGAAGATCACATTTAATTTTACTAGAATTTTTCATCTGTTTGATCATCAAAAAATTACAACAAATGGCAGATTATAAAAAATTCAATTATTTAATTATTATTTACCCAATTAATTAAAAAATAGTTCTTGATTTACCTTAGTTAAAAATTCCAACATGTTTCTCTATGAATAAGAACATGCTAACAAAGCTTATCCTATGTATCACAGTATATTAAAAATTAAGTGGCTTCCCTCTATAACAACATAAAATGTCAACATCATCATGTGATTGATAACCAATTTTTTTAATCTAGTTAAATTATTATTAGTTTAATTGAAATACCATAAAAATAGATAAATCATTCTTAATTTATTATTTCATATAAATAAAATAACAGAAGAAACAAATCATCTAACTTAAATGCATCAATATTCTTCCAACAAAAATGGACCAACACTGTAGATCACTACAGATAAAATAAGGGAAGAAAAGGATCGATACCCATTATAGTAATCCAAATATGTTAAAGGGGTAGATAATTTACTACCTAGAATCCAGAGACTCTATTGTATTTAAAGAAAAACTGGAGGTGTTACACATTTTATTAGTGTGTTTCACAAGAAATTTACATGGAGTGTAACCCTTACAAGTTGTTTAAATTTCAGGATTCAAGTTTCACTGAAACACATTACCATGAAGCATTTAATCCCAAATATTTATACACTATGAAGTTCACCATGAACCATCCTTAATAAGTAGTGAAATTCATATACATTCAATGAAAACCCATTACACATTTTTTATTCTCCCAGCTATGAGATTTTTAGTAGCAAACACCTCCATAATCACTACAAGCCTCCTTTGAGATCTAAAAGACTTAGAAACACACAAAGGGTTAGAAAACAAGGATCCATGACCTTACATTAGATGCATCTAAAACAATTCTCTTCGTTAATAATTTAAAACCAAACAAGAGAAAAAATGGGGTTATCTTAATAACAAACCCATGACATACTTCTCAAAGAACTCACTATCAAAGGAGCTCAACCACCTCATATAAGGGAAAAATAACAATATCAGGAAATAGAAATAACTAGATCCTAAACACTCACTTGAAGGAGATATCTCTCAAATTTGAGTCAAGACACAATAAGAAATAATACAATCCAATCTCATAAACTAGAAAGGTTAACATCTATAAGAAAACAATGTTAAAAGAGAAGAGATAATCCTCAAAATATTGTGTTATAGAGTGCATATATATGAATAAAATTCCTAGGTACTATACTCAATTACACTATGGTATCAGAAGACATGAACCAAGGTAATATAACACCCACACAATACCTTCTCTTAATTGTCCTAGATCTCCACAGGCCACTCCTCGAAGGTCGCATCATCATTAAAATTAATCTCATCATAATCGATGACATGAGAGTCATCATGAATATAACGAAAGAGTTATGAAATGTAAAAAAAAATGAATCCATATAATATATGGGGGATTTTTTATCCAATAATCTATGGATTTAACATGATCTATCAACTCAGATGAACCAACGAACCAAAAATAAAACTTACTCCCATGACCAAACCTTCACTACCCATGCCAAGGAGTCACCTTCATGAATAAATAACCTCCAACGTCGAACTCCAAAGGACTCCTCCTATGATAATTATTGGATTTTTAATGATCCTGTACTACCGTCATCCTCTCATGAATTACCTAAACCATTTTTGTCATATTTTGTACCGGTTCATTTTAAATAATTACTGCATCTCTGACCCTAGTCTAGAAAAATGAATAATAGAAAGTTCATCCATAAAAAACATAAAATGGTTTAATACCAATATTAGAGTGGAGAATATTATTTTAAGATAACTTGACCAAGGGTAGGTGGCTCATACATGAACCTCCAAAATCTAAGACATAAGATAGAAACATGTCTACATGAGTATGGATGGTCCGCTTTGTCTAGATATCTATCTATAGATGGAACGTAGTGTTAAGGAATAAATGAGATCCAAAATCATCATGGAGACCTTTCCAAACCCTATAGGTAAAGAAGGTATACCAATCAGAGATGATAATCATCGGGGATCCATGTAGTCACACCACCTCCTCCAGATTTTTCCTCTATAAAACATTCACTAAGCATGACTCTTTGATCACTATAATGTGTGATGATTTTATCAAACAATCCACTATCACTCATATAACATCATATCATCACTGATCTCAAGGTAAACTAGTAATGAATTCCATAATGACATCCCCCAACTTAAAATTGGGAAAATCTAATTGTTAGAGAAAACCACTTAGAACATGGTGTTTGGCCTTCACATTATGGCTGACCAAATATCGAGAAACAAACTCTGCACCTGAATGCTTTAACCTTAGCCACAAAAATTGACCTCTTAAGTCTTGGTACATTTTTTTACATTTGTATGTACCACCAATGATGAAATATGTAACCCATAGAGAATCATCTCATGCATCATAGAAGGAATAAACATATTCCCCCAAAATAACACCCAGTGTTGTCCATCCTCAGAACAACCATAAAGGGAATCACAAAAAAAAACTCGATCTCTCTGGACCTCCACCTCAGAATCCCCCAACTAGGACTCCTCCACCTGCACCAAAAAATATTACTTCACTATCATATAGAAAATAAAAACTCTATCTACAACCAATCCCTTATATAGATGCATCATAGAGAGTTCTTCCATCACTCTCTAGTAATCTAAAAATTTTTGCACGATGTCACTACATGAATTTCTACTCAGTGCATGATCTATAAAAATTCTCTTACCAAATGTATACGAAATATTCAAGTCATTTTATTTCAACAATTCCCTTTATTTACACTAATGAAAATTCATATAAAAGTGGGATAAGACATACCATATGCTCTTATGATCTATGAAAACTATAAAACTCTCATCAATGAGGTAATTCCACCACAAGTTCAAATAAAACACAACTAAAATCAACTCAAGATCAACGGGTGGAATATCCACACTCATGGGGAAATAACTACTAAGACACATAATAAATAACAAATATCTACTATATCAAAACACAACATAACCTAATATATAAATCAACACAAAGAAATACTTCTAGTTAAACTTTTTCGGCTAGAAAAAAAGGACAAGAGCACTGAAAAACATATTCTTCAGGTACATAAATTTTTTTTGACACTGGTCAGTCCACAAGAACACATGATCCTTATGGTAATGGATTTCAAAGGAGTCAAAAACAAATAAAAATCCGCTAAGAACCTCTTGTAATAGCCTATAATCCCAAGGAAACAAGACACCTCTTCCACTATCTTGGTGGCTACCCAAGACACAACTACCTCTATATTTTTTAGGATCTATAGATACTCCCGTCTAGGATAAATCATTCCCTAGGAAATGAACATCATGATCCTAGAACTAACACTTCAACAAATTATTCAACAATTTCTCATGATGAAGGACACCAAAAATGATATGTAGAGTCTCTACATACTCCTCCTCAGACATGAAGTACACATGGATTTTACCAATGAAAACCATCATGAAATTATCTAGGAACTCTCTTAATATTCTGTATATCAACCCAATGAAAATGAATAGATTATTAGTCACAAAGAATGATATCAGAACGAACTCATAATTCCTGTAATGATAACAGAAATAGGTCTTTTGGATATCCTTATCATTCACCCATATATAGTGATATATTAAACATAAAAAAATTCAAGATAAAACTTTATCCATTAAATTTATCAAATATATCACCAATATTTGGAACAAGATAGAGGTTCATTGAAATCACCTAGTTTAATATTCAATAATTGATACAAATCACTAAACCTCCATGAGCCATATTTACGTACAAAACTGTTGCACCCCAATGTGAAACACATTTTCAAAATAAACATGATATAATAGATAATAAATCTATACACCCATATTTCACAACATAGATGGCATAATCCTGTATGGAGGAATCGAGATAGGATACACGCTTGGTTATTTCTTGATCCCAAACTCGATCTCCCATCGAGGGGGTAATAGTATAACTTCCTCTAGAAAGACATTAGGGTAGTATTCCATTACCCAGGGAAACATTAACTCCTAAACCTTTGACAAGATAAATATCAACTTGTTCATCAAAGAATAAATGGATGAAACACACCTCTAACCCATATGAGGGTTTTTCTCCCCAATAAACACCACTAGCTCTCCATCCTCATCATAAAATACAACCTACCTCATTAATCATACCATGATATCCTAAACCAAATAAAACCAATTCATGATGATAATGATGTCACATGGATGTATACATAAACATAGGATATCTTCCCAAGGTAGGTGCTTCCACAACACTATGTCACCGTCTCTACATACTTCATACAAGTCATATCAACATCAAAATAGCGTAGTCAATGCCAAGGGAACTATATGCTCTCTCTACCTCATGTCCCAAATCATGGTTGAGGGTAGGTGATATAATGTAGTGTGTTTCTCTTGAATCAAACAAATCATGCACACATGTAAAAAACATGTAATGGGTAACTCAAATGAAATTTATCTTTCCTTGATATGGAAACACTAAAGCATGAAACTGACCAAAACCTTCTCCACTACCTCTCTGAACCTAATGATGATCATGTCCATGATCATAGTATACTCTTAGAGGATTAGAATAATCTCTGGTATGTACTCTACCTACCCCATATCCACATTAATAATCTAAAATTAGATCACCCCATTGTTGTTGAGTCGACTAAAATTTTTTCCAATAGTAACCTGAAGTGGAACACATAGAAAACACTGACTACAAAAAAGGTCAAGAACTATCACCATTTATTACCTCATCCTACACAAGAAACACTCATGTATGATTCCACAGAATAGGTATAAGAACCACCACCCCCATATAAACAAGATGATTAGGAATATGACTTAGAACTGGTTGACTAAAAACTCTTATGTACTGAAAACTAGGAACCTCAGACCATAACTTTTCTGCATGGGGAATCCTGAAGAGTACCCTTTCATGATTAACCAGTTTTGGTCACATTTCTCTCAATAGCATCTACTCTCTCTATCACCTTGAGATACAAATTCATCCTAAACTGGGTGTCTTGTAAATGGATATATAGATGCAAACCTCCTCTAAATGCCTCACCCTAGCCTCCTTATCGATTAATAGGTTTGATGCATATCAAAAAAGGGACCTAAAATAAATCCCGAACTCACACACACTAGAACTCTACATATGAAGGGTAAAAAGCTCTTGGTGACTGGATTCCTTCAAGGTAAAAGAAATACACTCATCTTATAACTAGTATCAATACATTTACTAGGAAATTTATAACTCTTTATTATCCCTGGAGAAGAATAACCACCACTTTCTTGCTACTCCATACAATATATTCAAAGAAAATGAAACCCAATGCTCCATCTGAGAACAGATCAAACTGAAAGTTTTCTCAACCTCCTCCAACAATTATTCTATGAATAAATCTGAAATGAATCCCTCACACTTTTATCGACTCCAGTGATGAAACTAAATGATTTTCCTCCTCCAAGCACTGTTTACATTGACCTCTACTCTATGTTGATCTTCTGGAAGATTCTACATAATATATTTTGAATGAACCCAATGAGGGCATCGACCAGGAGCCTAGATTTTAAAAAAAATACTATTAGATCTCATAGAAAATAGAAAATAGAAAATAGAAAATAGAATATTAATTGATTAATTATTTTTTATCTTAATAATGTTTTTACCTATCTAACAGTCTATGCATTTCAAACACAAGTGTAGGGAAGAATAATGAATGATTCTTTTTTAGGCCTCTACCTTGTAACCAATATCAATTAATTAATTAGACTTGGTAAACATAAAGTAAAATTCATCTGATCACAGGTGGGATTAAATACTCATGAATCATCCAATATCCCATGTTTACATCACTTAAAAAACATAGCTAAAACTATTTCCCTTCAATCTCATGCAACCTCACCTGTGTCTAACGCCAAACTCTATCCAGTACCTTAACCTTACCCTTTTATACCAATATTTTAAGACACCTCTACCCATGGTGTACCCATACTAGGCTAGAAATGAGGGAATAGAGGTGGATACTACTAGAGTCCTACCAACAGTAGGCCCCAAGTTGGAAAATGGCACTAAGGGTATAATAAACATATATATGGGAGGCATTTCCCTTGAAGATAACATGAAAAAGAGAGAGATAATAAAGATACACCAATCAAAACCTTCTTAGAAATATGTGTGTGTGTGTGTGTGTGTCCCAAGTGAAAATAGGCAATGCCATTACAGAACTAAAATAACTTGAAGGGAAACTACATGTACCAAAAGGTAAATATAGCAGTGACCAAAATTCCCAAACATCTCCTACATAACAACAATCTATGATTATCCAAAACAATATTCAACCTTCTATGGATTACCTAAAAATAGTTTATACATATGTAGAGTTTTCATAACATTATACTTATTAGGATCCTCCCCATAGTGTCTCATGAAAATGATAAAGAAAGCATGCTAAAGCACAGTGAACAAAAGTGAAACTAAATCATCACATAAGTAGGTATAATAAGTTCCAAAACTCACAATAGCTAAATCAAACAAAGTATTACATATAAAAGATCATATAATATAATAATAAAATATCATGGGTACCTCACTCCCACTTCCCCTCTAGTATTTTTATCTTCCTAAATGTTGCACATCATGGTCCATCCCTCTCCAAAATAGGCAAGCACAAAGACACTAAGGAAGGGCATCACAACATGCACCTAATGCATCCCATCATAAAATATAATTTCAACATATATATTAACCAAGTAGTTTTCTGTATCCATCATTACTAATTTTACATATATCATACATAGGGTATTATATCTCAAACCATACTACTCAAACACTGAGTAAGGAACCACAAGACAATATAACCTTTAGACGTAATACTTGTAATAATCCTTGGGATACTGTATATGGTAATACTGGTTGTAAAATAACCACAATATTTCAAATTACTCTATACACCTAAATGAAATAAATAACCACTATTCATACCAGCAGAAGTAACTACCAAGAGAAAAGAACATGGCTAGAGGGGGTAGTTATCCATCCATACATCCGTTAGGATATTTGGGAAAACACCCTCCCAGAGTCCAATGGGTGTCACTCTCCCTAATCTACATGGTTACGACATCATATGAAATCATATAATATACATGATATAATATTTCTCATAACCACTCTATGGGGATAACCTAGTCTTAGGATCAACTGCATCTAATGTTGCTCAGACTGCCAGCTTCCACTGCAAAGACCCAATTTCCTAAAAGAACATAGTCTTTTAAAAGATCTATATTAGATTAATTAATTTATATTTTATCATTTACTTCTATTAATTAATTCATTATCCATTACTTAACCATTAACATTATTCCACATTACATTACATTAATTATCCAAGTAAGGTCCATGCCCTCTAGACATAATCCAAATCGATTCCACAGTTTATCATGATTATTATCATTTCATCATTTCCATTCCATCAACACAAACCCCATGGGTTAAGAATTATTTATTCATTATTAGCATCATTACATTATCTATGTACTCTAATAAAACCATCCTAATTTATTACCAAGAGGAAACATGAAACCAAACACAACTGGTTGCCTCTAGTAGTAGGGAAATTGATGCAGATGAAATAATAAAATCAAACATCATCCATTAGATAGATTCATAAGTGAGCATCCTAGATCTCAGTATCAGATCAATGGGTAACCCCAACTTCAACTCATTCCATCATCTCCAGTGTCATCCTTAACACTCACATGCATATCCTCATACATCTCACCATCACAAGCATCAACTGCTGCCATATCATCTCTGCCTCTTCACCCACATATCACATCATCCATCACAAAATCATATCACATCCATGACACCCACCACATATCAAGAAAATCTCAAATCTAGATAAAATTGAAAAAGAAGTAGGAAACAAACAAGCAAGAGGGAAATCAAGGCTCCATAATATGGCCTCCATCATTCACACATAAACAATATCTCACGAATCCAAAATCAAGATGATTGTTCTTCTCAAGGATAATGGAAATGTAGGCACTATAAATTATCTTTACTATAAAATGTGTTCTTATTCCATCTTTAATTAATTTATTCATTATTCACAGGTTCAACTATGGTAAATCTAAAGAATCAAGATATAACATGCTATCAAAAACTAGACATGATCTTAGCTTTAAAACCAATTTCATCAAACTGTGAGAATTACCATTATCATTTAACATGCCTTTAATTTATTATCAACGAAAAGAATTATCATGATTCACATTCTTTATAAATTATATTAACACATAGAAGATCATATTTAATAGTACTTGGGCATTGTATCAACTTGATTGCTATCAAATTATAGCAAACACCGTATTACAAACATGCATATTCTTTTACAATTAATTATAAATTAATTCTGGATTTACATTCAATACCAATTTCAATATTCTACTCCAATAAGAAGAATATTATAACAAATAATTACCAAAATATATCACTATATTGAAAATAAACTGGAAACCCTCTATAGCGGTATAAATCATCGACGTCAACATGTGATTACTAACCAATCTATTTAATATAATTCAATAATTATAATATTAATTACATTACCATCAAAAGTTATAAATAATTCCCAATTTACTGTTTAATGTTAATAAAATAATAGAAGAAAAAAACCCTACCTTAAAGGCGTCAACATTCTCTACATTAGAATGGACCAAAATTGTCGATCTTGGTCACCTCTCCTGCAAAAAATCAGCATCCCTCCATGGAAATCATAGAACAACCACACCAACAAAAAAACAAGAAAACCCAATTAGAAACATGAGAGAAAAACCACCATCACATGGAAAGATGAAATATTAGAAAATGAGGCTGGTCAGGGAGAAACCTCTAGGAAAACAATGAATTAATGAACCATGCATCACCACAGGTCAAAGATGGGTATCTAATGATAAATCCCCAGAGTAGGAATCAAAAAATGATGAATAGAGGGATACTATATCACCAATAATATAAAGATTTCATAGGTTTTGGGGAAAACCCAAAGGTGTTGTACCTTTTATAACCATGTTGTATTAGAAATTTACATGGCATGCAACCCTTAAACATCCTGTCAATGCTGGGATTCAAATTTCACTAAAACTAATGTTACCTCAAAGAATTTAATTCGGAATATTTTCACATCATGAAGATATAAATGAATCATTCATAACAAGACATTAACAGTACATACATGATGTGATAACCAATTACACATCTTATATTCTCCCAGCTTCAAATGTTTTAGTATCCAACACCTATAGACTCATTATAAGCCTCCTTTGAACTTCATAAGCCTTGGAAACATGAAAAGGGTTTGATTACATATATCCAAGACCTTAAAAACCATTATAGTGTCTCCATGGATGATCTGATGTTCATAGAGATCTAACTAAGGTGGATTTGATGTGACAAATTTGATCATGGCAGAGTTGATGGGGGAGGATTCAGATGATCACTATTGAGATGATGGTGGGGATGGCATTGACATATTAAAAATTTAAATTATGTTGGAGATTCTTGGGAGATATTTTATATTTTTAATTTTTTGGGATATATTTTCTATTTAATGAGTCTTGAAAAAAATAATTAGTCTTCTATTTTAAAATATGCAGTACTATAATACCTTTTATAAAATATTGGAAGATTGAAAATATATCCAGAGAGCTAGAGAATATATAACAATCAAGGAAGAACCAGAAGGGGTGATGCCTTTGTGGTATCCCAATTGTCAAAATTGGTTAGTTTATAATAGAAAATGAAATGATGATGGTTGTGAATGATCGTGTTGATAGATTGTTGACAATTTTGAATAAATAATCAATTATGGATTGGAAAGATATGATGATTGTTCCATGAATCAAAAGTATTTCTGGATGAAGAGATCTATCTGTGTGTTCTGGTTTCCAAGATCATAGCCACAACAAAATGGTATTTTTATGGGTGTGTCAAAAATTACTTTGGGTGAGGTAAAAATTCCAATGAGTTTTCAGATGGAAATACTTCATGTGTATTTTAAAATTCCTTTAGTTGATGTTTAAAATTTCTTTGGGTGGTAAAATACATTTAGTGAATTTTATGTTCTTTTTAATGGATTCTACTATAGTATTGGGCTCCACCCAAGTATCTGGTTCATTAATTTTTGTAGATCAGGGAAGCATGGTTCACTATTTGGATGAAATCATTCATACTCGCAATCTCAGATGGGGGGGTGGCTGCTAGATTTCTTTCATAACATTACTAGAGTTAATATGATTTGAAGGATCGATCCTATTTTCACAGATCTAGTGTCTTGGATTTTGTTTTGTATGTATAATGTTAGATTTTGATCTAAGTATTGGATTTAGTTTATTGATGTTTAGTTGCTTGAGATGAAGTTCACTTGACCTGAATCTAGAGCTAGTTTATGGTTGAAGGCATTTTTTTGAATCTGGATTTGAAGCCTTATTTATTTTGTACTCCTACGAAATTGAAGAACTGAGTTGAAGTAGTTTGGTTTGTATGTGAACCAGTTTTGGATATGAGATGTCTAGGAAGTTATCTATGTTGAATTAAATTCATTCAAGTAGATATTGAGGCTGGAAAAAGGACAAGTGATTCATCCAGATGGGGTCGCAATTAGAAGCACATGTAAGGGGTTTTTCTATTTGAGATGGAATGTTGTAGCTACAGTAGTTGTACTGGATGTCAAAAGTATGGGAAGGAATATGGGACCCATGTCACCTATTAGTCATGGTGAAATATAGTTGTTGTTTTTTAAAGTAATTAAGTCTATAAATTATGAGACAAGAAAAAACTATGTAATTTTGGGGTTGGAGAGAAATCTCTCTCACTTCATAATATCTGACTTCTCCAATGTTTCTTCGAAAGGCTTCATTGGATATGAAGGTGTTTAGGATTTATAAAATAGAAATGTATAGATAAAAACTATGTGGGTGAACCTATTTGAACTCCCTAGTGAACTTTTTTTATTCATTTATTTTAATTTCTTCTAATTATTTCTCTATAATTTTTCATATTTTTTAATGTTGATTAATGTTGAGTTCTAATAATATTCCGTTTACATAATTTATTTTCATCATTTGATCAACTCAATCATATATGATGAAATTATCTTGTTTTTTAGAATTATCATGTTAATTCAACATGGGTGAGTGAAAATAAAATGTGATTATTGTTAAAAAATTTCAACTCTTGATTAAGAGATTAGATCACAATGATTACTCATCCTTGTACTTAAATTTGGTGATTGTTGAATTCAGAGACTAACTCTGATTGAAATAAAGTAATCCATAGGGTTTTAAATAGTATATTTTCTATATATTTTAAAATTTTATGTTTATGGTTTATGATCAAGTGATTTGATTTGAAAGTTCAGCTAAAAGAACACCTTATGCATTGAATAAGCAAGGACCTAGGAGTATCAATAAGGAATATATAGAATCCTCTTAAATTTTTTCATTTAAAATGTTTCAAAATCTATTTTCGAATTTAATTTTCTTTCTTATTTTCTTCCAAACATTGTTTCATAAAAAATATTTTTCTATTATTTAAAAATTTATAAAAATAAACATTAAAAAAGATTCTTTGTAACCTCACTACAAAAAAACCTAGGGTTTTCTATACAGCATTACTTAGGAGATAAAATGTAAGAAATATTAAGTAACAAAAACTCTCTATTAATATATATTTTCTTAGTGATATTTTTGTATGAGGTATATTCGGTGGGTAAAATATTTATAATCATTCAATTTTTCTCTTCTTTATACACTTGGATAGGGAAATTTGGGTGTTAATTGCCTTAGTAAGATGGATTAACCTCAAATAGTACATATAGTGAAGTAAGAATAGTGATTGATTTAATTTATATTATAGCTCTATCTAGATATCTATGAGGATATAAATAACATATATTTTCTAAATATTGCATCATTAGTTATAAATTTGTTATAAAAAGATCAAAACCTACTATCATGATTTATCATCATTTGAGAGACTTGATGAAGGGGATATCCTCAAAGGATGGTCTCAAGATCTTAATTATATCATTTCTCCATGGAATAACCAACATATATAAATAGGTTATGAGGGAATAAAATTATTCTCAATGTTTAATTAAACCTGGTATATCTAAAATTTATCATGATATTTACATCTAGTTTTGGTGGCGTTGTATAAATTGAAATATAATTTGTTTTGTTACATTATGTGTCACTAGTTAACAAGTGTAAATGGAAAAATAATGACTTATAAGTTAATTTCATCCACTCTATATATGTTTTTGTATGTATGGTGATATCATGATGTATTTTTTGAGGACCATGCCTCTATCATTTATCGAACAAGATGTAGTTTGGATGAATATTGACCACCTAACCAATAAAACTAATTTATTTTCTATTACAGATTCATCTTTAATATATTAGTTAGGTAAATTGTGTTTACAAGAGATAAATAATCATCACAAGTAATAATAGATTATTTTTTTACCAGGACCCAAGGTTTACTAATAGATTTTTCAAGAGTTGCAGTGATCTGTTGGTACTCATGAAATACCATTATCAACATATCACCCTTTTTCCAATGACCAATAAGCACACATAATTCTCATACTAGTGGATATTCTTAGAACAAAATATGTTTTTTAATAATATATCACTTTTTATATTTATTAATATCCACAATTATAAATATTTTTATTTATAATTTATTCACATATATATGTTTATATGATGTCTCAAATGATATTGTATAATCAATTAGAAACCAATTTGGTAAATGGATGGAATGTGATAATAAATGAAATAAAATAATAATAATAATAGTTGAACATGAAAACATTTATTAATAAGGTAAATATTAATATGATTTTATTATCCGGGAGGGTAGAATATGCTCAATGGGAGTCAGATTTAAGTTAAGATATTTTTTTTTTAAACTTTTAATTTAAATATATTGATGTTTTATTTTAAAATATATCTCTTCCATATTCATATTCCCTATTTTATATTATAAAGGTTATTATATATACTTTTATGATTACTTAATGTCATTTTATATTTATATCAACTACATTTAAAGGATAAAATAAATCTCTTTTCACATTTTATTTATGATTAATTATTTATAAAAGTGTGAAAAGAGTATCTTTTTTTATGTTTTCTTCATGAATTTTTTTCCTACTTTTATATCCATTTACCTTAAAGAAGATTAAATTTCAATGAATCCATGGTTTCACAAATAAATTTTATTCCCATTGTTTTGTAAATTTTTCATTTTTAAAAAAGTTATTAGAAATGTAAAATTTATTTCTTCTTAATTTTATTGGTTAAATATAATATTTGTTCTGATGTGTTTAAAATTATGTTTTGATGATTCTTACTCATGAAATGGTAAATAGAAATATCATATGTGTTTTATTTATATAATGGTTTTTGGACATTATAAATGGTGATGGATTAGTCAGATATGGATCTTCAATCGATTAGATAATGAATTAGTGTTTTTGATCACAACCAGCTTCTAGTTAAACCATCAAATGTAACTCCACCAGAACTTTATGTTTAGAAGAAATAACTCCATAATGAACCCAACACACAACATTCGGAACTTGGGAGAACAATCACCCAAGTCACTTCATGATAACATAAATCATTCATAATAACACTAAAAAGTTTATCATAAATAGTTATTGGAAGAAGAAAAAGAAAGGAAAAGAACAATACAAAGAGATTAAATGGTTCATGCTTTCTCCCTAATCCATAGGGGGGTGATTCTTCAATTTATTCAATGTATCGAAAGAATTATTAAAATGAACTTAATTTTGATAATCTTTTAGAAGTTGTTTTTTCAAAATAGATCCACCATTCCATATATAAAAGTTTCCTTTATGTGCTTCCAGTTAGAACCACCATTCTATCCGTAAAGATGGAAGTCCAGTAACACTGAAATCTGTAGAGGATCCCTTCATCTGGTCAAAGTGATATTTCACATTAATATTCTCAGTTGGTCGACTGTTTCCCTTATAAAGATATTGAAAATATGATATCCTTTATATTTACTAATGAATGATTTTCTAATGGTATGACCCTTCCACCAGCCTATATCTTCTAATGAACTGGTTAATTAGTACTCTATCATCGTCCCCCCAATCTCAACTCATTTGTTGGAAATAGGGTTACCAAATTTTCTCCTTCTGGTGAAATGATGATCACACCTCAAAAATCACCCACTTGAGATTCATTTTATTTTTGTGAAAAGTACTTTTTTTAGAAACCATACAGGTTTTCTTCTTTGATTTCATAAAGCATCTACATTGTTCTCTTCCATACCTTCATTTTGGTAAACCTAAACAAACCGAGGGACACCATCACATCAACACTTCCGGATCTCTATTTTTTGTCAATATTTTTATGCCAAAGGTAAACACATACACATAGTTCTATTCTATTAATCTGAATCTCCACCAAATTAAGATTCTGAAAAACATATCAAGGACTCATTATTTCTAAAAAAAAATTCTAGTCATCAAGACATTTCAAGTATTGAAGTATCTACTTCAAAACATCCTGGTGTTTTATTATGGGGTTTGACATGAACCTACTGAAAACTCTCATTGCATGTAAAATGTAATTATTAGTGAAACCTATATCATATATCAAACTTCTGATAATTGGTGTATATGGAACTAAGAAATCCCATGGATTTGTGGCATTGTTTGAGGAAGAATTATGATACCATGGCTTGTTGGTGAGTTTGGGTTCTTTTATTTGTTTAAAAAAATATTTTAAGGTGCTCACTAGTTATAAGTGTTATTTATTTGGAATGTATAATGTATATATCATTGAAGATAGATTCATGAAGCTAGAAAGTGGTATTTTAGTTAGCTAAGTGTTTTTATGATGTAGAAAATGGTTTCAATACATGAAACAAGATTTTACATCATAATGTTTTCTTGGTATTTTATAGAAGGAATCTATATAAATTTTTCATGTTATAAACTTGAATTCATGATGTGATTAATTTCAAGGTAAATTTAAGGATTTTTTTAGGTTTCTGTTCAATGTCAGTTCACATCATGAATTATTAATTAATTCCATTAATTATTGCAAGCCATAAAAATTCAAACCCTGAAGATAATTCACATGTTCTAGGGAAAATTATTTATTTTATTAAAAAAAAGATTCATGAAATCATAACTACATTTATAGAGTGAATTTATTTATTTTAGTTTTAGGAAGAAGTTTTTCATACCATTATATATGGGATTTATTTTTATTAATAACCATTTTAATTCATCAAGAAACATGGAAATATTTGGTGAAGGAAAACATGAGTAGATTTAATCTAGACCATTATTTCTAGGTTAAATAGTTGGTGGGGACTTTTTTAATTGTGAAGAAGTTTGTTTCAATTGTTAAGAGGGTTTATTCTACCATGAAAAATATAAGTAGTTGAAGAATGGTATAAATCCAAGGTTGGATATTTAGTGATCATCATTTGAGGAATCTTATGGTTTCAAAAGATTTGAATTGAGTATGATATTATTTTTGGAATGAAATTAAATTCTACACTATGGATGGTTATTTATTTCGTATTCTAGAGGTTCGTGGAGGCATACTTGTATATATATATTTCCAATAAAACCTGACTTATTTTGTGACCTTCTTCATTGGGTACTGATAAAATTTTTATTATAGTGTGATACTGTGGTGTTAGGAGTGACTCTGGATGTGTTTTATCTGATGTCATTTGAATTATTGTAATTTTGACCCAACTATTCTTATAGTAAAGAGAATATATGGATATGGAGGGTATCTATCAACGACAAGGAGTATGATTCTACATTGGATTTGAATTTTTTTAAAATTTTTTGTTCCTTGTTCTTTATTTTCGATACATGATCATGTGAGGATGAAAGAATTATATTTTGATTGTATCATACTCCAAAAAATTCATAGGTTTCTTTTTGTTGCATTTTTTTAATAAAATCCCTCCAATAATTCAATCCCCCTTCTCAGTGGAGGGAACTGACCTTTTGAGACACATTAATTGGTATCAGAGAAAGGTTCCCTCTGTATGAACCAATCAGTTCACATTAAAAAATGCATATTATTAGTTTAGTCAATAGAAAATGTGTACATATATTTTATGAAAATAATTATCATAGATAATAGAATCTAATTTTTTCATATATTTTATCTATTGGATGGAAAGTTCATGATGCAGCTATAGTGATATTTTCACCTTTAATAAATGATGAAAGATGAATTTTTATGAAAATATTAATATCTAAGTTGATTTAAAAATGAAAAATTATATTCTCATGTCTTTTTAGTGAAATTATAGACTAAATTGATGCTACTATAAACCAAAAAATAAATCTGAGACAAAATGGAAAGAAAATATGAAGGCATTGTGAAAGTCAAAGAGGAAGAAACAATAGATTTGGAGAAGTAAATTTGAAGAAATAAAAATAATATAGGATTAGTGAATTTATGGTATCTTTACTCAGGTAAATAAAATTATGAATGATATTCTAGGATTTAGTGAGAATGTTGATGAATCCACTATTGTGAATAAGTTGATGAAAAAAAATCAGATAGATTTGATCCTAATATTTTAACTCTTGAAGATAAAAAATATATTTCTCTTGATTAGTTACATAATATTCTAATTTCTTATGAATTAATAAATCTTCCATTATTTAAAAATAAAGTGAAAAATGAAATGAATTTTTAAACCAATGGTAATTTGAATATTTTTAATGATGAAGATGTTTTCGAATAAAGTGATTCTAACTATGAACATAAATATCAAAGAGTTATTTATTTCATATATAAAATATTTCAGAATGAAAAAACCAAGAATAAAGTTATGTTCTCTATTAGATATTATAAATGCAATGTTCATGGAAACTATTACATCAATTTTACAAATAAGAAATGAGTATATTAAAAATCTGAAAATGATAAAAAATAAAAGAAGTGGTGAAAAAATTGTGAATAAACATCAAAGTTCGATGGATGAAAAAAGAGATTTCAAAGATCTAAAAGAATAACTTTTATGAGAAAAGAAGATGAAACTGATCATATCTTGTCTAGTGATTCTGATGAATAGATAGATGATAAGTTTAAAATTTTTATGTCCAATATACAAAATACAATTGAATCATAAAGTAAGAAAAAATGAGACCCATACTATTGAATCTAGTTCTAAAACATGTTTTATATATTTTTATAAACAGTAACTAAAAAATATAATTTTTTATATACTAGAGTATATTTTTTTCTCACGTTTTTGGAGGATTATGAAAATAATTACATCGTATAAGAGTTTAATACAAATTATCTACAAACTTTTATTTGACTACATACATGATATATACTTAAATGAAACCATAAAACATTGGAGCTTCTACTGAGTCAGTGAAAATCTTTATAAAATGTAGGGTGAGCATAAAATTTTCAAGAATGGGGTTTTAAAACATGGGGTACACACCTTTTATAAATACTATCTAAAACTATTTGAAAAATAATTTTCTATTATATCACATATAAACTATTTTTAATATTAAATATTTTACCCAAATAATAATCTTTTATTTTCAAAAATAATCATTGCAAAAATACTTTTAAAAAACCTTTATAAAGATATAACATTGTGAAAACCCATTTAATTTCAAAAAGTGTAAACTTTAAAATAAAATGGGATTAATCTTTTAAATTAATTTGAAAATCATAACATTTTATATATATAAATGATACCTAGAAAATCTTAAGAAATCCATGATCCCACTCGTAGTGACACCTTTAGGAAAATGTCCTCTTGGGGCTGGAAGTTCAGTCCCTATTCCTCATCATCTCTTTTGATACCCAAATGCAAAAAATTTATTTAAAAAAATATCAGACTAGCCTTTCTCATTTATAATCCATTAAAAACCTTTCAAAAATCTACTGTATTTGTAATCCAATTTCTATGAGGAAAATAATTAATATAATATTCTTCAAGGAAAATAATTACTTTTATAATAACTTCATACAATCATATAACCCTTTTTATAAAAAAACCTCAAATATAAACAAAAAAATCGTTTATAAACATGCATGAAATGTCAAAAATAACAATAATGCATTAAGATAACTATAAGAATGAACATGTCACAACCCAACCCAAGACAGTTCTTAAGCTGCAACTACCCCAAGACTACCTCAATAGGCTAGGGGTGGAGACAGGCACTGAAGTCACAATAAATTGGGGGAGTCCTTTTCCTAAATATCTGTACACACACAATCAACTCATTGAAAATGTGCAGATGGAAGGAAATTAAAGATGAAACACTAATATAAATATACGAAATATTCTTGGACCACTAAAGAGAAAGAATTATGGTAGTGTATGATTAAAAGTAAAAGGTGAAAAATACACACACAAACCATAAATATGTCCCAACCTGACAAAATTGGAAAACAGTAAATAGTTGATAATTCCCAACTCATGTATCCTATGTTACGACCACTGTACGTGGTCCAAGTACCCCATATCTGTAAGCTCTTCTAAATTCACGATTGACCTATCCTCCATTTGAAAAAGGCAAGACACAAGATGGGAAATCCCTTGTAGGGTTGAGTGTATACATACCCAGTAGAATGCCCCGAAAATGGTGAAGGGGGAGTGATAAGAGATACAAATGAAGAGGGAAGTAGTAGATAGAACAAGTTATAATAAAAGTGTACAACAAAAACCGATATTTAGTGAAATTGAACTTGTACAAGCACAATGATCTAAACATGGAGTGAGGATAATCTGCTCATTAATTATTCTATAACTATAATAGGAGTGTAGAGTCATCCAACCATGAGAAGCTAGACATGGAAAGCACATGGCATACCTCATGAATCTTCACCACTCCTTTAAGGATATTAACCAAATCCCAATGAGTTAACACTGTTGTATGATATATATATTCTCTGCTAATGAAGCCCAAACGAGAGATTAGTGGGATCTCCATCTCATATATCATTCCATGAAGATGAGTAGCCAAAAGATCCAAAAATAATTCCATAAATGATGCCTACCAACTCACGAATATTCTCTTAACACATAAGTCTAAGGGACTCGATCACCACACCATGATACTATCTACTTTGGGTGGAACTGACTCACCCACACGATTTAAAGTCATGTTACTAGAATGCATCTCAGTGGGGAAAGCATCCTTATTTATAATGGTACAAAGGTCCATCCAACCATGCCTCATCACTCTGTTACACAGTCGAGGGGTCACCAATTTTAAGAAAGGATCCCATGCCCTGGTACAATAGGGGGTCCTACTCAGATAGTCACCAAGGAATGCCACTACCCAGTCCTACTAGAGGGTACTGCACGAGAACTTCACCGAGGAATGCCACTACACATTCCTATTGGATGGTAATCTTGATAACTCATTATTAAAAAACCACTAACCATCCTGGTTGGAGGTTTAATACTGGAAGATGTCATCGGGGAACACCATTTCCCATCCCTGCTAGAGGGTAAACCCATAATGATCATCAGGGTATACCACTGCCCAGATCAGCTAGAGGGCAATCCCAGAACTTCCATAAGGGAATTCCACTACCCCGCCAAACAAGAGGGTAATCCCATTACTACTCTGGTGATTCTATATGATCACTACCATAATCAGGTAATGCCTCATCATGTTCCAAAATCGAACGATTTCACATCATATCTCAAAATATTAATTTTATGGAACCATTATGTTATATGGGAAAAAACACAAAGGAAAGGCATCTCACGGGAAAAAATATGACTTTAAACGAAAGAGATATTGGGATTTGAAGATCGCTCTAAAGTGCTCAAGTAGTACACGATGTGTGAGTGGAATCACATGGAATGTGGTCTATATTCACTACATGGTCGTGTCTCTAATCTGTACATGGGTCCCATACCATGTAGTATAATATTATATGTAGGAAGACTAAATGTCTTGTCCTAACTATCTGGGATCAGGACCGTGTCCTGTGGTTGTGTCCATGTACTCGGACCTCGTGTCCATGTACTTTGGTACCCAACATGTTGGTTCACATGGGATATCGCATGTGTAACCAACTTGTGTCTGTGTTTTCTTACATGGAGTCCCTATCCATGTGTCCCATCACACAGGTTCTCCTACTATGGAGGGTGTACACATCGTGTGAGGCCAAAATATACATCGTGTCATCCTTATATTCTCCCAAACCATAGTACTGCTGTTGAGGAAGGAAACACGCCATGTGTTCTTCCTACTACATGGCGTTTAGACGATATTTTTCAGAATTATTTTGGGCCCTAAATCTAGTCAAACAAATTCAAATATCAACTCTATTCCTTTCAAAATATTTTGATCTAGCTGCTAACCACACTCATTATCCATTGTTCATTGGGAATTTTCCAACATAATGTTTGGGTTTTTTTTCAAATCATCTACATTCCGCTACACGTCTAATCCTCAACGATCTGACACCAAACATTAGATTTACCATCCATTCATCATGATGATTCTAGATATTTTCTCTGCTCAAATAATTGTTGATGTTTTATTGATCTTCCACAAATCCAGGCACCCGATCGAGCTTAGCTCACCCAGAAACTATCGTCTTAGGAAACATAGGGTTCTAATGACCAAGAAAGTAATGAAAGCGGTAAGAAAGGAACAAAAACATTTTTTTATGGTCATTGTACAATAATTATTGTCCAATTGATCAATAACAGGAAATTAAGTCTAAAAAGAAACTGATAAAGCAATATTTTAGTACTTCGGATCATACAATGGTTTGCATCGGAGGCACAGATCGAATAATAACATTTGATATACTCAAAAATTTAACCAAATGGTTGAAAATGCCAATTTTTTAGCCCTACCTCTTATTTGGATAAATCTCTAGTGAATAATGAGTTCACTAATGAGGTAGTAGAATCAGTTGTGTTCAACATGTCTTGATCTCATCTGATTTGATGTTCTGTCGTTATTCAATGGAATTCAACAAAGGGAGGATTGAAGCTCTTGCTGAAGAATTACAGGAACTGTGAGGCCAAAACTAGAAAAATACCTATATGAATATTTATAAACTTTTAATTAGGTAAAAACGAATTTTATTAGTTATTTAATTAATTAATTAAATCACATAAACGTACCATCAATGAGGGAGGGGTCTGAAAATCCCACACCAACTCATTTGAAGTTATGTCTAGGGTAAACAGTATATTCCAGACACAACCATGGTCTCTGATTTCTAATCTGATCATCCATTTAAGTGTTATCCAAATTTCTTTAATTAACTATGTGTGTGTAATAAAAATACATTTTAACATGTTTATAAAATTAATTTCGAGCATATTTGTCTTCAAAATTGAACACTATCTCAGCTCCTAGCTCCAAAAAAAAATATAGAAATATTTTAAATTCTTACAAGGAAAAACACTGGGACTCTACATCATTCACTCCTTTAAAGTTTTCTTCCCTGAAAAGAATAACTAAGAAAACTACCCATGATACTGAGCTCGCATCTGATGATCCCACTCCAAGGAATTGTCCTACATGTTTCTGTGCTGCAATATCATATAAACCAAAAGGATGTTCCATCCTTGCAAGGTATGCTCTTGTCTGTCCTCGATCACCACAAAGTACACTGCAAAGGTGGATCCATCCTTGATGTTCATCTCACCTCAGTTAATTACATTCATAGGTCCATGTGCGTATTTCCTTAGTTGTGACACATGGGCGATGTCGTACACCTATTCCAACTATGGGAGTAGGGAAAGGTGTTATGAAACCTCACCAACCCTCTGTATGATCTCAAATGGCCCGATGAACCTCGGGGATAACATTCCCCCCTTGATAAACACCACATTAATCCTCATGGGGAGACTCTAAAAAATATGTGGTCCCACTGATGAAAATCCAAGGGTCTATGATAGTTATTTTTGTAGAATTTCTATTTTTATAGGCCTTCCTCATCCACTCATGGATGACATGTAGTTTCTCTGTGGCCTCATGCACTAACTCTAGGCCTATGAGAGATGAATCTCCAATCTACATCCAACAAAAGGGTGACCTACAAGATATTACATATTAGGCCCAAAAAGGTGCCATGTTGATGGTAGAATGGTAGATGTTGTTGTACACAAACTCTACCAAAGGCAGGTGATCCTCCCAGCTCCAACTGAAATCTAACACGTAATCCCTCAACATATCTGCTAGCACTTGGATAGTGTTCTTGGTCTAGCCATCAGTAAGGGGTTAATTGTTGTAATAATATGCAACTAGGTCCGAAATTCCTCTTTTAGGCCCTGTTACAATCATGACTTAAACCAAACTCACGATCAGAGACAATCATCGAGGGGACCTAGTGAACGCAGACAATCTCCTATACTTACAACTACCCCAAAATCTCCACCGAACTCTATTCCATGATAGAAAGGAAGTGTGATGACTTCATGAGTTGGTCTACTGTCACCCAGATGGTGTCATGTACCATCGTTGTTCATGGAATACATATGAACAATTCCATGGATATATCATCCCATTTATACTCCAGAATATCAAGGGGCTGCAGCAAACATGCCAAAACATGTTGCTCAGCTTTCACCTATTGACAGGTGAGGCACCATGAGATAAACTCAGCTATACTTCATCTCATGATCGACCACCAAAACTGCCACTGAATATCTTTTTACATCTTCTGCACACCAATATATACAGCTAATGGAGAATTGTGGATCTTCCACATCACCGCTTCCCGCATAGAAACTATAACCATGGTTTACCCCAATAACAAGTTCTCATGATTCCCTCCATTAGAATACACATATGGTGTATCAAATATAGATATATGACCATGAAACACCTCATAGTTGTTGTCTCCCAGTTGGGACTGCTTCACACACTCGAGGAGTGATGGAGTTAACCCCATTGACTGAATCTATCATGACCCTACCCAAGATGGGGCTCGAACCATAACTACCCCAAGCCCACCTCCATAATCCAAGGGGTTCCGACATGCACCAAAGACACACTAAACTCAGAGAGGAATTGTCCTAAATACATGTACACACAAACACAACCAAATCAATGCAAAATTGTAGAGGGAAGGAAATAAAAGATGCAAGACTGCTATAAATATACCAAATATGCATATAACACTAAACAGAGTGAAGTACGGTAGTGTATACTAAAAAGTAAAGTGGAAAAAATACACACCCAAACCAGAAATATTTCCCTAACTAAAAAACATTAAATGTGAAAATAGTTGAGAGAGCCCATCTCCTATTTCCCATGCGTTGACCGCTGTACGTGGTCTAGGCACCCCATATCCCTAAGCTTCTCTGAAGTTACAATATACCTATTCTCCATCTAAAAAATACATTAAATGTGTTGGGAAAATCCCATGTAGGTGTGAGTATATACATTCCCAGTAGAGCACCCAAAAAATGCTGAAGAGGGAGTAGAAAAAGATGAAACTGAAGAGGGGGGAAGTAGATAGAACAAGGTACAATAAAGGAGTACATCTCAACCCAATAAGAGAGTGAAAGTAAAATCGTCAAAGAAAAAGGAGCCCGATATGGTGAGATGATAAAATTATCATCAAGTATTCTCTACCTATATAAGGATAGTAGACCCATCCAACCATGAAAATCTAGACATGGAAAGAATATGGAACACCACACGCATCATCATCTCTTCTGTAAGAAGAGCAACAAAATCCCAAATAGTGGGTACTGGAGTTATATATATATATATGCTCAGTAAAATAATCTCAAATAAGAGTGTAAGGGGATATCCATATCACTTGTCATCCTAATAATTCGAGTAGCCAATAGTTCCAAAAGGAAGTCCAACAATGATGCCTAGTATCTCACATGTCTTCATTGAACATAAAAGTATAAGGGAATCAATTACCACACCTTGATACTATCTTATTTGGGTGTCACTGACTTTCCCACATAGTTTTAATTCACGTTTAAAGAACACATCTAGGTGGGGAATATGGGCCTCTTTCTCATGAATCCAAAGGTTCCTCAAACCACACATAGTCACTATGTCACAGAGTCAAGGGTTCACCAATTTTAAGAAAGTATCTTGTGCCCTTGAACGATAAGGGGTACCTACTCTGGTAGTTACAGAGGAATGCCACTTCCTAGTCCTACTAAAGGATACCACTAAGAAAGGTCACCAGAGAATGCCACTGTGCATTACTACTGGAGGGTAATCCCAATGAGTCCTCAGGGAAAAGTCGCTGCCTATCCTAAATGGAGTGTAATTCCTAGAAGATTTCATCGAGGAATTCCACTACCTAACCCTGGAGGAGGGTAATCCTGAAAAGATCACCATGGAATTACACTACCTATCCCAGGTGGAGGGTAAGCCCAAAACTGCCATTGGGGAATACTCAGGATAGGCATCTCATGGGAAAAACTTAGATTATTTCACATCATATATCAAAATATACTTTAGGGAAACCATCACGTTCTATACATAAAACACTTGAGATATGCATCTCATGGTCCAGAATCTGAGTTTAAACAAAGGAGATTATGATGTTTTTTGTCACGACCCATCCCCCAGGGCCCATGCCATGACTAACCCAAGCCTGTCTTCCATAGGCCAGGGGCTGACAACTAGCACCGAAGGCATATTCCCCATAACTGGGAAGGAATTTCCTTTATAACCTGTAAGCACATGCAACCAATCACACAGCAAGATACGAACTAAAGTAAACTAAACAGTAAATAAAGATAGTGCAATAAGTAAAAAGGGGCCAGAATACAACCCCAACTAGAATGTACAAGTAAAAATGAAATAAAATACAACTGAAGAAAGACAAAGACAGCTACTGGGTCATCCTCCATGGTTCCTACTTGAAGGGTAGGTACAGATTAACTCCTAGACACTCTACGTATGCCCCTCTCCTCTATGCATCGACACGTCGTATGGTCCACCTCTGGTCACCGTCTAATCCAGGTACTCTCATACTCTTTCAGCGATGTCCGTTGTCTGCACCAAACACAATGGGGTGTGGGAATATCCTGTGTAGGGGCGAGTATAACGATACTTAGTAGGGATCCAGAGACCCTCAAGGTCTCACAAAATCCACAAAGGATAATCCACAAAGAGTTAAAGCAACTGATATCCTTACTTAGGTACATATACATACATATACCTAAGTTATCAAGTAATCCCACCTCAATCAAGAGGAAAACACTGAGTCCAAATCTAAATCCACATGCTCAACTATTACACAAAGGAAACAATACAATGAAGGCATGTACCGCACAGGTATGCAACACAAAAGAATACCACTAAGGTATTACCATAAGGAAAGTACCACACATGTATGAACTCAGACCACACCATGTATAAATTAGGTACGGTAGTAAAGATTATTAGTTATAACTACTGAATCATCTTTCTCCATTAAGAGCTATACCCACAGAGGATCGCTTGGTGCTGACCCGCACAGGATCGCTAGGTGCTGACCCACACAGGATCGCTAGGTGCTGACCCACATAGGATCGCTTGGTGCTGACCCACACTGAATTTCTAAGTTCTTCCCGGCACAGGATCGCTCGGTGCTGACCCACACAGGATCGCTAGGTGCTGACTTACACAGGATCACTCTATGCTGACCCACACATGATCACTATTCATTATTCTCGTGACATCCAACTACTGGGTTCCCGCAATATGCTGTCTTGTATCTGGGAGGATTTTCTCCACAATCCACTGGTTGATACTCCAACTACCCCTAAGTCTCACAATGATGTATCTCAAAAGAACTCCATGTCATAGGGGTCTCAACGCAATAGACGGTGCGTCATTCGGACGCCCGGTCTGTGAGTTATTAGTCTTTTAGTCCTGGGGGCCCGGTTGGATTCGTGCTTAATCCAACCTGAACATACCCAATCTCAATCCAAATCTCTAATGAGGTATACAGAAAGGGACTGTCTCGCTCCATGATTTCCAGTACTGGTGACAGTTCATCAAATAGATTCCCGGTACCAATTTTTTGTCCAAAAGATCGTAAATGGGTCGAAGTGGGTTTGGGTCCGTTCCGACACGGCCCGACCCAGTACGGCCCGCAGTGCGACCTGGATTGCTAGATCCATCCAGGCCCGCACTAGGCAGACCAACAGACCTCAAGGGCACCGGGCGCTGGGCGCTCAGCCGCGGGCGGCGGCTCGGCCGCGGATGGTGAGTGGCCTCAGACGGCGAGAGGCCACAGGACGTGGGCCTGTCCATCGGGCGGTTTCTCGGTCGCAGATAGGCTGCCTGGGCATGGGGGGGAGGCCCATCCATTGGGAGGTTCGGCCGCAGATGAGGGCCCGACCATGGGGTGGCAGCTCAGCCGCGGGGCGGCGGCCCGGCTGCATAGCGACATCTTGGCTGCGGGGTAACGGCGGCAGCCACGGATGGCACGGAGGTCGTGGGTGGCAGTACTATAGTGCGTGGAGGCCGAGGGAGGTGGAGCCGCGGGGCACAGAGGACACGGGCGGCGGTGTCGCGGGGCACGGAGGTCGCGGGGTGGCGGTGGCCACAAGGTGGCGTCATTGCGTCATCGCCGTCTTCGTGGTCGGCGGTGGTGCTGACCACCATTCTCGTTCCCCTCTGTGGTTCATATTCGTTCCTCCATTGCGATCAACAATTTATCACAAGGTTTGCAGAGAGGAAATTCAATGTTTTTTTTGGCACGCACCCTCCCTGTTAGAACAGTAGCAAGCGGCTGTAATTTTTCTTGAATTACAAAGAGTTATCAAGAATGGAAAGGGAGACGAATTTCAAACAACCACCCTACCATGTTTATTTGTTGGTGTTGGCGTGAGAAAGATGGTGAAGTTGTCTAAGTTCATCTCGTCCACCACACACCTCCAATCCTGGGCTCGTGCATCATTTTTTCGTAGTAGAAGGCATTCCTCTATAGCATTCTAAATTTGGATAAGCGTTCTTCATGGAAGAAGTTCTTCGTTGGAGAAAAAGGATTCCTCCATGCTCTCTCCCAATTCCCTTTTTCCAATCCTCTCCCAATTCCACCAAAAAAGAAAAGAAATAGCCAACATAAAATTAATAACATAACATTTAATTTTATGTTGACACATAAAATCAATTGGTAACTTAACATTTAATTTTAGGTTGACACATAAAATTAATTGATAGCTGAACATTTAATTTTATGTTGATACATATAATTAATTTATGGAGTTGAGAGGTTTCCTACCCCCATTATGAGGGTTTCGGGTGGTCCCCACCACCATGCTTTGAATTTGGGGTTTCACTGGCCCAGGTGGTCCCCACCACCGAGCATTCAAGTTGTGAGGTTTTAACCCCTCATGGTCCCCACCATCATAGCCTTCAGATGGGAGGTTTATTAGAAATAAAATAAAAGATTATTTTATTTTATTTTTTATTCTAAAGAAAATCCCCCAAAAACAATCTTTCACCTTCGACCTACTTTGGTCAAGGTGAAGGTCTCCTTAAGCGAATATCGGTGCTGGGAGTTCAACGGTGTCCTCAAATTTCAATTCCAAACACCAGTTCAAAAGTTAGAGAAACCCACCAGCACGTTTACTAAACGTACCCAAAAAAAGTTCAAAAATTCATTTCGGGCACTCCGGGCATTGGAATCACATGCCATCAATTTTCGCAGACTCGTAAAATTCCCATATATTTAGAAAAAAAATTACAGGTAAATTCTGGATCATTACATCTCCCCACTTCAGGGATTTATATCCCCATAATCCACAACTCAAAACTAGGAAAACAAGTGGGGGTACTGATCATGTATCTGAGCCTCCCGCTCTCATGTTCCCTTCTCTAGGTTCCAATGCTTCCAACGAACGTGCACGAGAGGTATCGACCTCCCATGAAGGGACCGCTCCTATCAATCCTCAATCTCAAATGGAACCTCCATAAAAGTCGCCCCAACGTCGATCTCCAGCTCTCCGTGGTCGATGACATGGGAAGGGTCGTGCACGTATCTGCTCAGCTGGGATACATGGAAGATGTCATGTACTCGGTGTAACTAAGGTGTAAGAGCTAAGCATTAAGCCACCTCACCAACTCTACTGAGGACCTGGAAGGGTCCAATGAACCTCAGAGATAACTTTCCACCTCAACCAAATATTTGTAACCCTCATCAAGGTGAGACCCGTAGAAATATGTGGTCTCCATCCTCGAACTCCAGAGGTCTCTGTCTCCTATCGACATACTACTTCTTCCTTCATTGTGTAGTCTTCATCTACTCCTGGATGATCTGCACCTTCTATGTGGTAGACCGCACTATCTCTGGTGCCACGAGTGCTGACTCCCCTGGGTCAGTCCAGTACAAATTTGATCAGCAATGTTTCCCATATAACACATCAAAATTTTCCATCCTAATGGTGGAGTGATAGCTGTTGTTGTATGAAAACTACACCAAGGGAAAGTGATCTAAAAAACTATGACTGAAGTCGAGGACCCATGCATGTAGAATGTCTTAGAGGGTCTGAATGGTCTGCTAAGTCTGGCCATCCATCTGAGGATGGAAGGTGGTCCTCTAATGAAGCTGCGTCCTGAAAGCCTCCTGCAACCCCTTCCATAGCCGGGAAGTAAAACATGCATCATGATCGGAGACAATCGTCGAGGGTACTCCATGTAACCGCACAATCTAATGCACATAGAGGTCTCTCATGATCTCTACTGAACCCTGCTCTCTGATTAGTTGGAAGTGGGCTGACTTGGTGAGTTGGTCGACGATCACCCAGATATAATCACGTCCCTTGGACGAGCATGGAAGACACGTCCTGAAGTACATGGATATCCCATCCCACTTCCACTATGGGACCTATAAAGGCTAAACCAATCTTGCTGGTACCTAATGATCCTCCTTCACTTGTTGACAAGTGAGGCATCGAGAGACAAACTCTGCAACCACTTTCTTCATTCTCGGCCACCAGTGTTTTCCTCGGATATCCTGGTACATTTTCTCCACTCCTGGATGAACCACTAGAGGGGAAGTGTGGAACTCCCTCAACACATCCTCCTAAAGCGACACTGGCGCCATGGTACATTCTCTATAGAGGATGACGTGCTCCCCACCTTCAGTAAATCCATCAGGTGCTTGTCCAATGGATATATGAAAATTTCATGTCTCGTAGTCAGTGTCCCCACACTACGCCTCCCTGACTCACTGAAGAAGTGGGGGAGTGACTATAAGAGACTAAAGAAAAGCTTCCACATCCCTGTCTACAAAGGATATTTGCAATGCAGCCAGCTGCTCCATCACCTCACCTAGAATTTGTATACCAGATCTCTAGCTAAGTGCATCTGCTACAACTTTCCCCTTCCCTGGAGTATATACTATCTCGAAGTCATAGTCCTGGAGGAACTCAATCCAACATCATTATCTCAGGTTCAGGTCCTTTTGAGAGAATATAT
The DNA here is from genome assembly GCA_963277665.1 of Viscum album. Classification (NCBI taxonomy): domain Eukaryota; kingdom Viridiplantae; phylum Streptophyta; class Magnoliopsida; order Santalales; family Viscaceae; genus Viscum; species Viscum album. The sequence goes on from OY728147.1 coordinate 1,370,806,293, forward strand.
ACCTAAGACTCTTGTGATTCAAGTAGACTGTAAAATGCTCGCCCATCAAGTAATGTCACCACATCTTCAAGGTGAAGACCACTGCTGCTAACTCAAGGACATGGGTAGTGTAGTTCCGCTCATTTTATCTTAGCTGTCGAGAACCATATGTGATCACTTCTTTCTCCTACATCCGGACACATTCGAGTCTGGTCCCTAATGCATCACAGTAGACTACATACCCTACGCCCTCTTCCGGAAACCTCAATATGGGGGCACTAGTCAGCCTCTACCTCAGCTCCTAAAAGCTCTGCTGGCATTTTTCCAACCACACAAAGGGTTTCCCCTTCTTCGTTAACACTGAAAGTGGCGGTGAAACTCTAGAGAAATCTGGAACAAACCTCTGGTAGTATCCGACCAAACCCAAGAAACTCTGTACCTTCATCACACTCTTGGGTGGCTCCCATGAAATTACCACCTCAATCATTGCTGGATCCAGTGCAACTCCAGCCTCCGAGATGATATGTCCCAAAAAGTGAACCTCTCGGATCCCGAACTGGATCTTTGAGATATTACCATAAATATGATGCTCTCAGAGTGTGTCCAATACTACCCACAAATAGCAGGCATGCTCCTCCTCAGTAGTCGAGAAGATCAGAATGTCGTCGATGAAGACTACTACAAAGAGATCAAGGTATGGCTGAAAGATCATGTCCATGAGTCCCATGAACACTGCTGGAGAGTTGGTCATGCCGAACGGCATAACCAAAAACTCTTAATGGCCATACCGACATCAGAAAGTTGTCTTCTGGACATCCTTGTCTCGCACTCTGAGCTGGTGATAGCCTGATCTGAGGTCTATCTTCAAGAACCACTGTTCTCCCTTTAACTGATCAAAGAGGTCGTCAATCCTTAGGAGTGGGTACTTGTTCTTCACAGTCAACTAATTCATTCCCCGATAGTCGACACAATGTCTCAAGCTCTTATCCGTCTTCTTGACGAACAAAATCGTGGAGGCCCAAGGAGAAACACTGGGCCAAATGAATCTCTTAGCTTGAAAGTCCTATATCTATACTCGTAGCTCATGAAGTTCTATGGGAGCCATCCAATATGCTGGTGTAGATATCGGTGGCATCCTGAGGTATAGTTCAATGTAAAATTCCACCTCTCTATGAATAGGTAGACCTAAAACATCATCAGGGAAGATATTTGAATACTGTTCCACCACTACAGGATAACTTGGACTCTCCGTATCAACCACTCAGAGGGTAAGGCTAGTAAACTGATGAGTGATTAGCTGCACTCTCTTCCAGGTAAGTCCATCCTGTGCTGCAAAGTCTCCCTTCTCACCGGTGAAGGTAAACCCGATCCCATCCATGTGGACACACAACACATTGCACCTAATACAGTCTATCTGAGCATGGATTTTCGATAACCAATCCATACCCAAGATGACATTGTAAGGCCTAGACGCTGCTAATAAGAGATCCTAGCCAAAGCTCCCAACTCCTAGAGTAAACTCGCACTACTGTCACCAGTGTTTAATCATAGAATCCACTCCTGTAAGAGTCTCTAGACATAAGGATCTAGCTAATGGATCCATTAGAATATCCGAGCTGCGAAAGAGGGTAATGGAAATAAAATAATGACTGGAACCTATGTCTATATGTACTAAAGATAAGGTGAAATAGATACAGATCGTACCTCGTATCATCTTCGGAGCACCATGGTTGTTTGTATCAGCTGCCTGGAGCAGAGCTCTCCCCTGTGAACCTGCTCCCTGTGGTCGGGGTGGACCACCTGATTGTGGTGGCGGTAACATCTCAAATTGTCGCCCATCGCCAGCTGCATGACCGGCTCCTCTGCCACATCCGCCTGCTCCCAACAGACCACCTCAATCGAATCTCTTTATCTAACGAGGTGGTACTTTGATTGTCTATTGATCATCCGTATAGCAGGTCAGACAGTCACAAGGCATGTGATCCTACCCGCCGCATGTGTAACACTGCCCACTCCTGGCATGACTGGTTCTTCCTCGGGTGCCCCACACAATCGACTCTTAATCCTGAGGTCGTCCACCCATAGTTCTGATCCTCTTGGACCTCTGCGACATCTGTCTGCTTCTAGATATAGAAGACTCTTCTACGTGATGTCCGATGGTGGGTCTCACTGCTGGTGACTACTCAGCAAGGAAACTCTCCCTTTAGAGGTCTCTCTCTTATACCCCCACCTATGTCGATATGCTGAGTGTGATCATCGATGCCCTGATCTCTCACCTGAGCACCTTCTTGAAGTTTCGGGCCCGGAAGAATGGGTCACGCACCATATTTGTGGAGTAGCGTGAGAGGTTAGTAAGCCTCATTGAATACTAAGCCACAGTCATGCTGCCCTACTGCAGATGAAGCAGCTCCTGAATGCGCATTGCATGAAGAGTCGCAGGGACAAACTCTACCCAAAACAGGTTCTCGAAGTCCCAGAGAAGTGTCACCTCATCGTGAACTTAGATAATCAAAATCCACCATCTCCATGTTGCTGCCTATAGAAGGCTAGTGGAAAAGATCACCATGAGATCTACTTGTGTCCCTACCAGTCGAGAGACTCTCACTACAACCTCAGGACAATCCTTAGCTGCCGTGGGTCCATATCTCCCCTGAACCTGGGTGGACTCTGGTGATGGAACTCGTGAAATGTGATCAAGTGGCGTACACCCTCTAATGCTAGTTATGGTGGCATCGGTGGCACAACGGGTAGAGGTACCGCTAGTGCCTCTGATGGAAAAGGTCCATGCACCAATGCCTTATTGCTCGGTGGGCTATCATTGTGTACAACTCTCAGAACCCTAGAAAGTTGTCTTCGTGGAGGCATCCTAAAAATAAACAGGTGTTCCATGGTGAATAAGTTATACATGGTGAGCTGACAAAAGAGATCACAAAGAAAACACTTGGAAGCACACACGTAATCAATGTTTTCGTGCACTGAGTCAGAAATCAGAATTCAGGGTCCTAGTGTATGAATACGTCAGTCGCCGCACCAACACTGGATTCCCTAAATTGATAACCACACTCACTAAACATAACACTATTTCCATTTTAAAAAGAACATCGTCTTATGTTCTATGGTATAACTGACTCCTTTGATACCAATTTTTCATGACCCGTCCCCCGGGGCCCATGTGGGGACTACCCCATGCCCACCTTCCATAGGCCAGGGGCTGACGACTAGCACCGAAGGCATATTCCCTATAACTAGGAAGGCATTTCCATTATAACCTGTAAGTACATGCAACCAAGAACACCACAATATACGAACTCAAGTAAACTAAATAGAAAACAGAGTGAGTGCAGTAAGTAAAAAGGGACCAGAATATAATACAAACTAGAAAGTACAGGTACAAATGAAATACAATACAACTGATAAAAGATAAAGACAACTACTGGGTCATCCTACGTGGTTCCTACCTCAAGGGTAGGTACAGATCACCTCATCATCACTCCATGTCTGCCCATCTCCTCTGCGTACCGATACGCCGTATGGTCCCCCTCCGGGCACCGTCTAGTCCAGGTACTCTCGTCCTTTGTCAGTGATGTCCTCTGTCTGCACCAAACACAACGGGGTGTGGGAATATCCTGTGCAGGGAGGAGTATAACGATACTCAGTAGGGACCCTGATACCCTCAAGGTCTCACAAAATCCACAATGGATAAACCACAAGGAGTGAAAGAAACTGATATCCTTACTTAGGTATATTCCCATACATATAACTATGTAATCAAGTAATCCCACCTCAATCATGAGAAAAACCATGAGTCCAACTCCAAATCCTCAAGCTCAACTGTTCCAAAAAGGAAGCAATACAATGAAGTCAAGTATCACACAGGTATGCCACACAGAAAAATAATACCAAAGTATTACCATGACGGAAAGTACCACACAGGTATGAACTCAGCTCACACGAGGTATAACATAGGTATGGTAGTAAAAATGATTAGTTATAATCATATAACTCCGTTAAGATCCAGACCCACACAAGATCACTCGGTGCTGACCCACACAGGATCGCTCGGTGCTGACCCACACAGGATCGCTAGGTGCTGACCCACACAGGATCACTCGGTGCTGATCCACACAAGACCTCTTGGTGCGTACCCACACAGGATCGCTCGATGCTGACCCACATTGGATCATTATTCGTTCTTCTCATCATGACCATCTACTGGGTTCCCACACTATGCTCACTTGTCTCCTGGAGGATTCGCTCCACAAGCCACTGGTCGATACTCCAACTACCTCTAAGTCTCACAAAGAAGTATCTCAAAGAACCTCCACATCATAGGGGTCTCAACGCAACAGACGGTGCGTCGTTCAGAAGCTTGATCTGTGAGTTATTAGCCTTTTAGTCCCAGGGGCCCGGTTTGATTCCTGCTCGATCCAACCCGACCGTACCCCATCTCAATCCAATTCTCTTATGGTGAATACTCAAAGGGACAATGTCTCTCCACGATTTCCAACTCCACTTAGGGCTCATCAAATGTACGCTTGGTGCCAATGTTATGGCCAAAAGAGTTTTAATGGGTCGAACGGGGTCCGGGTCTGGTCCGACCAGGTCGGACTGACCCGGACCGCAATGTGGCATGGCCCGCTGGACAGTTCGACCCACTGGGTCCAGCAGACAGCAGGGGCGCAGGGCGGCTCGACCATGGGGAGGCTCAGCCGCAGACGGTGCGAGGCCATGGGGGTACCACGAGGGCGCGGGGCTACTCGGACGTGGGCGGCGGCTCAACCGCAGGGCAGAGGGGCTGGGGCCCGGCCATAGGGTGGTTCGGTCGTGGACAGTGGCCTAGCCATGGGGCAGTGGCTCGACCGTGGGGCTGAGGCTCAAGCGCGGGGCAGTGGCCTTGTGGCTGACATCACGGCAGCAGGGCAGTTCGGCCGCAGACGACATCCCGACCGCGTGGCGGTGGTGGTGGCCGCGGACTGCGCGGAGGACGTAGGAGGCGGTGTCGTAGGGCACGGAGGCCGCGGGGCGGCATCATTGCACCGTCTCCTTCGTCGCATCCGGCAGTGGTGCCATCCTCCGTTCTCGTGACCCTCTATGGTTCATAGCCATTGCTCCATCACGATCAAGAATTTATCACAAGGTTTTCAGAGAGGACGGGCCATGTTTGTTTACCCACACTCTCTGCATTAGAGCGGTAGTAAGCGGCTATAATTACATCTTGAATTACGAAGAATTATCCATAATTTAAAGGGAGAAAAATATCAAACCACCAGCCTACCTTGTTCATTTTTTGTGTTGGCGCGAGGAGGAAGGTGAAGTTTTCGATGTTCATCTCATCCACCACACACCTTCAATCCCAAGCTTGTGTGTCGGTTCATCGTAGTTGAAGACATTCTTCTTCAGCGTTCTTCGTTTGGAGAAGCATTCTTCATGGATGAAGTTCTTTCTTTGGAGAATATGGATTCCTCCAAGTTCTCTCCCAATTCCCTTTTCCCAATCCTCTCCCAATTCCACCAAAAAGGAAAAGAAATAGCCAACATAAAATTAATAACTTATCATTAAATTTTATGTTGACACATAAAATCAATTGGTAACTTAACATTTAATTTTGTGTTGACACAAAAAAATTAATTGATAGCTTAAAATTAAATTTTATATTGACAAATAAAATTAATTGAGTGAGTTGAGGGGTTTCCTCCCCCCATTATGAGGGTTTCAGGTGTTCCCCACCATCATGATTTGAATTGGGGGTTTTACAATCTCAGGCAGTCCCCACCACCGAGCATTCAAGTTGGGAGGTTTTAACCCCTCTTGGTCCCCACCTCCATAGCCTTCACATGGATGGTTTATTAGAAATAAAATAAATGTTTATTTTATTTTATTTTTTATTCCCATGAAAAAACCCCAAAAACTATCTTTCACCTTCGACCTACTGTGGTCGAGGTGAAGTTCTCCTAAAGCAAATATCGGTACTGCGAGTTCAACGGTGTCCTTAGATTTCAATTCCAAAAACCGGTTCAAAAGTTACAAAAACCCACACACACATTTACTAAACGTACCCGAAAAAAGTTCACAAATTTATTCCAGGTACTTCGGGCCTCAGAATCATGTGTCATCGATTTTCTTGAACGTGAAAAATTAACATATATTTAGAAAAAAATTATATGTAAATTTCGAGTCATTAACTTTTAAGATCACTCAGAAGAGTTCATGAAGTACATGGTGTGTGATGGGAACCACATGACATGTGTTCCCTCCTCAATTCCGAGTCTTATCTCTGGTTAGCACAGGGGTCACATCCCATGTAGTATAACATGAGGTGTAGGTGGACTACACGTTTTGTCCTAACTATATGAGATGGGGGTTGTGTCCTATGGTCGTGTCTGTGTACTCAAACCTTGTATCCATGTACTTTTGTACATGATGTGTTAGTCCACACAGGATACTACCCATGTGGACAATTAGTGTTTGTTTTGTCTTACATGGAGTCCCCACCCATGTGACCCATCACATAGGATGTGCCACTACGGAGGGTTTACACAATGTGTGAGGCCAAACTTCATGATGTTTCATCCTTATCTTCTCCCAAACCCTTGTGTTTCTATAGAGGGAGGATAAATTCCTTGTTTCCTTCCTGCTATATGGCATGTAGTTGCTATTTTTCTAGAATGGTCAGGTTTTCAGGAATCTTCATCCATGCTCTTAATCTAGTTATACCTCTTTATATTTCAACATGATTATATTATAAATATTTGGATCCAGAAGCAAATCAAGCTCACTGTCCATGGTTCACCAGGAATCAGCCACCAAAATGTTATGGAGGTTCATCAGATGTTCCACATGCCATTGCACCACTAATCATCAATGATCTAGCCACAAACCTTTGTATTTACCATCAATTCATCGCTATGATTCCATATCTATTCTCCTCTTGAAAATTGTTTACGTTTCATCAATCAACCAGAAATTAGGGAACATGATCGAGCTCAGGATGCCTAGAAATTGTTGAGACAAGAACCGTCAGGTTACAATAGTGAATAATGAGGGAATGAAGGAATAAAAACAAAGGTTTTATGATCGTTGTCCAAGAATTCTTGGACAATCCATCAAGAATGGGAAATTCAGATAAGAAAGCAGATGATAAAGAAATATTTCAGTACTTAGGATCATGAAAAGGTTTTCATGAGGGGCACTGATTGAAGAATAATAGTATATCTTCTCAAAAAAATTATCAAAGGGAAAAACACCAATTGACGAGCCCTGCCACCTTTTTGGATAGATCACTAGTGAAGAACACATTTTCCAACGAGGGAGGAGGATTTGTTGTGTTCACCTTGTCTTGATCCGATCTAATTCGACATTCCATAATTCTTCGAATTAATTCTCCAAAGGGTAGATTAAACATCGTGCTGGTGTATTACAACAATTTTGAGACCAACCTTGACCAAATTACTTTAATAACATATTTATAAACTATTAATTACGTTAAAATGAATTTAATTAATGATTTAATTAATTAATTAAATCACTTAAACAAACCTCCAATGATCGAGGTCTCTAAATTTCCCGTGCTGACTCATTTTATTTCACGCCTATAGAAAAAATCACATTCCGAAAAAAAAACTATGATCATAGATTTCTAATCTAATCAACCATTTAGGAGTAATCCTATTATCTTTAATTAACCTTGCACACAATATAAATATATTTAAATAATTTATAAAATCATTTTCAGGCACACTAGACCTTGAAATTGATCATTGTATTGGTTCCTATGTATGGAAATATATATAGAAATATTTCAAAGTATTACTAGGAAAAAACTGTGTCTCCAAAGAACAACATTCATAAATTTTAAAAAGTATTTCATACACAAAATGATATATTTAAAAACCCATTTGAAACTTTATAAATAGAATTTATTGAATAATATTTTCTATAAAAAAGGAATTTAAAATTAAAGGAAACTCCTCCACCATAAATAATATTGTATATAATATTAAATAGTGGTCTTAAATAATTTATCATTAAATGAACCATCCTTATAATAAATCTCCCTTTTGAGTAAGTGTTTTTCTAAATCATGGAAACATAAAAAAACAAATACCTTCAAAATAGTTTTTCATAGTATAAGAATTTGAAAATAGATTGTAACTTACCCTATTTTTTGTAGAATATCCTCTTCTTCAAGGTATACCCTTAGGTTTAATGAATCTATCTCACTCTCACTTATGTCCCAAACTAAGGACTCAGAACATGGTTTTAAAAAATGAAGAACCTCAAAGATAAGGCTCCTAACATAGTTGATATACTAAACTATATATATATATATATAATATTAGAAGAATATTCATGTACAACATTTATATGTTTACACACACATAAGTATATATATATATATATATACTCTTTTCACCATAAATATCCACAAAAATTAAATACCTCCATGATTGAGGTAGATATTAGGTATTTAGAATTCCATAAAAAACCATAATTGAAGGTTGTGGAATTTTTAATTTCTTATGGAGAAATATCAGAATGGATTTTAATATTGTTATAGAATTTAAACAATTATAATCTGTCATTGTTATAGGTAATGACCTGAGAAGAGTTTACATACCTATAAAATTTAACAAGAACGGTGACTGATCTTGGGTTTTTAATTTTGATATCTATAGGTGCAAGTATATATATATATATTATTACTTATTTAATTATGTATGGATTCAATTTTGAATCAAAATTTTATTATTTTTATATAATTAATTACTCATTTAAATAGGTTATGAAGAACAAGATGACATCCATCAAGGGTCTTGACATCGAGTTCAGTTGGGCATGCATGATTGAGGGTGGAACCAGCCCTGGAGGAGAGGAAGAAAATGACGATGAGGGTTTAAAATTTTTGGTTTAAGGTTGAATATTATTTTTGATATGGATGGATGACTTGTGATTATTTGATCATACAAATAAAAATATAATTTTATGTTTTAAAGTGGAGCTACAGTGCCCACATATTCCCATCTCTCATAATATTTTTGGTAGATTGAGAGATTCTATATATGATAACCCCTTCCATTAACTTGACATATTCGAGTGATGGGTTAAACTCTTGATCTATTGTTATCATCGACTAGTGTTGGATTCTCCGCTATCATTCCACCCCGCACGGTGGTTCCACTATTCTACCCCATTCACTCTCAATCCCTCTTCTCGCTTCTTATGGTCTCACTGAGTTGAAATGATTTTCCACCTAAGTAATAATTTCACAGGCCTTTACTTAGCCCATTTTTTATGTAAGTAAATTTTAAATTACATGAAATAGGATTACAATTAAAATTAATTTTTTTTATACACATGTAGTGGTTATAATATTATCACTAAGAATATAAAAATTATAATTCTAACGAAGATAGAAATTTAAAAATAAATTTATTTATATTAAAATATTCCCTAATTAATTCACTTATATATTTCATAAAAAAATATTAATACCAACTATATTAATATTAAATATTATCACTAAATAGTCATTATATTTTGAAAACAATGAACGTTAATATTAAAATAATTATACTTTAAAATAAATAGGAGATGCTTTTATTTTTTTATATGAAGTAAGTTCTAAATATCTAAAAATATTATTACATATATCCAACCATACATGTACACATTTTTATTTCAAAATTATACTTATATTGAGAAAATAAAATACTATTTATTGGAAAATAAAAAAAATAAGTATTTTTATTATAATTTGAAATTTATAATCCAAAAATATTTTGATTAATGAAAATCATATAGTTTCATAAAAAAAATATATTAAAACATATTTTTAGTCTTTTAAATTATAAACCAATTTATTTAATAACATATATTAAAAATTATAAATATTCTTAAATTCCTAAGATATTGTATCAAGCAATGATGAAGATAGTTCAAAACCAACAGAGTTTGGATATGTGTTCAAAAATTAAAAGGAGACATGTATTAATAAAAGTATTGTGCTCAAGAAATGGAAAAAAAATTAGTAAAAGAAAACAATAAGTTGGTATATAAAAACTATGAGTAATTTAAAAGGTATACAACTCTTGAAGAAGAAAATAAAAATCTCAGTTTAAAAGCTATTGAGTATGAGAAGATGATTAAAGATCTTGAGAAAAATCTCTCTAAAGGATGAAAAGTTGTCAATGACATAATAAAAAATAATTAAACTAAGAAATAATTGACAAATATTAAGAAAGAATTAAAATGAAATACTTTATTCAAGGAATAATCCTATAGATATGCTAAAAATCAAGTAAAATATTCTATTAAAAAGTATATTTCCAAAACTATTGGAACAAATAATGATAGATTAAATCATAAATCTAGTCCAATAAAAACTTATAAAAATGGGTATAAATTTATTATAGGGGTATCTAATGAAATGAGAATCCCGAATGGAACTTATATTCAAAAGCATATACAAATTCAAACCCTGAAAGTTCACTACATGGAAGATTCTAGGTAGAAAATTTATGGATACAAGTTTGGTTTTTTAGCAGAATTCAGAATTAGGTTTATTTCTGGTTTTTTGGAATGTTAAAACATAAATATTATACATATTGGAATAAAATTTCCTTAACTAATATAAGGAAAGAATCCTGGGGAAGTAGTTCCAACGACATGGAATATGATTTAGGAAGAAACGATGCAAATATGGAAACTAGATGCAAGTTGAAAACACAAAATAAGATTAAATGTATAAAAGAGTTACATAAAAGACCTGATTAAAAGATACATAGTGTAGATTGAATCATGATAACCTTACCCAATCAGTTCCCTCTCAAAGATAAATTAAAGGAATTTCAAGTGTATAATGAGGAAAAGTCATTCTTCACAGAAGTTTGTTTTAAATCATGCAACAAGAAAATGAAATGAATACATGATAGTGGGTTTTCCTACAACTTGAATGGTGATTATTAAATTATTAATAATATATAGAATCATGAAGGTGGTTTCATAAAGTTTTTTGATAACTCTTCCTTGAAAATTAATGGCATTGACATAACTCAAATTGAGAATGATAATTTGAAATATGATGATTTTCTTTATGTTGAAGGGATAAAACACAACTTGTTTAGTGTTAAAAAACTTTTTGATAATGGGAATGAGGTAACATTCAATATAATCAAATGCAATATTAAAAAGAAAAGTTATGGAAACATTATTTCCCAAGGTGGTAGATGAAATGGAAATTTATTCCTGGTTGGTGATCTTAGTGTTTAGACTGGCGTAGCCCAAAACTTGGATGAAGTTGGATCAACTTCTAGTTTCCAATACTGCACACCATATCAAAACTCTAATGGTTTTTAATCCATGATGTGTTAATTTGGTCTTCTAGGAGGCATCACACCCCTTATCAAGGGCCTTGGGTGTTAAACACCCTCAAACCAAATTTTGGGCACTATATAAACATTGATTGGACAGTAGAAGAGATAAACATGAAATAAAAATAGGGTACTATAGTAGTGAAGACTTTGAAACGGTTAATATATAATCCTATACTTTATATAAAATGGTAATATAGCTCTAATAACTTCAATAAACCTGTCACTATAGTACACTAGATTTATTGTCTGGTTGGTGGTACTACCTCATTGTCTTCTTTATGAGCTCATTCGAGCAAGGTTTTCATTGTGTGTGATGATATAAATCATTGTGTAATTATTATCCTGAACATAAATATATTTCTTCTTATTCATGTAATTATGGAACTTTTTCCGAATGACATAAATCTATGTTTCCCATGTTCAACTTCTTCTTGTTATTTTTTTCCTTTTCCCATTCATCATCTATGAATGATCAATTGTTTATTTCTTTATTAATTCCTATAAAAATATAAAAATACTTGTTACATGATCATTAAAGATTAGAACATTTTATGTCATATAAGAATTTGTAATTTGGTGTAAATAATACAATTTAAAATTACGAAACACAATGTATTAAAATATCTACCTAAGACGATAAGATATCGTGATAGAATTAGTGGAACATGTCATAAGGTAAACATAACTCATAAGTATCATAATAAAGAGAATATTATTTCTACAATACCATTTGAATTAGTTCTCATATATCTTTTTTGGCCCATGAGACACAAATAAACTCGAGGTGATATTTATTTCATTGCATTCATAGATGAATTTACTTAGATTACCAATGTTATTTTCATAAAAAAACTATGAGGCTGTTAGGATGTTTCAAAATTATATAAGAAAGGATAAAAAAGACAAACATGATTCATTTAAAATTTATATTATCAAACATGGAATTCAGCATCATTATAACACACGTTATATGCCATAAAAAATGTTGTGGATATGAAGAATAAGAGCCTTGTAGAGATGGCCAGAAAAATACTGATTGCGAATAATGTTTCAAAATACTTCTACAGAGAAGTATTGAATACTATGATTCATATTTATAAAGAATTTATTTTTAGACTAGTGACACATGGTACACCCTACGATATGATGTACCAAAAGAATCCAATTGTGAAATATTTAAAGGTATTTTTTATTCCTTGTAATATTGAAATCAACGGATGAATGCTAGGAAAGTTTGATGAGAAGGAAAAAAATGGATACATCTTGGGAATCTGTTTTGAATAGATAGATATGATGTAATAATATATTGAATAAAATTTTTGAGTGTTAAAATGTGAAAATTGATAAAAATCCTGGAAAAACATGTTAGCATATTCCAAAAGATTTTCAGTTTACTAAAGAAAAAAAAGATGATTTGTGGGAAAATGGTTGAAAATGATGCTAAGATCAGATTATAAATAGTTGATTCTATTTCACAATATTTAATTGAGGATTAATAAGATGTCTATAGTGACAAAAATTAGTTTTAGAGGATAAATAAACATGTTAACACTGATAATATCATTGGGAATCATAATACACCAGTTTGGGATATAAGGAGGCCAATATTTTTGGATCCAACAACTCTTGTATCATAGCTTGAGCTAAGGAAAGAGGATGAGGATATTGAACATTATAAATAATTTAAAGTTATGAATTAAGATCTTAATAAAATTGATATCAACTTTATATGAGAACTTGTTCCTAGACCAAATTTTTTTTTGATTGATACAAAATAGAGTTACTATAACAAAAAGAATGAGAAAGGTGATGTAACAAAGAACAAAGATTGACTTGTTTGAAAAGTTTATCTTCTAATATAAGGCATGAATTTTGAATATACTTTTTCTTTAGTGGATATAATTGAGATAATAATAATTTTTTTAACAGTGAGAGATCATAATCATTACATGGTATATAAAATGGATGTAAAGAATGTGTCTATAAATGGAAAACTTGAAGAATATGTCCTTATTGAACAAGTAAAAGCCTTCATCCTCTATAATTATGGAATAATGGTTTGTAGATTGATGAAAGTTTTGTATGGTTTAAAATAGGCTCAATTTTTTTATTATTTATTAATTGATTTAAGTTAATCATGAGTTTTTATTATTTATATTGATGTTTTGGAGATTATAGTATTAATTATTCATATTATGGTTTATTCATATTTTTTTATTATAGTCTCTTCTTATTATAGAAAACCTAGTTTTTTTGTAATTGGTTAATAACAGTAGGAATAACATTTTATTGAAAAATTATTCATATAATGTGGAAGATTTTAAAAATTATTTATTTATTACTAAACTTCATAAACTCTTTCTCATTAGACTCATGATAAAATTGCAAGGATGTAATTTCTTTGAGGGGGTGCAGAGGGATATGACAACACATGTATTTTTAATAAGATATTACTTTTATGGTTTAATATTATTCATGATTATTAATATATATATATTGTTTTAAAGAACATATATTTTTATATCATGTCTCATATGATATTATATAATCAATTAGATACCAATTTTTTATATGAATGAAGAATTATAATAAAATAAATAAACGAAATAATAATAAGGGAATTAATATGGAAAATTTTCTTAAACTAGTAAATAATTAATAGAATTATATTATTCTGAAGGGTAGATAATGTACATGGTGAGTCATGACCCAAGTTAATAAGTTTTTATTTTAAATATGTACTTCAATTTTTTTTGATGTTTTCCTCTAAGATAATTCTATTCAATATACATATTCTTCATTTTGTGTTTAAAAGGTTATTCTATATAATTAAATGATTACATAAGGTCATTTTCTATTGGCATTTACTTTCTTTATAAAAAGATGAAATAAATCACATTTCATGTTTTCTGTGTGGTTCATTCATTATAAATGTATGAAAATTGAAAGTTTTTTATGCTATATGTATGAACACATTTTTATTGTTTCATATCCATTTATCTTAATGAAACTTCCTTTTTAATATTCCATGGTTTTATAAAGAAATTTTTATTCACATTATTTTGTAGATTTTTCATTTTAAAATAAATTTATTTTAAACATTAAAGTTATTAAGCCTTATTTTTTAGGATAACATTAGAATTTGTACTTATAGGTTTTTTATGATGGAATTGGTATAGATCTATATATTTTTAAAATAAGAATATTGAAGAATATGATAACTTAGTTATTCATCTATCAAATGATTTCATGTCTGGTCTGCCATTTTTATCTCCAACAGAAACTCATAATGGTTCCCATATTCATTAAAAGGCATGATCCTAAATTCCAAAGGTAGATGGTCATTTTCAGTTTCAAATTTAATGACACATAGGAATATACATTGGTAATGTGGTTGGGAGGTCAGACTCACCACACCCCTTTAGGGGGAATTAGTACCTGCTCTGATACTCTCTTAGAGATTTAAAATATGTTCACGAACCTCTAAAGAATTATGTTTCGAGATTGGTTACCCTAATAAAATGATCAAGTGTTAAATAAATATATATATATATATAAATGAGTTCTATTAATTATTCCACTTATATATATTAGAGTTTATCCTTCTATTTCTTGTTATTTATTTGAAATGGTTAGGTTCTTTTGTTTGGAATCCATATAACCAGGCACTCTGAAGTTTATTATTGACCAGGAAGGCAATTGGTGTTTCAAGGATGCGATTGAACCTCCAAGAGGCATCCTACATATTCAGTGAGAATTGGAATCCAAAATCTTTTAGTTAATTTAGGTCTATTTTTTCATTTTAACATCATGCGGAATGGACGTGTATGAGGGAACTTTAGCATCGTGTATAAAGATCGAGCTTTAGGAAGGCATTGTATTTATTTTCCTTATAACATGAACCAAAGTCTTACATGTTAAAATTTTCCAAAACATATTGATGGTTGGGGATAGATAATTAGTACTCATTATGGTTAATACGTTAGATTTCATCGATATGGGTATTCTTTTAGGACTTACATGAAAGTGGGTCCCCAAGAAAGGATTAATTTTTTTCAATATTTCTGAAATAGGCTTACACACTAAGATTAATCAAATATGGGGTGTTTTATGGTTCTAGTGGAACAATCATTTAAAATCATTAAGTTCATGTGAGTTATGATTGGTTTTAGAAACAACCGGAAAAAAATCAAATACACTACTCATAGATATGGGATTTATGTGGTGAACTGGCCCTGATGGGGTGTTTTATATGAAGCTCATGCCTTAGGAAGGAATATTACTTATCCTTTTTATGACATGAATCAAATTACTCATGATTCAATTAGTTTATCAATATAATGATGGATGAGGAAGAAGGATAGACCCATAGGTGATGGGTCCTACTACTTGGATTAAATGAAATATCTGGGATGTACAAAGAAGAGGGAATATGTTGACAGATATCCAACACTTATCCTCTGATGAATAAAAATTGAGGACCATGAGTGGTTGACCAAGAATTTTTGAATGGAATGAGGATCCTATAATAACCATAAGTCTCCATGAGTACCCATCTAAATACCATTATAGACATTCCCCATGGGAAGGTAGAATTAACAACCAAAGATGCATGGTCGGGGTTTTTCACTATTTGAGGGCACATTCACAAGTATTCATAAGGGAAAGGGTTTATGTGTTCGAGGGTGCCTTTTTAACATGTATGGTGTGTCTTTATAACTTTTCCAACATTTCTGTCTGAAGTGTATATATTTTTACGCTTGAAATTTCTAAGGGATATCATGTGATCAAGCTTATCTTTATAAGGGATATCACGTGATGAAGTTGACATGTTTGGAGGACTTCTCATGATCCATTTGACATTTCTAAATTGTTTTCAGGATTTGGATAACATGTCTATAATAATTTTCTTGACATGGCTAACATTTCAAGAGTTATCACATGATATGGATGATATATACATTGGACATTGTGTGACTCAGATGAAATCTCAAGAGGATTTCACATTACCAATCTGACATGTCTGAAAGAATTTACGTGGTTATGATAACTTGACTAGAGGACTATGTGTTAGAAGTCTAACATGTCTAGAGTTATCGCATAATCTGGATGACATGTTCTAGGAACTTCTCTTGAACAGGATGACATGTTTAGAGTTTTCACATTGTCTGTATGACATGTCTAGAAGACCATTGTGTTACTACTTTTACAAGTTCATAGGAGTTATCATGATATGTGAGTGGACTTTGTGAAGTGAATTACCATATTACATGAAAATAAGTGTATCTATCTTTGTATAAAATATTCATAATTACTAAACTTTATAGCTTAAATGACTCAATTTTCATTAGTTTTTTGCCAATTAAGGAATCATGTGATCAAGTTGATACATAGAAACTCATTATCTAGATCTATCCTTCATTATGGAATTCCTTAGAATGATAAATAATTTGATCGTGCGAAGTATATAAGGATCCCACGTAATCCCTTAGTCACTCCCCAGACACAACAAGTGGAAGAATATTCTGATTTTGTACTTATCCACTCCAAAAATTCCTCTATTGACTCCACATTCACATGTGTTTATTTATCTATGTTAGGGGGTGGGTGGCGTGGGTATTTGTTAGCATATCCATCTCAGAGCTACACCACTTCATATGGAAAATAAATTGCATATATGGGATTGAATCAGTGTGGGGAGCATCACATCATGTACTTAACATAATCCAATAATTGGGAATTCATGATGTCATTTGTGCATCACATAATAATGAACAACCACCTGATCAGCCCATTATTTTAATATTTATTAAACCTATGGCAGGCCAAGGTAATTTTCATATCGAAATGTACATGTTAAAGGGCCTTCTCAAGATTAGGCTAACCTGTTTGGGCCCTTCATGAGAATGAGTTGGATTTCCTAGATCCATTAAAAAGAATGAGTTGATGTATCAGAGGTCCTCCATGTTATTATTATATTGATTACATAGAATGAATAATCCCCCCCCTTCACATGATAAAAGTGTAAGTCTTATTCATGTAAGGGTGCTATCTACTTTCATATTTTATTTTATAAATCCTATGATGTTTTACCTTATATTTTCAATTTTGGTGTCACTTGATAAAAAAACGTGTTTGAAACACTTCACATGATGAAGGTTACATGTCCAATGGCCTTCATGTGATGCGGTCGTCAGGTACCTAAGGATTTCACATGGTCAAGTGACTAATCACATTAATCACATCATCACTTATCATGATAATTAGTTTAACTACATTCACATGAAGATTAAATCTTTTAGATTTTATTTTATAATGGGATTTGGTGATTTTCTGTCATTTGTCGATCGATATGTATCATGATTAGAGGAAATCATTGTTAATACTTTTCATGGTCATCATTACTTGACTGGAAGCCTTCATGAGATTATGAGGACTTTTCATAGGGGCTTCTCCTAATCAATGAACAGATCACATGAATTGAATAATCCCATCACCAGATATTCATAGGGTATTGTAATTCATATGACCCAAGTTCTTAATATCTTTGTTCCCATGCATATACATTCTTTATTTTGTGTATAAAATAATACCTATGCTCCAGGTACTTCTCTGATCATAAATTTTTTTTATTGTCTGGTAGGGATCGACAAATTCCCTCCCTCATAGGAAAGGTATGAATGAACAAGGACTTGGTTATGAGGAATGTAAATTCTCTCTTAATTCCCTTGGGGTTCTTCTAGTTTGTGTTCAAAGTATATTTTTTTCTTCATTTATAATGATCATATTCCATAGGAGTCCAAATAAATAGGGGTGTGAGGATCCATTCATTTCACTGGTTACTCACAAATTTAAACCCCTCAAGCTTTCTTCATTCATGTGATTGCTTAGTAAGACTCTTTTTCATAACCTCATCTAGAGAATTGTTCACATTACCCCATCACATAATGGACTTGTCCCAATAGATCATGTAATAATCCATGAACTAATGAACGGTTACATGTTCAGGTTATTTTACATATCCATTGTGATGGGGAAATCTTGTGTGCTTCAAATGAATTTTATATGTTGGTCTCATGATCTCCTAATATTTATCCAATTCACATGAATTATATATTGTTACACAATCAGAAGTCTTAAAATGAATCAAATGATCATGAGGTGTCACATGATCCACATTATTTGTGAGACCTATAAAAGGTTAAGATATTGTGAATAAATATATGTATTAGGCAATTCATGTGATTCTGCCTAAGTTATTCACTTCTTTTACTCCTTTTGGTAATATTCCTCTCCCATATAGCATATTATTATTTCTCTATAAAGATGGATTCTAGTTATTTAATGTCTTCTAATGTATTCAATCATATAGCTGTGATTATTGGGAAAAGAAATGATGACCCTTGGTGTCATTTATTCTCTAACAATGAGGTTTTTAAGGGGATTATTTTGACAAAACTTCAAAGCTACCCTATGTCACACAGACTGCCTTTATATGGATTCAGCCTCATGGATGACACTTATATTCTTTTTCCTAACTATAACCTTCCATATTATTTTATATCATTCTCTCTTAACTATATTCAAACTTTTGTTTCTAAGGATAGTCATTGAATCATGGAACAATTCCTTGGGATATCCTTTACATTGGCTAATTCCCCTTTGGGTCTGAATGTTCATGATCTTATTCTTCAACTGATTGCTCAAAGTTATTTGAACATACTTGTATCCTATCTGGTCAACCCAAAAGCTATTTGGAGTTCAAATTTGTATTTTATCCATGGTGGTAACTTCTTTGATGAATGGGAATGACCATTCAGTGTTAGGTATATTTTCTTATAGTAATCTAATAAATTACATGCTATCCATATTTATGAAGAGACATGGATTTCATAGCTCATCATATAACATCAATCAGAACTCATCAAATATATGATTAGTTTCTACTTTCCCGACATGAACTATTTTCAAATGAACCATAGTGAGGTAGAGATAAGCATTTTGGATATTCATCGGCCTCGTGGATACCTCCTCTTGGGGAGATGTATGATGAATTCCTTCCCACTATAGATGTTTGGGATGTCCCCGAACAAACTTCAAACATGGAATGTGATATTCCCACCATTGCAAAAAATAATTTAAAGAAACATTAGAACATTTTCATCATCATTTATTTCAAGGATTAGATAAACAACTTCTATTATTGTATCTAGAATCGAACAACTACTATACAACCTCATTGATTTCCTTCTCAACATGTTCAAAATAGTGTAGTCAATTATTGGCCCATTCTAAAAGCTAGGGAGTATTCCACCTGGGGATACCTCGTGAGACTAGAGGATTCCCCATGTATTTGGTTAGTAATATATTTGTACATTTTCTAAATGGATGGGTTTTCCTAGATGGGGATGCATGATTCGATTTTCAAGTCAGCAAATTGGTTATAGAAGTGCAATTTTCAGAAGGGGGACCCCTCAACATAGTCATGCCCACCCTTTATCACCTTTATAAAAACCATGTACATATTAAATGGGGTAATGTCCCCTACCAAATAAGTGACCCTTTTCAAAAAAAATGTATGGATAGGGGATTGTTTTCAGTGTTTTAAGTATGAGAATGATAATGGAATTCATCATCCCCTATTCCATCCCAGGATTATAAACATTTTTGGGATTGTGGTTATTTCATTTGGAATTGATGAGGTAATTGATATAATAATCTAGCGCGATCCTTCCAATTTTATGACATAACCCACACCCATTAAGGTATTTATTGGCAATGGTAGTGGTTCACTTTCCCATAGATCATATATAAGTATCACGCTGGGATGGTGTTTTTATAGATCCCATAGATGAACTAATCATCTGTGATCCACATAACCCTATCAGTTTTCTCTTCAGTTTTTCCAAACTCAAAGGGTTTCTTATATTCCCTTAGCTAGTGTGTAGGGATAAGAACACCTTATACTTATTATTATTTTATAGATTATATTAGTGCATGAAGATTAAAATGATAAAATTATTCTTCCACTTATTGATGCACATATCCATCAATCTGAGGACTATGCCCATGATTGGGTAGAATATTACATAGTTGACATAATAAATTAATTAATTCTTTATGCCGATGAGCCTTGTTCTTTTTATAGCCCCATTTCCCTAGAAGTGAAAGAGTTGATTCCAGACATGGGGGATCCCCCAAGGAAATTATCTAACCATGGTTACATGTCTCCCATCAATAATATATGGTTTTTGAAGAATAAATACCTTCATAGCTAGGGAAATATGATGAACTGGTCATGGGAGAAACCCATGAGACTCCATCTCTTGCTTCATCATCATCTTAGCCTATCCTTCCTTCAATGGACTTGATACATCAACATATTCCATCATTCATTATTTATTCCACTGTTCCATCCAAAAAAGGTGATGAGATATTAGTAACATGAAGGAAATTTTGGCATAAAATCCATATCGTAATTATAGATACTCCCTTGGATAACATTATTGACCAAGAGGAATGCCTTCACCTAATATTTTGTGATCTAGGATCTGATGGATTTGACTGTCTAAAATTATATGTATCATGGTACAGATTATACCATATTAGAAAAATAATTCCATAAAAGATCTGGACTCACATGATTTTTATAACATGACTTCTCAAGATGAATTAATAATGGAATATTTAGAGGTGATTGAACAAAGACGTCATAATTTCTTTTAGTTGTGCACTCAGATGGATGACTTGACTTTGTATGTTTCTAAATAATAAATCATCATATCTTACACAAGGTCCCATATTTTGATGTCATCATACTTATTATATATCACTCAGAAAATATTTTATGATTTATCCTATTTTATTCAGACTCTTCATCCAAATAATACGGAACAATAAATGGATTATATAACTCTTCAGAACTAAATTAATTCCTCTCTCTAGAATATGACTAATTTTTCAAACTCAGCTGACCATATTTCATTTTTATCTAACTATGATTTTTTTATAGAACCTTGGCGAGACTCTAAAAAATGAATAATAATCCAATCATTTCAAATAATCAATGAAAAAACATTCCAAAATTTACATGTGGTAGTTAGTTTTTATTTTCTTCATCATGTGATCGACATTTCATTGACTAAATATCATATAGAATTAAAAAATGTCAATTATTTTTACAATTCCATGAGAACAAAAAAAATTAAATTAGGTTATCAAATCATAACAGACCTTATATTTGAATTTTCCATAAATGATTAATGACATAAAATCCTTATTGATAAACCTGATTAGATTATTCCAAGATTACATGTTTAGAGAATAATTTGGGTAAATATGTATCAAATGGAAAGTTCTATATCTTTTAACTTTGTCAATAGACTCAGTGAGAATAGCTTGATTTTCTCAAGGGAAGGATAATGACCCCTACAAGCATAATATCTCTGTAGTTAATATTATCCTAAAATTTTACAAATTTTCAAATGGGGAAATCTTAATGGACATGGAATTTCCCTTTTCATATGCATACATTTATAGATTTTCAACCTTATAGGTTTTCTACCTTCCCAATTTCATGAGGGCTCAATATTTGCTAGAACACACAAATTGTGTGTCCAGTGAGTAGAGATTCAACTTATTCCTTGGGTTCTATTTATGATTTTTTATCTTAGAAAGTGTTATTTCTATTTTTTTTTATGTAAGGTCTTGAAAATGGTATTGTTTTTGTTGTTATGGTCTTATATCTTGGACCATCAACTAAAGCAGTTTAAGTTATTCTAGATTAGACCATCTATTGATGTTGTTTAGGGTCTTTGGGATTATACCATATCTTCTTGTAGTTTAGGGTATTCTAGCCTAGAACATCTATCACACTAGTTTGGGTATTCTATCTTAGACCATCTATTTATATAGTTTAGGATATTTTAGATTAGATCATCTATTATTGTATATTATGGTCTCATATCTTGGACCATTTATTGTTGTATTTTTTAGTCTTCTAGCTCGGACCATCTGTTACGGTAGTTTAGGGTACTCTAGCTCATACCACCTATTATTGTATTATAAAGTCTTCTATATCATACCATCTATTATTGTAGTCTAGGGTCTTCTATCTAGGACCATTTATTGCTAATGTTTAGGTTCTTCTATCTCAAACCACTTATTATTGTAGTTTTTGGTCTTCTATCTTAAACCATATATTTTTTGTTGCGAAGGATGTGTATTTATAAATGGTTTTGGAATCCTATATCCTTGATTGGAATATGAATAATGAGTATCCATGAAGGGTTCTGATACCATAAATTCATATTTTATATTCTAAATAATTAATGTTCATGATGGTTTTCGTAACCCAACATTATTGCAGAAATTATAAATGATAGATTTCCATGATGGGTTATGGAACCCTATATCATTACATTAAAGTTTGTTATCATATGGTTAAATTTTAGGGATTCAAACTCTACTTAAATTTTTGGACTATGGATTATTTAATTCATAACCCAAAATTTTGAATCAGAGGTGATGAGATAGGAAAGAAACATCAGGGGTGATTGTGATACATTTTGAGATGCCAAGTTTTGGTGTGACATTTATAGGGATCATGATGATTAGAGGTCCCTTTATTCATGTAGGATACACCTCTAATTAACAGTTCAAATAAACATATGCATGATCACATAGGTCTTACATGCATAGTCGAGTGAAGGGATCCCTACTCTTTTCTTGGGTCCAGGAAATATATGTGATGATTTTAATATTTGGATGATGGAGTGGGATATGAAGAAAAAAGATATCAAAGAAGGGTTCTAACACTATAGGTTAGTTTATTTTATGTTTAGGAATCTTGGTCCCAACACCATATGGTTTCGGGCCACTTTTGGTGGGCCAAAAAAAAATTAGGAATGAAATATTGATTTTCTACTTCAATAATGGGTACAATATATGGTAAAGTAATGTTGAGGATGTTTAATATTATTGAATAGTTTGGTTATGGGGATTATTAGTCCATGTCTAGGAATATCTGAGTTGACTAAAAATAGGGGCTAGTGGATATTTTTTGACCATTATTAATAGTGGAAAAAAGTATCATATGAAACTAGGATAATAGCTTATGGATTTAAGGTGGACCATTCCTCAGGTACAAAAACAACCACTAGGCATTGCATTATTCACTAATTAATCCCAATGGAGGGCCTTAAAATAAGTCAATCCCTATTACCAATAAACTATAGGGAAGGAATGATTGAAATAAACTGAGGATATGGTGTTCTAAGAGATGTGTATCAATTCAAGTAATTGGGGAGTGTAATCTCAGACCTCAAAGACATAAATTTGATTTGCAGAAATCATAATATTCAAGAATTTTTTGGGAAACCTAAAATTTGTTTCCACCTAGTGAACGCGTTATCGTGGTGAGAATATGTAAAAAATCATTAATATAAATTTTTCCTAGACTAGGGAGTCTATCTAGAAAGTATTGACTTTTACTAGGGCTATAATATGGTCCTCGATAGCTTTATAGATTTTTTATCTATGATCTAACTTTTCTGAAAACTATATAAATGAAGATTTTTGAAGTGGAGAGTTGAATTTACTCTAACTTCCCTTTGTGAATTTTCATCCTAGAAAGTTTTATGCCTCTTTCACTAGCAGTTTGAGCTCATGTGATTTAGACCACATAAGACTAAAGTTTAAGGGCATGAAACTTTGACTAAATTTCATGCAGTTTATGGTCATGATGAACTTGGACCTAATATGATTAGAGTGTTACATATTATAATAATTGGGATTCCCATGGTTGGAAGTACTCCAACCCCATTCTAAGAGGAAGTTTTGAATATTAATAATCATGGATCAAGGTTCTTAGATCATGAATGATGATATGGTACAATCATATCGAGGATGATTGTGAATCAATATATGGTGATGAGATCCAATTTAATTTTTTAATGGTTCATAAGGACTAAAATCCCTTTTTAATAGGAAAATATATAATTGGTTGATGGATGAGAGATCATATGAAGGATCCAGGGTAGACATGAATAGTCAAAAAAGGATCCATTGATGTCAGGTGTCCTTTCCCAATGGCCATGAAATGTTTTTGTCAATTCAAGACACTCAAGACATGAAGTGTGATTTATATATTGAGTTTCTAAAAAAGATGATTTAATCACTCCAAAATATAGTTGACCATGGTCAATATGTTGTGGTTATTTGATAAGGATTGATGTTGTATGATGGTCTACATAGTTTAGTTTCATGTAGTGGGGGTGCCTTTTCCATGCATTTTAACATCATGAGATAAAGAAATATTAACCTACACTTTAACATCATATGGTATAGACATAGGAACTGATGTGAAATTATGAAAGATACCCTTAATGATTCTTTTCATTGGATAGGGTTCTAGATGTAAGTGGAATCTTTTATCCTTGCATAGGCTTACTAATAAGTAGCCATATGCTAGATCCTTTCCTGTGAAGATCATCCTCATGAACAAAAATACCCTATGTATATTTGTTTTTTACATAGGAAAAGAGAGTCTGTATGGATTGACCATACTTAAGAAGAGGCATGTTAATTTTTTATGGATGGGATTCCCTATGTTTCCCTATGTATATTATAATTGTCATAATCAAGCTATAGTAATATATTTTAAGCAGATACCTCTATATATATCTAACTCGTATACAAGGGAGGTGATCCTTTTTTTATCTTCCCTTATTAGATAATGGAATAATAGTGGGATAAGGGAACCTCTATATTGATCTAGATAATAATTAGGTAATGTGAATTTCCATATTTCATTATGGTATAGAGGTGAAAGACTCATTCCTAGTACATAATAATGGATAGGATGGCCCACTCTAAGAAATTTTAACTCTTCTAGATAGACCATATATCTTGTAGTTTAATTTAGTGTGTCTTGGAAATTGTATTGTAGTGTAACATCATGTTACTAGGACGTTTTTGTTCAGTTTAACATCCTGTGACTAGGGCTTATCACTAATAGGAATGACTAACTCATTGAAATTGGGTATTCATAAGAGATAGATACTCTATCATAGTGGGGTATAAGAATATGATATTATAATATTTTTGGATAATGGGTATGATGTAAAAATATGTAACATCGAGATTATTCAAATCCACTTGAATGGTTGGGTTATGGAAAGTGTAGATCATAACCCATGAATATTTGAGTCAATGGGAGGTGGCGACTTGTAGGTATGGGTCAACCATTAATAATAGCAGAATCCAATGTTCCATGAAATTAGGAAAACAACTCTATGATTTAAAGGGGTCTCTACCCTTGGACCAAAACACCAACTAGGTGAATGATCTTCAGCATTATGTTATTTAAAATTGAATCCTAGTGGGGGAAATTTGGATTAACCAGTCCATTTTACAATATTTCTATAGAGGGTGGGGATAGGAGAAAAGGATCCCAATGTCTATGGGGTTCCAAGAGAGGGATATCAACTCTAGGGATTGGTTAGTTTCATTCTATATTGGTGTTTCCCATTATGGGTGTTGATTTGTTTGATATCATGAATAAAGGTAGGTGGTTCCATAATTCATTAAAATATAATTTAGGTCCTAATTTGTTGATTTATTTGAAATGAGTTTTTAATGGATTTAAATTTTGATATTTGATATGATTTTATGTTATATTTTAAAAGGACAAGGAAAATTTAAAAACCCCTAAGTTCAATGGAATTGAAATTATAGGATATATTTTCAAAAATATCAATTCATGAATTGAAAATTGATTTGATGAAATGATTTGATATTTATTCTTGAGAAAACTTCTTTAAATAAATGATTATTTTAAATATGTGAATTTGATGAAAGTACTTGATTTGGTTTTTAAGTTAAAAAGGGATGTTGAAACTTTAAAACTAGTCATTTTAATTGTTAATGATGATTTATTTTAAAATTAATGATTTTCCCATGATTTTTTGATTGATTAAATTATATGAAATCCTAGGTTGTTAGTGTATAATTTGGAAAAGAATTCTAGGACTATGACTCCCTATAATTGGATTGATGATGAAAACACTAACTAAACCAAGTTTTGAATTATTTTTCCTGGATGATGTGTTGATTTATTTTATCTTGATAGAATTATCTTAGGGATGTGTGAACACATTTAAGATGTGTTGATTTTTTTATATGTGTGAGGATCATATAGCCTAGAAATAACTAACAATAAGGATTATGACATGGTTCTATGATATGTGTTGATTATATGATTAAATGCCATTGATTTTAAAACAATTTTATTCAGGACAATTGTTTTATATAAATTTCATATATATAAATTTTCATTTAATACTATTTTGATATATCAGACATCTATTTATTTAAAATAATTTTTTGGTTTAAAATATGTAAATTAATTTCCATACCGTGTGCTATTTAAAATGAAATCATAAATGGTTTAATTTTTAAGGAATTGACTATGGAACACTTGGTGATACCCTAATGGGTTATTATCCCACACCCTACCTTTGACTTTTAGAATTTGTATATTTTTTTGATAAGCGTTACAAGGAAAGGAAAATTTCTACTTTGAGGTGGTATGTGTGCATGATCCACATGACTCTAGAGTGATGGTGGTGACCAATGGATTATGGTCAACTTAATGCATAGGTATCATGTCCATTTTTCTTATTGTTCTTGTTTTATCCTTTGGTTTTTGTTTAACCTTTAGACTGTTATCTTTCTACTTGTGGTCATTTTATATTTGTGGAGTGTTGACATACCAAATGATCATTGTTTTATCTTCTAATATTTTTAATTGATGGGTTTTTGTGGTAAAATCATTCCCTTTGATATTTTATATGATTCCAGGTGCTAGTCACAAACCCATGGGGGTTGGAAATTCCATTTCGTCTATGTCAATACCATATTAGGTACCAGTGTACCAATTTATGTATGTTTGTTCCTGAAATAATGGCATCAATGGTAGGTTGAGTGTATTTCCTTGATTTTAGTATACAGTTCAAGATGTCCTGGTAGTCAAGAAGTTGGATTTTTAGAACATAGTTTTTACTTATGGGTGAGTGTCTGGACAGCTCTCATTGTAACAATTTTTAACTCACCATTGGTATTTGGGAAAAGTTTCTTTAAGGGGTAATTTGATCGGTTTCAAGTCTTTTCCCAGTTTGATCTGAGTATCTTTATATCCCATAAGTTTGAACTTTATTAGAAATAATTGATATCTATGTAAATTGTGTTCGATTTTATGATATAAGTAGTCAATATGATGTTTTTGTATTACTTGGGATGTTTTGTATCATCATTCCTCTAAAAAGACATTTGGATAGGCCATGGATGGAAGCTATTGGTGAACCACAGTATGAAAATTCTCCAATTTAACAACATCTAGTTGAGATAGTAGTTCACACTGTCTAATCTCTGGTATAGGTAGTTTCACTCATTCCCATTTAGGCTCCAGTAGTGGAACCTCAATGGGTTGATGTTAGAGATCATGCCTAATAGTTTATTTGATGGAAACCACTAGTTTCACAAGGAAAACATTATCCTAAAAATACATAGGATTGGTTGAAAAAATTGAGTTTTTTGTTATTCCATGTAAATTACTGATTCAATAAAAGTTAAGTACAAAACATTTATTTTGGAAGGTCCTAGCAAGAGATGGTGGCATTTGATGGTGATAGAGAAGAAACATGAGCTCATAGAGTGGAAATAATTTATATTTATTTTCATTGAACTATTCTATCTATAATTGATAGTCTTGGTTAATTCTATATTGTTCCTCAACCTTCAACAAGGTATCAAGATTGTGACATGGTCTGAAAACCACTTTAAAGAACATGTTCAGTTTTCTATTGCATTAGTGATGAATGAGAATTTGAAGGATCTAAGATTTTATATGGGTATTAAATCTAAAATATAATCCTATAATTTTATACTGAAGATCATAACATATGTGTATGTACATAATATAACATTGTTGGATGAGCTTGACCTTGCTAGTAAGTTAGGGATGGTGCGAGTTCTTTTTACTCTTAGTGGTAGTTATATTGGTTCCTTTAAATTATAAAAGAAGTGTGAGGAAAATCATGGAGATTATTGATAAAATACTTCATCAAGAATCTTGTAGTGTTTTTCATATGACATTTGACTTGTTTCTACTGTGGAAAGGCCATGCTTTCAAAAAATGTTTGTAATGTGGCACCAAAGGTCTATAGTTCATGTGGTCATTCATGACACATGCAGAATTTTTTTAATATCATTTATGCTCTGTGTAGTGGCATGGTCTCACTAGCCTTAAAAAGTACAATGGTGCAATTATATCCTTCATGAACTAGTGGGTTACATCCACAATAATCGATGAGTAAGATTCTTTATGTAGTGGGGAACCTCCAAAGGAAGTTGATGTGGTTCCAGTGATAGTGATAGGTACCATCAATATATATTCATCTTTAGTGACTAATTTATTTGATATTGTTGCATCACACACATTTATATCAATTCATATTATGAACATACTAAATCTTTCTATGGTACTTATATAATATGTGATGGATATTATTATGCCTCTTGGAATGAAGAGATAGTGGGGTCTTCGATGTACCTCTTGTATTTTCTCTCCATCAGAGTTTGAGCTCACTTTGAATATTATGGTTCTCGACATAAAACCCCATGACTTCATTCTAGTGATGGATTTATATATTGATCATAAGTACTGTATTGAGTTCAATATTTTTTGATTCACTATTACTACATATGATGGGGTGTATCATGTTTTTCAAGGAGAAAGGGAATTTAGGTCAGGTATATTTAGACCTCCTTTTCTAGAGTTGTGCAAGGTAATATTAGTGTTTGTTTTTGACGTGGAGAAATAATCTTTGAGTGGTGATCTCCATTCTATTTTTTTTAGTTTCTTGACATGTTTCCATATGAATTTTATGACTTTACACTAGTAAGGGAAGTATAGTTATCTATTGATTATGTACCAGATACCAAACCTATATCTATTCCTTCCTACCATAAGGCACCAACTAAACTAAAGGAGTTGAAGATCGAGTTGAATGATTTATTGGTTAAAGGATGTATACACATGAGTGTATAACCTTATAATAGAACTATTCTTTTTGAAAATAAAGCTGATTGAAAACATTTCCTTTGTTTTTATTACCAAAAACTCAAGCGATTTATAGTAAAGAACAAGTATTTATTTCCATGGATCAATGATCTGTTTTACTAGTTTAAAGGGGTGAAGTGTTTCCAAAAGTTATATATTTTTTATTTTTATCACAAATTGAGAATTAATGAATCTGATATCTCAAAGTATGCCTTCATATATTTATATGAGCAATATGAGTATCTTATTACGTCGTTTAGTTGAACAAATGATCCTGTATATTTTATGGCATTGATGAACATAGTATTTCAAGAGAACATCGATTCATTTGTGGTCATGTTTGTGGATGAAATTTTATTTTACTATAAATTATAGGTGGATCATGTACGTTTTTTGGGATAATTTCTAAAAAACTTTAGAAATAAATGAATTTATACCAAGATATTGAAATGTGATTTCTTGATTTAGGAAGTGATGTTTTGGGGACACGTGGTCTCAAAACATGGTGTGTTAGTCGATCCTAAGAAGGTGAAATATGTTATGACATGAGAGAAATCATTTATTGTTTTTTAGATTTGAATCTTCTTGGTCATTATATAGTATTACTATCGAACTATCAAAGATTTCATGAATTTTTCTTGTCCAACGACCAATCTCACTTAGAATGGAGTGATTTTATTATGATATTTGAAACACTAAAGTAATTTTGATGGGTTGAAGTTCTTTTTGACTTCTACACCAGTGTTGGATCTTGTAGATGATGGGATTGTAAATGTGGTTTTTATTATGCATCATGTTTGGGTTTTGGATGAGTTAATATGCATGGTGATCATGTGATAACCTATGGTTTTAGATATTAGGTCACATAAGAATAAATATTTGATCCATGATCATGAGATCATTGTTGTGATATACACTCTTAAGATTTAATAGTTTTAACTTTTTGGATAATGGTTTATCATGTATTTAGACTATAAAATCTTGAGTTATATTTCCCCCCAAAAATATTTGACACTTCGGTAGAGATGATAGGTAAAGTTACTATAATCTTTTGATTTTTATATTTCATACACTCTTAATAAGGTAATTTTATTTATGACACCTTGATAATTAAAATTTTAACCCTAGTCTTGGAAGAATCATCTGAAGAGTAAAAAATGATGGCTCTCTTTTTTGAGTTACATTTGGATGTCTAGTAAGATGTGACTGAGATTGTCCGGAAATTTTTTTTGTTTACCTCTTATCTTATTGAGATGATTATTCAAGAGTATTAGTTTTATAGTAAACTATGTGTCATTAGGGAAACTCTTTATGGTGGGTAGACTATTTTTGAGTGTTTTTTATCCTATGAGGTTATCCTATGTTTTTATAACTAGTATTTTGTTTCTTTTCCTGTGAGAATGTCCATGATGGGGTATTTCAAAAATTCCTCGTGGGTAGTACATCCTGTAACTAGGGAGATGTTATATGATATATGTCTTTGATTATGACTTCCAAGTATGATATGATACATTTATGTATTTGTTTCTCATTATTATACCTTCCAATATGTCAATATCAAGTATCATAAACCTTTGAGTCTTCTTTAGCCCCTCCCGGTCCTGGCTTGGAAGTGGGGAAATATTTAAATGGATATAATTGCTGGGATTCCACATACCTCTTTAGGTATGTAAGTGATATGGGTTGGGTTTGGTCAGTTGAACAAATTAGATCACTCTTTACCCATTTGATATGTAACCAAAATTGAGGATTTGGGAGGTCTCTTTATGAAAGTGATTTTTTGATTTCACAGAGTTCCATATTTCATATTCTCTGATAGGGATCCCCAGTTCACTTATTATTTTTAGAGAGGCCTCCAGGAGGTGATTGGATCCCATGTAAGATTGGGAAATATGTATCATTCATGTATGGATTTCTAGATAGAACAAGATATACAGATCCTTTAGGACATGATTTTTTACTTTCATTATGGACTTTGGTGGTGCTTGGTATATCCCTTTGGGTCTGGTCAAGTTTCCCAATAACAATACTTACTAATAAACTATCATAATGGAACCTTTTGGGGCTATGTATAGTTGGACTTGTAAATATACAATGTGTTGGTATAATATCAGTTAATATTCCTTGGTTGGACCTAGTTTAGTCTAAGATACAATGGTGAAGATTCAATTAATTAGTAAGAGTGTGATGATGGAACATATCTGATACAAATCCTATGTTGATTATCAAATTAGAACGTTGGAGTTTTTAGTATTGGAATTGGTCTTTTTGACAATTTCACCTTGGTTGGGTCACTGACAACATTGAAAATGTGGAAGTATTCCACCAATACTTGTGGGTCCTTTTGAGATTAATGAGTTAGTAGGAAATTTTTATTATCATTTATCCCTTCCAACATAGTTGACATTGACTCACAACTTGTTTCATGTATCATGGATTAGGAAATATAATTCAAACCCTTAACACATCTTGTGATAATAAGACCTTGATTTGGATCATAATTTATCCATGAATGAGCTTCCAATGAGAATTTTTTATTCTAATACAAATATTCTTCATTTTTATTCTATACCTATATTCTTTTTTCTAGGAAAGTATGGTTTTGATTCACATGGGACATGGGAGTGTGAGGAAAAAATGAGTTATTAGTGGCCACATACCGTTGATATTGAATCATCTTGA
The DNA here is from genome assembly GCA_963277665.1 of Viscum album. NCBI lineage: Eukaryota > Viridiplantae > Streptophyta > Magnoliopsida > Santalales > Viscaceae > Viscum > Viscum album. The sequence continues at coordinate 1,370,838,447 of OY728147.1, forward strand.
CATGATTTATGGGGTAAAAGTGTTTATGGTGGGGAGTTTGTAAAATCCATTTACCTTATTTTAGGTACTTCTTGACCCCTTGTGTTGATCTATCTTTGTTGGGTATTTTTTCTGGGTCATTTCAAGTTTTTTTCAAAAAAATTGGAATCCCATGGGGATATTCATTGTTGGTGCATGGTTAGGGAAAACCATGTGGATTAGTCTACCAAAACATGTTCTATGTTATGGTTCTCTCAAGAATGGTTCAATATTTTTCAAATTCATGTGGCCTCTCCCATTAAATCGTGCACCACATTATGGTGTATTGGGAGGGGGTGCATAGTTTTTCCAAATCATGTGGCCACCCCCTCCTAACCATAAACATATTATCATTGGGTATTTTAATGGATCTCACACATTTAAAATAACTATGTGGCCAAATTCTTTACCATATATAAAATCCTAGTATGTCACATAGTCAACGCCTGATTAGAACTAACCATGTGACCCTACCTATCAAACTATGATCACGGTTTTGAATCTCCAAAAAATTATTATTTTTTAAATCCTAAAACCCGCATTTAAGATTCCTAAACAACCAAATTTTACCCTAATATGATTACATGGTTTTTTTTAGTCTCTCAAAAGGTGAAATTAAATCCTATAACCTCTTATCTTTTTCCATCAAAGCACCAATGATTTCATTCAATATCATCATAGTAAGTGAATCTCCTCTCTATAGTTTCCCCCGATGGTCTTTTATCTCATTCTTAGATATTGATATATCATCATGTAATTGATGGATATAATCCCTGATTTGATGGATCTTGATTTCAGGTTTTATTCCTTGATCTCATTCTCCTTTGTTCTCCATTTGAATTTATCTTCATCTTTGTTGATTTGTTTGATTTCATGATTAAAGGTAGGTGGTTCTATGTGGATTTACTCTGAAATTGAAACCCTAATAGATTTATTAATTTTTATTGAGTTTATAATTGATTTAAAAACCCATATTTTATGTTATTTGATGTTTTATTTGATATGGGCTTTAAAATTGAGGAAAAAAACCCAATTTAATTTGAGCTAAAATTGTTGGGTAGTTTTTGAGTAAATGATTGTTTAAATTGAAATTTGATTTGATAAAATTATTTGATATTGAATCTTAGGAATGGAAATTTAAATGAATGACTAATTATATGTCATAAATTTGATGAAATCCCATGATTTGGTTTTGAAGATAAAAATTGAAACTTGAAAATAGAAAATTGAATTCGGAATGATGAATTATTTTTAAATGAATGATTTTATTTTGATTTATTGATTGATTGAAGCACAAGTGAGCTTGGTTTGTTAGTGGGTAATTAAGAAAAGATTTGTATGACTCTAAATCCCTAGTAATGGATTGATGATGAAAACTGTAACTAAACCTAGTTCAATATGATTTTCACCTGAGGGGGTATTGATTTATTCTATCATAATGTCATGAGTCTAGGGACGTGTGCACACACTTGAGCTCTGTTGATTGAACATGATATGTGAGAGTCATCAATCCTAGAACTAAATAACCACAGTGATTAGGAAGTGGTGATTTGATATGTTTTGGATGGATGATTAGATTACACTATTTATAGAACAATTTTATTCATTATAATTATTTTATATAAATGTTTTATATATAAATATTAATTTAATCATGTTTTGATATATATATTCCATATTTTTTATTTCAAAGTATGTTTTGGTTTTAAATATTTTAATGAATTTCTACTCATTGTTATATTTAAATTGAATGCATAATTGGTTTCATTATTATGTAATTTATTATGGAAATATTTGTGAGACCCTACTAGAGAGTTATCTCACACCCTACTTTTTCCTTCAGTTTTTTATCATTTTTTTTGTCGGGATCAGGGATTCGGAAAGATCCAATTGTAGGTGGTGGGTGTACATGATCTGTATGCCTCTAGAGTGATGGTGGTGACTAGTGGATCTATAGTCCACTTGTTTCTTTGGGATTGTGGGAATTTTAATTATTGATTTTCTATTTTTATTTGGTTTTTGTTTTACCTAGGGATGTTTATCTTTATACTTGTGTTAATTTTCTCCTTGAGGAGTGTTTTACATACCGACTAGTCATTGATTTATCTTTTTTGGTTATCTATCGATGGATTGTTTTTGTGGAAAAACCTTCTCCTTTGATCTTTGTAATGATGTCATGTGCTAGTAACCAAACTATGAGGATTGTGAATATCCTTTATGAAATTTCATGACTAGATTGGGTATTTGTGTACTAGGTTATCTGAGTTTGTTCATGACATTATGTATACAATACTTGTGTTATCGATAAATTTAGTTATGTGTTTCCCTTACTAAGAATTTGAGATCATCACTATACATGTTTGAATTTACTTCGGATAAAAAGAAAAATATATACACTATTTAACTACTATGATGGTTTTTGTAGAGAATTTTTTGTAGATGTTAAAGACATTATGGATTATGTAATTTCCTATACACTGAAAAATATCCATTATTTGAGAAATACGTAGGATTTTTTTACATTTTGTCCACATTATCTAAATATATAAACCTAAAATTTATTAAGAATATTTATAATGCAATATTAACATTAAGGTATATAATTATGGTATAGGGATGTATAAGAATTTATAGTTATTATTTAATCCAGTATGTAAAGTGAGTTTATTAGGAACTGAGCTCAGGAGTGAAATTCAGAGGCATCACAATTGGTATTTGAAAATGGTTTATATATCTTTGTATTTTTGGATGTTATTTAGGTTAATTTAAGGTTTGATATGTTAAGGTTGATCATAATTTGAATGGTATAGAAAACAATTTGGGATATCATATGATTTAACATTAAGGTAATAATTCACGTTTTATTTTTGGTTGGGATAAGAGAACTTTATTGAAATTCCTCAGGATAAATCTAAGTGAGAATTTTATGTATTGGATAAGATATTATTGTTTTGGTAATATAGATATCATGTTATTCTCCTAGAAATAACATCCCTATATGGATACTACAAGTGGATTCATTCTCTTTAATTGATGTACCTAAGGGTAATAACCCCATAAAATGATGGATTGGGTAAAACTTGGTCATCATGTGGTACATAATAATGAGCCTAACTACACACCTAGTTTTGGATTCTCAATTATTATATTTGGATAATCACAGTCTCTTTACAAGACTTTATAATAGATTTATTTCTTGGATGCTTTAATAGATTTGAATATATTTATACTAGATAACTGGATAAGAAAGTGATCATGGATAAAATAGATTGAAATTGATCTTGAATTTTTTTTTCTCGAGACTTTGGTCTATAGTGCTTGGTTATCATTTTATGTCATTGATGTATTTTCAGTTTCACCCTCATCCGTTAAAAGTGTGTCTATGATAATAAAAAAATTAATTTTCAGTCATAAGTCAAGATACATTTTAATCGATATATGGTTTCCTGGATAAAGGATAAGTTTGATTTTGAGAGAATTGATTTTAATGATTATTGTGTTTAGAATATTTTAATAAATTTCATGGTAATTTGGGGTATTTATTTCAAATATTAGGTAAATAATTATAAGATAACCCAGCTATAATTAACCTAAGTTGAACTTGGAATATAATATGTAAAACTAAGAGAGAGATAGGTTGAAATGAGTTTCATAAAAGTTGAGTTATGAGAACTATAGGCTAGCATGATTGTGATATAAAGTGAGACATCTAGAGGTTTAATTTTCATATGGTTATTTATGGTAATTATCTTAAAATGATTATCATGAATGTTAACTATTTTGGTTTTAGTAATTGAAAACTCCTGAAGGAACTATGTTAACAATGAGTGTGATGGAAAATACATAGATTACCTCAATGAACAACCCTTTATAATAGGTGATGGATTGAGAAATCATATGATTATGTAAAACCACCTATCATGAAATATGATTAACAAAGTGAACATATTATAATTACCAAACACACCAAATAAAGGAAATATTATGTATCATGAAATATTAAGTGATAAAGATGTTGAAGGAAAGAAGATTCAATTTTCTAAATATAAAAAACGAGGGAAGAAGTTTTGGGGAAATTTCAAAAAAAGGACAGATAGATATAATAATTATAGATATTAATGTTATCAAACTCGAAATTATAATATAAAAAGATAACCTACAAAAATCTATTTCTTCAATTTCAAGAGAGTTAGGGATTATGAGACACAATGACCCAATCTAAGGACCAAAGAGGTAAATAGTCACAAAAACCCATGTGAATAAGGAAAATAGAATTTAACTACTAATATTTTATTTGATATTGAGTTTTAACTCTAGATCTTCTAGTTTCCAATGTCATGTATATTTTCACCAACTACTTGATATTAAGTTATAAATAAAAACCACCAGTTGTATGATTAACATATAAATAATTTTCATGAATTGTGGGAATTTATTCCTTATGGATCTAGATCTTCTTCCCTTATTATAATTCTATGTGAAATTAATAATGGGTTATTTTCTTTTAAAGGCACTAAAAATAGATTTTTATATAGATAAATCTTGTTCCACGTCTTAAATAATCCCATGATCAGCGAGTGTTGTATGGTTAACTATGAGTTCCCTATAAAAATTACTCTCATATTAGGAGTCAAATTGTGAGGACATAGTTTATTGAATGGGGGGAGTGTATACCCCAAATTATTAATGTATGATTAAATTTAAATAATTCAATGTTTTTAATATATTTCTCTACATGGAACACCTAACTACAAAGAAACCAAGGGATATTTTAATAAACATATAAATATTAAGTATGACCCTTAAAACCAAACCATTTAATAAGAGAGAATGAATATGAGTAAACTATTTATGAAATAGTTATATAATAAATAATGAACACTTTTTATATGAATGAAATTCAATTATTATATCTAAAATAACTAAGAAAATCATTTTACGCCAAAAAATTAAAATTTTATAAAATAATTTTTTTATTTTAAGAAACTAATTATATTATTACTAGATAATAAAAAAATATAATGATAATATGAATAATATATTATCAATATATTAAAGATTCATTGAAAATAAGTATTAATATTTAATATTTAATATTTAAAAAATATACTTTCCAAAATGAATAGTTATCCACTATATTTTGGGATTTTAATTAAATATATAATTAGAAATATTTAGACATTTAATTTGAAAATGGAAGTTCATTTTTTTGGAATAGTCATAATAATATAATCTTTATATGAGTTTTTTAGATTTTTCTAAAAAGAATGATTTTAGGTGAAAAAATCATCTTTAAAAATAACATGAATTTCTAGATATTATTAGTACATAATAATGAATTGAATATTCATGAAACATTTATCTATGATTAAATATATATTTTATACATGACTTAAAATTTTAAAAAATTCCCATTTTTATTTACAAATCCATATTGGATATTTTAGAACATAAGTAATATTTTCCCAAAAAACATTATAAATATTATAAACATTTTTATTTTAGATTTAATTTAATCACATTTATAAATTGAATAAAATGAAATGGGTTTAAAATTTATAATCACTCATTCTAAATTATTAAATAAGTGACACTTTTAACCATATATTTTATGTTTCCTTGGGTAAAAACAATTTACCATGGTAAAGATAAAATGATAAAAATTATATTTCACGAGGTAAAGGGCTTGAAAGATATTGAAAACATGTCTAGAATTGAGTGGATGAGGTTTGGGTTGACCTTATCTCTTCCAAAATCCATTAGTAATAAATTTTGGATACAATTTACATGTTTAACATGTTATACCTTCATATAATGTTGAAATATATGAAAAAAATCCATTCTCACCACTTATAAAATGGTCCACTCACCACCCATTAAAGGAATTCCTAAAAATTAATTTAATTATAGAATAACATTCTCTTTTTTACTTCCACTAGAATATAATTTCATTTTTTATATTATGGTCACAATATATTAGACTAATAAATATATATCTAAGGGATCATCCAAGGAAATCTCAAAGTGCTCAATGTGAGTAATATTTTTTACTTAACATTCTTCCATTCTATTTATTATTTTCCAATTATAATCTTTAAAAACATATTTAATTAAATTATTATTTTTTATATACTGAATTTTATTATTATATATGAATAATCATTGATTTATTATTAGTTATATGTTTAATGATATTATGAAATGGGAATAATCATTGATCACGTTATCCATTTTCAACTATGAAAAACGAAACTGCCATTCGTGCATTATGTAAACTACCACCTCAACAAAATGTGTTAATTTTTACTTCACCGACATACAAGGAATGTTTAAAATGGGTTTTAAATAAATAATTATTATATTTATACCATTTTAATGTTTCTCAAGCTATAAAATATATTATTTATTTCCGTATTTCTATGGAAAAACAAAATCATCAACCATGTGTATGTGTGGACTACCGCCTCCATCAAATGATTGATTTTAATTTTTATTCTCATAAACACCATATATATATAGTTATGTGGAGGATATTAAATTATAAATATGAATTTTAGGATATCATTAAGGGTCTGTTATTATAAATTGGAGGACCTATTAATTATATGATCAACAAATGATTATTAGTAATTGAATTATTTAAAATGAGTGAACTAAGAGTGAAATGATCTCTTATTTATATGTAATCTATTTATATAAATTTTATTCACTTTATAAGGGTTTATAATTATAATTTACCACACTAATAAGCGTTAAATAATATCATTATGCTTCTTTTATAATGATATTACAACTAAACCACCTCATAATCACCCATTAATCATGATAGGTTCATGTTTTGGTTTGTTTAACCACATACTTGAACAATAATTTGAATTTTTATCATGGATGAATGTGAAAATTATTAATTTTTATAATATGATATAAATTTGTAAAAAATGTTTTTATTATAGTAATAGTATATAAATATTCAACTCATTGAATACAAAATCTCCCTTCGTTAATTAAGAAAAACCAAAACATTCTCATCGTTGATTTCAGCCACATAGATCGTAAACAATTAAAAAGAAATGAAATTATAGCATTCTAAAATATCATGAAATATCTATTATATTACCTTTAACAATATTTTAATTATAAATTTTGTATCAATAAAAAATATCAACAGTTGTTTATCAACTAGTTCAAAGCGATAATGATTACTTACAATCGGTATTGAAAATAAGTAAAAAATAACAAATATATATATATATTGATTATAAATGAGGTGTATCAGTGGTTATAGTTTTGAATGATGTTATTTATTATTTATTTAATGAACTTAATTTAATTATTCTGGATATTTTTTGCAATTACATAACGAATCAGGGCCGAGATAAGGGTTTTCATCTAAAATTCCTCTCTATGAGACATGTTAGGTGTAATGCACATAATTTATATTATTTAGTTTCTATACTAACAATATAATATATAACATCATGAATTATATTTTTATCATAGTATTTTATGTTCAATTACAATCCCACTCTTTTATGGGGTTTTGATTAAAATCTTACTCAAGCTGCAAGGGTTTTTTAGGCCTCAATTCTGATTCTTTAAGACATGTAACATATTATGCACACTTTTCCTATGTATGACGTTATATTTATTTACTATAACATTAATTATAGATACACTATTTACTTGTAATTAATGGGACGAACTATTCCAAATCATTTTCTTCTCTACAAATGTATTTGGACTCAAGTGCTACCACAGTCGTAAGAGTTTTTGGTATCTCAATTTTCATTCATTATATTATGATTGTTCCTGTGAATTTTTTTCATATAATTTTGGTACATTATGTCAATTGATTTTATTATTTTTTATTATTTACATGTTATATTTTTTACTATATAACTGTATTTTTAATTATTTTTTTTCTTTATAAATTATATTTCCCTAAGAGATATTGATCACACAAAATTCCTTTTCACGAGTTATAATATTTAATCTTGAATTTTTATTTTCATTTTTTTGGTTCCCCCATCCTAGTATTTTTCTATATTTTATTTTAAAATAATCTATTTAAAAATGATTTTTTATTAAAAATTAATGTTTTTTAGTCTTCTTACAATGTGTGTTTTGAATAAATTAATTTTCAAAATAATAAAAAGGGGTTTTCCTTTCACATTCATATGTTTGGCCTAAATATCCTAATTTTTCTAATATTAAATTTATGTATTTTAAAGGGTCCATTATTGGATATTTTTTAAAAAATTTAAGGTTTTAAAAATAATTCAAATCACCATTTTAAAAGTTACATTTGAAAGAGATGTGTACATTTTTATTTTACATCAATGTTAAAAATGATTTCAAAAATGTTTTTTAAGTTTAACTTCTATTTTCCTCATAATTTTTAAAATTATTCACCCTAATTGGATTTATGTTTTATGATTTATCCTTTAACACAAAAACACAAACAAACACACACATATATTTTCATTTTATAGATTTAACTCATTGTATCACACAATTTGTTTCTTGATATTTTCTTTCATGACATTGATAAAATCATTTTTTTACAAGGGTGTGTTTCATTTAATTCAATACCATTCTATGTTTCCTTTATTTCACTAGGGTTATGTTATTTTAAAACCATTTACCTCATTTTTCTGGATGGTTAATGATCTTTTTATCCCTTTTATCAACATGGGGAAATGTATTATCATTGCGTTTATTGTTATTCCAATACGTATGATTATTAGAAAATTTAATATGTATTTTTTAACGATACAAATTTATTGTAAGGATAGTTCATGATAATTTTATCCCTCTAATTAACAAGTAAAAAGTATTGACATTTCATATATTTTTATTCCAAAATGGATTATTATTAGAAGGTTTACTATGTGTTGTTTTACAATCCTTTTTTTTCTCAATATGTGTTATAATCATGTAATCCCTTTTATTAACATAGGGAATATAATTGAAAGTCTAAATGATTATTGACTAATATCATAGGTTCGACATGTATTTATATTCCATATTATTTATTATATGGATAACAATGTTTTTATTCATCCAAAGGCTCATTAGGGAATTGCTTGAAATGTATTGTTGACTCTTATGGTGAATGAATTAGACTTAAAAAATGATGGGACGAGCCTAGAATTAGATATCCCCTAAATGCATAAAATGGTCTCATGAGAGAATACATTTTGGGTTTTGGTGTATACCTTTCTATATATCAATATATTGTATTGGAACAAAGACTTAGAAACATGTTTTGGATGTCCTATATTATGTATTACAACATTATGAGATCACTATTATTAATCTATATTCTTTAATTTATTATCATTGATATTGAATTGTCTCAGTTTCATTTGATTGTGAAAAATTTCAAATTATTTACTCTCTCCATATTATGTATACAATTCTTATGTTTTTGATATATTTATTTATATTTTTCTATTACTATGTATTTTAGATCTCCCCTTATTATGTTTCCATATCCTTGATCTATGAATAAAATCAATATACATGATATGTCTAACAAGATAGTTTTACTGGATAATTTGTGGGGGGTGTTGAAGACATTATGGATTAATTAGGTTCTTATATGTTGAAAAAATATTCATTAGTTGATAAATACATAGACAATTATTTGTGTTTTTTTAAGTCTCCAAATATCTATACTAAATTTTTTTGGGAATATTTGAAACAAAATATTTTATTTAAGTTGTGTAACTATGGGATAGTTATGATTGATAATAGTTTGTATCAAATATACAATGTAAAGTAATTGTTTATAGAACTAATCATTGGAGTGTAGGTCTGAGGAATTATAGTGGGAATCATAATAGAGTTTAGATAACTTTTAAGTTTTAGATTTTTTTCGGATAATTTAAGGTTTTATAAGTTAATGTTGATCAAAATTTGAATGGAAAAGATAAACCATTAGGAAAATATATGATTTAAAATTGATTTAATATTATATATTTTATCTAGGGTAGGGTTAAGATAACTTTAGTGAAACCCCTATGGATAATTCTAACTAATAATTCCATGTATTGTGTAATATCTTTATGTTTTGGTAAATTAGATATTATGTGATTCTCTTAGAAATTACATCCATATATAGATAGTAAAAGTTGATTTAGGATTTTTCCTAAATTTACCTAGGGGTAATAACCTAGAAATTGGTGGATTATATAAAAAATATATTATCACCTGGTACACAATAAAGTTTCCAAACTACACACCTATTTTAACACTCCTTGGGATATACTTTAGTTAATCGAATTCTCTTTACAATGCATTATGAAGGATTTATTTTCTAGATACTTTAAGGGATTTGAATATTTTTATGGTAGATATCTTATTACTAAAGTGACCATGAATTATATATATTGAAAGGTAGACATTCATAATATAAGATAAAGATTAATCGATGTGTGCTTTCCTGGATAAAATATAAGTTAGATTTTTAGAGTATAAATTTCAATTATTATCGGGTTTAGAATATTTTAATAAAGATAAGGGTAATTTGGGATATCTATTTTAAGGATTATTTTAATAAGTATTATAGAACCCAAATCAAAGTAACCAAGGATTAATAGAGAATAATATATTTTAAACTGAGAGTGATATGGGTTGAACCGAGTCTGATACAAGTTGAGTTGTATAAAATATATGCTAGTGTGATAGTGTTATAATGTTAAGCTTATTGAGGTCAAATTTTCCTTCATTTATTTATGATAATTATATTATAATTATCATAACTCATGTTATCTACTTTTGTTTTAGTAATAGTTTAATCCTAAGGGAACCATGTTAACATTGAGTGTGAAGGACAGTGTAGAGATTACATCAATGAACAACACATAATAATGTGAGATAGAGTGATAAACAAAGTGATTATTCCAAACTAGATATCATGAAATATGATTAAAAATATGAAAATAATAGAATTACCAAACACAATAAAATAGAGAAATATGAAGTCTCAATAAAGATCAAGTGATAAATATGATGAAGGAAATACGATTAAATTTTCTACAAGGGAGAAATCTGGGAAGAGGTGTGGGAGAAATTACCTTAAATATACAAATAATATTTATAAGTGATGATATGAAGGTCATCATACCCACAAGTGTAATAGAAATAAAAAATCTAAAAATATAAATTGCTTCAATTTCATTTTAGTTAGGCATTAGGTTACTCAATGTCCCAATCCAAGGTCCAACATGGGAAAGAGTCACCAAAAAACATATGAATAAGAAAAACCCTATGAAACTACACATAATGTGCTGGATTGATAGTTTCCACACTATATTATTTAGTTTCCTATGTAATGTATGTTTTCACCAACTATATGATATTATGTGATAAATAAAAACCTCCACTGTTATGATTAACATATAATTAATTTTCAATGTTTGTGGGAAGTTATTCCTTTTTTATCTATATATTATTACCTTAGAATAATTCTATGTTAAATTTGGAATGAGTTAGAAATATTTATAAATCATTTATAATAATTTTTCATATAGATAAATCTTATTCCACATCCTAAACAAACCCATGATCACCAAGAGGTATATAATTAATTTTGAGTTCCCACTAACTTTTATTTTATTATTATAATTGTGAGGGTTTCATTTATTTAAGAGGGGATAGTGTAAACCCAAAAAAATTAATATAATATTAACTTTAAATAATTTAAAGTGTTCGATTTCTTTCTCTATATGCAATACTAACCCAAAACAATATCATGATATATTTTATTAAAAAAATAAAAAATAAGTATGTCTATTAAAATCTAATTGTTGAATTATTCATAATAAATAAAAGAAACTAGTTTATGAAATATTTATAAAACAAATAATGAAGACATTTAATATACTAAAACTTCTATTTATATATCTAAAATAACTGAGAAAATCATTTTTTTTAAATATATATTTTTATATAATTTGTTTTTTATGTAAAAAAATATGCATATTATGACTTTATAATAATAAAATATAATAATAATATGAATAATATATTATCAATAAAATAATTATTTATAGAGAGGAAATAATAATAATGAATAGTTAACTTTTTAAAAATCTATTTCTCAATATGAATAGTTTTCCACTCTATATTGAGATTTTAATTAAACATTAAATTATCAAATTTTTCAAATTTAATTTTAACAAATTAACATCATTTTTGGATTTATCATAATAATATAATCTTAAGATGGTTTTTTGGATTTTTTTTAAAATAATGGGTTTTAAATGAAAATGCAATTTTTATAAATAATACGATTTTTAAGATATTATTAGTATATAAGTATGAATTGAAAATTATTTAAGCATTTTTATAAGAATTTTATTTATATGTTACTTATAATTTTAAAAATTATTTTTTAAATTTATAAATAGGTATTTTATATTTTAGAACATAAGTAATATTTTCTCAAAAATTGATTCTAATATATTACACAATTTTATTTTCATTTTTTTTATCAAAATTATAAATTTAATCTAATGAAATTGATTTAAAATTTATAATAAAATTTTCCAAATTATATAATAATTATCACTTTTTTTTAGCATAACCATTAGGCTACCTTACGTAAAAATTAGTTCCCGCGATAAGAGCTAAAATGATAAATGCAATATTTCAATGGGTAAAGGGCTTGAAACATGATAGAAACATGTTTATAATTGAGTATATGATGGTTATATTGTCCATACATCTTCTACAATCCATTATTAATCATATTTGGATCTAATTCACATGTTTAATAGGTCCTCCATTTTTTTAAAGTTAAAATATTTACAAAAATGAAAATTTCACCACTTATTAAATGGTCATATAACCACCCCTTAAAGAAACTCCTAAAAATTGATTTAATTCATTAAAATATACCATTTTTACTTCCATTATAATTATATTTCACTCTCTTGAGATTCTTAACAACATATATTATCTTATCCCGTCCATTTTGAAGGGATCTCTAAAGAAATCTCAATGTTCTCGGTGCAAGTTATCATTTTTACATAACTTCCTTTCATTTTATTTTTTCATTTACAATTAAAAAGTTTATATATCTATGAAATGAAACAATTAATAGATATATAATGAATTTTATTATTATATTTTAATAATAATTGACCACCTTATCCCTTTTCTATTAAGAAAAATAAAACTTTCATTCATGCATTGTACAGACTACCACCTCTACGATGCAACATGTTTCATTTTCCTTTATTCTCCTAAAAGGATAGTATAAAAAATAATTTTAATAAATATTTATGATATTTATATCATTTTTATTATTCTAAAATATTAAACTATATTACTCGTTTATCCCATTATATATAAAATGAAACCATCAACTATGCGTACATGTGGAGTACTGCCTCCATAGATCGATTGATTTTCATTTTTCTTTTCATCAGTACATTATATATATTTTCATGATGATGAGTTTAAATGATAAATATTATGATTATTATATCATTATGTTTTGGGTATGATAAATTGGAATATCTATGAATTATATGATCAACAAATGATTGTCATTAATTCAATCGTTTAAAATGAGCGAATTAAGAGGAAAATGATCTATTATTTCTAAGTAATGACTTTATATAAATTATATTATATTTATAATTCTTTAAAATTATTATTTATAACATTCTTAATATTAAAATATGATAATTATTCTTCCTTTATAATGATATAAAAACAAAAACACCTCATAAAAATCTATTAATCAATGTAGGTTCATGTTTTGGTCGGTTTAACCACATACTTGAAAAATCCTACGAATTTATATTATAGATAACTATGAGAACTTATTTATTAGTATAATAAGATATAAATATTCAATTAATGTTTTTTTATTTTGTTAAGGTTATATTCGTATCTAACTCATTAATTAATAAATCATCATTTGGTCATTAAGAAATACCGAAACATTCTCATCACCAATTTCAACTTCATGGATTTTAAAAAGAATACAATGAAATGAAATTATATATTTATAAACTATCTTGGAATATATAATCCATTACATTTAATTATCATTGAATTATCAACTTTGTAACAATAATGCATACCAACATTGTTTTTAAGAAGCTAGTTCAAAAGGATAAAGATTACTTACACTCAATGTTGAAAATAGGTAAAAATTAACGAATCCATATATAATAGAATGAATATAAATATGGAGTATAAATGGTTATATTTATGAATAAGGTTATTTATTATTTATTTAATAAATATTATTTAATTTTTTAAGATATTTGGTGCATGTTCTGAATGAATCATGACCGAGATAATTGTTTTCATCTCAAATTTTTCTCTCAGAGACATGTTTGGTATAATGAACCTAATTTAATTTATCTGTTATATATACTACCTATTGGAGATATAATTTCAAGAATTATATTTAAATCTATGTATTTTATGTTTAATTATATTCCCTATATTATAATGTGATATGATTAAAATTTTACTCAAGTCTCAAGGGTTTTCTTAGTCACAATTATTATTCTTTGAGACATGTTACATGTTATACACCATGTTTCTATTGTATTATTTTTTTATTGATTTACTATCCCATCTATTTTCTATATATTTTTTACATGTAATTCATGTTATTAACTATTCCAAAAAAAATTCTTGAAATTCATTTTGACTCAAGTGTCACCCCCTTCAAAAGATTTTTTGTTTATGAAATTTTCAGTCACTAAGTTATGATCATTCCCATGAATTTATTTCTTATAAGTTGGGTACATTCTACTCATTTATTTTTATAAAATATAGACCCAAACCATCGGGTCTGATCTGGAATGCTATGTGACCTCATCTGCATCTCCCCGTACAGAAGAGGTTGTTGACTAACAATGAGGGTCTGAGTCCATTAGTGGGGAGAATATACCCTCAATATCAAGTCATAGGATCTATAATCAACAATAAATATTATAATAAATAATCAGAGTAACATGTAGAAAATTAAAAAAATGACATATATGTAATATATAAAATTTATATCTCGTAAGTTGTAATCATATCCAAAGGAAATAAAGAAGATAAAGTAAATAAATAAATAATGGATCCTCCAGAGTCCGTTCATGTATGCTACTAGCTTCACGCACTTCTGTAAAGCTATCCACCACAGGGTCCTTTCCCTTCACCAGATCCCTCGTGAAATCTACAGTCTCATCGAAATTCCCAATCAAGGTGTGAGTAAAAGACTTGGTAAGACACCACAAATATCTCTTTAAACTGATATGCTCAAGTATACAAGTTTATGACATAATAATAATAATTTTGTAACAATCATAGTAATGCACAATCCGAAACCGACCAGTTGTGCACTAACCAAGCTGGCACAAACCCCTGGTTGTACCTGCTACAGCTCCATGACGGAAATATACAGTATATTGATAAGTTTACAAAACCAGCCAAAAGGATGTTGGAAAGTCACTCAGAATCGACAAGCCCTCTAGAGAAAAGAACCTACCCAGAATCCACAAGGAATCAGGTAATACTTGGGATCCACAAGGCATCGAGTATCTGCAACCTACCCGGAATCTACAAGTCATTAGGAAATACCCATAATCCACAAGGCATCGAGTATCTTTATCCTACCTAGAATCCACAAGGCATTGGGTAACACTCGAAATCCACAAGGCATCAAGTTTTATCCATCTACTCGGAATCCATAACACGTCAATTAGATTATAGGTTACAAGGTTATCATGTTGTGCCATCGTCTTCATCACACATCATACATGCACCTCACAAGGAGTAGTCATACCACGATGGTCTCCTATAAATTTTACACATACCAATCCTCCAAATGAAAACACGAAAATTCATAGCATGATAACAACCTTATAGAACACATCATGAGAAACATATAATCATCATATACATCAACATGTGAATCAAATGTCATCATGAAATGAAGATATCATAAATCTCATAGAATCTAATCATACCATATCATGCGCTAAACACACAGGTAACATCATCATAAGTATGGTAGCACAACAATACATTTGATCAACATCGACCATGAATAATAATCTAAAAGGTACTCATGGAAAAAAAGTGTTATGTAATGTTCTCAAGGCCACACACACTCCCAGATGCGATAATAATTTCAAATTATCAACAAATATGTATACTAATAAAAGAAATTTTGTATTATATGTAAATGAGAGACCAAGGGGTAAGGAAATTTCTACCTAAAAAGTTTTAAAAACCTCTTGGTGGTTTTATTATCATCAAATGTGATACATCGGAGTCTCGAGTTGTTGATGGGTTGATGGTTGAGGTATGTCAAGGGTTTCATAGAACCAAAAAAACAACTTTCATATAAAAAGAAATAAAATATGACATGTGTTGATACCTTCCCTCTCCTAGATAATTTTCAAATTATTGTTTAGATCAAATCATGTGATAACAATATTGTATTTTAAAATTATCCTGTTATAATTATCTATTGATAATTTCTTATAAATTATCCTCTATAATAATTTTTTTGATAATTTATCATAGATCGTCATTTTATAATTATATTTTGGTAATTTATCATCAATAATCATTTCAAAATTATCTCTTGATAATAAATTATCCTATGATAATTTTTAATCTATAAATTATCCTTTGATAATTTATAAACTATCGATTGATAATTTTTAATAATTATGCTTGATAATATCACAAATATCATTTGATAATTATAATAATTATCCTTTTATAAAATATACATTATTATCCTATGATAATTTTGATAATATCTCACACCATATAATTATCCTTTAATAATTTGTATAATATTATCTTCGATAATCTCATGCAATTATCCTTTGATCATTCATTGTAATTATATATTGGTAATTCTTAATAATTCGTCCATTGAAAATTTTATTTTAAATTATCATTTGATAATTTGATGAAATTATCATTTGTTAATTCTGCGAAATTATCTTTTGATAATTTGGTGAAATTATCATTTAAGACATCTTTATACTTATGTTTAAACAATTTACTGAAACTAACATTTTATAATTTGATGAAATTATCATTGAATATTTTTCTTAAATTAATATATTATAGAAATTTCATGTAATTATCCTCTGATAATTTCATAAATTATACCTAAATAAATTAGGTTCTGACGATTTATTTAAATTCCACCATTTTTCCTTGAATTTATGATGAAATAAAAATGTAAGAATAAAATTAAATAAATAAATAAATGGAGAAAATGAAAAAACATCATAAACCCATGACCAATGGATAAGGGGTGAAGAAGAGATTCATGCGTGCCTAAATCTAAAAAAACTAAAATTAAACAGGTTGGGTAAACCAAATGTGTGCAGATGAGTCATGGATCAACCAGGGATGAAGGATGTAACACTAATAATTTTTGAAACACTTACCACACTCAGTGATCCACATTTTATAATAAAAAGTTTACCTAAAGATTTAATTAACATTTAAGAATATTTTAATGACATGGTTATTAGTTTTATGTCATTAAAATGTTTCTAATTTATTTGCGGTCAAAACTGTGAGAAATCACAACTCTTAGGAATATTGGGGATATTGAAAATAGAGGTAATGTGTTGGGTTAGAGATAGTGAATAGTAAAATCGGATATAAATTTAATTAATAAAATTATTTATTTTACATGAATTTTAAATAATTTTAAACATCCATTGCGCATAAAAGTTATACTTTGACTAGGATAAACCCCTATTTTGGAACCAACGGTTGTCTCAAGTTTTTCATAAGACACACCATCTAAGAGATATTAATTATTTATTATTTTAAAACCTTATTAATTAATTAATTAAATATAAAAAAGTTCATTTCATGAGCATGAAATTCAAACACCCGATGCTTACAAATGGTATACCTCATATACGCTAAACACCGTGTTTTGAACCAAACGGTGGTCTCATATTTGTCGTATGACACACCATTTGAGAGATATTAAATTATTTTAAAAAAATAATATATTAAATGGTATTTAATAACATTATCTCTTGAGTGACGCATCCAAGAATATGCTGCCTTCGAATGTTATACCATCCAAGTGTAAACACAATGATTTGGACTTGATAGTGCTCTTGAATTTCATTACAATGCACAATTTGGGAGTTGTTCAATTATTTTGAAGAAATTGTACACGCTTAAAATAATATATTAAATATTTTTATTCTACCTTCATCGAGGCTTTAATAGGCTCAAAATATCACACTAACTCAGTGTCTTGCATTGAAATTATTTGACTGAATATTCCAAAGTGTTAAGAGAGATTTTACACTTCTTAAATGTCTTTAACAAATTTTACGTTATTTATCACTGATAAATAATTTTTTCACATTTAAAATTTATAATTTATCAAAAACAATGCTTTTAGTCTCATTCTAAAAATCAAGATATTATAATTTTTTATGTGTTATTCTTCTATTTTTTACATTTTTTCGACATTAGTCCCTTTTTAATTTTTTAATTCTTTTTGGATTATGTTTCCGATAAAAGATATTGATAACTAAAAACTCATTTCTATGTGTTATAATGTTTCATCTTGAACATTTATTATTCATTCTTGTGTTATCCCACCCAAATATTTTACCATTTGGTATTTTCTTACCCCCTTTAGTAATATTATGTTTTAAAAAAATAATTTTTTTCCTCTCCTTACAATGTCTGTTTTTAATAAGGGTATTTTTAAAATAATAAAAAAATAGTTTTTCCTTTCACTTTCATATGTTTTTCCTCCCTCTCTCCACACTACCACAAATCTGGGCAATGGATGTGCCAGATTTTATTTGTGCTAAGAAGAATGCGTTGATAAAATGGGGGCCTTTATTAGCACTAACTAAAAAAAATGATAAAGTTACCCTTTATCAATTCTATGTTTAGGGCTGATGTTAGTTTTTAATAAAAAAATATTATTAATTGATATAAAATTAATCTCTTTATATTAAAAAATAATGCTAATTTTTAAACATAAAATAAAAAAATTCATTTTTGTAGTTAATATATATTTTTTAATAATTCAAATATGCATATATAATAAATTTCATTAAATAATAAATATATTTATTCAATATATTCAATTTATTGTATTGATTATATTGATTATATTGATTATATTGATTATATTGATTATATTGATTATATTTATTATATTTATTATATTTATATATTTATATGTTTAAAATTATATATAAGTACTTATATTATATATATATACTTTTTAAATATGTATATTTATAATTATATTTAATATATTAATTTTTTTAGAATGAATTTGTCAACTAATGCATGAATATAATTGAAGTTCGTATATATGCTATGAATTCGTCATGAATATTCATTTATAAATTACATCCTCATTATTATTCATGTTCGTCATATATATGATGTCCCATTTTTATGATCTATACTTTACTCAGTATATATGATTCATGTTCCCATGAAGCTATTATGTTCTCATAAATACTTAAAATCATGATAAATATATGTAAATAATAGATTTATTAATTATATTTATAATTATTAATATTTAGTTACACATAAATAATTTTTAAAATATATTTATATAAATAACTATATATATATATATACATATAAATATTTAAATAATTAAAAATTTACAATAATTTTTTAATTAAATGATATATAATTATATATATAATTTTTAATTATATACTAATACCTTTTAAATATATTTATTTATAATTCTTATTATATATATATATATATATATATTTAAATAAATTTATGTCTTTAATGAATATATATACATATATATATATATATATAGAAATATTTATATTTATAACTATAGGTAATATATATTTGTGTGTGTGTGTAAATAATTATAAAATTATAATAAATATATTTATTATATTTATAAGTATAATTATAAATAAATATATGATTATTTATAATCGTAAATGTATACATATATAAATACTTATGAAATTAAAATGAATATATTAATTATATATATTTTTTATAATTTCATAATTTTTTAAATATATATATATATATATATTGAAATAATTATAAAATTATAATTAATATATTTATTTTTGTTTCATTATTATTTAAATATATATATATACATATTTATGACTATAAATAAATATATATTTATTTATAATTATAATTATTAATATAAGAAATATATTTATTATAATTTTACAATTATTTTAATATTAATATATATTTATTAAAATAATCTTGAAATTATAAAAAATATATAATTAATATATTTATTTTTATTTCATTATAATTTAAACATATTTATTTATATTTAGATTTATGACTATATATAAATAATATATTTATTTATAAATATTTTTATACATTTAAAAATATATTTATTTAGTTATATTTATTTATTTAATGAATATATTTATTATAATTTTATAAATATTTAAATATAAATATTTATTTATTTAAATAAATATGAAATACTAATGAAATAAATATATATTTCTTATAAATGTATATTTATTACATATATATTTTAATTATAATGAAATACATATTTGTAATATAAAGAAATATATATTTATTTCTAGTTTTTTTTATAAATAAATAAATTTATATTTATTATACACATAATTTTATAAATATATATAAAAATATAAATAATTTATTATCATTATAGTTTTATTAGCGTTTTTAGTGCTGATAAACGGTGTCTTTATCAACGCATTCTTATTTAGTTCTAATAAAACCTTTCATTATCATTGCTTTTTAACTAGAGCTAATAAATGCTTCCCCGAGTTAATAAAAAAACATTAACTCTCCTCTTTTCTTCGTACGCCTCATGCTCTTGCGTATGCCTTACCATTCCACTGTGAGTCCTCCTCCCCCTCATCCTCACTGTCGGCACTCCTCCTCCTCCTCCTTGATACTATTATGAATCCTCCTCCTCCTCCTCATCCTACTTTGATGCCAGCACTGACTGATCGTCCTACTCACCGCCTCGATTCCATCGCTCGCCGCTATTGTGAAGCCCTACTCCACTGCCACATGTGACCTCATCCACCATGCCATTGTGAAGATTTCCTCCACCAGCACGCGAAGCTTAGGTATTTTTTTTAAATGTACCTACTTTTTTAGTTCCCTTACGCATTTCCTTCTGAGTACCCTTACAAATTTTCTTTTCAGTTACCTTAGTGACAACCCATGGAATTTAGAGGACTTTTTGCATGAATGAACTTGTTGCATCCCCTTATCATACATAGAAAAGGTTTTGGGATACTAAAATATTTATGTGTTAACTGTTGAAGTATAAATTCCATTACACGTATAGTTTAATGGAAATGTTAATTAGTAGGTGAAATAAAAGGTTAAGATATATATTATATGTTTTTAGATGGATGTCTATATTTATGATGTTTTCCTGAATTATTATGAAATCACTAGTGTATTTTTTCTCAATCATGTTTATGTGTTGAGCTTTTTGCACATAAGTCTGGAATATTGTGTATTTCACCTTTTATGTATTATGGTTTTATGTATCCATGGTACTAAAATGTTTAATGCATGTTATTTTGAGCATGTCAAGAATAAATCATGTTTTTAAGCATGTAAATTTTTAATTTTATAATCTGAGGAATGTTTTATTGATATTATTGAATTATAAAGTATGTTATTTTAAATAATTTGGGGAATTTATTTTCATCTTCCATTTTATTATTTCTTCCATATGCTTTTGTTAGATTTTTTGGTATCCTATTTTCCTAAAACTAGAATTTTATAATCTAAAGTCTAGTTAATATGATTTTTACTCTTTATTGAGTGTGTGTCTATAATTTCTTTGATAATTTATTGAAATCTTTGTGAAATGATCAAATGTTAGTGATATTTCCTCTTATCCTTGTTATGTTCTATTTATCTGATTGAATTTATATTTTCACCTTCTATAAAAGGTTAATCTTTTAAAAAAGGTATTGAGAAAGATATTTAGAAATCTAGAATTTGTTGATGATGTTGTATTCAATACACATAATGATTATGAAAATAATTATGAATGGAAAATTGGTTGTTGTTTTTTATTATTGGGTTTGGTGTTGTTGGTTGTGTTACCTTTTTTTGGTTTGTGTAGTATCAGTTTTTAATTATTGTGGTTGGTTTTGTTGTTGGAATGTGTTATGAAGTATGTTTGGTGGTTGGTTTCCTTAATAATCCAAATTAGTTGTTATTTTTGATATATAAGTGGGGAGTAGATGATTTTTTGGCTGGAGTGATGGATGAACTATTGTGTTTGTGAGATTGGGGCGTTGTGGTTGGTGGTATAAAAAGGAGATGATTTTTTGGTAGTTTTAGATAATTTTAATCGGGGATGATTTTTGGTGTTTCATTTAGTTTTTTTATGGTTGTCATGAGGTGATTTAGTTTGTATGAATGAGGTGATATGACGTTTTGATTAATTCGGAGTGGTGAATTTGTTATGCAAGATTTTGTGTGGATGAGATGAATAGGAATAGTGGATGGATCAATCATAGGTAGTAAATGATTCAACCATCAAGTGGAATATGGTTTCCCACTTTGAATATGTGTGGCTTTATGTTCAAAAGTATCATGTCCAAGTGAAACTTATGTCTTTATCTATCACTCATTCACTCTTCAATAGTATTGTGGGAGTAAACAATAGGATTCATAATATTTATTCATAATAGACATGATAAACCTTTTATAGCTTTATATTTTATAAATGTTTGTAAGTTTTTGTTCATGTATCCTTTATAAATTGTCTTTCTTAGGATTTATGTCTTTTTGAAAATTCCAAAATGACTCTTTTAAAATAATAAGTTTTTTGAAATGTTTGTTAAAAAAATTTATGTGTTTAACATACCTTTGTTGGATTTAAATAACTTTAAAATGATTTAAACACTTTTCATGTACTTTGGTTTCATTACATGTCTTTTTCAACTCACCTAATTGGATTTCATAAAAGGATGTGAATGTTTTTAAAGCGTATGTAATGCTGGTTTCATTTTAAAAGGGGGTGTGTAAAGTTTTAAATGAAAAAATTTAAAATATTGAGGGTTGTATCTCATTTTAAATTTTTATTATTATTGGTTCATGATGTTTCCTTGAATTGTTTATAGAAATGTAATTGAGGTTTTAAGAAAAAAGTGTTTGAAACCGATTGGTTTATTTTAAAAAGGGTGTGTTATTTTAAAGAGAAATTTGTGTAAATGTCTAGTTTTTTAATGATATTTCAACTATGATTTTATAAATAGTTTTCAAAGGAGAATTAATGTCTATAAATTTTTTTATCCTTGGTCAATTTTTATATCAATGTTTGGTGTATTTATTTTGTTAAATATTAATATTACCAAATCAAATAGGATAGATATGAATAAAGAATGGATGAATGCTAATTGTCTGACAAAAGAGAATGAAGATGGTGTTGAAGATTTCATCACGTTTGTAGAGATATTTCCTATGTACCTTCTCAAATTATTTTTCCCATGTTTATACTATTTTTATTCCAGAAAATTTGTTTCAATGGAGTTCAAAGAATACTTGATCTTTCTCAAAATATATCTCCGCCATAAATTTTGGAATGAACACGGGTAAAAAGAAAAAATAGTTGGTGGCTAGGATAACACTGCATTTTATGGAACATTTGATATGATTACAAGTGTAGAAAATGAAGAAGTCTATATCAAGGATGTGATTACATTTGTGAATTGGGATGAAGATCGTATTGAGGAAATAAAAATTAATGTTGAAGAGGAAAATTGTGATTGCACAAAATTGTTTGATCACTTAAAGAGTTGTGCAAAGATGTCATTGTATGGTTGTTTCACTAAATATACAGCAATTTCAGTCGTACTGAAGCTGTATAATTTAAAAGTAGGCAATAGATAGAGTGATTATAGTTTTATGTAATTACTTTCACTCTTTAATGACATGCTCCTATAAGATAATGAGCTCCCAAGACAAATATACGACACTAAATGAATGGTATGATCAATGTGTATGATCTCTGAAAGAATACATGCTTCCCGAATGACTATATACTATTTCAATAAGACCATAAATCACTTAGATAATGGATATTTTGTGGTGATTCTCGATACAAGAAAAATTAATGTAGTCATATGAAAGTTTTATGGTACTTTCCAATCAATACAAGGTTTAGGTTGTTATATGGAAGTGAGGTGATTATAAAGAAATTGATCGGGCACACAGATAGAAGAAATAAAGATAGTAAACTATGTCATCCATCAAACTCTCCTCAATGTAAGAGAATCAATCATGAGTATCTTGATTTTGTAAATGAGATGAGAAAACTTCATCTTGTGTTATCTACAGATGGAGTGAATCTTTTTGGTTTTGAAAGCAACACTCACAGTACATGGATTGTTATGTTGTTAAATTATAACTTTTCACTCTGTTTATACATGAAATGAAAAGAAATCAGGATATTTATGCTTATATTAGGACTGAAACAACTGAGTAATGATATTGATGTTTGTTTGGCTCCATTGATCGAGTATTTGAAATTATTGTGGGATTCAGCTGTTATGTTGTATGATGCTTACAGACATAAATATTTCCCATTGAGATCTGTGTTGTACAGAATGATAAATTACTTTCCTACTAATTAATTTTTTTGGATATAGAATTAAAGGAACTCGTGGGTGTCCCATCTGCAAATAAGGTACATAATCAATTAGGTTGAGACATTCATCTAAAATCATGTTTCTAGGACATCAGATATTTTTACCCTGATGAAATAAGTACCAATGTTAGACAACATCATTTGATGGAAGTTCAGAAGAATGTAAAACACCATGTACACTAACATGTGATCCATTTTTTGAGAAATTAAAATATATGGACACTTTTTTTGGTAAACTATTTTTGAAAAACCTTAGAAAAACCAGTTTGGAAAAAGTGATCACTTTTTTTTAATTATAGTACTAGAATTGTATATACATCGTACACTTTATTGATATTATACATATTTAAAAAATTTATTTTATATTTACATTGGAATGTTTCTAAATGGACCCATAAAAACAAATGATGAAATTAATGCTAGGATGGATTTGGTTGAAATGGGAATGTGAGAAGATTTAGCCCCAGTGAAGGGTGAAAAATGAACTTTTCATCCTCCAGTTGCTTACACTCTTTCCAAGCATGAGGGATATCAGTTTTGAAACTTCATGAAGGATGTAAAGGTTCTATAGTGGTATTAATCAAATATCAAGAACATCATGTCAATGACTGATTTAATATTAAAGGGTTTGAAATCTCATGACTGGTAAGTTTTGATGCAAGTTATAATTACAATATCTTTACATTTCATTTTTCCCAATAATTTCGGTCATACATTAACCATGTTTTGTTTCTTCTTTAAATCTATATGAAGTTAGGTTATAGACCTAGAAAAATTTCTAAATATAGAAAGGGAATTTTTTGTCAAATTATATGAATTGGAAATGTTCTTCCGGCCAATATTCATTGATATGATGGTTCATTTAATGGTTCACTTGGTGAGAGAGATTTGACAATGTGGTCATGTACACTATAGATGGATTTACCCCATTGAACAGTATATGAATATTTTTAATAGTTATGTTAAAATTGAATTTTGCTAGGGGGGTGTATTTTAGAATGATATATTATTGAGGAAGTCATTGAATTCAATACTGAATACTTGTCTAGTGTGGAAAGAATTAGTCAACTCAAATCTCGTCACACTGGGCGTCTTGCGGGTGAAGGAATTTTTGGAAGATATGTTGTCACAATCAATGTCACAAATCAAAATCAGGACCACCTTTACATTTTTCATAATAGTTTGGAGGTTTCCCCATATGTTTAAATACACAAATAAATTATTAGGCATTTGAATCCATCATGGGATGAAAGATGGATATTATATACACATAGTCAATTGTTTATAGGATGGTTTCAGGACCATATTTTAAAGGATTCATATGAAAATCCAAATTCAATTTTAGAATGGATTCAATGGCTAGCTGGAAGACCCAATGTGTATGTATTATCTTTAAATGGGTATGTATTTAATTGTTATATGTTCTTTAAAAATAATAATGATGAAGAAAATACCATGAAAAATTGTGGGGTTACACTCATGGTGAAGTGATGCATGTTTCTGGTACTAAAGATAGAAATCCAATTTATGTAAATATGTCATAATTTGGAATCATAAAACAAATATTGGAGTTAGGTTATATAACACTCAAAGTACTAATTCTTCAATTAAAGAAGGTTGATAATAGATGTGTTGTTAAAATAGAAGAATTGAGATTCGTGAATGTTGATTTCAGTAAGGAAAGGTGCAAAGATGAATGATTTATAATGGCATCATAGGAAGTACAAGTATTTTATGTTTTAGATCATGCAGACCTAAAGTGGTCAATTTTTCTATTATTGACCAAAACCACTGAAGGGTTAGATGAAAATTCCACTATGGATGACCCTTTCATCAGGATGATCATTTCATAGCAGTCCCAATGTAGACTGTGTTTTGTATGTCAGAGGAGACCACAATAAATGGATTTGGATTGTCGATAGAGGGGTCAAATCCCTTCATCCTTTAAAAAAGAAAAATAGAGTTCAACAAACTTGTTACATTTTTTGTAATAAACATCATGTTATCACATGTTATTATCTTTTTGTTGATGAATTTATGTAATATAAATTAAATTTTAAACCACTTCTGTATATGATGAATTTTTCACATGCTGGTGATCCTAATCTCGAGTAAGAATAGGTCTCTCAACCTTCTACTGCTCTCAGTGAAGAGGAGTGACATTCTACATGTGTTGGTGATCTCTTTCCTTAGGAACAGTAGTTCTCTCAATCTAATGTTGCTCGTAGTGTAGAGGAGCGACCTTTTACATGTGTTGGTGCTCCCATTCCTGAGTAACAGTAGGTCTCTCAACCTACTATAACTTGCAATGTAGAGAAGCGACCTGTGACATGTGCTAGTGCTCCCAATCTCGAGGAACAATTGGTCTCTCAACCTACTATTTCTCACATTGTAAAGGAGTGACCTTCTACACATTCTTGTGCTCCTATTATGAAAGAAAAATAGGTTTCCCAACCTATTTCTTCTCCCAAAGTAGACGTACAATGACCATCTACACATTTCGATGCTACCTCTCCAGTGGAATAGATTGATGATATTGATTCTGGGGAAATGGTATGCGACGAAGGACTAGCATCATAAAAAAACATTTGCATCATTGTGTGACAGTGTTAGGGAAAATGATTAAGGAAAAAGTCAAATGAATGAAATTTTAGGTGGGATGTAATGCGAGGGGTTATCATGTTAACCCCAATAAGGCCATGTTTGGTAGTTATATTAGAACAGTCACTTGGAAACATGTGCCAATTGATGTAGATTCTTCGAACCATGTAGTGTCCAGGATAAAGATACTGATGTGGGAAGTGATTCTGGTAACATTATGGTATCATTTATTTATTCTACTGAAAAACAAAATAATAAAACATTGACTTACTATTCATCATCCATTGGAGAGTTCATTTATAGTAGATGACCCTCACAATAAGTATGTATTAATTCTTACCAAAATGATTCACAAAATATTTCTCACAGTTATACCAATACATTATCTTAATGTTGTTGAATGGAAAATAAACCTTCACCCATAAGTTATATATTCACACCTGATAACCCAAGAATCATGGGATGCGTTTACCAGGCGTCGTCCAGATGCGTCTTTTCAGGTACATTATGTCTAGTAATACGTTTTTTTATGATACATGTATTCATCACGTTGATTAGAAAATTTTATTTATAAAATATCAACCAAGTTATAGAAATAAGGTACAAGGAGAGAAACCAACATAACCCTACTATAAAACAATGATGGGGTATACTTCACTTGAAAAAAAAATTGGTATGTATTTTAAATCGACCGTAATACATTTATTTGACCTAAAACTACACCATAATTATGTTTTTCTATTTATATTCAGATTGATGACTCAAAATACAAAGCCACTTCCAACCTACTCCATGTGTTAGGGAAGGAGGCATGTGTAAATAAATATAGGGTATTAATAGATGAAAACACACAAAAAGTGTTATAAACACGTGTAAGTATTACATAATAAAAATTGGTTTTTCTTTAAATCGCTATTACTTAACAATGATCACTTATTTTCATACATTTTATATCTAAAATAGTAATAGGAAGGATAAAACCCTATACCAGATGAATAAATACATCATTAGCATTGAAGCGGCCAGAATAGTATAGTTGCGTTAGAGGTGAAGATTTTTGAGTGACACCCCGAACATATTTTGGGAAAAAACAATAGGATGATCAAAGTGAATTAATAAAATAGGTTATAGAATTAATATCTACTATTTAACTAAAATTCCAATGTCATAGAGAGATGATTTAAACTTTAATGAGGGAGATTAAAATAGAATAAGAAACTCAAGAATAGCCACTGCGTGAAGATCCTGCGCCCACGCACCAGCAATGAGGCTAGACATTCCTCTCAAAGATATGTCTTAGAAGAGGTAATAAATGTTCTAATAAATGTTTCTATGAGTTGTGAATCAAACATAAACTGATACCATTTATATAATGATTTTCTATAGGGTGATAATGAATCTGATTTATATCTAGCAACACCCACCCATCACCTTGTGGTGAGGGATACAATGTTCAATATTTAAAACGACATGCTACACACCAGACCAATTCCAACAGGGAATGTATGAGTATCGATCAACATATCCCATGAGTCAAGCACTAAGATACCTATTACAATTCGTGAGGATGATTTTTATATGGTTCAAAAAATATGTTGGAACATTCATCCCATGGCTATCGTGTCTTGTAAATAAACATGTCAATAAAGGGGTATTTGTTTCTAATTTACTTTTCAAGCTAAATCTTTAAAAATTAATGGAAAAGTTATGAATTGATGAATGTTATTAAAGAAGGAAAAGGAGGAAGGGATGAAATGAAATACCATCTCAAAACCATATAAAGGATCAACCAACCGATAAAAAGATATATTGGAAGCAACATTACCCAGCCCACTCTATATCCGGATTTTATACCATTCAGGTCTCATATTGATAAAAAATTAAAATATTGTGGCAACCACTTAGTTGAATTTGAATAAAATATGTATGGAGGGGAATATCAATAATTCATTGTTCTTAAGAGTGAAACTGAAATCCAAAAATATGATTGGCTAGGTTCCTTAGTTTTAAATCTATATATGAGATATGTTTTAATGATTTCATTTTCCAAAATCTATGATATTGTGTTAATTATGACAAAATACATTTCATATTTTTGGTAGGTGTATATATGAAATACAATTTAAGGGATTTTCCCATGAACAAAAATTCAGACTCGTTAATCCTCACATCTCCTCTATAGAACAAATGAAAATAAAGGCCAAAAATAAGGTTGAAATAGTGAAAGGTATCATAAAATCGTTTGAATGAAAAATATCGAATGATAGACTTTATTTAATACTGATGATGTAGGGGTAAAACTTTAAAATTTAATCATATGAAATATATTTTCATTTCATTCATTACTTATTCATTTTTCTATTTTTCAGTAGCATTGGATGCTTGTTGTGGTAAATTTGGATACTCCAAATATTTTTTTGTTGTATTCAATGCGTGTATATCAAAACAAACCTCCACACATGATGAAGATTTTAAATTTTTAATACACTATATAAAAAAATTTAGAGCTAAACATAAAGTTATATAATTTATATTATCTTTTAATGGATATTCTGTTATGATAGGGCATTTTATCAATATCAACTAAAAAAAGAATGAGACCAGGGGATAAGGACAAGGATGAAGAACATTACTGCGAATGGATAAATATCAGGTTATATATAATAATATTTCACTATAAAAACACATATCAAAACAAATTACATATTCTTATTAATGTTTCTGTAGTGTCTGAAACAAACCAATGGAAAAGATTGCGGTTATTCTGTTTATAAATTTATGAGAGAGATCGAATTCCATGAACAAACCAGCATCCCTGAAGAGGTATTTTTGAAGATAATTACTATTTCATTTGAAATAATTATTAATTATTTTTTTATTTATATTTTTTTGATACTACTATGAATTTTGAAAAGATTCATATTCATAAGACGATATAGATGTGGTCAGAAATTAATGGGCATAATATCTGATGAAAGAATGTACACAAATATCAAGAATACGTGATTTGAAGTGTATGTTTTTAGTTTATAATATTATTTGATTATTTAAGATTCATCTCTTATTAACTACCATGATTTGATCCATGACTCATGATTATGATCTATGATACACAGGGTACGAATTTCTAATGTTAATATCACCTTCTTACATATTTATGCTCATATTATCCTTATATAATCATTGATATCTCCCTCATTTACACTTATTGAGAATATATGATCACCCTTTATTATGTTTTATATCATTATTTTATTAAGATTTGTTTAGAAATGATATTTCTAAGAAGGTTTCTAGAAAATAATAACTTAATGAAAGACTCTTATGAACTACTTCTCTATATTTTCATGTTTCCAAAAGCACTAGACCTAAACTATTCTATCATGGATCATTATGTTTTGTAAGAAATGTTAATCAAATAAGATGTAATGTATATGTATGAAATGATTGATTCAATATAGTTGGTATTGAAACAACTGGCCTACTCAAAATTGAGAAAAAATATAAAGTGACTGGTATCACTCAAAGTGTCTTTTTATTTAAAATTAACATTACTTTTAATAAAAATAACAAGTGACATACTGAAAACTGAGAAAAAACATTTGGATTGTTTTTATAGTTTAGGAAAACATTACATGAGTCATTTTTTATGTGTAAAAATTATTCACATCTCAATTTTATGCACATTGTGGCAGATATGACATTAAATGTGTATTTTTATATTAAATTAACATTAATTTGAGAAAAAAAGAACATGTGACATACTGAAAAATGAGAAAAAACATTCATATTGTTTTGATATTTTAGGAACATAATTAATGAGTCAATTTAGACATATAGGAATCAATTTCACCTCAATCTGATGCACGATGTGACCGGTATAACTAAAAGTGTCTCTTTTTATTTAAAATTGAAATTAATTTAAGTAAAAAGAACAAGTGGCATATTTGAAACTAAGAAAACACATTATTATTGTTTTTATATTTTATGAAAATGATATATTATTGATTTCGGACATGTAGGTATCATCCAAATCCCATAAAACGCACTGTATGACTGGTATAACTCAAAGTGTCTCTTTTTAGATAAAACTAACATTAATTTATGTAAAAACTAGTGATATAATAAAAATGGAGAAAATACATTGGAATTGTTTTGATATTTTAGGAAATTATTCATGAGTCATTTTTGATGTGTAGGATTAAAAATCACCTCAATCTGATGCACGGTGTGACCGGTATGACTAAAAGTGTCTCTTTTTATTTAAAATTAATATTAATTTAAGTAAAAGAAACAAGTGATATACTAAAAACTAAGAAAAAAATCATATTGTTTTTATATTCTAGATCAACGATATATTTGTAATTTTGGACATTTTGAAATAAACTAAACCTCAATATGATGCACAGTGTGACCGTTATATCACAAAGTGTCTCATTTTTTTAAAAGAGACTTTAATTTATGTAAAAACAAGTGACATACTAAAAACCTAGTAAATGCATTCATATTGTTTTTATACGTTATGAAAATGATCCATGATCCATTTTTGGTTTGTAGGAGTCAACTACACTTTAATCCGACGCATGGTGTGACCAGAATGACTAAAAGCGTCCCTTATCAGTTTAAAATTGACCTTTTAGATCAAAATATTTCAATCACTAAAAGCCAAGAAAATGCACTCTGATTGTCCTGATAATTTAAGAAAATGATTAAAAAGTTATTTGTGATGTGAATGAAGTAATATCTTATCAAACCTATGTACACTGCAATTGGTATGCCTCATAATGCGTGTTTCTAGTTTGAAATTAAATTTTAATAAAAAACACAATTGACATTCTGAAACCCAAGAAAACATATTCTGATTGTTTTGATACTCTAGAACAATGATTTATATGTCATTTCTGACGTGTAGGAATTAGCTGCACATCAATATGATGCATGGTGTGGACGTTCTAACTCCAAAATGTGTCATTATTTAAAATTGATATTAATTTTAGCAAAAGAACAAGTGACATACACAAAAACAGATAAAACACATTCATATTGTTTTGATATTTTAGGAAAATGATCCACAACTCATTTTTAATTTTTAGGAATCAATCCCACCTTAATAGGATGCATGGTGTGACTAGTATAACTCCAAATATTTCATTTTTAATAAATATTGACATTTTATTAATGTGTTATTTCATATTAATGTTTAATTTATTTTTGTATACTTTTACTAACATAATATTTGTTTTCTTATATAGGTGGAATCATTAGCTCAGGTTGAGATGATTTGTTCAGAAACTGATACCATGGGAGGATATTTTTGAGAGAGGATCACAGATGTCAAAAGATGAAATATTAATGTTTTAGAATGTTTGTTGGAAAATTTCAAATGTAATTATATAGAAAATTTTGTTTGAAATTTAAATAGCATGAGTGTTTATTATTTTTATAATATGGGTGGACATTTTTGTATTCATGATATCAATTAAATATGTAGAGTAGATTTTCTTTTGGTGTGATGTTTAAATTGATGTTTGATTCTCATTTGTTGTGTTTAAATTTCTGATTTGCTTCTGCTGGGTGTGCGGTTTTAAAAACAACAGAGCATGTATCCCATTATCAGTGTTATTTTTAGTGTTGATAAAGGGGATTATTTATCCGTGCCTTTTCAGCGAGGATAAAGGACCCCCTTTATCATAATTGAGATTAACACTAATTTTTAGCGCTAAGATTAACAGAGCTTTTTTAGCAATTTCAAACACCATTATGTACACTTTTAATTTCCATATGTGTAAAAGTTCCATTTCTCCAATATGAAATTTATATCATTTTTGGGATCCATTAATGGTAATTCTTTTTAAAAGTAAATGTTTTCAAAATCATTCACATCACTATAAAAGTGAGTTACCTAGAACCAAATTAAATAGTGCATTTTTATTACTATATTTTATATACAATGAGTTGTTACTACTAGAAATTGAACTATTTATGATGGGATTTTTGCGATGGGGCCCCATCAAAAATGTTCCATTATAGACAAAGCCATCGCAAAAAAAATTCTCGATATTATTTAAAAAACAATTTGCAATGGGTTGTCGCAAAACATTACATCAAAAATGTGTTTCCAGAGAAATGTTTTAAAAAATATTTGTGATGAGGGTCCTGTCGTAAAATACTCGTTGAAAATATCTTAAGAAAATAAAAAATAAAAATTTGATAAAGTAATATTATTAATAAATATAATATAATACTAGAAAATCATAATAAAATAATATTAGAAATTAATAATAATACTAATACTAATAATATTAATAATATTAATATATTAATATTATTATTATTGTTATTATTAATGAAATAATAATATAAGTATTAGTAAAATAATAATTTAATGTTAGTAAAATAATAATTATATTTTTATTAATATTTTTATTAGTAAAATAAAAAAATTATAAAATAATTAAAACCTCGATATTCGTACAAATATAAACAAATAATTAAAAAAAAGTAAAAAAAATAATAAATACATAAAAATATTAAAAAAAATAAAAAAATATAAAAAAATAATAAAAATTAAAAAAATAATAAAAAATTAAATATTCGCAAAAATATAAAAATTCACTATATAGAAATTTAAATAGTTAATATTATAAAAAAATTTCATTAAAATGTTTTATCCCAAAAAACAAAATATATTACCAATGGATGTCCAATAGAGGAGTTGGAGAAGATGGTGGAGGGAACTTCATCCCTAAACCATGAGTCACACATCACATGTACTCTATCTCCTCCTATTGTTGCTCCTACTATCAACACATCTCCTCCTCCTCATGTTGTTATTGTCGTCAGAGCTCTTCCTACTGTTGCTTCCATTGGTGCATCTCCTACTATTGCTATTAATGCATCTCCTCGTTCTCCTTACTCATACTCTATATTGCCTCAATCTGAGTTTGTAGCTGCTCTTGATATTATGATGCAAATGATGATAACTCTCCATGAGCAACTCTCGAGCTGGACGCCGACATCGGAATGGTACCATAATAACTCCCAAGCATCAATCAATATTTGATATCAACATCTCGACCTTTTTTGGAGGCATATTGGGTCACCTGCATTCATGATACCTCATCAAATCATGGAAACTACCTTGATCCTCCATCTCAGCATGACTCTCGATCTGTGACTGAGACATCGCGACCTCATATGACTCCATCAATTAAGATTTAAAATTAAAACAGTTAAAATATTATTTTTTAGTTAATTTTAAAACTCAAAAATAAGTTATATTAACCCCAATATGACGATTTTGGTCACCTCTAATCTCTCCAGCGACCGGATCAGTGTACATCCTCCTATAAACATCGAAATCCATAACATCAGGTTTTTTGACTTCCTATATTAATATAAAATAAACTATTACATTTAAACTTATATAAATTATTTGAAAACAGTATTTATTATATGTTCTCTATGCATACTGAATGTACGACTACCGGCTCGATGTGTCACCTTCAGTCTCCCTCGGTTTTGTTGACCTACCGATGATCTCCTCTGAAAATGTCCACCCGACCAAGGTGAATATATTCCATCCCAAACCTATGATGAAATTTAATCCTGTTGATGGATGCAATAACACTCATCACACTCTATCACTCCTACTTTCTTCATTTCATTCCTTCTCAAATTATACAAAAACTGACGGCAACGCTCACGCATACACCCCTCCCAGACCTTCTAGATAGTGCCCCGCATGTTCTCATCAATGAGATAACATAAACCCTATAAATAAATTATAATATAAATATATTATTAAATAAATTTCAAAATAAATATTATTTTTTATGGACTAGCCTATGATCTAACAAGCAGTGCTAAATATAAACTGAAACCTCATCCCATGTGACCCATGCTTCAAAGAAATAATTGTGCAATATAGCACTCCCTTGTCCAACAAATATATATGATTAACTATGAAAAATAACATATAATAAAATAATTAGTATGAAAATAAATTAACTAAAACTGAATAAAATATACATGTAAACATACCTCTACATTCGTGGATCGAAGTCAATATGTGGATGTCGCTCCAGGATAGGTTTAGGAACCATAAATTGGAAAAGACCATGCCCCCACTGAGTCCTCCCGGAACTGCCTGTAGTATGAGGAGCAGATGATCCAACATCCTGCTCATCCAAAGGTAGATCATCCTCCAACAACTGGCAAAACATATCGGGGTCCATCTGAAACATGAAATTATTTTTTCTAGAAAACAGTTAATAATAACTATTATATATAGATATATATTATAAATGATTATAACAAGCATTTAACCATGTTAATCATCAGATGTATCCCCATCATCATATCTGATAATTTCAATGTCTTCGTATTCCTCCTCAACATTATCAATCCCTATATGAGTTTCATTTTTATCATATCTTGTCATTTCAAATTCATCTGGAACATCATTAACATCATCATCACTATTGACCCCTAACATCAGGGTTTCATGATTGATATTCATGTATATTCGTGAAAAAGATAGAATTGGTGTAGTCTCTTAAAAAATTTCCATTCATTTCACTTCATCAGAACCACATTCACATTGAGTAAACTAATTTTCCCGAGATTTGTTTTTATTATACTCCACCAATCACCCAACTCTTTGGAAGTAGCACAGTAATTAGCATAATAAATTTGATTTGCCTAAGGATCTAATAAAATGGTTTGTTTATGGAAATAAGCCTTTAATATTTAATATCAACGATTTCATGGGTTCAATGAACATGCAAGATTCTCTAAGTATCCAACCACTGACATTTAAACATCGTTGGGTAATTCTTTCCCAGATAACACAATTCTATAATTTCTTCCAGCATTCCATAAAATAAAACATTATTTTATCTATGATGAAATCCTCTCAAGAAGACACCACTATTCATTATTATTTTTTTATTACCTATATGCACATGTATGAAATTAAAAACCATTCAAGAAATATGAATTATAAGATTTAAAATTTTTGGATGGTGTGTTACTCAAGACACACAATAGATTATGAATTTTTCAGCATGTTGAGATACAAAAAAAATGTGTAAAAATTATTTCAATATAACAAGTAATAAATTGATTTTATATGTTAAACCATAAATAATTTATGTTTCTAGTTTTTGAAAACAGTAGGAAATATTATTTTTCCAATGTTATTCGAGAGAAGCTGCTGTAATTTGTGGAAGTTTTTTCTTGATATGATTTTCATATAACATAAAAATAAAATAAAATTAATTTACCCTAAAAAATATTCTAGAATAAGTGATAGGATCATTCATAATACAAATGGTGACATTTTTTTACTTTTGAGCAGAACATATGTATAAGCTCTGTGATTTTAATCATCTGAAAGTCATCATTTATGAACTCCACCGAATACATGTTTGGGATGATTAAAAACTGATAATTTACCACTAATTTCATCATCAAAATTTCCTTCGTTATAGACCACGTGGTTGTGTTTTGAGGGATATTCAGATTCAAAATAATGATAGTAGAAAAAAGAATTCTTCTCTTGTAAATAAGCTTTTACAATTGATCCTGCATCTGATGCTTTTTTATATAATGTTTATTCAATTTATGCATGCATCTCTTGAATGGGTACGTCCATAATAACTATACCGAATCTCCACATTTTTCTTCATGCAACAAATGTAAAATCAAATTTTCCATTGAGTCAAAGAAATATGGTGGGAAGATTTTTTCTAATTTATATAAAATTAAAACAGCAACTTCTTGCAGGCAGCTTAGTGAATTATAGTCTTTTTCATCGCACAAGTCTCTCAGAAAAACATCTATTATGTCTATTATCACATCCCAAATCATGAATTCAATAATCCTCTTAATCAAATCGGCATAATTCTTTCCATTATATCATGATAGTCATGACTTTTTAATCCAGTAATATGACCATTTCTGACATATTTTCTCAAATTGGATGCATAATGACCTGGAAGTCTCAAATCTATAATCCACTGATAAAATAATAAATTATTTTTTTTTTGCACAATATATAGGCTGATTTTCGCTTCATTATCTTCTGTGACTTAGCATTTTAAAATAGTTTATGTCTTGGTTGCCTATAAATTTGGGCAATATCTAATCATACCTTTATATTATATTTGGTTATAACTGGTGTATCCAAAATTGTATAAAATAAATTATCAAAATAGTTCTTCTTAGTATGAATGACATCCAACATGTGACATACCAAAAAATTAGACCAATATAGTAAACCCCATAAATGATCTATTTTATCCAATTGTATTTTTTCCCAAAGCTATAAATTTTCTATTGGTTTATTGTTGATCCAAATGTTATGGGAGGTAATAAAGAGACAATTGATTTTACCTCTGTACCTAAGATCAATTTTTAAGGGTTAATTTCGTTCAATTTTATTTTTTCTGAAATGATATTTGTTCCTCCAAAAAGGATGACTGTTTGGAATGAATCTGTGATAATAGTTGAAAAAACAATCTTTTTCCATTAATGATCATAAAAACTTTTATGTCTCTCATAATGTATGGACATGATTTTGGACCATGTGTACTCAAGTCATATAACATGTCATTTGCTGGGATGTCATTAATTTTCCACAACAATGAATTTTTTAGTAGGAAATTCTATTTTGCAATGACATCATATGTAGTGACACCAAAACTCCATAATGAATTTAACTCATCAATCAATGGTTTCAAATAAACATCAAAGTTATTTTTAGATGTTCTAGAATAAATAAGGTCAAATGATGTATGACTCCTTCATCAACATCCAAGGAGGTAAATTATATGAAGTTATAAAGACATGCCAACATTAATACTGACTACCTTAAGAACCAAATGGATAGAAATTGTCAGTAGAAAGACCCAATCACACGTTTCAGGATTATAATAAAAAATATAGATTAAATTTGTTAAAATGTTTCCATGAATCGCTATTAAAGGGATGATTTAGGATTTTACCAATTGAAATATCAGTTTTGTGCCATGACATCAATGACGTTGTGTTCTGAGACATAAAAAAATGTTGAAATCTTGGTGTAAATAGGAAATATCTCAATTGTTTTATAGATATCAATCCAGAATTTTCTATTTGATCCTCTTTATACCTTGATTATCCACATGCATGAAAACATTACCACAACTCATTTTCACCATAATATAATATACAATCATTTTAACATGCATGAATCTTCTAATAACCAATACCTTGATTACCAACCATCCTCTTTCTCTCATGGATATTTTTAGGAAACACATGTCCTTTAGGTAACAATGTTTTAACCAAAGAGAATATATGATCAAAACAGTTATTTGACATTCCATTATCTGATTCAATAGCCACGAATTTTTCAACCGCTTCAAATTTTCTTATCTTTCATCCATGATATAAGGCTACCTATGTGGAACTCAAAAACTCATAAAATTAAGATGGTTCCAACCCAAGAGTTAAATCAATATCATCCTAAGTTTATTTTGTTGAACATACGGACCTACCACATCATGTACTAAATTTTGAAATTTTTATGGCTTCAAAAACAAATTATTAGAATTTTATATAGAACTACATTCACCATGTTGATACTAAAATATATAATCTAGTTGAAAACCAAAATGCAATAGATGGCCTCCAAAGTTTCAAATGATGAAAACGTCCTTAGAGGAAATTTTTTATAAGGAAATTTAATTGTCCCTTCTAAAATCCTAGTTTTGATTATGAAAATGATAAGAAAGCTATAATGACATCAATATATTCCAGACTTAAACCATACCAATTTGGATTCCTATACATATTTATCCAAGCGTGATCATCTAATAATGATTATTTTCTACTTCCTTGTTCCATATTTCAATAAAAAATATAAAATAATAAGTTTTTTTGAATAATTTGATATTATTCAAATACAATCCAAAAAAGATAAGAAATTTAAATTTACTTTTATAGCTATTTATAATAATTTCATTTATTTCATATATATTTATTGTATTTGTTTTAAAATTTATACTAATCTACACTAATCTATATTAATTTATAATAATTTATACTAATTACCTCTAATTATTAGTAAATTCAGCTAGTTTATAATAATTACCACTAATTATGAGTGGAATAATTTCTATCGGATTGGCGGAAGCTCTTTTTCCCATTGAGTCATCTCCTTGCAACTTTCTCTGACTGAAATCACTATGAAAAATATGCCTCGATGTATGAATATCCATTTTCTCATGCATGATGCTGGAGAGCAGGGAGGCCTCATCGCGCTGATCTCTTTTCTTGTGCATACGGAAATGGATATTCCAATGCTAGAGAAGATTTTTCATAGTGATTTCTATCGAAGAAATTTGAACGAAGATGAGTCATCAGGAAAAAGAGCCTTGTTTTCCTGACTGGTCATTTCTTTTTAACTTTCTCTCACTGAAAACAATATAAAAAATCATCTCTGATGTACGTATATTAATTCTCATGAATATGAAATTGGATATCTGTACATTAGAGAATATTTTTCATAGTGATTTCAGTGAAAGAAATTTACGAGTGGATTAGCCATCGAGTAAAAAGAATGTATCCAATACACTGGAAATTGTGCCAATTTACTGCAAATTATTGTGAATTATTGCGAATTATTCCTAATTAATTCTAACTACACCTAATTATTATTAATTAGTACTAATTAATGATAATTAATCCTAATTATTGCCAATTCTTGTCATTTCATACTAATTCTCGCTAATACTTCCTAATTATTTCTAATTATTCCAATTTACTCCTATTTGTTACTATTTACTCCTAAATATTACTATTTTCTCTTAATTATTACCATTTACTCTTAATTATTACTACTACTCCTAATTATTAATAATTACTCCTAAATAATACTAATTAATCCTAACTATTATAAATTACTTCTAATTATTACTAATTACTCCTAATTGTTTCTTATTAATCTTATTTACTCATAATTAACCCTTATCATTACTAATTATTTCTAATTACTACTAAATATTCTTAATTACATATAATAATTCATAATTTCTACTAATAATTCCTAATTACTGCTAATTATTACTAATTACTGCTAATTATACCTAATTAATCATAATTACTCTTGATTAATCCTAATTAATCCTAATCAATCCTAATTACTCTTAATAATTTCTATTTACTGGTAATTATTCCAAAATATAGCTAATTATTCCTAATTACTGTAAATTATTACTAATTACGGAAAATTAACCCTATTTATTGTTAATTATTCTTTACAACTGCTAATTATTACCAATTACTACTAATTATTACTAATTACTACAAATTATTGCTAATTACTTATTTTTATTACTAACTACTTCTCATTAATCCAAATTAATTTTATTTATTCTTAATTATTACTATTAATTACTAATTATTCTTATTTATTCTTAATTAT
Source organism: Viscum album (assembly GCA_963277665.1). Lineage (NCBI taxonomy): Eukaryota > Viridiplantae > Streptophyta > Magnoliopsida > Santalales > Viscaceae > Viscum > Viscum album. Next base: position 1,370,879,210 of record OY728147.1, read on the forward strand.
TATTATTTATTCCTAATTGTTAGTATTTATTCCTACTAATTACAATTTATTCCAAATTATTACAATTTACTCCTAATTATTACAAATTACTCCAAATTATTACTATTTACTCTTAATTATTACTAATTACTCCTAATTATTACTAATTACTCTTAATTATTACTAATTACTCCTAATTTTTACTAATTACTTGTAATTAATCATAACCACTCCTAATTAATCCTAATTACTCTTAACTAATCCTAATTACTTCTAATTAACCATAATTACTACTAATTATTCCTAATTAAATCAAATTATTCGTAAGTACCGCTAATTATTACGAATTACTACTAATTATTACAGATTGCTGCTAATTATTACTAATTACTACTAATTAATACTAATTTGTGGTAATTATTCCTAATTACTCATATTTATTACTAATTATTCCTATTTATTACTAATTATTCTATTTATTCTAAATTATTACTATTTGCTCCTAATTATTCCTAATTATTACTATTTATTCCAAATTAATACTATTTATTTCTAATTATTACTATTTATTCTTAATTGGTTCTATTTATTCTTAATAATTACTATTTATTCCTAATTATTCTTATTTATTCCTAATTATTTCTGTTTAATCCTAATTATTACTTATTGTTATTATTTATTCCTAATTATTACTAATTTATCTAAATTATTACAATTTATTGCTTATTATTCCTAATTATTTCTAATTATTCATAATTATTCCTATTTTTCCAAATTATTCTTATTTATTATTTATTATTCAGTTTTATTAATAATTATTTCTATTTATTTCTAAATATTCCTATTTATTGCTAATTACTTCTATTTATTACTAATTATTATTAATTAATCATAATTAGTGTTAATTAGTCCTAATTACTGCTAATTAATACCAATTACTCCTAATTGTTACAAATTACTGCTAATTATTTATATTTAATACGAATTATTCGTAATTAATGCTAATTATTCCTAATTATTGCAAATTACTACTAATTATTCCTAATTATTACTAATTAATGCTAATTTCTACTTATTTCTACTAATTATTCATAATTATTAGTAATTACTACGAATTATTACTAATTATTACTATTGATTGCTAATTATTACTATTTATTACTAATTATTACACATTATTCAAAATTAATCTAAATTATTTCTATTTATTCCAATTTATTCTTATATATTCCTATTTATTCTTATTTATTCCTATTTATTCTTGTTCATTCCTATTCATTCTTATTTATTCACATTTATTCCTAATTTTTCCTAATTATTTGTTAATTATTCCAAATTATTGCTAATTATTGCTAATTATTGTAAATTGTTACTAATTATTGCTATTTACTATTAATTATTACTATTTGTTATGATTTATTCTTATTTATTACTATTTATTACTATTTATTTCTAATTATTTATATTTATTACTATTTATTACTATTTATTAGAAATTATTACTATTTATGTAAGAACCTGGTTCTTAATCTTGTGATACGTGTTTCTTCTTTTCCTTTTTCCTTTAGTGTTTTTGAGAAAACAAGGGAAATGTGGGGAAAATCCCAAATATGTGGGTACACACCGTGTACTTTTTACACACATCGTGTACTTTGGCTGTCTGGGAGGAGAACACAGGGCGTGTAGGCTTGGGTGTAAAAAAACTACACGTCGTGTACTTTGGCCATGTGGGATGAGAATACAGGGCGTGTAGTCTTATCGGCGATTAAGGGTTTAAAAACTAACTACACGTCGTGTACTTAGTAATACAGGTCGTGTACTCAGTCGGAAGATGAACAATGAGGCGGTGCAGAGTAGCCGCCAGAGGAACAGTTAATAAATAGTACACACCGTGTAATTGAGAGTACACGCCTTGTAGTTATGTTTTTTTCGTTAAAAACAGGGAGTAGCCTCCTCATCCGACAGAGGAGGTAGAGAACTCACCAAGAGTCACGGGAGAGGAGGTCGAGACTTGGAGGAGCTCCCTATCGCACACTGGGACTCCGATTATTCCGTCGTCAATCTCGTTTGAACCACACGGGTAAGATCTTCCCTCTTATTGAATCTTTCCTTCCAATTATATCCTAAAGGGAAGTTATTTAGGTTTTAACGGGTAATCATTTATCTCATATTTATGCCATTCTTAGTTTTTTCGGGTGGCGCCTTTCACGTATATCGATCAGAGGAGATCAAGGTAGGTGTTCTTATGTTTATTTCTAACTGTCAAGTTGATTTTTGTACCTTTGTGCCACACACACATGTTTCAAGGTATCACAGGGATGAGACATTGATTGGTGAGATTCCTAGGATTGCATAGGTAATCTAATGAATAAGTAAAACTGATGTTTTGGATCGTTTCTTTGATTCAGGGCCACCCCGAGGGGGCGTTTCCCTTGGTTAGCCATTTGTCCAGGATACCCGTGGGTATGCCGTGATTATAACATGTTTTAAGTTTTCTTGATATGAAACATATATAAATTTCTTGCTTATGCATTGGGCTCGGCCCGATTACTTGCTTTTCCTCTATTTAGCCTGAGGGCAAGGTTCTGTTTAGCCTAAGGGCATGATTCTGTTTAGCCTGAGGGCATGTTTTGATTAGACTTAGGGAAAGGTTTTATTTCACCAGAGGGCAACATTTCCTATGTCTGAGGGTTGTAGCTTCTGTGCCTGAGGGAGATATCTCGTATTCCTAAGGGCAATATTCATTATGCCTAAGGGAAATCACATGAGGGTTTTGTTTTTGTTTTCCTGAGGGTAAGGATTCACATGTATGAATACACCGTTTATGTTGAATATTCAATGTGGTGATTTCTTATGTTGTACCTACGAAGCTAAATCATAGGCTTGGTATTATTGATATCATTTACTTGTTAAATAGAATGTAGTGGCTTCTACTGTGGCACTAGTATAGGAGATTTTCAGTCGAGGCCGAGTCTCGGAAAACTTAAAATTTAAATTATATTGAATAATTGAATAACAATTAAAATGGCATGTAACTGGTAGGAATGGTTACTTTTGAGTACATCCTAGTCTACTACATTTCATTATTGCACATTGATGTTGCACATTTTCATAGATAGTTGGGTACAGGCCTTTGGTGGTTGCCTACTGAGATTTATTTCTCACACCCTGTTTGGGTCGTGTCTTGGGCCCAAACAGATTATATTGTTGCACGTGTCGATAAGGGAAAGGGTCCCTACACAGGTACATGATTATTGTAGAGGAGTAGGAGGGAATGGGACAGAGCTTAGGCTTGCGATACTGTTGTGTTCCTGTTGCACTACTTTGGTATAACTTTGATGTACTTTGTACCATGGGCTGTATTGTATCATATTACAGTGTATCCTATTTTGGCTACTTTCTTAGAATTAGAGACTTGTTGCATCATCATATATATGGTTGTTGGTTATCTTTTACCTTAGTTCTATTGTCTTTTTCATGTCTATATTTTATACTACTTCTGCTTTTGCATGTTTATATTTATTTCCGCAGTGCTACACTTTGAAAAATGAGGGTATAGTTTCCCCACTATCAGTCTTAGGCCCTCACTGCTAGTTGGTAGCCTTTGACATTTGGGGAAATGCGCTTGAGGTCATGTGATCAACCGAGTCTGGGGCACCCGTTGTGTGGCACTCAGATCCACGAGATTACAAAGTGGTGTCAGAGGGTTTCTTTTATTTGACTTACTATTTGGAGCCTATAGATGGGGATAGGATGGAACTTGTACTTGGTAATAAGTTGTGCCCGAGAGTAGCTGACCCGTGTATAGGGAAAAGACAATTTACCTCGTTTAATTTCAATTTTTATGGTTTTTCAATTTTACAGTTGATTTTATTTTCACCGTTGGGTGACGCACTTGTGGTGTGTTGTTTATATTTTATACATGGATTCTATTTAGTTGCAACCCGATGAGATGAGGGTATTCCATCTCATGCATCATTTAGGCACATGTTATAATCCCATGTCATGCATAATTTCAATGCCATGTAAGCGCATTATAAATTTTATATTGTTGTGATAGATGTTGAGCTAGACGATGCCCGCTGTTGTGATATGTACCTTGATAGATAAAACTATTGTTGATAGGGTATTGTTGTAGGGGGTTTTGTTAGAATGAACGCCAAACTTTGGTACTTGAAGTATTATGGGCTCTCATTGACCAGAATTTGGTGGATCATTGACTATTTTTCCATGTTTATAACATGTATAGGATGCCAAGCTATGATTTGTGGGGAGTATGGTCCCTCACGGATTGAATTTGGCACTTTGGTGATCGTTTCAGCATTTTTCTGGACTCCGAAGTAGTTTCTAAGGCTTACTGTCTGGAAAAACCCAGAATACATGTCGTGTTGTTTTTTACTACATGCCATGTGTTATTCTATTCAGGAAGAAACTGTTTTTTTAAGTACACGTTGTGTACTTTATGTACATGCAGTGTAGTCTCTAACCGTGTCATAGGTCATGTGGTCAGAGACATGAGATAGGACAGTTTTTGTGGGAACACACCATGTACTGGTTGTACACGTCGTGTCATGTTGACATTGTGTATGCCCGTGTGACTACCAACACAGACGGAGAAATCATAACTTATACACACCGTGTCAATTATAAACATGCAGTTTAGTGTACTCTTGAGATCTGTCTGTGTAGCTAACAACACTGGTCGGTTTTATCTTTTCAAGTACATGCCGTGTCCATCTGGAACACGTCGTGTAGTGTGAGTTGTGTATCTAGTCGTGTCTTGAACAACATGGGTCAGTGAAGCTCATCTAATACATGCTATGTACTTGTGGTACACACCATGTATTCTTGACCGGTGAGATCCATGTGGCTTAACAGGTTATAAGGACTCAGGTAGGGGAAGAAAATTCAAGTACACGGTGTGTGTAAGGATAACACGTCATGTGGTTGGGATGTTACACGACTAGTTCTGGCAGGAGTATATGCCCATGTGAAAGACATAAGGGCACATGCAGTGTAGTCATTATACATGCCATGTAGTCTTGTTTTGTAAAACATGAATGTTTTATTTCTCTTGTTCCCTTCTTACGTTTCCAGTTAATAGTCCTTGATGATCATAATCTAAGGCATGTGGTTCACCTTCTAGAGTCATGCCGCCAAGACGACCACGAGTTGGTCACCAAGAGAGTGGAATTACTAGCTATAAGAATTCATTAGGTGGCCATATAATGCACTACCATTGTGGTAAAGAGGGGCACAAGATACCTCAGTGTCCATGTGAGCCAGTGGAGTGCCGAGCTTGCGGAAAGATTGGTCATCTTCAGCGTTTTTGCAGGGAGTTTCCACCAACGACTAGTGAGAGGGGTTCTGTGTAGACTCCGCATGCAGGATCAGGTCCAACAGCTTCTTACCAGTCAGGGAATTTGAATACATCAGGACGCTCAGGCCGAGTTGGTTGTTAAGGTCGTGGTAGCCAGACAACAGGATCTCAGATACAGCAGGGCGAGTCAGCTCAGGGTAGCCTGGCTGTGTCACAGGGCCGTAACACAGGGCAGACAAATGCAATGCAACAGACCCAACATGATCAGGATCCTGGTCCTTCCACTGTCAGAGGTGATATTCCAGTTGCTTTGGTTTTATCTTCAGTACTTTTCGATACGGGTTTTACACATAGCTTTATATCTGTTCCCATTGTGGAGAGCCTTGTGCTCTATGTTTCTTCTTTTTCAGATATCATGACACTAGACACTCTATTGGGAATTTTAATAGAAGGTGTGCATCAGTGCAAGGAGTGCCCCTAGAGGTTGGTGGGTTTCACTTTCTATGGGACCTCTATGTCTTAGAGATGACAACCTATGATGTCATTCTCAGAATGGACTAGTTGGTACCCTTCCGGGCCTTCGTGGATTGTTATCATCACAGAGTGATTTTCACATCACTAGAGGGCAGAGAGTTCATATACAAGGGCGAATGGGATGTCAAGGCGAGCTGAGCTGGACCCAAGCATCGTGGGCAAGGTGGAGTGACATCCCACATTGCACGTTTATATCAGGATGAATGGGAAACTTGTTAGAAGGATTTCCCTACAGTGGTTAATCGTTTCATATATGTCTTCCCAGATGAATTTTCAGGTCTACCACCAGAGCGAGAGGTGGACTTCTCTATTGAGCTTGTTCCAGGAGTAGCACCAGTATCCATTCCACCTTATATGAGGGCTACACCATAATTACTAGAGCTCAAGATGCAGTTGGAGGAGTTATAGGCAAAATGATTCATTCAACCTAGTACTTCTCCTTGGGGTTCACCTGTCTTGTTTGCAAAGAAGGCAGACTGTACCCCCAGACTCTGTGTGGATTACCGGAAGTTGAACCAGTTTACGGTTATGAACTGATATCCCTTACCCAGGATTGGTGGTATTTTTGATCAAATTCGAGGAGTACGAGTGTTCTCGAATATTGACTTGAGATCCAGATATCATCAATTGTGTGTTAGATCATCAGACATACCGCTTACAACCTTTTGGAGTAGGAATGGTCTATACGAGTACTTAGTCAGGCCGTTTGAACTCACAAACGCGCCAGTAGTTTTCATGGCTCTGATGAATCATGTGTTCGACCCATATCGGGATTCTTTTATGGTAGTATTTGTGGATGATATCTTTGTGTACTCTCACACTCGACATGACCATTCCACCCATATTGAGATCATATTGAGTACAATGAGAGAGAATCAGTTATATGCTGAGCTCTTAAAGTGCCACTTTTGGATGGACCATATTCACTTCTTAGGTCATATTATCTCTGAGGCAGGAGTTGCGGTAGACCCAGAGAAAGTGAGAGCAGTAGTTTCCTGGGATTTTCCTAAGAACGTGTTTGAAATATGGAGTTTTATGGGGTTGTTTGGTTACTAAAAGCGCTTTATACAGGACTTCTCCCACTTAGTAGTGTCATTGAAAGGTTTGACTAAGAAGGGCATGAAGTTATTTTGGTTAGAAGCTTGTGAGAGAGCCTTTCAGAAGTTAAAGGGAAGGTTGACATCAGCACCAGTCTTGATACTTCCAGAGCAAAGGAAGAGCTATAAAGTTTACTGTGATGCATCATGTATTGGGATAGGAGTAGTGTTGATGTAGGGTGATCGAGTAGTTGTGTATGGGTATTGGCAGTTTAGGCCACATGAGAGGAATTACCCGACACATGATCTCGAGTTGTCTATAGTTGTTCATGCGTTACGCTGTTGGAGACATTATCTATTGGGAGAACACTTTGTGGTGTTAATGGACCACAAAAGTTTTAAATACATCTTTACCCAGCATGACTTGAATTTGAGACAGTGAAGGTGGGTTGAATACCTTCAGTCCTTCAACTTTGATCTTTCCAATAAACCTGGAAACGGTAATGCATTAGCTGATGCACTGAGTAGGAGGACTCAGATACTGTCAGTGCAGGTGGACAGTGGTGAGTGGAAGCTTATAGCTTTGTTCTCTGAGATTCATTTGGAGGTGCACGATAGTCAGGGGCGAACCTATCTTTCATCCTTAGCTGTGACATCTGCCCTCCTGGATAGATTGAGAATGAGACAACTATTAGATTCGGAAGGCCTAGTTCTATGGGAGTTGGTGGAAAGTGAGGACCCTCCTCCTAGTTGGACTATAGGCAATGACAAGGTAATGCATATCCATGGACAATTGTGGGTTCCAGGGGATATATGTGAGGATTTGATATGGGAGTTTCAGGCTTCAACTTGGGGAGTTCTTCCTAGAGTTACCAAAATGTACCATGACTTGAGACATCAGTATTGGTTTCCAGGTCTGAAAAAAGAAATATCTGGTTTTATTTTGAGATGTTCCACCAGTCATTAGTTGAAGGTGGAGCATTAGAGGCCAGATGAACTGTTACAATAGTTACCCATTCCTGTGTGGAAATGGGATGATGTCGGGATGGACTTCATGACTGAGTTGTCGTGGTCACCTTGAGGAAATGATGTCGTATTGGTTGTTGTGAACAGACTTATGAAGGTAGCTCACTTTTTTCCGATCAAGGAGACCTTCCATGTTGAAGAGCTCGGGAAGTTGTATATCCAAGAGGTAGTACATCTTCATGGGGTCCCCCCGTTCTATCGTTTCAGACAGGGATGCCCGTTTTACGTCTCATTTCTGGAAGAGTTTTCAAAGGGAACCGGGTACACAGGTGCTTCTAAGCACAACTTACCACCCTCAAACTGATAGCCAGTCAGAGCATACAATACAAATGCTAGAGGACATGTTGCGTGCATGCGTCCTGGACTTTGGGGTCTCTTGGGAGAATCACATACCCCTAGTCGATTTTCCTACAATATTAGTTTTCAAGAAACTATTGAGATGTCACCATATGAGGATTTATATTGTAGTCCATGTCGATCACCCTTGTGCTGGCTGGAGGTAGGTGAGGCAGCTTTACTAGGACTATGTCTTGTGTAGGAGAATTTAGAGTAGGTCTAGTTGATTCAGAAGCTGATGGATACTGCACAGTCTCGTTAGAAATATTATGTTGATCGCCGTAGATAACCCTTTGAGTTCATGGTCGGGGATCAGGTTTTCTTGAGTGTTTCACTGAGGTTGGGGCATAATCTAATCATGAGAGAGGGTAAATTTTCACCGAGGTATGTAGGGTAATTTGAGATTCTAGAAAAAGTCAGGTCGGTTTCTTATCGATTGTAGTTACCACAGAGGTACCGTACCATGCACGACGTCTTCCACGTATCTTAGCTGCACTGTTATCACTCAGAACCATCTCACATATTTCAGCCTGAGGAGGTTTAACTTTATGTTGATGAATCCTTTGAGGAGCATCCAATTTGTATTGTTGATAGGAGCATGACGGTTCTCCGAGGCTGGCCAGTTCCTCTCGTACGGGTGCTATGGAAGCATAGATGAGTGTAGGACGAAACTTGGGAGCAGTAGATTGATGTACATGCTTATTGGCCAGATTTTTTCTCATATTTATCTTCACCACCCTTGGAAAGTAAATTCAGGGATGAATTTCTTTAAGGGGGGAAGTTTTTAAGAACCTCGTTCTTATTCTAGAGGTACGAGTTTATTCTTTTCCTTTTTCCTTTAGTGTTTTTGAGAAAATAATGGAAATGTGGGAAAAATCCAAAGTTTATGGGTACATGCCATGTACTTTTTACAGACGTCATGTACTTTGGCTATGTGGGAGGAGAACACAGGGCGTGTAGGCTTGGGTGTAAAAACAAACTACACGCTGTGCACTTTTGTACACATGTCGTGTACTTTGGCCTAGTGGGATGAGAATACAGGGCGTGTAGACTTGTCGGTGATTAAGGTTTTAAAAACTATCTACACACCACGTACTTAGTAATACACGCCTTGTACTTAGTAATACACATCGTGTACTCAGTCGAAAGATGAAGAGTGAGGCGGTGCAAAGTAGCCGCCAAAGGAATAGTTAAAAAAATAGTTCACGTTGTGTACTTGAGAGTACATGCCGCGTAGTGATGTTTTTTTGTTAAAAATAGGTAGTAGCCTCCTCATTTGATAGAGGAGGTAGAGAACTCACCAAGAGCCGCGGGAGAGGAGGTAGGGACTTGGAGGATCTCCTGATCGCACATCGGGACTCCGATTCTTCCGTCGTCGATCTCATTTGAACTACACGGGTAAGGTCTTCCCTCTTATTGAATATTTCCTTCCAATTATTTCCCAAAGGGATGTTATTTAGGATTGAACGTGTAATCGTTTATCTCAAATTTACGCCATTCTTGGTTGTTTTGGGAGGCACCTTTCATGTATATCAATCAGAGGAGATCAAGGTATGTGGTATTGTGTTTATTTCCAACTGTCGAGTTGATTTTGTGTACCGTTATGCCACTCGTCCATGTTTGGGGTGTCTTAGAGACGAGACTTTGACTATTGAGACACCTAGAATTTTATAGGTAATTTAATGAATAAGTAAAACTACTGTTTAGGATCATTGTTTTGATCCAGGGCCACCCTGAGGGTTTGTTTCCCTTGTTTAGCAGTTTGGCCAGGATACCCGTGGGTATGCCGTGATTATAAAATGTTTTGAGTTTTCTTGAGAGGAAACATATATAAATTTCTTTCTTATGCTTTGGGCTTGGCCCAGTTACTTGATTTTCTTCTATTTAGCCCGAGGGCAAGGTTCTGTTTAGCCTGAGGGCATGGTTCTATTTATCCTGAGGGAAAGGTTGGATTAGCCTGAGGGAAAGGTTTTATTTCTCTTGAGGGTAATGTTTCCTATTCCTGAGGGAAGTACCTTCTATTCCTAAGGGATATATCTTGTATGCCTGAGGGCATTATTTGTTATGCCGGATTGAAATCACCTGAGGGTTTCGTTTTTGTTCACCTGAGGGTTAGGATTCACATGTATGAGGACACTGTTTACATTGAATATTCACTATAGTCATTTATTATGTTGTACCTTCCAATCTAAAACACATGCTTGGAATTTTTTTTATCTTTTACTTGTTAAATATCCAGTAGTGGTTTCTGTTGTGGAACTAGTATATGAGATTTTTGGTCGAGGTAAAGTCTTGGAAAACTCACAATTTAAATTATAATTAATTGTTGAATAATAATTAAAATGGCATGTAACTGGTAGGAATGGTTACTTTTTGAGTACTTCCTAGTTTACTGCATTTCATTATTGCACACTGTTGTTGCTCATTTTCACTGACAGTTGGGCATGGGCCTTTAGTGGTTGCCTACTAGGATTTATTTCTCACACCCTATTTGGATCATGTCTTGGGCCCAAACAGATTATATTGTTGCAGGTGTCGATAAGGGAAAGGGTCCCTACATAGGTACATGATGGTTGTAGAGGAGTATGAGAGCATGAGACCATGCTTAAGCTTGTGATGTTGCTGCGTTCCTATTGCACTACTTTGGTTTAGCTTTTCTGTACTTTGTACCTTGTGTTGTATTGTATCAGATTGTAGTGTATCCTATTTTGGATGCTTTCTAAGAATTAGAGACATGTTGCATTATCATATGTATATGATTTTTGGTTATCTTTTACTTATGTTCTATTGTCCTTTTCATGTCTATATTGCTTACTACTTCCTCTTTTTCATGTTTATATTTATTTTCGCTACGCTACACTTTGAAAAATGAGGGAACAATTTCCCCACTATCTGTCCTGGGGCCTCTCTGCTAGTCGGTAGGCTTTGGCATTTGGGGGAAATGTGCTTGAGGTCATGTGACCAATCGGGTTTGGGGCACCCGTTGTTGGCACCCGAATTCAGGATGTTACAATTTATTTCTATATATTTCTAATTATTGCTATTTATTACTATCTATTACTATTTATTACTAATTATTACTAATTATTACCTTTTATTACTATTTATTACTATTTATTACTATTTCTTACTATTTATTACAATTTATTCTTGATTATTTATAATTATTCATAATTATTCCTAATTATTTATAATTATTACTAATTATTCCTAATTATTTTTAATTATTCGTAAATATGAAAATTTGTTCTTAATTATTACTTATTATTTATAATTATTCCTAATTATTACCAATTATTCCTAATTATTACTAATTATTCCTAATTATTACTAATTATTCTTAATTATTACTAATTATTCCTAATTATTACTAATTAATATTAATTAATCCAATTATTGATATTATTCCTTATTATTACTAACTAATCTTAATTATTACTTATTATTCCTAATTATTTCTAATTTATCATAATTATTACTAATTAATCCTAATTAATACTAATTAATAAAAATTATCACTAATTAATCCTAATTATTACTAATTAATACAAATTATTATTAATCAATCTTAATTATTACTAATTGATCCAAAATAATCGTAATTATCATTAATTAATCCTAATTAATATTAATTATTACTAATTATCACTAATTATTCCCAATTATTACTAATTAATTCTAATTATTCCTATTAACTTCTAATTATAACTATTTATTATTATTTATAAATATTTATTACTATTTACCACTTATTAACACTAATTTTTAGTAATTATCACTAATTATTACTAATTATGACTAATTATTAGTAATTATTAATAATTTTTCTAATTAATACTAATGACTGCTTATTAATAATAATTAATGTAACTATTAATTAATATTGATCACGCTTATTTGTAAAAAAGTAATGCAATATAAAAAAATCTAATTCTAAATTAATTTAATTACAGTTAATTTAAAATAATTATAACAAAAATAAAATTAAATGAATTAAATAAAAATAAAAGAAATAGTTAAATTCCTTTAAACTAAATCTTTCGAAGGATTTATGCTACAAATAATGCTGTGACTTAAAAAATTTTAACTTAGAAAATTTTTTAAAGAGAAACTATAAGTATAGGGGGAGAGAGTATGAGAGAAAGGAATAGAATGAGAGGAAAAACGGATGGGGATATATATAGGTTAGATTAGTTGTGACAGGTTTATTTGTGATGAGATTCCTGTTGAAAATAGTCTTATTTGCGATGGGGCCTATTGAAAATACAACCCCCCCTATTAATTAACGTTGTGGTTAAAAACATATTTGTGACAGATCCCGTCATAAATACCAACCTGCCGACACACCATTTGCGATAGGGGATGAATCTTATCGCAAATACTAAATAATGACAATGGGTAATTGCGATGGGTTATTATGCCCATTGCAAATACCCTTCTCGTGGTTTGGTACATAACTCGCACCAAACCTATTGTGATGAGTGACATCTACATATCAGAATAACTAATTATTTGCGATTGGAAGAAGGTCCCGTTGCAAATAGTCCCTCCCGACAAAATATTTCAGACAAGACCCCTCCCCGTTGCAAATATTGAATTTTTCTGTAGTGTGTGCAAGATGTATTTTTAACATAATAGTGTTGATATTTCTATGTCAACTATTTATAATGTAATTTCATTTGATTATTTGTCTTGTCAAAATATTATAGCAGTTCTCATACCATAATGAGAAACTTGAGATACTATGACATTAGTATTAAATATATATCATTTGGTCTAGATACATCTTACTGAATGAACACAGATGATGGTTGACTATCAAGTTCAGGAGGCTCATAATCATTAAGACTTTTCTTATAAAGTTCAAACATGGTGACCTCGAGTAGATGAGATCACACTACAAAAAAAACCACATTTTATCAGCGCTAAAAAAGCTTTTATCAGTGCCAAAAACACTAATAATTGAGGCGTTATTAAAAGTGGGTCCCTTTTATTAGCGATAAAAAATCACTGATAAAGGTATCTTTTTATCAACACTCATAAAGGGAATTTTAACTATGATTTTTAGTGATGATAAAAGTTAAAAAAATTAAAAAAAATTGTAAATCAGAGGGTCCCCCTTTTAACAGCACATGACCCCCTTTCAACGGTGCAAGGAAGTCCCATCTGCGCGTGCCTTCCACCCCTTTAACAATGTTAGGCGCACACCCCCACCCTTTAACAGCGCTAGCCCCTGCCTCTTCTTAAATTCAAACCCAAGACCTCTCCCTTGTGCATCTGCACCTTTACCACTCGCCCATCTTGTTTTGTTCTCCATTTATTTCTATATATCATTATATATATATATATATACAGTTATATTTATTCGCATATTAAAATATATTTATATTAATATATATCTATATCTATTTATATATATATATATATACACATATATATATTTAGTTATATTTTTTTATTCGTACATTTATTCATATATTAATATATATTTATAAGAATAGTTTTAAATACATTTATGAAATATGGTTTTTGTGTGTGTATAAATAAATAAATAAATAGATGCATATATACAACAAACATACACATGTATATATATTATATATATGTGTATTTTTATGTATAATTATATATATTTATATATTTTTATATATTTTTACCCATGCTATATATAAATATGTATATTCATATATTAGAATATATAGAAAATATATTTTTGTGAGTTAACACACACACACATTATATAGGTATATAGATATTTGTATATTTATATTATAGATAAAATGGACATTAGTTTTCATTTAGATAAGGCTTATATATTGACATTATATTATATATATAAATATGTATACTTATTTGATTATAAAAACTAAAATTTAATGTGTGGATATATAAAAAATATGTATATATTGTTATATATTTTATTATAAATAATAGTTCATTATGAAAAATTATAAAATTTCAAAGTCATAATATCAATATGAATGTAAGAAATGAGAAAAAATATAGTCCCCACTGAAAATGGAAAAAAGACTCCCTTAAACGAGCTGGAAAATCCATCAAATGTTAAAAAAATGAGGTAACCCAACTAAAAACTTTGTTTTAGAGGCCTTTTAGGCCTTTTTTGGGCTCAAAAAATATAATAGAGGTTTACCTCTATCATCAAGGGAGAAGAACTCGTCATAAGATTTGATTTGATAAGTGGTAGAACCCAAACGGACACTCGAATCAAAATTTATGGTCGTTTAATGATCGAGTTATGTTTTCAACTTATTTTCAATCTTTTATTGATTTTTTGGTCTTTTTATATTGAAATTTTAATTAAATTACTATTAATTGATTATAATTAGCAAAATATTAATTTAAAAAAATAGTTTTTATTATTTGATAATCCATTTTCACTAAATATATTATATATTAAGTGTAAATGTCTATCTATACTAATCTAAAACATATTTAAATTATATATATTATATTTATATCAATGTAAATATTTTTATATTTTTATATATTTTTTATGATTCTTTTTGAAATATATACATTAGCAGTTCTAGTAAAAAATGCCGAAAAAGACCCCCCTTTATTAGCGCTATGAAAAAAACTCTGAAAATGTGAGTCCCTTTAACAATGCTAAAAAATGGTGATAAAGGGGTGCCTTTATCAACACTAAAATAACACTGATAAAGGGTTACTTTTAACAAATTTTTTAGCACTGATAAATATACCCCCTTTATCAATGCTTTTTTGGTGTTGTTAAAGGGTGGAACTGTGAAAACTCTTTTTTGTGGTAGTGTCATGAGGACTGAACCTATAATAGGAACATCATATGTTTTAGGTGACATTGATAGTTCTTATTTGCAGACACGTGTATTGGTCTCTTGAGTTGAAATTATTATGAGATCATACTATTTGATCATGTATGTTAATGCAAGATGAAGAACATGGAATTTATGTGGTAGTGAGGTAGTTTTTTTTGGTGAATGATTAGTGGTTTGACATTGATTAAATAATCAAGATAGAATTTTCCGCTTCTGAAAGGAAGTGATATCTCATCCCTAGTTGATAAGGAGGAAAGTGCCTTCACTATATCCATGTACAAGGTAAAATAAGGTAATTCCATATTTTAATGTCAAAAAATAATAAAGCAAGAAAGGATGGTGACATGTAGATTGAGTCTTTCTTAGTGATATATCACTAGAGAAAGATATTATATTACACGACATGTGGTCATAGGAAAGGTTTTTTAATACTTTTTCTTATCCCCTTAGAGGATTTTATGGGTTCCTAAACTCTTCTACAGGTCAATGAATAATATTGGTTTCTATCAAGATAAGGGACTATAGGATTACACACTTTACATATTCAAAATTCTTATCAATTCTATTAAATAGTAATTTAGTACATGGTGGGACCCACCCTAGGATCCGAGATATGCATGAGAATATATGATTTCCAAGTAACTAATAAATTCATTCTTTTTATAGTTTAGAATAATTAGTATTTAATTTATTTATTAAATATATTCACAATATATTAAGTGAATACATGGAGGAATATTTAATGATCAAATATTATTTTAATATTAAAAGTTTATTTAATATTTTTAGGACAATGAGTCAAGTTAAATGAGTCACCTTTATCATGTAATATACTTATTATATTAAAAGTACTATAGCAGGTATGATAGCAGGTATTGTAATGGAACTGTAGCAGTACTATAGCGGAAACTGTAGCAGGCACTGTTTGGAACTGTAGCAGCTAGGAATATTCCCCCATTTGGGCCTTTGCGCCGCCGATTTGGTCCCTGAGTCCTTTAAGGCCTTCGAGCCACCCAATCCATCAGATCAGTAAGGAATTCGGGCCACCTCAAGGCCTTATGGAAACATTAAGTCTTTGGCCCACCATAAGTGCAGATGAAAACCAGACAACCTACAAGGAACAAGTTATAGAAGGAGGATGAGCAAGGGGAGTTCACCATAGAAGATGCTAAACAGATTGTAAGAATGAGAGGGTATGACACCTGCCATTGGGACAATTCTGTGCATGCATTGGAAAGCCTAGATGAACATCCATGAAAAGGTGGAGAGATGATTTAACGATGAAGATGCTAGGGAGAAGCAGTTCCATGTAGTTAGTCTGAGTTGTATATAATGTTTAAAGCCTATGGGAAATTAATTCCTCTAAGGCCTATAAGTCATGTAATACTTACACATATGAACCTTGTAAGGGTTCCACCTCACCCCTTAAATGGTGGATTATCAAAAATCAATAAAAAAATGAAGGCCTTCAGGCCATTGGAGGGAGTGATAAAAATACAAATTATATTTATGACTCAGTAAGTCTGTCGGTCATAATAAGTCATTTATAACTTGTTTAGTAGGTAATACATATCTAGGTGATAAGGATCCATTTTAGGTCTTTTGAACTGCACTATATAAGGAAGAGGAGGATCTCATGCACAGAAATATTCATTGCATTATTTTTAAAGTTAATCTCTCTTACTTCCTACATCCAAGAAATAGAAACTATCAATGTAAGTGATTGATCCAAGTTCTTCTTCATGGATAGAAGGATCATCCTCACAGTGATCATCAGGAAATTGAAGACATCATCATATTTCTACTATACAAACTGAATTCCAATGATTTATGATCCTATAGACTTTCAATGCATGTTTGGATGATATAGAGGGATATGAATTTGGATCCTTTGAGCAATGTTTTCTGGAGATGAATGATTGTTAAATGTTTTGCTGAATTAAACGAGGTAATTTTTTAGTATAATTTTTGTGCATAAAATCTTAATTTGGGATCACCATCTTTCATAATAGATGCACATCACCAGAGATGATGTTATTACATCAATCAGTGATGATAATTTTCAAATCTCCAACTGATCTTCTTCTGATACGCATCTGGATACCTTCAATTGGAATTAGAGAGATCATGTGAAAAAGTATTCCAAGAAAATTAAGTTTGTTCTAAATTCATGAATAATATGTCATTGTTGTCTCATTAGCATAAATTTTAATTCAATACATCATCATACAACCATGTTTCCAACATTCAATGTTTTGGATTGGATTCAAATTAGGGTCTGCGGGTTTAAAAATTAAAAAAAATCAAACACACACATAAAAATATATATGGATATTTTTTACATGCAAGATGTTATCGGTAGTGTTTTTCTAATGAATCCGAACTGCAGAGGGATTTATGGTGTTTGGAACAATAATCTATGACCGGTTAAAATTCCATAAAAATATGGAATATGTTTAAAATAAATTTCATGCTTATTTGTTAGATTTTTTATTTTTTTTAAAAGACAAAAAATAATGGGAGGGGGGGCTGGTCGACACATCTACTAGAATTTTTTTTCAAAAACTAAATTGGATAGAGTTATTATCCATTAGTGAAGAAAATGATTTTTTTTAAAGGGGGGAGGAGGTTGGGCATGTTGGCGCTACAGGAACAACTAAAAAACAAATTAAAAAAGGGATCAATGTAGCTCATCCCAACCCACAACCTCCCACCGCCACCGGTCCCCCTTACTACTGTGACTCGCAGCTTTCAACCTCCCACTGCCACCAGGTCGGGCCCTCCTCGACCTACTCAACCCATTGTAGGTCTTGAATAATCTTAAAACCCAATTTAGGTATTTTTAGGTCAACCTAGGCCAGAAATATTTATTTAAAAAATTTGAAAATCAATAATTTTTTTTACCAGTTTCAAACTTTTCTGGGGACCATACTATTATTATTTTATGAATTAAAATTAGTTAAAATTATTTCAATTATTTTAAGTTTTTCTCAAGTGGAATTTATTGAAAATTTAATTTTTTTATTACATGTTTAATACTTGAATAATGATCTTTAGAATTAACCTTTTGAATTTTTATTTATTAGTTAATTACTACATGCAATTGACTTTTATTGTAATTAATTAGTTAAATATATGGTCTGTACATTTTCATTTTTCTTCATTTTATGTATAAGGTAATTCATTTCCAAGAGATCTATATTTCATGTGTATTAAGCATTCCAGAGGTCCCCTCGCCTACGTGCGAGTATTTATATATTATGATGAAGAAAAAATAAAACATGTGGATTGTGCTGACATTAGGCAGTATTCCAGACAAGTCATAGATACATTGGATTGGGGAGAAAACTATGATATGAGTCTGACACAACTCGGGTATATTATCCCTAGGATCATGATTTATATATTCAGCATAAATGAATCAGCCATTACCAAATAATCAAGATAAATCATGTTTTTTATTTAATTTTCACATACGTTATTATTATTTTGTGAATATGCATGTTAAAACAATCACATAAAATAAATAATGAAAATTCATAGATAAAAATAATTTTAAATATATTGCATGCTCGTGTTTTTACTGTGATCACATAGTACATGAATATTAGATAAAAAATGATTCCATTCATCAATAAATAATAAAAAAAATCTCAAAGAAATATTATGTCATAAAGTTTTTTGACATTTGTGTTTAAACAAAATCGGGTATATGATATACTTATCAGCCATAGTTGAGGGTTCCTCTTACTACTGGTGAGTTCTTATGGGAGAAATAGGTTGACATAACTAAATATTTCCTCAAATATGTATCTATATCTATCGTTTTTCATCTTTAGATGAAAATGGTTACGTAAATCGATTTTATGATTTCTAGAAGCTAATACTTCACTTAATAGTTCAAAGAGTCGTGGTTTAATGAGGTTATCCAGTTAAATTCATGCCTTGAGGCTCTCCGAGTAGTGGTGTAGCCATATCTTAAACTATAAGGATATGTTTCAAGGATCGTTTCCACTAGAATACTCAAGTGATATGGTATTATAAATCTAGTAGTGATAGATACTAGGATTCGATAAAATTGTGGGTGACATTTAAGGATTTAATCATCAATGTCTAATTGGTAATCGAGATAAAGTATTAATCTTATTAAGATTTATTTTTGAAGAAAAATGATAAGTATTACCATATAAATATTTTGATTACTATTAGACAATTAAAATGTCTTATCCATCAAGAATTTACAGGTGTATCACAAGAGTTTTCATTAAGTACTAATATATATAGAAAAATCTATGTGTTGGTGCCCCCACTACTTGTTGAGGACCCATCGAAAGTAAGGGAGTAAAATATTCTTATAAGAGACACATGGATGACATTAAACATTGTATCATATCCAAGGATATTGTAAGGATAAAGTGAAGTGATATATTAATGAGGTGTTGATTACATTGACTATGTGTAAATTGAAAGATGGATAATGATCTTTCAATATATCCCTTTCCAATATCATTTTCACCAAATTGATCTTATTTGTTTAGGATTATAAAAATTAATAGAATAGAAAAAACTCTTCATTATATTTTCAGTAAGGTTCTCCATGAATATAAGAACATAAATAAATTCTTAATCTTTAGTTTTTTATGGTGAACAAGTTGAAATATAAGTCAAAAAGGCTACTGACATGTTTGACGCCAAAGGGACCTTTGAAAAATCCTTCTCAGAACATAGGTAGATCATTATAAATGAGGTTATTTTCTTTTCATGTCATGAGATAAGACTATTGATGATTAAATGTTATGAATTGAATTGAAGAAGCAAATAATCACTTCTTATTTAGGTATATTCATTAATTATAAGTGATGTTTATTTCATACTTATTTGGTATTAAAAATACTATTCATATCACATATGCATATTTAAATATAGTAACCATGTAAGAAAAGAAAAATTACTATAAGCATGTGGAATTTTATAAGCAGTTGAGAAAAGATGATTACTATGTCAATGGGTAGAACTACATAACTTCTAACTTCCAAATTTAATGATTTTAGTTGAACTTTTACTGATTATTATGAAAACATTTACCTCACATTTCTATTAGACACAAGGAGAAATTTTTTATAAAGGAATGAATGTTATATGTGGTGTCAAATACTTTACAAATAGTTCATTAATGCTAGAATTATTATAAATAACCAATTAATATAAAAAACAAGACTCATTTATACATGTTTTTGGAAAGATAATTATATTTCTAGTAAAACAATTTAGATTTCATGGATATAACCTATATGGTTTTAGACTATTTGGAGATAAAAAAATCCTTAGGTATTATCAACCCATTTACTCATTTAGCTATTGAAAAATAAAACTTTATAAATAATGGTAGGCCACAAAGATTTTTGAATTAGTTTAACTACAGTGTGTAAACTATTCCATGGAGGAGCTAGTTGTAAATGTGTATAATTCATAACATTTCTTTAAGAGTATTAGGGAATGTAAAAGTGCAGTAAAAATATGAATAATTATAAGATATGAGTTTTTTTTGGGCTGTGTACTGAAGAATATTTAACCAAGCATTCATTGATCATTATAATGTATCATGGAATAATTCTTAAACACACAATTCCTTATACACATCAATGATTTGATGTTAGAAAGGAGGATTGATAATGAGTCTTACATGAAAACAATTATTATTAAAACATAACATGGAGTAATTCCTAAATTCCCATTTCCTTATACACATAAAAGTCATGATGTAAGTGAAAGTAATATCAATGTTGAGACTCATATGAATTTGAGAAATATCCATTATTTTTCAAGACATGCTTCGTAAATAGAGGAATTATCCCATAACCATATCCCAACTATAATGAACAATGGATATCATATAATTAATAGTGTGAAATAAATCCACCATGTCATAATAACATGTGTTTATATTCATATAGTTTTTTAATGATATAAAAAAACTTGCAATAATAAAAAAAGGTGCATTAGTATTAGTATCCTAATTTTCATATAGGATATTATATAAATCCATAAGATAGAAAAGTTATAGTCAATTGATAGACTATATTTCTATAAAAGGGTTAACATCGCTATTTGAGATAATGGGAACAAGATTGAAATAGATTTAGTTAATTCCTAAGATGCACAAGTGGTTTTCATAGGAGTAAGTTTCATTAGAGTTTATAGAAAAAAGGAATGTTCCAGAGACACATACATTATATGAAGAATAAAACAATATTGGTGGTTTTATATTAACATAGGAGGGTAATTCCATGACCCATCCTCGGGGCCCGTGTTGTGACTACCCCAATCCCGCCTTCCATAGGCCAGGGGATAGCAACTAGAACCAAAGGCGTAAATCCCGATAAAAGGGAAGGCATTGCCATTATGAAACGTAAACACACACAACCAGAGTACAAGCGGAAGCAAACACTAATTAAAGCAGTATAAAAAGTGTGATAAAAGTACAAAAGGGCCGGAATACAAGCCCAACAGAAAGTATAACTACAACTGAAAGAAAGTACAAATGAAAAGACAAACAGCTGAATGGTGAGGCAACTCCTGGATTGTCCTCAGGGTTCCTACCGAAGGGTAGGTACAGATGTCCTCCTCAGCACTCCACGTCAATCGGTCCACTCCGTGTACCGTCATGTCGAATATCCACCTCCGGGTACTGTCCAGTCCTCGTACACACTGCCTCGGTCAGCGTCATCCGTCATCTGCATCCAACACAACGAGGTTCGGTTATAGCCCGTGCAGGAGTGAGTATAACGATAATCAGTAGGGACCCCAAGACCCTCATGGTCTCACTAAATCCAACAAGGATAAACCACAAAGAAGGATCTCAATAGATAACCTTTACTTAGGTATATGCCTATACATATAACTATGTTATCAAGTAACCCATCTCAATCATGAGGTAAACACAAAGGTCCTTGACTCAGCTCAAAACCAGGATTTTTATTCACGATAACGAAAACAAGGCTGCTGGAGAACACCTCCTCTATCAAGTACAGAAGTCTTGTCACGACTCCGAGGTTCCACTCAATAACCTTAGACTGTTGAGGTACTCCTCCTGTCGAGTACCGCGGGTCGGCCACCTCACAAAGTAGTGCTCCCCCGCCATGGGTCTGCCACCACACATAGTAGTTCTCCCCCTCAAAGCCTACAGAGGTACTCCTCCCGTCGAGTACCATGGGTATTCCACCTCACAAATTAGTACTCCTCCGCCATGGGTCTGCCACCCCAACACATTACTGCTCCCCACTGGGTTATTCAAGTCACTCCGAATCGAATCGGACAAGCAGTCATCAGGTCTCATGAAACTACAAGGTCATTGTACTATGCATGCTCATCTCCAGGATGATCTGCTCCACGAGCCACTAGTCGACACTCCAAGTGTCACGAATACCCACAAATAAGTATCACAAAAATCTTCCACGTCATAGGGATGTCAATGAAACCGACGGTGCATCAATAGGACGTCTGGTCTTTGAGTTATTAGACTTTTTGTCCCGGGGGCCCGGTTGGATTTGTGTATGAACCAACCTAACCGTATCTCAACAGTACCCCGAACTCAAATGGATTATACTCAAAGGAACCATTTCTCAACGATATTACCAACGCCGCTGACGAATCTTCAATCAGACGTCCGGTCTGAGAGTTATTGGCTTTTCTGTTCCAGGGGTCCGGTTGGTTTTGAAGCTAAAACCAACCCGACCATACTCCAATATCATCCAAAACCCACATATAGTATTCCAAAATAACCATCTCAACAAGTGGAATCCAACATAGTCGACGACACATCAATCAGACATCTGGTCCTCAAGTTATAAGTGTTTCCGCTCCGAGGGCCCGATTGGTTTCGAGTTCGAACCAACCCGGCCATACACAAACTTTTCCAAAACCTTAAGTGTAATATACCAAAACTACCATCACGATCCGAGAAATCCTACACAACTGAAGGTGCATCGATCAGAGGTCCGTAGCTCAATATATACCCATTTAACTGAAAACGGTCTAAAAATAGGGGGTTTGGGCCCGGTCCGACCCAGCCCAACACCCCCTGGGTTGGCCCGAACCGAGTCGACTCGTCCCGAGTCCGGGTCTGGCCCGGTTGGGCGTGGCCCGACCCAGGGCGCTGGCCCGACTCGTGTGGCGCGGCGGCCCGGCCCGCATGGCGCGGCGGCCCGGCCTGCGTGGCATGGAGGCCCGGCCCGTGCGGTCTTCATGACATGGTGGCCCAGCCGCGTGGTTGGGTGGTGAAGCCTACCTGGTCAGCATGACCAAGCGGCAACGGTTCCCTGCGGGGCCCTCCCTTTCAATCAAGGGGGCGGTTTGTGCCCCCTTTGTCTCCCGTAACGGAACTGGAAAGCGTCTGTTCCCCTCTCCGCGGAACCCGCTGGGTTCCGCCCTGGCGCACCCTCACCGGCAGCCGGCTTAGCTGGCCCCCCTCCTGCCAAACTACTGCGGGCCAGCCGTGACTTCCCTCCCGGTGCAGCGCGACAACGCCGAACGGTATCCCTCTTGCCGCGGCCCGCCCTGGCTGTGAACCTACACCACCGGCGCGGCGCGATAGCACCATGCCCCTCCACCGCAGCCCGCCTTGGTTGCGGCCTCCTTTGCATAGCTAGATGATGTTGTACCTTCTTGATGACCAAGCGTCCTTTGTGCCACCAGCCCCTTCTTCACGGCCGGCTCATTTTCGGTCGCCTCTATCCACTCCCGTCATCAACCAAAGACAAGATCGATTATGGGGAATGATTCTCCCATGTTATTGCGGTCTGAAATCCCCTTTGTTATGGTGATACCATTTGGTTGTCAAGACGTGATTCCAACAACGTAGAACGGGTACGAAAACATTTACTTCCAAGAATAAACCCCTACCTTTAGAAAGATTCGCGGTAGCTGAGCATCGTGGATGACGGTGTCGATTCCGTCGTCATCGGAGTGTACCTGAAGATGTGGTGTTTCCCCTCTTGTCGTGGAGAAATGTATAGAAGGCACATTGTCATTCTTCTTTAGAGGGTTGGAGAATGAAGCTCCTCTAATTTCTTCAGAGGATCCCCCGCCAAATTATTTTCCAAGAAAAATATTATAATATCCTTCTCCCATTTTAAATAAATGTAAATCATTTCAAATTAATTCCAAGAATCAATTCATTAATTATGTGTGTAGGCAAACTTTAATGGAGGAGAGGAAGGTGGAGAGGCTACATAATTAAAGAGGAGTTTACAAATTAATTTAAGGGGTGATAAAGGGGGGTTTAGGGAGTTGAGGGTGAGGTGAGGAGTTAGGGTCTCGTGTGGGCCCCACCAAACTAAACCCTCCCATGGGAGGTTAGGTGGGTGTGGGCCCCACCTCTAACTCCCCCTTTGTAGGATAATAACCACCCTCCACAAATAAAAATATCAAACACATGTTTTTATTTATTCCTCAAAACAAACCAAAAATTAACCTCTTCTCCCGTCAAAACGCAACAACAGTAATGGTCCCCTTAAGCAATTACCAGCACTGCGAGTTCATCAGTGCCCTCAGATTTCAATTTCGATCACCGGTTCAAAAGATAGAAAAACCTGCTCATTCGTTTACTGAACTTAACCGAGCTAAACTTCGGAAATTGATTCCGGGCACACTGGGCCTCAGAATCAAGTGCCGTCAAGAGCCAAAGACTCGTAAAATTCCATAAAAATTAAGAAAAAAATTTCCATTAAATTTCTGGGTCTTTAAATCACTCACACATGAGGGATTTACGTCCCCATAAAGATACAACACATGCTAGGGAAACAAAAAGCGGTACCGAGCACGCATCTGAGCCACCTGCTCACATGTGCTCTTATGGATGTTTTTGTACTGCCAGCAAAAGTGCACCAGAGGAATCGACCATCCACATATGACCCACTCTTGTCGATCCTCGATCTCCACTGAGACCTCCGTGAATGTCACCCCATCATCAATGTCCAACCCTCCATTATCGATGATGACGTATAGGTCGTGCACACATCTCCTTAGCTAAGATACCTGAATGACGTCGTGCACCCGGTGCATCTGAGGTGGAAAGGCCAGATGAAACACGGAGATAACTTGCCGCCCCGGACAAATTTCTGTAGACCCCGTCGATGTGAGACCCGTAAGAAGATGTGTCCATCACCCTCGAACTCCAGTGGTCTCATCTCCTCTCAGCATAGGACTTTTGTCTAGAATGTGCAGTCTTCATCTACTCATGGATGATCTGCACCTTCTCCGTCGTAGCCTGGACCATCTATGCTTCTACACGTGCTGACTCCATCACTATCCACAAAGGATATATGAAACATGGACAGCTGCTGTCTCGCCACTCGTAACAGCTGAATTCCCGATCTCCTACTAAGAGCATCTGCTATAATGTTCCCCTACCCAGGAGTATAAACTATCTCTAAGACATATTCCTGGAGGAATTCAATCCATCACCGTTGTCTCAGGTTCATGTCCTTCTGAGAGAAGATACACCTGAGACTATTGAGTTTGATAGGACTGTAAACCGTTCGCTCAACAAACAATGAGTGAGACTAGCCAATTGTAAGAACTCATCTCCACCCTTCTTCGTCTACGTTCTACAAGAGCTGTTGAGATTTCTCCTCTACTGAAAAGAGAAATCTAGTCTCATCCCCTGGATGAACCACGTTCTTTTCCCAATACAGTCAATCCTGACATGAACGGTACTATTTCATGCCATAGACGACGTTGTAAGGCCTAGATGCTACTACCAAGAGATCGAACCATTAATCTCGCCTCCAAGGGTTGAGTCACATTGTCAACATCAGTGCGTGGTTGCTGGGTCTCCTCCAGTAGGAATCTCACAAGTGAGGGTCAAGTCAACAGTTTTAACTGGAACCTCTTAGTATCAACCATACAAAAAGGACAGGAAAGTAAATGTCACAAAGATAATTGTCTTTTATTACTACAACTCAAAGTACAAAGACACATAACAACCTTAAATAATAACAACACTGGAACTAGAAGCACCAAGAACAAAGGCCTCCGTGCCTGGAACTAGTCTCGCTCCTGTCCACCTCCTTCCGGAGCTCCACTACCTTGTCCATCACTTGGCTGTTGCTCAAGATCCCTCCGCTACTTCTGTCCCGGTGGCTCCTCAAATGCCTGCAGATCAACTATGCAGGGAGTCAGACAGTCACGCTCCATGTGACCAAGCCTACCGTAGGAGATACACTTTGCATTCCTGGTATGCCTGGCTCTGACTCCACCCCGGGTGCCCTACACTACCGATCCTGAGTCGTGCGGTCGACCACTTGTAGATCTTGTCCTCTTGGACCCCAGCATCATCTATCCACTACCTACAGATGACTCGGGTATTGATGGAAAAACCTGCAGCAAAGGTAGCAGCTCCTGAGCATGCTTAGAGTGTAGAGTCGCTGGTATAAACTCCACCCTGAAAAAACTCTTAAAGTCTCCCCAGGTGAAGGTCATCTCGTCGAAAAACTGGAGAATTTGGATCCACCACCTCTCAGATGCTCCCTGAAAGAGACAAACAACTAGGTACACCATCAAGTCAGCGGGTGTCCCAACTATGTGGAAAGCTCGTGCTACAAACTCCAGCCAGTGCCCAGCCATCTGAGAATCCGACTCACCTCGAAACCTCAGAGGCCTTTGTCGCTGGAACTTGTGCAACATGCTCAAGAGGCGTGCACTCTCTGCTGGTGTGTCAACTGGGAGAGGGCCCTGTAGTGAGGTCTTTCTTCTCGGTGGGCTATCATCACGCTCTCCACTCAGTACCCACACTGACTGACTGGGTGAAGACATCCTGAAAGAAACAGATGTGACACGGTTAAAAGACTATACCTGGTAAGCTGACCTGGTTTGAGATGATTTAAAAAGAAACTTTTGAAAACACACACGCAATCAGTGTTTTCGTGCACTGAGTCGGAAATTAGAAGTCAGGGTCCTGTTGTATGGATATGTCGGCTGCCCGCACCAACACTGGACTCCCTGAACTGAAAACCACACTTAGTACCCTTAACAGTATTGCTTCATAGAAAGAAAATATCAGAGCCCTAAGTTCTGTGGTAGAACCGACTCCTCTGATACCAATTTTTCACGACCCTTCCTCGGGGCCCATGTTGTGACAACCCCAAGCCCACCTTCCATAGGCCAGGGGCTGGTGACTAGCACCAAAGGCGTAAATCCTGATAAAAAGGGAAGGCATTGCCTTTATGAAATGTAAACACACAAAACCAGAGTACAAGCGGAAGAAAACACTAAGTAAAGAAGTATAAAAAGTGTGCTAAAAGTAAAAAGGGGCTGGAATACAAGCCCAACAGAAAGGTACAACTACAACTGAATGAAAGTACAACTGAAAAGACAAACAGCTAAATGGTGAAGAAACTCCTGGATCGTCCTTCGGGTTCCTACCAGAAGGGTAGGTATAGATGTCCTCCTCAGCACTCCGCGTCAATTGGTCTGCTCTGTATACCTTCGCGTATAATATCCACCTCTGGGTACCGTCCAGTTCTCGTACACACTACCTCAGTCAGCGTTGTCCATCGTCTGCATCCAATACAATGAGGTGCAGGCATAGCCCGTGTAGGGGTGAGTATAATGATACTCAGTGGGGACCTTGAGACCCTCAAGGTCTCACTAAATCCCACAAGGATAAACCACAAAGAAATATCTCAACAGAAAACCTTTACATAGGTATATGACCATACATATACCTAAGTTATCAAGTAACCCATATCAATCATGAGGTAAACACAAAGGTCATTAACTCAGCTCAAACCAGGATTTTTATTCACGATAATGAAAACACAGCTACTGGAGAACTCCTCCTCTATCGAGCACATTAGTCCTATCACGACTCTGAGGAGCCACTCACTAACCTTAGACTGTTTAGGTACTCCTCCTATCAAGTATCGTGGGTCGGCCACCTCACAAAGTAGTGCTCCCCCGCCATGGGACTGCCACCTCACACAGTAGTGCTCCCCCTCATAGCCTACAGAGGTACTCATTCTATCAAGTACTGCGGGTCTGCCACCTCACAAATTACTACTCCTCCTCTATGGTTCTGTCACCCCATCATAGTAGTGCTCCCCAATGGGCTATTCATGTCACTCCGAATCGAATCGGACAAGCAGTCATCAGGTCTTAGCCAACTACAAGGTCACTGTACTCTGCATGCTCATCTTCGGGAGGATCCGCTGCATGGGGCACTGTTCGACACTCCAAGTGTCACGAAGTCCCACGAAGAAGTGTCACAAAGATCCGTCATGTCATAGGGATCTCAACGCAACAGACGGTGCGTCAATCGGACGCCCAGTCTGTGAGTTATTAGCCTTTTTGTCTCAGGGGCCCGGTTAGTTTCGTGTACGAACCAACCCGACCATATATAAAGAGTACCCCAAACTCCCATGGGGTATACTCAAAGGAACCATTTCTCAACGAGATTACCAACGCCCCTGACAATTCGTCAATCAGACGTCTGGTCTGAGAGTTATTGGATTTTCCGTTCCAGGGGCCCGGTTGGGTTTTAAGCTAAAGCCAACCCAACCATACTCCAATATCATCCTAAACACACATAGATTATGCCAAAAGAACCGTCTCAACAATAGGAATCAAACTTAGTCGACGAAACATCAATCGGACGTCTGGTCCTCAAGTTATAAGCGTTTTCGCTCCGAGGGCCCGGTTGTTTTGGAATTAGAACCAACCTGGTCATACACAATCTTTGCCGAAACCTTGAGTGTAATATACCTAAACGACCGTCTCGATCTAAAGAATCATATGCAACTGACAGTGCATCGATTGGAGGTCCGTAGCTCAAGATATGTCTGTTTAACTGAAAATGGTCTGAAAACAGGGGGTCCAGGCCCGGTCCGACCCGGCCCAACGCCCCATGGGTCGGCCCAAAATAGGTCAACCCGTCCCGAGATCGGGTCCGGACCGGTTGGACGCATCCCGACCCAGGGCGCCAGCCCGGACAGCGTGGCGCGGTATCTCGGCATGCGTGGCGCGGTAACCCGGCCCGCACAGTCTTCATGACGCGGTGGCACAGCCACGTGGCTGGGCGGAGAAGTCCGCCTGGTTAGCATGACCAGGCAGTGGCGGTGCCCTGCGGGGCCCACCCTATCAATCAAGGGGGCAGTTTGTGCCCCCCTTTTCTCCCATAACAGAACCGGCATGCGCTTTTTCCCCTCTCAGCAGAACCCGCTGGGTTCCGCCCTGGCGCACCCTCACTGGCGGCCGGCTCAACCGGCCTCCCTCCTGCCAAACCGTCGCGGCTTCCCTCCTGGCGTGGTGTGATGGTGCTGCGCGCCAGCCGTCCTGTCACACCACTCTATCGCGGCCCACCTTGGTCGCGGCCTCCTTTGCATAGCTAGATGATTTTGCACCTTCTTGACGACTCGGCGGCCTTTGCGCCGCTGGTCCCTTCTTCGCGGTCGGCTCGTTGCCAATCACTGCTATCCGCTCCTGTACTCAACCAAATACAAGATTAATTATGGGGAAAGATTCGGCCGTGTTAATGCGGTCTGAAATCCCCCTTGTTATGGTGATACCATTTGGTTGTCAAGACGTGATTCCAACGACATAGAATGGGTACGAAAACATTTACTTTGAAGAATAAACCCCTACCTCGAGAATGATTTGTGGTAGCCGAGCATCGTGGATGATGGTGTCGATTCCATCATCGTCATAGTGTACCCGAAGATGTCGCGTCTCCACTCTTTTCATGGAGAAAAGTATAGAAGGCACGTTTTTGTTCTTCGTCGGAGGGTTGGAGAACGAAGCACCTCTAATTTCTTCAGAGGTTCCCCCACCAAATTATTTTCCAAGGAAAATATTATAATAGCCTTCTCCCATTTTAAAGAAATTCCAACCATTTCAAACTAATTCAAAGAATCAATTCATTAATTTTGTGTGTAGGAAAACTTTAATGGAGGAGAGGAAGGTGGAAAGGCTACATAATTAAAGAGGAGTTTACAAATTAATTTAAGGGGTGATAAAAGGGGGTTTAGGGAGATGAGGGGGAGATGAGGAGTTAGGGTCTCGTGTGGACCCCACCACACTAAACCCTCCCATGGGAGGTTAGGTGGGTATGGGCCCCACCTCTAACTCTCCCTTTGTAGGATAATAACCACCCTCCACAAATAAAAATATCAAACACATATTTTTATTTATTTCTTAAAAACAAACCGAAAATTAACCTCTTCTCCCATCAAAACGCAACTACGGTAAAGGTCCCCTTAAGCAATTACTGGTGCTTTGAGTTCATCGGTGCCCTCATATTTCAATTCCTATCATCGGTTCAAAATATAGAAAAACCTGCTCGTTCGTTTACTGAACATACTCGAGCTAATATCCGAAAATTGATTCTGGGCCCACCAGGCCTCGGAATCAAGTGTCATCAGAAGCCACAGACTCGAAAAATTCCAAATAAATTAAGAAAAAATTTTCCCTGAAATTTCCTAGTCTTTACAGGTAATACAATATAAATTTATAGTAATCGATTATACAAGGAATTAGTAAATGGAAATCTTCTTTGATTGAAAAGTTCAATTAAAAATCAATAATAGGATTCCATGTCTCAAAGTACAGGTTCTTAGTATTTTGATTATTTCAAATATTCTGTTGTGGTGGTATTCAAGAAAAACATTACATGGATAGTAAAATAGTGGTGAAAATAAGGCATGATTGGTTAAGACAAGTCCTTATGCCTAAATACATTATAATTTTCTACTTGTCACAACTACTTTCTTTGATAATTAAATTGAGAATTCGATGTCAGGACCCTCTTTCTTTGAATGTGCCTCTATTATATAACCAAAAATATTTGGTGACGCTGTAGAATTCTAATAAAGGGGTGAAAGTAACTAAAATCCAATTTTGGATTGAAATAATTAATAAGATCATAAAATATTTATTTGTAATGGATTTTTACCATGTCTCTATAAGAGGTTAGAATAAGTTACAATGTTTTACAAGAAAAATATATTGAAAACACATTGAAAACAACTATTGGTCTTATAATTAGTTAAGACCAAAATAAAATTAACTCTCTTATAATTTGATTAAAGTATCAACCTATGTTATAGGGAATTTTATCTATTGAGGTTGATATAATGGGATGCTTAGACCAAGTCAAAAAGTATATATAGTGACAAGGTATTGAAAAATACAAGTTGGAATAATTAAAGAGAGAATCATTTCCAATGTCACATGGAATAAATTAATCCATGAAGATATGTGAATGAAATATGAGGATATAATAATGGTGATTAGAATAACATAAGCATCAGTAATGGATCTATCACCTATTCAATCTTATACACAAGATACAATATTTTCAACATATATTTTAGGTTTGGAAAATATTAGTATAGTCCTAGATAACTTCATTAGAAGTAGTAAGAACTATCCAATTATACATGAGAGAGTACAAGGGATATATTCCTGATATTTTTATAGGAAGGGAAAATAGTTTTAGGGGGACACAAACTAGTAATCATTTGGATCAATATGATCTAATATCATAGTTTGGATAGGTAATGACTAAGAGATTCTTAACCAATACAATGGTAGTCATATCTATAAATATCGAGTGCATTTTGGCTTCTAATTCTTCTAAAGATTTAGTGTTAAAAATTCAATGATTTTTTCTAGTTATTAGAATCACACCGAGTAAATAAAGTTTTATCATAATATAAATTATCATAAATCTACTATTAGTATTAGAAATGATGTCATTTTTTAGAGTGTCAAAAAAGTAATACTCAGTCAAATATTCTCTTGAAGAGTTTAACTCAATGAGGCGACGTAAAAAATAGTATAGTATCCATGAATTAGAGACATGGAAGGCCTAATAACTGAAGGCATAACTCAAAAGATGTATTATTTTGTCATGTGAGAGATAATATGGATAGTTAACAAGTTGGATCTAATGGAAGTGGGATGTTGCAAAAGTGGGTTCCGTATACCCAACTTAAAAATTACCTTTTTATTACCATACCATATATACAGAGAGTTATTCATAATGTGTTCTTACCATGATAGTGTTTATATTTCTATGACCACTATTTATATGGTTATGTATTTATATTATTTATCATATCAAATGGCTATAATAGTTCCAATTCTATAATTAAAACCTTGATATACTATGAAATAAATCTTAAATATATGTCTTATAGTCTAGATACATCATATTAAATAGACACCAATGATGTATGACCATCAGGTCTTGGGGTTCATAAGCATTGATACTTATTCTCACAAGGTTTCTTCTAGGTGATCTCAAGTAGATGAGATCATTAGGGATGAACTTCTATTAGGAACACCACATGTTTTGAATTTCATTGGTTGTTCATATTTGCAAACATATATAATGGTATCCTGACCTAAGGTTATTATTAGTGTATACTATTTGATCATATACATTGATACAAGATGAATATTATGGAATCTATTTTGTAGCGAGGCAACTTGGATTGGGTGCATCATTGGTGGTATGACATTGATTGAATAATCAAGATATAATTTATTGCTTTTGAAAGGAAGTGATATCTTGGAACTAGTTGATCAGTATGGTATAACCTTCACTAAAACCATGGAAATAGTATAATAAGGTAGGTCCATGCAATAAAAAGAATGAATAATAATGCAAGAATGCACATGAGCCTCAGCCCAGTTGGTGGGGTATCCTTAAGTGCATCCACAAGACCCAGGTTAAAATATAGGTAGAGGCATATTTTTGGGTACTGTAGTAGTACAGTAGCAGGTACTATAGTAGTACTATACAATGTGCAGGTATTGTAGCAGAACTGTACACTGTATAGGCACTATAGTAGAACTATTCACTATGTGGGTACTATAGCAGGCGTTGTAGTAGTTACTGTAGCATGTATTGTTCGGTACTGTATCAGCTAGAACTATTCACCTTGGGCCATCGATTTCGGCTTGGAGTCCTTAAGGATTTCGGGCCACCCAGGCCTTCGGCTCAGAAGGGATTTCAAGCCACCTTTAAGGCCTTTGGGCCACCTCAAGGCCTTCGGGCCACATGCAGTTTCCCTAGACACACTACAAAAAAAGAGAAACCCCAGAAGAGAATTCAGAGCAGGTGCACTCACCAGAGCATAGCCAAATGAATTTTTTAGAATGAGAGGGTATGGCTATGCCATCGGGACCAGAATGTGCTTGCACGGGAAGCCTATCCAGACGACCATACGAAGGTTGAGAGCTACTATCATGATGCAGATGCTGGGGAGGGGCAGTTCCTTGTAGATAGTCTGGTTGAATTCCCTTAGACCTTTGGGTCATGTAATCTCCTAAGTATACGGTCCATGTAATAATTGGCCCTACGGGAATTATAAGGGTTCCCCCTCATCCCTTGAAAGGGGGGTTATCAACATTCAATAAAAATGAAGGTATTCGGGCCATTCGGGTTAATAATAATGACAGAAAGGATAATTATATGAATTGTGTGTCCTACTTTATGAGATATCATAAGACAAAGAGATTATATTACACAACATGTGTTTATAGGAAAGTTTGTCATTATTATGGATTTTACTTATCTTCTTAGGGGTATTGATGCATTTCCAGACTCCAGTCCTATTATGTGAATAGTATCCACTACTATAGTGATAAGGGATTAGAGGGTCACACACTTAGCGTATTCAAAATTCTAGAATATTCTAATGAATATGAATTTAGGACACAGTGGGCCCTACCATGGGGTCTATGATTTTCATGAGAATATTCAATCGCTATGTAATAAATAAATTCATTATTATTTGAGATTATAATAACTAGTATTGAATTTATTTATTAAAATTTTTCATAAGATATTAAGTGAATACATGAAGAAACATTTAACGAACAAATATTATTTTAGTATCCATGGATTATTTAATATTTTTGGGATAACCAATAGAGTTAAATGGATCGGTTTTATTAAATAATATATTTATTATATTATAAGTATGTGATAAAAATATATATGATATGATTTACTCATTGAGTCAATCATAAGAAGTCTTTCATATCTCATTTAGTGGGTAATACATACTCGGGGGGCCAGTGATCCATTTAGGGTATTTAGAACCTCACTATATAAGGGGTAGGAGTCTCCCATGCCTATAACTATTCATTGTAAGATTTTGAGAGATCCTATATCCTAATTCTCTCATCCTATAAAGAGAAACAACTGATACATGTGACTGATACAATTTCTTCCTCATGGATCGATTGATCATCATTGTGGTGATCATTGAGACATCAAAGACATCATCAGAATTCTGTGCTAGATCTTAGATTTTGACAATCAATGCTTCTACATAATTTTGATGAATGTTTGGAATATCTAGAGGTATTTGACTTCAGTTTATTCAAAAAATGGTCACTAATGAAGAACTATTGTCAAATGCATTATCAAATCAAATGAGGTATTTTTTTGGTTTAATTTTTGTGCATAAAATGTTCACTCAAGATCCTCATTTTTCATACCAATATGTGAATCATCAAAGAAAATGTTGTTTCGTCAATCAATGATGATAATTTCTAATTCTCTGACCAGATACATATGATTTGAACCCCAATACCTTCATCCAAAATTTAAAAAGTTATATTTAAAAGAAACTTATATATTTTTATTATTCTCCAATGATAGAAATGATTTATAAAACATATTTTATGTTTTCACATATTTTTTCCTCATCATTTTCAAAAGGATTTACCCTAATAGAGTTTATTTTTCATGATTTATCCTTTAATACATATATACATACACACACACACACACACACACACATATATATATATATATTATCATTTGGGAGATTGTAATCATGGTATAAAAAAATTATTCTTGACTCCTTCTTTTGTAATATAGATCAACAAAATACTTTTAAAGGTTGTTTTTTCAATTATGAAAACACCCTTCTATGTTTCCTTTATTTTACTGGGGTGATGTTCTTTTAAAACCATCCACCTTATTTTTCCTAGATGGACTATGATCATGTTATCCATTTTGTTGACATGGATAAAAGTATTAGAATTCCATATATTGGTATTCCAATATAGATGATTATTAGATATTTGGCTATGTATTATTTGAATATTATTCTTATTTATATAGTTATGATCATGTTATCTATTTTATTGACATGATAGAAATTATTGGTGTTCTTTATATGGTTATTCTAATATGGATGATTATTGGAAAGCTAACTATGCATTGTTTGACCATCCACCTTCTTCCCAATAATGAGTTAGGAACATATAATCTATTTTATTAACATGATGAAAAGTATTGATATTATTCATGATTATTAATTTCATACATGAGTTGATCAGGTATTGATATTTTATATTATTCATTATAAGAATAATTATGTTTTTATTCAGATAAAGGTTTCTTAGGGATTGAATTGAAAAGTATTTTGGACTCTTATGGTGAATGCATTGGACTTAAAAAAGTGATGGTTGGGCACCTGAATTATATAGGCTCTCAATGCATCTAAAGGCACCATGAGTCAAGATAACTTGGGTTTGGGTGTATGCCTCTTTCCATATTAGTATAATGTCTTGGAAAAAGGAATTGAAAATATGTTTTTGTTTTCTAAAATTATGCATTCCATTAGTGTGAGATCAATATTATTGATATCCATATTTTCATATATTATCATGGATATATCATTATCTCAGTTTCAGTTGATTATAACATTATTTAAATAATTTATTCCTTCCATATTATGTATACTATAATTTTCTTTTTAAAAGATTTAGTTATATGTTTTCCTTACTGGGTGTTTGAGATCACCCCTTATTACATTTCCATTTACCTAGTTTATGAAGAAAACCATTACACATGATATGTATAATAGGATAGGTTTTGTGAAGAATTTGTGGGATATTTGGAAGACTTTTTATAGATTAAGTAGTTTCTTATACAGTGAAAAATGTTAATTAGTTGAGAGAGACACATGCTTTATTAGTTTAATTAAAAGATAGTTATTTCTGTGAATTTATTATTGGTATCAAATACATTATGTAAACTATGTGTTTATATTGCTGTTATTAGGAGTGTTGGTCCAAGGAATCACAATTTTTTATAATCCCCTTTATTTGATTACAATAAGAATAGTTTGTGGGTTATATTTTAGTTATGTATGATTGATTGTGAGGATGTGTCTGGTTAAATTATTTAGATATACATATATATAAATATATAATGTGGTTTATATTACTTCATAGATTAGACTGGTACTCTCTATTGTATAGGTTTTTTCCTATATCATAGAGGTTTTCATTTATATTTGTTTAATAAACACATGGGTTATGTCAAAAATTTAGGAAAGTTTTATTATATTTTAGTTAATTACTTTTCAGATGATAAATTCTTACTATACTTTAATTTATCCCTCTATATTTACACTAACCTTAGACATTTTCCAAGTGTGCCTGAGATCTTGTGGTGGTTCAGTTTGGTTTAATGGGTACTTTATACTGGGTTGTTACATGTTCTTTCTTTGATCCAATCACAGGAAAACAAATATTTGACATTATGAATATTTTTTATATCAATTTCATGGTAATATAGCCTAAACATGAATGAATCAAATATTTTGTGTCAATACATTTTCACCTACTTCATATTGATATTTCATAATATAAAATAAATTCCCCTCTTTTAAAAAACCATTTTGTCAATGTAGCATACACCCACATCTAACAAAAACTTTATGGATAGTTGGATCCCATAGAATCCCTAGCCTATTTCACATACACTATGACCGTACTGGATATCCACCGACCATAGATGTGCCTCCCCATATTCCAAATGTCACTTATTAGTAGTGAGGGTTCATGGATTATCATGGGGAAAACATACCTTTTGTTTGTAAATCCATAACAATAGCGATATCAATAAAAATAAAAATATAATCATAAAAAAATTAGAAACAAGCATAATGGTTTGGAGCAAACCCCATCAGAGATATACCACATTGTTTCAACTAAGAGGTTGTATATTGGATTTTTTTAATAGTCACTAAAGGTTGAGGATAATGGATGGTTGTGATAGATTATTGTATAACCCAATGGGTTATGTGTTTCTATAAGTTTTTGATAGGTATTGGATGAAAATATTTAAAATATGTATTTTTTCAATACATGGATAGATTATAAGCAGTTATTGATTACATAGTGATGTGATGAAGTTGAATATATAAGGGAACCACATGTAGCGATGGTGATAAAATGAATCCTGAAATTGAAAATTATTATATTTGATTTTCAAGATGTTTGATGATTTTTAATGAGTTTACACAATAAAACTCTATCTTTTAAAGAGGTTTGATTTGGTTTGAAGATATTTGTAGATTGATGATATAAAGCATGGAAATGTTTGGAGTTGAGTAGAATCAGTATGAGAAATTGGTAAAGTCCTTTTATTTAAGGGTAACCAAAATTTTATATGTAATGGTGGTGATTAGAAGATTTATTATGAAATTGATAAATTATTATGATACTTAAGGGTACTCTGAAATGATGAATTTATATATATGATTCACTCCAAAACAACTAAGCAAACTGCATCTGAGAAAATGGAAAAGTTTATATATATAAGATTCATCTACATAATATATAATGTACTTATTTATGATATGTAAGGTTCACATTAATGATACATAAAGGTTATTTTCATGATATTTAATGGTTATATGGTTCATACATAAGGGTTATCTCATTGATTCATATGATATGTAAGGGTCACCAAACAGATGCACATGATACATAAGTGTATTTACCTTTTCCACAATAGATATATTCCCTATATAGAAGAGTGACTTAGAGACTTGAAATAATAAATAAGAGTCTCTCTAAAATATAAATTGATATAAAAGGGTTACATGATATGTATTAGAAAATATATACTTTTATAAAAATAGAATATGACATAATGAATAAGTATTTGATTTCTGATTTGGAATTTGATCACACTGCAATACAAAGATCAAAACATGATTACATGGGTTGTTCTACAATGGTTAGACTGTGATGAAAGAAGTAGGGCCATAAAATTTATGTTTCAATTTATTTTCAATATTTAATTGTGAAGCTTTCTAACATCGTGAAATATATCATATAATTAAAGAATGCTAATGAAGGAACCAACCATCACACCAAAGAATATTTTTTCAAGTCATTAAATTTTATGCAATGAATAATTTAATTAGTATTTGGTGACTTGGAAATCTCAATAAAGTTTTGTGGTTATATAATTATCTTTATTAGAATAAATGGAGTTAAAGAGTGTATAATTACTTGGCTATGAGATGAGTTATTAATTTTAATTAGATTAATTTCATGGAAGATAATTTATTGAATTTAAATTTGGAAATAAAATCTCTTGACTAGAAATGGTGGGAGATATCTGGAATAAAAATACGGAGAAAATTTAATGATAGAACTAACATATAAAATAGAGAAATGGGATAGATTATTCCAAGGAATGATAATGAACAAGGAATGTGGTGATCAACTGCATGGAATTTTTTGAATATCTAAATTAGAGAGATTCTGATGATATTGAATATGATATATGGAAGTTGGTTCCTACACTATAATTATTATATTTGTAGAATATAATAATTTGATTGAAGATAAAAGATTCAACTCTTCTAAAAATTTGTTGAATATATCTGAATTTTTTAATTTGAGAGCAGAACATGGAAGGTACTAGAGAATCATATCTGGAATTATGATGAAGAATAAAACTTATATACATGTTGATCATGGAGAGACCCTTAGGTTGATAAAATAATAAGAGATCTAAAAATATATAAAATGATATCTTCTGGGGTAGTGTGTGAAGGACTACAAGGGATTGACTCTAAGGAGGAATTGATATATTTTTTAAACCATTGTATAGGTAGTGATCCTTGTAGAGGAGTGATTTCACCTAACTTGTAAAAGAAGTGAGACATGGTGAGGTGCAACTTCACCTAAATATTGTATCAAACAAAACAATATGTTTATTGGTTTTATGATACACTATCATGATAATGAAATAAA
This sequence comes from Viscum album, assembly GCA_963277665.1. Taxonomy (NCBI): domain Eukaryota; kingdom Viridiplantae; phylum Streptophyta; class Magnoliopsida; order Santalales; family Viscaceae; genus Viscum; species Viscum album. Next base: position 1,370,918,338 of record OY728147.1, read on the forward strand.
TTATAAAATATGTTGAATCCTAAAATTGTGATTGACATTATTTATAAGGTTTTATATTCCATAATTTTATCCCTTTGAATTTAACTCATATTTTTCACTCATTAGTTAAAAATACATAAAAAAGATAAATTTACCTTTTTTGATATTGTCATTAAAAAATATTCTTCTATTATTGTAATGACATTACCTATAATAATAAAATTTCAAAATTCTTTTTTTAGGATATCATTATTATTTTGATACACATCATTCAACTGGTCCAAGTGTTAAATCCAATCATTTGGGGATCAAATCAAGCATACAAATTGGAAAATATATTGATGAACAAGATCAAACACAAGTAAATGAATCATATATTAGGCTACATAAATCCAAAAGGAAAGATTCCATTGGAAAATTAAAGATAACTCAAAGAATTATATCTCTATAAAATTTGAATTTAATGTTTGGCCACTAATGTCAATAATTATCATGTGAAATTAGAGAGAATGGAATGTAACACCTTGACCCGAATCAATGATATAGAGATGAACTACAACATTACCTCATGTTTGCCTCCCCATATTTAAGGTGATAATGACTAGTGGTGAGTTTGTAATGTGATGTGGGGAGACTATTACCCTAGAAATCACTACCATCATAAATAAGTAACTATATTAACATGAGATAACTAAATAACATGATGTATGATTTCCATGAATAAATGCTATAACAATTATCATTTCAGGTCACATAATAATAAACTAGTGGAACTCTAATGTGGAATGTCAACAAACATGAGAAATACAACATGAAATAGATATGTAATATACTTCATTATATATATGGAGTTTGTCTTAGTACCACATCCATCCCCAACTCCAATCTCCACCCCAACCCGCCGCTAGGACATTTCCTATCATTAGATCCCTAATCATGAAGTCTTCACACATATCAAGATAACCATAAAGTATGTGTGTATTAATATAATAGGACACTTCCAATTCATTCATAATATAGGTGAACATGCATAAGATAATTTTCCTAGATAATATATAAATACAAAAACAACAACAATCAATCATGTGTCGAGTGGTCGTGTGCTAACCAAGACGACATGAACCCCAATTGAACTTGATTTGTATCCAAACTGAAATAATAGTCATAAAAGAAGTTGTGATTATTGATTTTAAAAAATTTCACCTCATATATCTCTAAACACCCACAAGGCATATGAGTCTTGAGTTTGTCCATAAGGACATATATCCTAGTCTTTATCATGGGTTAGGTGAAAAGGTTGTCGTGACCCCCGCTTTTGCCTCGGGTTGGGCCACATGACCATTATGTTTTGTAACTATCACAAGTCAAGAGAAAATTCCATTGTACTCATTCCCTATGTCTTATTATATCATCATCATTTTCACATGTCAAATGTGCTCCCATTATAAGTGATAACCAATCCATGATGGTCTACCTATCAGTTTCTACCAAAAGAAAAAACTCTAATGGCCACATATTCACACAAAAATGGGAATAACACATATGGAAAAAACATAAAATATAAATAACGCGTAAAAATAAACACACACACACACATTGATCAATATTAAACATGGGTCTCAAATCACACAAAAAAAACCATCATATCATTCCAACAATCATATATAGGGATACTATAAAGCAATGATCCTTCTACCTTTAAGGTGTCGATGCAAAAAATTACAATATTGGTTGAGGAAATACACTCAAATAATATATTCTTATTAATAAATATTATTCATGTGTCAATTATTCCTAGATACAATCCCAAATATTAAAATTTCAGTATTAAAAAATCTACATGTGGTAATATATTTTCTTTTTAGAATAATCATTAGATAAGCATGTGATAATTATTTAATAATATTCGATAACTTTAGGTCATAATATTTAAATATTTAATCCAAACATTTATCCAAAAATATTTTTCATTCTAATTTCACAAATTTTATATGAAATATGGAGAAGTGTAATTACATATTCCTACATGGAATTTATCCGTTCAAAAATATTTCACCCATTAATATAAAAGATATATAAATTTCTAACACACTTGGAAACCAGAAGAGGAACTTTTATAGATTGAATAAGAATTCATGGGTCGTGAATAAAGGATTTATAGGACTCCTAGACTCAAGAGGATATCTAAATAAAAGGATAGGAAGGGGATTATGTATTTTAAAAATATCACATAGGCATTATGACTTGGAATTTATCCCTTGATAAAATGGTGCACCCATGAATAGATTAGAGAGAGAGATTTCTACCGTGCCTGGAAACCAGAAGAAAAACTCAGATTAATTGAATAAAACATATAAAATATTGGATAATGGAGTTTAGGTCTTCATAGAGTCAAGTGTATATAAAAATAAAAGGGAAATAAGAGGTTTAGGTATTTTAAATAGGGCACCAAGGAATTTTATATTGCAATGTTGAAACCTTCAAATAAAGACAATATTTAATGCATCCTTGATGTGAATATTGAATGTGGATTGTTAAAAAAATTCTATAATAAGATTTATGAATTTAAACGAGTCAAAATAATTGATTCATTATGATTTTTTATTTTAAAATTTTGAAACGCATTTAATGGTTTGATTTGGGAAAAACTTAATAAAAAACTATGTAAAAAACTTCATTACACCCAAAGGGGTGTTGCGTAAGGTTAACATGGTTTTACCCTTACAAAAATCATAGTTTTTTCATGAAGTTAAGGTATTTTACCATTACACATATCATGTGTTAGATTACTTATACATAGAGGATGAGTTACCCTTATGTGACCTTTTAAAATTAAGGGTTACCACAATGTAACATATAGTAACCCTTTTTTACCAAGGCTTTACCTTTACATTGTACCCAAAAATTAAAATTAACTTTATGTTTCTCCCCAGAACCATGTTACTTGGGTTAAAATGTATTTACCTATATATATATCATAGGTTCTATGTAAGGCTAAAATAAATTAATAATTATTTTCTTTTTAAATAAAAAGTATTATGAATTATAACAAAAAGGGTCTATAATCATTATAAAAATTCATAAATACCTTCAAAATAGATATTAAATACAAGGATAATATGAAATATAATGTGTCACATATATAATAAAAAAATTAGGATATTATGATTATCCCCCCTAAGGAATTATCAGTGCTAATAATTACCTCTAACAGTCTTGAAAAAATAACTCATGACACTATACCTGAATGTTAGATTCACATTCCCAATTCTCCTCAAAAATCTATCCATGTTTTAAAAGGACTCTAAAAATTGTCACCATTATCCCTGGAAACACTTCCTTACTCAATTCAATGATCATCACCAAGCACTCCAAAAATAATTCATCAGAGTATAGAACAATGTTCTCACAGTAGTCCAAATGCATGGGATTAGGAATGTTCCTTCAATATTGAGAGATGTGGAACACATCCTTCATACGTCAATATTATGGAGGAAGAATTAAGTGGTATTCCACTATCCTAAAACTCTTAGTGATCTTGAAGGGTCCAAAAAATCTTGGTTCTAGCTTCCCTTTCTTTCACTGTCATCTGTTCCCAAGTCAAGGATTCACCAGTAAGAAAACTCAATCCCCCACAAAAAAACTCCAAGGGTCACCTCCACTTGTCAACATACACTTTTTGTTTAATCTAAGAGGTGAAAATTCACATCAAGATTAACTAAAATATATTGAAGGTCTCCTATACCATGCACGGACCCACAAATTCTTCCTCACCCTATTTATTCCGACATAGTAGTGAGACACATGGACAACTATTAAGAGAATCCAAAATTTTCATATAAATCAAAACCTAGAATATTTTTTTGTACGTAAACTAAAAAAAGGCTATGTGATCATACCATGATCCACTAAAGTCCATATTTTATGCTTACAACATATCCTCCAATATTGGGATCATCCTCTCTAACTGAAAATCAATTTGTGGATGATAAACTTTATCTAGTTTCAGCTAGGTACCACAACTAGAAAATTCATATATAGATGTGGTTTAAAACCATGGCTATAGATTATAATCCATTGAAATATATAATACCCATGGTCTATCTACCCATGGAAACTATTGTAATGAAAATCAGACCAAAACTATAACCAAAGGTTGAAACTATGATAATAAGTCTATGGACATGGTTTAAACATTTGCTACACCCCTTGAAAACATGGCTATATGATCAAAATAAAATTTGAAGAGGTGGATTTGAACCCAAAACCTCCACTTTCAGACAAAAAACCCTTAAAAACTGAACAAAAAAACAATTGTTTTTTAATTAATATGTATATTTATAACATTTATATATATATATATATATTAAAAAAACTTTTTCAATTGGTAGAAAAATGTTTCTATACGTCTTCTCATGTATTTCCCGTGGGAAAATATTTTTCCCATGGTTGTGTGGGAAGCCTATATCCACGATTTTTTCAAACCATGTCTATATACAATACCAATACAAATTATATTACCTAAACCATGTCTATATACTAGGCCCAAAAACAAATATCCCTTGTTTTGGAAATCCAGGTCTATAGGTCCTTGGTTATAGGTTTGTTTTCTAGTAGTATACCCAAACCCTTCTATAATCACATTCAAAACTGCAACATAAAATTTTAGTCCCTTTCTGATATAATTCATTAAGGAACTCTATGATGGAATATAATATCTCTTACATATAACTTCCCCAACTCAACCACTGAAAGTGTCTCTCGAATCATTAGAAAATGAGAAAATTTCATTCACTGGTCAACTATTATCCAAAAACATCATAAATATTTTGATTCCCCGATAATCCTTTTACGAAGTCCATCATCATATTTTTATGCTTCCATATAGGCACTATAAGTGGCTAGAGAAAACCACCAGTATGGTGATTCTTATCCTTTACCCTCTAGAAGATAAGGAATAAAAAAACCGGTGATGCTCCTATTCATTCCTATCCACCAAAACTAATGTGAGATATCATGGTACATATTTATTGATCCTAGATGTAATTGATATATGAGAGTATCTCAATAGATAATACCTCAAGGAAAATAGGTATACTAACTTATAATGAATATAGATCACATCTACATCATTTAAGGACCACCATGATACTACATCATCCCTCTCCAAGCACTCCTAAATATCTATACAATTGGCGTCCACCACTGGATGGGATTTACTCAGTCTAATAAAGAAGAATTAATAACAAAATTCATGAATTTCATTACTCCATGATACATATATGCATCAATCATCCATTTAGGCATCAAACTCATCAAATAAAAATTTTCCATTGAAGGTCACTCTCTAAGTTCTTGTGTCTCTGAATTTTTCTTACTAAGATCATGAACAATGACATAAATTTTACCTAATTAATAGAAATTATCAAAGGATAATGTCTATAGATACTCCACACAACTACTCTGCCTGAGATTGAGATCCCACAAATAGAATATGTGTCATGGGCTCTTGCGGTCTACATTGATGACAAAACTCTCACCATATAGATAGTTCCTCTAGCACTTTAGGGCATAGACCAAAACTTCCAACTCTAAGTCATGTGTGAGGTAGTTCTACTCATGCTTCCATATTTAACATGACCCATAAGAAACTATATAATATATATTAATCAACACATCTCCAAACCTAACTCTTGAGCCATCATAGTACACTGCATACCCAATCCCAGTCTTGAGAATAATCAAAACTAGAGTTGTCATCAATATCTTATTCAGCTCCAGACAGATCTCCTTAAATTGATAAAACAACCCAAACATCAAACCCTTTTTGGTCATCTCTTCCATTGGGGATTCAAAATTGGATATTTCTTGGAATAATCTTTGACGGTACCCAACAATATCAAGGAATCTCCTGATCTAATTTTTTTTAGGATTTTACCAATACAACATAACCATTAAATTCTCTATGTTTAATGATATTTGTACCTTAAAAATTAAATTTCACAGGAATCACACATCCTAAATCAAAAATTTACACTTTTACATTTTGGAATAATGTTGATGCGGTCATAGTGTACTTAAAACAGTCCCAAGGTTCCTACCATGAATATCTAAAGTCTTTGAATAAATTAGGATATCATCCATGAATAAAATGATGATAGAGTTGAGATATGGATGGAAAATCCAATTCATGAGAGATATTAACACTTATAGTGAATTCAAAAACCCAAAATTCATGGTAAGATACATGTATAATTCCTATATACTCCTAAACACAGTCTTTGAAATATCCTCTAATATGAATCGTACCTAACAATAGCATGAACAAAGTCCAATCTTGGAAAACCACAGAGATCCGCATAACTGATAAAACATATAATCAATCATGGGTAAAGGGAACTTGTTCTATATTTTTAATTGATTCAGTTATCTATATATCACACAAAGTCATAGACTACTATCCACCTTCTTGGAAAATAACACTATATCACCCCAATGAGATGTGATCTGTCTAATGAATCTCTTCATCCTTAAATCCTCTAACTGTACCTTCAACTATCTCAACCCAACTAGATCTATATGATAAATTGGAATAAAAATTGGTTATTCCCCAGGTATAATCTAAATATTAAACCTAATTCCTTTTTTGGAGAAAGACTTGATTATTCATCTATGAATATATCCTGATATTGATCAACCACTAGAGTGAATGTATAAGGAGATATTGTTGATCCTCATATAAGATCAAGACAAAATACATGCACCATTATTTCTCTAATTTGTCTCAAGTCCAGTCCCATCCAACCTAGTTTGATATATCACTCACTAGTCAGCACAAACCTCTCCACTTTAGGTATGGTGAAGATAAATGTATATGGTAACAATCAATAAGAGTTTGATAAATCATCAACCAGACCATTTTGAATATAACATGAAAACCAATCATCTCAAAAATCATAATGCTACACATATGTCTATACTATATCTAGAAAAAACTACAAATAATCCCCAACATCATTTGAGATGATCTAAATTTATTCCCATGGGGGTGTTAAGAGAGAGTAACTCAAAATATAACATAATCAATAAGTCTAAACCATCAATGAATTTAGTATATATAAATTAATGGGAATCCCTTATATGAAATAAAGAAATATATATCATAGAGGTATTAGATTCTATAACTCTAACCATATAAATTCACACTCCACCAATGGCCGTAACTTCCTCCACTACATATATTTTTCTCATCTCAACACCATGGGCCTACCACTGAGGTATAACATGCTTAGGTTATCGAAGCTTGTGGGGTGAGAGTTTACTACTGAGAACCATGACTCGATCCCGGAGCGATATCCCATGTTAGTCACACACCCCTATGAGAGCCTTTTCGTATCTCCCTAAATCAAAACTCTAGATGATATGCAGTCTTTCCACATCAACGATACTTGATCTATGGTCTTGGAGAAATTTTGAAATTCCCACTTTGTAAATAGTTGAAACACTAGGTACTTCCTCCCACATATGGAAAAAAATAAACACTACTCTCCTCCAACTGTCTATAACCTTATTACACTTCCTCATCCTTCCTCTTCCAACTACTAGAAGAGAAAGTCATTGAATTATTGGGAAGTACAATTGTTAGTGAACCATACTCTCTAATAAAACCAATAAGAATATCCTAATCTATCTCTTTTTATAATTCAATCTCTTTTGAAGATCTTACGCATATTTCATCATGTCAAAGCCCCTATCCCCACAACTAACATCTAGATGAAGGTTAATATAAAACTTTTTTGATTTTTGCACCCCATTTCTATCCAAAATATGAGAAAAGCATAGAAACTCTTTAAAATGATCTTATTAATTAGAAACTAACACCGTCCCCTATGGATGCTTCAAAGGCTTCTATGCTCATCCCAAATTATATGTTTTGGGAAAAAACTCTAGGAAGAACATCCCCTTGAAGGCCTCCCAAGCATGACCCTCACACCAGCTTTCCTAACCCATGATGCCCCCAACAACTTCTGGTGAGTCCCTAAATCAAAAAGGATACCAGCTTTATATTACTATATCATGAGTCACCAGTAAGATTAAAATTCCATCAATGATGTCAATCCATCCCTCAACATCATGAGTACCACTAGTGCCCAAGAATTTTGGAGGATACTGGAGTTTAAAATCACAGGAATAGTCAACCATCATCCTCTATGTCCCTCCTCTCTAAGAAGGTGAAATATATAAGATTCCAAGATGTATTGGGTTTACTATCTGAACTACCAGAGTAGTTGTGGGTGCATGCTTGAGGGAATCCTCATTCAAATCCTATGGTGGAACGACTGTAGTATCCCTAATAGAAGTATTTTGGCATCTCCAAGGTGACATTTTTCTTAAATTCTAAACAAACACTTATAACCCATATATGAAATTTCATACAAGAAAAGCCTAAAAATTATAAGGCACACATAAGATATTTCTATCAGAAAAACTATTCTTGGAGTTACCAACAAAGAAGTTATAACCCTCCTAGATCTACCCAAATCTCAATAACATTCTTACATAACTCTATTTTAGTCACAATCATATATATATATATATATTTATATCATAACATCATTCACAAGTTCAACTAAGTAATGTCAGCAAATATATATCACGACAATAGAGCATTCAATCCCATCCAAAACATATGGAAAAAATAAAGGCATTTAATTAAGAACTATTATGCATCATACAACCAGTGTGTTTATATATATATATATAACATGTGATCCTACATTCCTATCCATAATTCATATACAAACCCAAATCCCATAAAATTGTAATAGAAATTCCATTATAGGTAACTTGAAGATCTTTTAGAAATGATCTGGTCATACACATTACAACTCCCCTACCTGAGTTCAGACAACCTATCTCCTTTCTACCATGTTCTATAATAGTCATGATGAAATGTATAGTAAGTCTTATTTTATTTATAATAAAATACTAACATAATACACATATATTTATTCATAAATTTGATAAAATCCTAAATTTTCAAATTTTATAAATTGAATTTCAAGATATAAATTCAATTTTTTAATTCAGCATGTCAAAATTATCATAGGATAAAATTTTGATATTTTTCAAAAACAATTCATTTTTATTTGAATAGCGAAAAATACCGGTTTTAGAAAAATCAATTTTAATAAATTATAATTATATAAGAATATATTGAAGGTGTGTGAAAAAAAAATTCTAGAAAAAAAAATGTTAAATAATTAATATCATTTGTAAAAAAATATAATTTGATCTAATAAATGTATTATTAACATTTTGGAAATCCATGGAATATTTTTATTTAAATAAAAAAAAATTAGGTATGTTATTTTAATAAAATATTTACAAATTACCTTTTGGTTTTACCATTTTTGGTAGGTAAACAATCTTACTTTTTATTTTATATATTTTATTTAATTTCATTGGAATCAACATTATACATTATTTTTCTGTAAAATATTTTTTAAGATTAAGTTCTTTTCTTTCTAAAAATGGTTTTTGTTACATTTTTGCGAACTAATATTAATGGTAATTTATTAAACTTCATGGAGTTGAATCGTATAAAATGGATTCCGTATTTGGAATCAGCTTAATTTATATTATTAAATAAAGTAAACTTTTTTATAATTAATAGAATCCATGGTAAATAATTATCACCTCAGTTAAGGGAAAAATTATTTAAAAGCGTTAAAAATAATCGTATGAGGCGTCACTATGTCATAAAAAACTTACTTAAACTCATTTTAGAACCATGTTTCGTGAATTATACATTAATATATTTTCATCTTTTGTAAATTTCCAAGTATTTCCTCTCCCTTAGTGAAAAAAGGAATCCACATCTCCTTTGTTCTCTACAATTCAAGAGCCTTATATATTAGACAATACCAACCCGAATCCTTTACTAAAATCTCTCACCATAATCTAGAGTTCCAGTTTTGATCATAATGCCAACCTAATAAGCCTTAATCTATAAACCAAAGGAGGTCTCTTGAAGAATAGGTGACAGTGTTTCCAGACTCTTTTAGAGTTATTTTAATTTTCTAGTTCCTCTAAATATATTGTACCCATCCTATCATAATGAATCTAATATCATCAATATATTTATATGTTATTATTATTTTTTTGGAAAACCGTTTTCCACCACTTTTTCATCCCATTGAATACTAAAGCATCACTTGAGCGGATGTACAACCTACCGTCCCCATGTAGTGGTGCAATTAATTTTTCATAAACACTTCACTTTTATGGTTATAAAGATATAACTAATGAATATATATGATATTTATAAAATTATGAATATTCTAGAAAATTAATCTATCATTTATCTTCTTAAAATTTTATCAATTAAAAAATGATAACATCGATCAGGTATATATTTGGACTTTTGGTACCAAGGCACATAACATAAGCCAGTGGATTGGGGATTTAAAATATTTCATCATTGTAGTGACAAAACATTGTAATATATGGTGATCTAATCCAAGTTAGAGGCATTAGGATCTCACATTAATTTAATAATCAAAAATAATAAAATGAAAATTTACCTTATTTGAATCGAAGTGCACTAAACTATAGCTAAACACCAATGAAAATTTGATTAAGGATATGAGCTTCAACCCATATAAATAATCCAATCATGGTTCAATAATTCACATGGATTACAATCTCCACATTCATGGTTTTAACATAGAGCTTTGATGATTCCTTTGACGGCGTGATGATCACCTTGATCCCACCCCTTTGATATGTGAATAAATTCTTTGATTGAACACCCAAACAATGATTTTCCCTCTTTAAGAAGCTATAGGAGAGATAGGATCTCAACCCATTAGAATGAATAATCTAGGACTTATTATCTATATTCAACTTATATAGTGGGTGTCTCAAATACCTTGAAAGGGTTCCCCGACCCCCATAAATAAAATTCCCACTAAATAAAAAATAAATAATAAGTTATGAATAACTAAATATTTCATAATTTCATTTATATTTTTTATTAAATACTTATAATATAATATATATATATATATTACGTTATAAACCCAAGTCATTAATTTAACTCATAATTCCCACTATTATTAAAAAACCTTGAATAATAAAATAATATTCATTTGTATAATATTTCTCCATGCATTCACTTAATACGATGTGAATACTTTTAATAAATAATGTTAACCCAATTATTCTATACATAAATAATTATGAATTTATTTATTCATTTGTGATCATTAATAGTTGGACAACTCTCGGACCTCAGGGCGGGACCTACCATGTCCTATATTCCTATTCACTAGAATAGGGAAGACTATTGAATATGTTATTGTGTGTGACCCTATAGACCCTTATCTCTATAGAAGTGAATAATATTTATAGACAAAGAGATAATTCTATCATTCAATCAAGGCCCCTAAATAGATAAGTAATAAACATAGAAATGGAAACCATCCTATGGACACACACTGTGTTATATAATCTCTTTGTCTCATGATATCTCATAAAGCACGATGCACATCTTTTTCTATCTATTTTTTTTATTTAACCATCCAGACGTACCTTTGACTACCTTGGACAATAATTTATGAAGGTACTACCATCTGGATCAACTATAATTGAGATATCACTTCCTCATCTTAGAAGAAAAAAATAATATGTTGATCATTTAACCAATTTCATACCACTAAAGACGCACTCAACAAAAGCTACCTCACTATGACTTCAATGACATGGTTTTCAACTTGCATCAAATTACAAAAAAAAAATGTACACATTGATAATGATATCAAGTCAGGAGAAAAATAAACATGTTCATTGGTAGGAAAATCAATGAATCCTAAAACATGTGGGGTTTCTATTGGTTGGTCTATCCTCATGATCTCACGTACTAGTGATCTCCAAGTGTGAACATTATGATAAGAAGTCTCAATTCTTATAAACCCTTAATAGTTGATAGTTAAACATCATTATTGTCTAGTCATAATGATATATCTAGACTATATGAAATTTGTTACAGATTAATTTCATAGTATCACAAGTTTCTTATTATAGTATGGGAACTACAATATAATTTTTGATTTGACCAATAATATATGGAAATTTTCATTTAAATAATGGATGCATAAATATAAACACTATATTAGTAAGTGTAAATAATTTATAACTCGTTATAATCAAGGTATGATAATTTAAAATTACTATTCAAGTTGGGTATAGGGAACCCACTATTATAATAATCCCACTTGCACTTGAGATAACTAATCAACTTTAATTATTATCTCTCACATGATAAGATAATTTATTACTAAGTTATGGATTTATTCATGGGTCTACCACATATTCAATATGTGGATTTTGTAATATTTTCAACCACAGATCCTCGAGTAAGACTCCTCAAGAGATGTAAACCCTGATTATAAACCCTTTTGATGAATGTATAAAATTTAAATCTTAGATAGTACCTGTATTAAAATTATCAAAATGATCAATCATTTCTTACAAGGTGGTATTCCATGAAATGGAACAAATTGTTGTGTTTTATACACTTCTTCTTTAGCTTCCTCATAAGCTGCAATGCACTATGTATTTTTTGGTATGATTACCTCTGGATTGAATGATCTTGTTATGATCATTACATTATCCTAACTATGATATTAGATATCATTTATCTGTATAATTACTAGTTCGTGTACCCTTGTAACTAGTATCCCTTATTATCCATATACCAGGTACATATCCTTTGTACTTCTTCAAGTACACGTGGACAGTTCTCACTACTTCTCATGCAGTTATTCTTGATATAATTGATATTTACATAAAACAATGTATATATTGGAAATATAATTTTGTTTAAATATCATGGAATAAATTATTGATCCATCATAGAATCATATAGAATTCTATTCACTACATTAATCTCCTTTTATGTCCCATATATGTCTTCTTGGAGGGTTTTTTTCCATGTGACATTGGTAAAAATTCGCTCTCAAATTTTTCCAAATTGTATTATTTAATACCTTGTCATTATGTATACTATTGATTAGTACTAATAAATCATTAGATCCACCTCAGTAGATCATGTTTTCTAGAACATAGTTTGATACTTTAATTAAATCTCAAGAGAATAATTCAATTATGATTTTATCAAATTGAAAGGCCAATAGCTATTTTCTTTATGATATCAAACATATTTTATGTGGAAAACACATAGTGATCCCACTAAAAACTTGTAGACACGTGAATTAAATTCATTCCAAATTAATATTCTATGATCTTTTTCCTTATTTCAATCTAAAATTGCATTTCTATAACTAGAACCCCATTTTGGGATTCTATGGTTTGACTAAACCTTTCTGGTTTTATCATATAGATGCCTTCCGATATTTGTGGTCTAGATATCCAATTCAAAATATAATGATCATATATAGTAGCTATGACAAGTAAAATTTTAATGAATTTAAGAATAATGACTTGTTATTACAAATCAGGAATTATTTTTTCCATAATTGTGCCATCCATATATAGTGTCACTTGAATACCAACTGTAGTATTTACAATAATAATCCCCCTCACTTTAATACATGGAATCCATTATTGAATTGTAATTGATATTATAATTTTTTTAATTTCAATATACCCATTGCTTTTAGGATTCATTATGCTCAATAAGTAAATCATCTCCATAAAAATATAATAAAAGGCCATTACCATGGTTTTATTCTTCCTACACAGTATGTGTCACTATAGCATTCCATTTCCACTATCTCTAGTGGAACTTGTTCTTATGCCAAGTATTTTTGCATCTCTGGAATTTAATAATCCAAAGAAATTATTTCTCATGCATTCTCAAAATAGTGATATTCAACCTTTTATAGAAACAAAGACTATAAATTTAATATCTCTTTTATATCCAATGGATTAAAGTAATATACTTATAAAAATTATTATTACTACTTTAAATGGACATTGTATTTTTATTGATGCATGTTTTTTATATCTCAAAAAACTCCTTTCATTTAAACACATTTTCTTATGAAATTATGGATTTATATAATATTCTATCTAATTTGATATTAATTTTTCATTATAATTAATATATGGTTATGGGATAATACTTCTATTTGAGTAGCATGTCTGAAAAAAAAAGGAAGTGTCTACATTAAATATATATCTCAATATTTATGCACATTTTACTTACACCATGACTCGGATGTGTATATAGAAATGTTCATTTAGGAATTACTCCATGATAAATTTAATTTAACTATGTTTTCATATAATAATAATCACTGAAACTCGTTACTAACATTATATTATTATGATCGATGATTACTTAGTCAAGCTATTATTCAGCATGCAGGACTCAAGAAACTCATATGTTTTGACCATACATATGCCACACTTAACTTTTACATTCCTTAATAACAAATAAAGGAATGTTATCAATTATATTTCCACTATCTTACCCATTTAATAGTCCGGGCTCTCTAGATGTATTATTTCTAAAATAATTGTGAATTACCATTATTTATAATGGTTTCATTATCCAAAATTAAGTACATAAGTGTGTCGATAATACATATGGTCTTTAACTAAAAATAATATAAAACCATTTCGGGAATATACTTTCAAACTACATAGTTTTTTCTTAAAAATGCATTATCTGGCCAGAAATGGGTATTAGAGTCTTACATTTATGTTAATTAATTATTTCCAATGATTCAATAATAATTTAACCTTTCATTGAGTATAATATGTCATAAATAAAATTCATTAAAAAATTGAATAATTTGTCCTTGTGTCTAATTGACACATGAGATTAATGTTTTGTTAATACTTAAAAAAAAGTTTGATAGAATGATTTACTTGGAAGTTAAAATTTTTGTACTTCTCACTACAGACTTAAGAACCAACATTTCTCTACTTCTTTGATAATACTACATACTTATTTTAATGTTTCTATACTTACTTGGTTACTATATTTAAATACATATATATGATTGGCATATTATTTTCAGTACCCAAGAAGTAAAATAGAAACATTACTTAAAATTGGGGAATATACTTGAAGAAGAAGTGACTTCTTTCTTCATTAATTCATTTCATTGTATTTAAACATTCAATGATTTATCTCATGACATGAAAATAAAATAACATCTTTTTTAATTACCCACCTCTTTTGTTGAAGAAATTTGCAAAGGTTCCATTTTCATCACACTTTCCATAGGATTTATTTCCCCTCCTTTCAACTTGTTGACCATAAAAACCAAAGATTGGACTTTATTTAGGTTCTTATTTACTAGGTGAACATTACAAAAAACTCAATAATTCATTTTATCCATACTATTTATTTTCTAATCTTAAATAAAACTAGAGTAAAAAAGTTATAAAATTTTCAAAATGGACGTATTGAAAGATCATGATTCATCATTCAATTTACAAACATATTTTTTTAATAATCACCCATTTAAATCTTGCTTCACTTTATCCTCACAAGATTCTTAGAGATGATGAGACATGTGTAATCCATCCATGTACTCATATTGAATCCATAAATAATATCATACGTCGATGATAGAATTATTACATAACCATAATATACCTCATGCATGTGTCTGCTATATGAAATTTTCTCACTCTTTATTTTGTCATAGCTCAATATGTTTTGGGGACTCAAGCACCATAAATTTCTATTGTCCTAAGACTTTACACAAGCTCCTATACTACTCTTTGAAAAATTATGCTGGTAAGGACATATACATTGTCCTTAATTAACTACAATGTTCTTATGGTGTTAATTTTAATTTAATACAATATAAAATACGAAATATTATTACTTTTATCTTGACTACTAATTAGACATTACTTATTAATTAAGTCATTAAATATCTCCCACTATTATTATCCAACTTTAACATCCCTCACTACTAGATTTAGATTACTCTATCACTTGAGTATTGTAGTTGTAAGGACCCTTGAAACCTAGCCTCATAGTCTAAAAGATGTATCTATTCCACACAAAAAAATATTTCAAGGTAGGTTTTTGACCTTCCAACTGCTTTATCTCATAGATCCTTGATCTTATGAGTGAAGTATCATCTTCTAAAATCATAAATATGATTTAATCAACACTTTCCTCTAAAGTTGCAACAATTTATATTTTTCTACTTTTTCTCCACCAAATTAAGTTAAATCAACCCAACACTCTCATAAGAACTGCCTAGTAGTAGGATTCACCCTCATATTTGGATGATAAACACCTTGTACACCAAATTTTGTTCAAATTTGAGTGATGGAAGGCATTATTGACTTCATATTTAATTAGAGGAGTTTGAAATATTTTTAATGAAAGTAATCCATTTCTATTAATTATGTTCATACTATGTTATAGAAATCATAACAGAATATGAATAAATAGAATTCATTCATCATGTATTTATATGTTTTTATGTTTATTATTTTATGTCTCTACTGCAAATATTAAAATTCATAATATAATAAATAATGCATAAAGGAAATAAAATTACCCGTCTGACATAGAACATGTAAAATTATTTGATCCATTTAAACATAATGAATCAACCTTGACCTAATTGAATCATACCCAAGTAGAGTCTTGACTCATGAAGAAACTCACCATTAGTCTATTGTTTTACTTCTTCTATAATATTCTACCCTATCTTGGAATGATCCATGTCTTAAATCATCATTACCAATAGTACAATTGTACTCGCACAGAGGAGAGGGGGTCTCATGAAGCATAATTTACATATGGAAATAAAACTGAGGGAAACATAGAAATTTATAAATATTGAATAAATAATGAATATGTGCATATCATTATAAAATTAACTAAATATTACAAGCATCACACAATATTGTATTAATTAATTAAAAAAAATAAACTCAGACAAGTAAGGTCGGTCAATACTCAATACCAGTCTATAGGTAAAATTATAATCACTATAAAATTAAATTACTATAAATCTACATATGAGGGAATTTAAATAAATTAAATGAATTATTTAAATTCAAATAATTTAATTTCCTTTAGTACCATGATTATTTTAATTTTTATCCCTCAATTAAATTAATCAATTAATTTAAATGTATTAAAAAATTAATTACTATTTTTTAATTAATAAATATATTATTGTTATGAAATTCCAAATATTAATAAATTAATAATGGACATTTAAAATTTTTTCGAGCTGAAGAACCTCGCCCAAAGCCATTTCAGGTCGGACCGACCCCACATAAGCTTGTTTCGGGATAGGAAAACCCCAATGGAAGGATGTTTTGGGCCCAGATGACATGGCCAAACCAATTATGGGTCGAGCGGACCCACCTAGTCTCATCGTTGGGGAGATCAAGTTAGTCCAGACCAACATGAGTTCAATTAGGTCCGAAACATTGCTAGGCAATGGGGGGTTCACTATAGCTGATTGTTCTTGGGTTTGAGGAGGGGATTTCCTGAGGGTCTCATCTGAATGTGTCACATCACCAGGGGTAAACCATTATAATAGGATGAACATTGGGAGGGTCATGGCCTTTGGAGAAGATTGTGGAAGTAGGATTATCTAGGCATCAATAGTGTGGAAAAACTTCGGAGATCTATACAGTGGTTTCCAGTAAAGGTGATGACCAGCTTCGGTGAATGGGATGACAATGGACTAGCATTGAATGGAGGAGGGTCCATGATGGTTAGAATACGTAACACCACGAAAGGTTAATTGAACAATGTGCACGAGCTGGGGTATCCATAATAGGGATGGTGATAGTGATGAGGGTCGTAGAGGGGATTGACACCAAGTGACATTTGTGTAGATAGTGAGGAGAAAGAACATCGACAAAGGGAGGGGGTACATCCAATTAAACATTATTAAAAGTTTTTTTTATATTAAACACTTTGGTAGTAATTATAAATCTTGTCGTTGATATTTTTACTTGAATCACACCACCTCTAATAAATTTTATTTTTTATTAAGAATATTCAAAATCCTATAAAATTTATGATTTTGTCTATTATTTTTGAAATATTCCACATTGGATGGAATTTACCCCGACTGGATAGAAAAAATATATCCATCTGAATCCGAATGGGACTAGCCAGAAAAATCTCTAGAGACTATATTGAGTAACCAGAACTGCCATCACACACTGAAGATTGATATTGGGCTCTAAAATTTTTTTGTTATCTAAAATTTATAGCCATTAAAAATCACTTCTGATCCATATTAAAAATTTTAGATGAACGTAACTTCACCATCCATGATCATATTGATACACAGTTGGGTATGATGGAATAAAATTAAATACCTCTACAAAATTTAATGACAATTAATTTTTTATTGGCTCAAATAATTCACAATATCATTTTGATACCAATTGTTGGTACTAAGGTGCACATCAGAAGCCAATGGGATGATGATTTTAGAAAATTCATTATAAGAGAAATGAAAATTTTTATTCTTTGATAATTAATGCCCTGATAAATGTTTTGGGATCTCATTTAAAATTAATAAGCACAAATTTTAAAATAAATGATTACATCATTCAAAGAGAATCACCCTCGTCTGCAGATTTTTGGTAGAGACTATTTCTTGAATGATCTATTATCAAACCCATCTAGATCATCCACACAAGCTTCAAGAATATATATATATTCTGATCACTGAATCTTGGGTTCGAGCATATAGCTCCGATGATTCCTTTGACATTGTAATGAACACCTTGACCAAGTCCCTTAGATCCATGATGGTGTTCTTGGATCAAATGCTTAGACAATGATTTTACCTCCCTAGGAAGTGGTAGGAGAGAGAGGCTCTCAATAAGATGTAATGAATAATCTTTGATTGGGTCTCTCTCTTATAATTATATATTTAGAGGCTCAAATACCCATAATGGTTCCCGGAACCCCAGAAATAAAACACACACTAAATAATCAGTAAATGACAAGTAATTAAAATCTAATATTTTAATAATGTAATTTATATTATTTATCACATACTTATAATATATAATAAATATATTACCTGGTAAACCCGAGTCATTAACTAGACTTTTAGTTCTCTCTATAATAAAATGATGCTTGAATATTAAAATAATATTCATTTTTATAATATTTTTCCATGTATTCACTTCAAACCTTATGAATAATTTTAATAAATAAATTCAAACTAGTTACTCTCTACATAAATAATAAAGAATTTATTTATTCATTAGTGATCATTAATACTTGGATAACTCTCAAAATTTATTTTGTGGCCCACTATGTCCTATATACGTATTCACAAGAATAGTGAAGACTCTTTAATATGTTATTATATGTGGCCTTATAGGACCTTATCTCAATAGCATTGAATACTATTCAGAAACCAAGAGAGGAGTTTTGAAACCCATAAATTCCCATAAAGAGATAATTAATAGCCATATAAATTAAAACCATCATACAAACACGCACAATGTAATATAATATCTTTGTCTCATGATATCTCTTAAAGTGGGATGTACATCTTGTGTCATCAACCATTCTTAGTTTATTATATATTGATCTTACTAAACATACATACTGTAATGACCCGAAATTTTGAATAAATCTTGTTTCCTAATTTTGTGTGGTATTTTATTTTTTATACTCAATAAAACTGTTTCATTTGATAACATGAGTATAATTAAAATGAGACCGTTGGGTTTTGACTGTTATATGACCATTGGTCAATATGACCGCTGGAAACTAAACATTTCGATTATTGTCTCTAAATACAAGTAATCTTTATTAATTAATATAGAAAGAAGATTCGATAGCCTCACCAAGTAGTCTTGGACCAATCGAAGTCCATCTAACAGAACTTAGGAAGGAGGTAGCACCACCGGGCTTTGCTCTGGACCAAACCCAAGCTGAACTTCATCGTGTGAAGCTAGAACGGAATCTCCTTTGCGATAAGTTCAAACTGATAGAAATTACTACTCGTGCGATGTTGGTCGAGCCTCCCTCGGATTCTCTCACCTTAGCAAACCTTACACTTAGGTCCTATGCTGGTGTGATAAGGGGCAATGTAAGGAGACCGTAACTGCCTTGTGTAATCCTTTATTTTAAATAAAAAAAATTATTTCTTCTTATGATGAATTTTATGAATTTTCAAATGTCTAGAAAAATATAATATGCATATTTTTTGATGAATTTTAGAGAAAGTATATTTTAAAAAATGTTTATGTAAAACTTAAATAATTAAATATGTGTAATGATTTTCAAAAAAATGGTCTTCTACAATTATGTTTAGAACGAAATTTAGAGTCTAATAAGATCAACTTAATTTTTGATGAATAATAAATTATGAATAGTGATTTTATGCTTAGGATTAGTAATGTGACTAAATGGATTAGTAATCTCACTTAAAGAAAGTATTAATATAATCTAGGCACCTTGATTAAGTAATTTGATTTAATAAAATGGTCAAATAGCGGTTTCATAAATTATTAGTCAAGTATTAGTTTTTTCGTATGAATAGTGTTTTTTAATTAAAAATTAAATTAAAAATATTTAGAAAATTATTTTTATAAAATGGATTTCATTTTTGAACTCAGAGAATCGATATTATGTTAAGGTAATTTTTGAGGATTTTTCTGAAAAAGTTGAATTTTTAATGAATAGTAAAAAAACCAATTTTAGGGTTTCGGTACGTTTAATGACATCATAACTGTTTCATGATGATTTCATGAGATATTTTAATTTTTGGAAAACCAAAGGTGATGAATTATTTTATGGCGGGCCCCATGTGGCCTAACTCGATGGGAAATACCTTGGGAGAGCCCATGGTTTTGAGAAAACAACTTGTGAGGTGTCCCTTGGCCATTAATGCCTTGTCCCCTCACATTCCCTATAAATACCCACACTTTACTCCTTTATTTTTCACTCCCAACTCTCACCCAACAAATCTCTGGTCTCATTACTTCCCAAGTAGTTCTCCCAAGGTGCCCCCAATCCCTCAAGGTCCAAACCTTTGAGTTTTAAGAGTTACGTTTTAAGGTAAGGGATCTGACCTCTCTCTTTCTTTTCAAGTAATCTCTTTTATGTCATTTCTTTTATGCTCCATGATCTTATGTTGAAGGATGTTATTTTATATTCATCTTAATTCCCTTTTCATGTTCATATGATGAGAGACCCCCTCTTTCTCTCATCATTTCATTTTAAGAATGTAAAAGTAGCGCAATTAGGCTGCCGAATTTTTAAGGGATTCTTTCACCCTTCTCGTTTTCAAGATCTATTTTCATGTCAAGTCTTTCAAGTTCCTTTTTATTATTTTGGGGTATGATATCTAAATATATCAAAATTATCTTTTATTTTAATATGATGAGAGACCCTATTTTATCTCGTCAATTCATTTTTGTTGAAGTTTAAGTGGCGCTGTTAGGCTGCTGAATTTTTAAGGGATTCTTTCACCTTTCTCATTTTTCAAAGTTCTACTTTCATGTCAAGTATTTCAAGTTCCTTTTTATTATGTTGGGGTATGATCTCTATATCTATCATACTGAAATTTTATGTTCATATTATGAGAGACCCTATTTAATCCCATCAATTCATTTTTGTTGAAGTTTAAGTGGCGCCGTTAGGCTGCCGATTTTTTAATTGATTCTTTCACCTTTCTCATTTTTCAAAGTTCTACTTTCATGTCAAGTCTTTAAAGTTCCTTTTTATTATGTTGGGGTATTATATATATATCTATAATACTGAAATTTTATGTTCATATGATGAGAGACCCTATTTGATCTCGTCAAATCATTTTTGTTGAAGTTTAAGTGACACTGTTAGGATGCCGAATTTTCATAAGAGAAATCTTATTTTTGTCTTCCTTTCATGTTCTTCATTTAATATGGTATGTCTTTCAAATTTCATTACCATGTTCTTAAATACTTTATATTTTGTCCCTCTACTGTTTTATTGGTCATCTATGAATTTTTGACCCATGTCGCCTCTCTTTTCAATGTTTTATAAGACCCTGAAACATAGCCGTTATGCTGCAGAATTTCCGTCTCAAAATGTCTCTCTCTTTTTCTAAAGTTATTTTATTTTATTAAGTGAATACTCAAATAAATCTCTTCTATATGGGTGTTCACATATATACCAAGTTGTTCAATTTTAAATTCTTTTATTTAAATACATGATACCAACCTTCCTTTTCTGTGGGTTTTAAAGTGACACAAAGATCATGTCTTTAAAGTAGTTTTTAAAATGTTATGATGATGAAATGAAACCCATTTATTTTATTATATATGGGTTATTAATGAAATTATTGATTATTATATATGTGGATCACATGATAATAAATGCAAATTTAAGGGTGCGCCCTGATGGCGCTCCAATGCATTGGGTAAAGACTTAATCTCTAGAGATGACCATTTAGACTGATACCTTGGTGAATAACCTTGGTAATTTTTATTGACACCTTGGGGATGGAACTTGGTGAAACAGAAATTATTGTCTTTGTTAAATGTTGTAGAAACATATTCAAGTTATGAAAAACGTTATTTTTATTATGATATGTCTCATGATTTCTTTCTCATTCCTTAAAGTTCTTTTTCATGACATTGTTGATGTATCCCAAGTTCACATGTTAAATGTTTCCCCTTGTTTCCCTTACTGGTCCTTATGCTCACCCTTTCTTTTTATGTATGTCCCCAGGTTATGAGATGCAGTAATGAACCTAGGATGAACATTAGGAGAATCCTTTCAAGTGTTTAAGAATAATGTTTTATGTTTTCTTGTTTTAAGTTCTTGGTTTCCAAGACACTAAACCTTAAAGATCCTCGGTTTTGTATAATGTAATGAAAGTTTATGTGATAAAAAGGAGGGATGATATAAATACCTTATACTACCCTAGAATAGGATTTATAAAGTTATTACCATCATGATAAACTAGAAATGATATATCATATCCTCAACTTAGATGCAAAAAATTATATCATTATCATTCAACCAATGTCATACCACCAAAGAAGCACTGAACACAAGATACCTCACCATGAACTCAATTTCATTGTTTTTACCTTGAATAAAGTATATGATAAAATGGTAAACATTGTTAATTATATCAATTTATTATAACAATACAAATTTTCATATATAGTAACAACCAATAAAACATAAATCATGTGGTATTCCTATAGGGGGTACGTCCTCAGAATCTTACCTACAAGAGATCACTAAGTGATAAAATCTTGAGAATAATCTCAATGATTATAATTCCCAACACATGATTTTAAGATATTATATTTCTCCTATTAGAAATTTCTATCTAGACAATAGGACACTTGTTTAAGATTAATGTCATAGTATCTATAGGTTCTCATTGTAGCCTAGAAACTCCTATAACCATTTTGATAAAAAAATAATCTATGTATATTTCCATTTAAATATTTGATGCGGAAATTTTAATAGTATAATTTTAATTGTACATAATTTATAACTCACTATATACATGGTATGGTAATCAAAAATTAATGATGAAGTTGGGTCTAGGTCACCCACTATTACAACATGGACTACCACCTCCACAAAGTGTCGTGGTTCATTTTTTATATAAACCACTCATGAATTATTATATATATATAATATGGAATTTATATCATAATAAAACACTCTAGTGATGATAGATCCATGAGATATATGAAAGGACTAAAACAACCAAACTGAAACTTACATGAAAAATGAAATAGTTAAAACACAAAAACAGTGATTTTAATAAAGAATTACAAATAAACAGGTGTTAAAAAGTTATAATTGGGCCATATATGATATTATAAGTGTGTGTATGATTCTAGTATAGAATTATTATTGATTTAAATTTATTATATAAGAGTTTAAAATTACTTACTATACAAGTCAAACTTGAGGTAAGGAATTTCTTTTACAATATCATTTTATTTATAGATTGTTTATGTTAAGATTTAATTTAGGAAAATTATATGATAATAATCTATTAAACACCATATATTTTCTTCTCCTATGATTATGTTTTTTTATTACATGTCTATATTCCATTTATTCTCTTTTTGAATCAAGAATAAATATGTATGTAACATGTAACGGACTTTGTTTTAAAAATATTATTTTTTTTTGTTTTCCAGCCAATTATTTTCTTCCATGTCTGTATTTTATTTAAAATGTATTAAATAATTCTTCCACTATTATATAAAGATTTATTAAATTAATTTTACCCTTTTTTCATTTCAATAAAAAAAATTTAAAGTAATATTCTTTTTATTTTCCAAACAATGTAATTTTTATAAAGGATTGAATGAAATATTTGTTTTTTACATACACTACATGAATATATTTTACCATCATTATGGATACTATTTACTTTGAATATTCTTTTACATATTTCAATTTTTATTTTCAAAGAAAATATTTTTCCAGATATTCTAAAAAAAATTACATTTTAAATATTTGATTTCTAAAATTAAAAAGGATTTTTATGCAAGAAATGTTCTAATGGTATTTTAAAGGTATTCTCATCTACCAAAACATTATTGGGGATGTGATATAATGAGACCATATTTATTATTTCTCAAGATGAATTATGAATTTGATGATGAAATATTGATGTTTCATATTCTTGATTCAATATGGATAATTTTTTACTTATATATTATTTTGGGAAGGAATTATATTGATCATTAAAAACATGAGGAATGCATAGGATGTGTAAGTGATGGGTGGAGACCAATAATAGATATCCCCTCTATGCATCAATAGGTCTCCTGGAAGAAAATATTTGACATGCCATATTAGATGAGTATTTGGCTTACACTTCCCTATTTATTATGAATGATGTCTTGATTGAGAGATTTTGATAGTAAGTTTATTGAAATATTGGTTAAGAGGCCTTGATCATTAATGTATATACCTATTAATTTAATTTATTGAGAAACAAATTTTCATTATTCATGTGTTTGATATGTGGATATTAGCCAGATATGTTCATTAAACTCGAGTTTTTGATTAAATGACATGTGTTTTGATTATCCACTATACCATATTGAATATGTCTTATTTACTCATGATATCTTCCATTGTATGTAACTATAATTGTGAATCTAAACTCACACTTCATTTTTTCCATTCCCTAGGTTATTAATGAGAATATTATGTATTTTTTCAGGGATGTTCATTTTTTTTCCTAATAAAATATGGGAATCATGTATGTATCTAGTTTACCAAGTTTTTGGTAATTACCTAAAAACTTTTATTCCTTAAAGAGAATCCTTATTTCCTTGTTCATTATTTTGTTTTGAGTTGAGAACATTGTTTGGATAAAGTCCCGAGGAATTTAGGATTTTTTTTGGAGGATTATGTTTATTTCCAAAATATTGGGGTACCACGATGTGGTCTAAATGGATGTGTTGTTGGGGTACTGAGGATTTTAGGTCACACCATAGAGGAAGGGGCTACGCCGTAAAGGTATGGGTTGAGATGTTTTTTTTACAACATTTATCTTGGTGACTCTAGATAAGAGGGATAACGCATGGTATGTCATACCATGTCATAGATCTTATTTCCATATCAGCTACAAATGGTTAGTCTAGTGCTCGGTCTTCAGGAGTTAAAGCCTAAAATGGGATGTTAAAATTTTAATTCAGCAAATATGTTTTCGAATTTATGAGGGGATTTTTATGAGGCATTATACGTGGTTTTTAAAAAATATTGAACCTATAAAACCCCCAAACAAATACCCCTAACCTCTTTCATTTTACATTTTTCTAAATTTCTAAATTGATTCAGAGAGAACTCCACATCGTAGACCTCATCCTACGCCCCAATGGTTCTAGTTTTGGAGTAGATCAACACTAAAATACTTTTAATTGGGATATATAGATAATTTTTCAGTACAACCCATGTTGCATCTATTTTTTCTATGTCATGGTGGTTTCTTCAGATACACCAGTACACCATGGTGGAACACCTTGTGTATTGGTGGTGGTTTCTAGTACAACTTTATTTTAACACCCTGAGATTTTGTGATTTTCTTTAAATATATTTAATCATTTTGATATTTTACATTACAGGAAACATATATTTTATCTTGTATTATATTAAATACTATGTTTGAATTATGTTACAAAAAATTTTGAGTATGACTTGTGTCACATGAAACACCAAGTTTAAACAAAACATGATATACTATTTAAATATTAGTATTTAATACAATATTTATCAGATGGATGTTGGAATGGAGAGTTTGAATAAGATTAAATAAATTATAAAAATATATTTTTCAGATGATTATATATTTAATTCTTTGTTAAAAAATTAATTAGAAATGAAAAGTAACCTCTTTAGAAAATAAAATGAAATCTTTTTTTGGAAAACTATTTTGATGCACACAAGTGCGTTTTATATCAATAAATTAATCAAATAAATTTTGGTTAATAATTTTAATGAAAATTTTATCTTATATATTCTTTAAATTTTTTAAAATTTATTCTTATATATTTTCTAGAAAATATATAAGAATAAATCTAATTTTATGCTTAAAACTGTATTTTTCTAAAAAAGCAGTCCTGCCACCTTTTTATGGTGCATTAATTTTAAAACTAAAATTTTCCAATTTTAGAAAATTATTTTTTAAAAAATTAAAATAAGTTTCTAAGTATGAATATTAAAATTACATTAGGGTTAATTTTTGGTTTTCACTGAAAATTTTCATTTTTTTAATAAATAGTGAAAATTAATAAATTTAAATTGAAAACGGTATTTTTTATAAAATTATTTATAATGTTATATTATATTTAAAATTTATTTTAAAATATAATTAGTTTATTTATAAATATATTAATCAAATTTAGGTCATTATAATCAATTTCATATTGAAATTGGATGTAAAAACTTTTTAAAATTTTCATCATTTTATTTTTAAAAACCTGCTTTCTCGTCCCGTCTGCGGGATTGATTTTAAATTTAAATATTGAAATTATTTTAATTAAATTTGGAAAAATGGATTACATATGTATAATAAGTATAATTTATAATTTATAATAAGTTAAACTGATTTTTTTATAAAAATAAACAGTAATAATAGTAAAATTTAATTACCATGGTTAAGGTAAAATTGGATTTACTGTGGGGTTAAATTAAGAAGATAGGGGTTACAATAACCTAAATAGTTTTCCAAAAACCTTTTTAGGGATATATTTAGACCCTAATTACCTTAATATATATTTTTATGTGTTTTGGGACACTTTTCGATGAAAGTTACCCATTTAATAATTTTAGTAAAGAAAAACATAAAAAGTAAGCTTTCTCCTTTTTAATTTATATAATGTTTCGGTGTAAGGGGAAAACAATATATGTTCAGTTATATGATTTTTTTGAAATATAAATGAGTTTTTTATCATAATAATTTATCTTTAATTTTTATAAATGAAATAGTTACTTCAAATTCTTAAGAAATTTCAACATAATAATTATTTAGCTTATAAAAAATTAAACAACTGATACTAAAATTAATAAATGTGATGTAAATTGAATAAATTATTGTGTTAAATTAATTTATTGAATGAATATATCATCTTATATAGGTTTGAACATAATATATTCAAATTTCATCATTTTATTCATATTTTTCAAATTCAAATTAAATGAATAATGTAAAAATTAACAGAAATGTTATTTTATAATAAATCATTTTTTATTAAATGATATAAAATTAATAAAAAAAACTAATTATACCAATTGTTTTTTAAATTTTAATAAATAAAAAATTTGGTACATTAATTGACCAATTACTCTTTTATAATTAAAATATTCACCCCTAAATAGTTAAAACTCTATTAGTAGAGTTAAGGTTAAAGAAGTGTTTTTTCATATTACATACAATTATGTTAAATAAATTTTTAACACAATAATTTTTTTTTAAAATTAGATGTAATATTTATAATTATTGGGTTAAAATTTTCAAATAATCATCACTTTAATTTAGTTTTCAAGGGTAAATTTCCTATGTTAAAAAACTAGTTACCGTAGTGAAAACCAAAAATGGTAAAAGTGGGGAAATAGAAAAGTTTAGGAAAAAAAATGTTTAAAACATGTGTTTCGATGTGTTTTTTAGGTATGGATTAAAAATATAATCTTTAAAAACCTTTAATTATTATATTTTTATCCACTTTTTATAATATCGACCTCCCAATAGTGAATACTTTTTAATATTTATAAGAATATCACTCCTCGACTATAAAAGGGCACCCAATCCCCTCACTTCTTCACACCTATCAGGACATTTGGGTCAACGAATATCTACCAAAATCACTTCCAAAATTCCCTCCCCTAATCAAATAATCCTTATTTCTGACTTAAATCCAACCAAGAAAGGATTTAATACAAACCTAAGGAGGATTCCCGAAGAAGTGGTAATGTTCATCAATGAGTGTTTTCGGTTAATTTCTTCATCCACCCCATTCAATACTTAATATTCCATGATTATATAGTAACCTAAGTATATTAAATATTATTATATTTTTTTATGTTATGATGATGACCTAAAACCTCACACACATTCATTAAATTGGTTATGAAATCATCATACATGTGTGTGGTGGACTACCGCCTCGCGAACTGATTGTCATTCAGTTTTCCATTACCACCTCTTAACATTCAAAATAATGATATATTTATAGTATATATATATATAATATTTATGATGTAATTATTATCATGTAATAATTATAACACGCATACCTTCATTATTTTCATTTTTTGGGAATACAATAATGTCGTTCCTGTATACAATGGACGACCACCTTGCGAAGCGATGTGATTCATTCACGCTTTACATGGAATGTATTAAGGATGAGTTTAATAAAAATATGTGATATATATGAAATAAAAATCATATTGTAATGATAATATATATATATATATATATGATTTAAATTTATTTATTTTAATACGATAAAAAATGGATGTAACGTTCATGCTTACGTACGGCCTATGGTCTCCATGAACGGTGTATTTCATTTCCAATCACCTAATATTATGGGTTAATATAAATACATATATAATTAATACATGTGGTATTTATATCATGGATTAAATTATGGAGATAATTAAACCACAATAGAAGTTATATTACTAGAAATAACAAGTCAAAATATAAACAAAAAAACAAATCGGTTTTAACCCAAAATGTAACTCCAACATGGAATTGTTAATAAATGTGTAATAAACAATCATAATAAGACCATATATGGTGTGATATACATATGTATGATTCTTTAAAATATTTATAATAAACTTATATTTATTAAACATGAGGTTTTAATGAGTATGATGAGATTCAAGACTTAATGTAAGGGATTTTCATCTCACTTTTACTTTCTGTGATACAAATACCATATTCACCACATTTTTCTTTTATGTGGTATATATACATCCCATTAATATATTTTAATATTATTCCACTTAAAATTGTTATTATTTACATATCCAATTTATGATCTCTCTTTTAAGGCATTTACGGTTCAAAAGTTAACAAATCGGTAAGGGATTTTGACTCAATTTTCCTTCATTATGACGTATGTTATATTACGCACATGTATTATTTCACAAGGCGTAAATACAAGATCTTTGAAATGTAATATAATTAATTTATTCATCCTAATGATATTTTATGATTGATGTTATTTTATTCCTTCAAGGTGTTATTGATTCAATATTACTAATGTGTTAAATAACTTATGTTACAATATCAACATTTATCCAGATTTTTTATGATTAAGTCACCAATGTTAAATTTTACATACCAATATTTTAAAAGGAAACATGATATCACGTCGAGATTGAATGACCAATTAAATATTATTATTATAATATGACGATTACAACTTATCCATTAAATTAGAAGGTATGAATATGAATAACTAATTTATAAAATAAATATAATGGCATGACTCAATATAAATTTATTGGAAAATGATTAGATAATAATAATATAATTTTTACTAAAGTCATTTTATTTGTTAGAAATAAATTTTCTTCAAAAATGATGGTTTTTTATTTTTATGATTAAATATAATTTTTTTAAAATGTATTTGAGAAAATTAACCTCATTTTTGAAATCATCATATAAAAATTAGTCTATGGTGAGATTTTATAAATTTTATGAAAATGTAACATTTTAGTGAATAGAAAAAAAAAATCAATTTTACTTAAAAATAAAATATTTTTGTGACATAGCCAAGACATAGTTATGATATAAAATTTATTAAACTTATATAATGACTAAATTATGAAATTATAATATAAATATTGTACAATAAATAATTATAACCATGTAAATTATATTTTTTCATGATAAGTATAAAAAATCATTGGCAGTGTTGATGAAGGGCCCACATAGAATTGGAAAAGTAAAATTTGGTTCTATATCGATAATAATTGAGTGATGAAAATAATTATCATGAATTATTTATTAATTATTATGTATAATCGATGTTTTTGGATGATAGTTTCAAATTTTAGTGTTATAAAACATGAATCTTATCCAAATGTCTGTACAATACTTGCGAAAGGTAGGAAATGTCATGTTAACAAATTAAAGAAGTTCTCTTGACATGTATATGATTAAATATACGTAATAAGAAAATATAAATTCTTATAATGAACCAAAATTTTTCATATCTATGATAGTAATTAAATTGTAATTTTTATATATGAAATAATTAACTTTACTACTTATGAAATGCTGATACAGTTCTAATGAATATAGAGAAAAATCAATAAATTGATAATGGTTAAAATTAAAAGAACCAATAAATGACCCAATAACATTGATGAATCTCATTAATTGATTATATCTCAACAATTTTTTCCAAGGGTTGAATTAATTGTCCCTTAGAGGCACATGAATATGATTAATACCTTTATAATATTTTATTTAAAATAAAGTCAACTTTTTATCACTATAGATTTTAATTAGTATAATATTTTAATATATGATTTTATAGAAGATTTGTTAGACCATAAATAGTCATTTTAAATCTAATAAATTTTTCTTCTTCAATTGTATTTTTATTTTTTTAGAAAAAAATAAATACCTTAATAACTTTCACAGTGATGATATAGTAATTATTAATTTAACAGAAAAATTAAATAAATGATACTAAAAATATTAAAATAAATATAATTTGAGATTTTTAAGTTAATATTAAAATTATATAGATTGATATGATATTTCTAGGATCTAATAAAATAATTTTTTTATTTGACACTTTGTTCTATTGTTTTTATATTCATAGTTATGAATAGTGTGAAATTTGAAAAAAATTATATTTGATGAATGCAATATTTTTATTAAATTATATAAAAATCAAAAAAATATTGAATAAGGAAAAATATGATAATATTATATAAATATTGTAATATCCTATTATTTTTATGCCTTTTGAATGTTTTTAACACTATATTATACTTATTATATTTTAGTATTTTAAATAATTCCTAAATTCACCCTCACCTCAATTTTAAAATGGATCTCCTTCATTTAATTAGTTCAATCACAATGATAATTCTTTCTCAACTATACTCTATAAAATTATTTTTGACTTGTACTTATAGACATTATAGAGGTCATGGTATAGGTAGAACACCACCCATAGTGGTCTTAAGGTGTTAAGTAAAGGGATTTCCCGAAGAAGAGGATGATAAAGAAATGTGTGTGAAAAGTCAGACTCATGGAAAGTGGATTGTTTTGAAAGTATTATTTTTATAATATATTTTTATATTTTCCATGAAAATATTTTATTTTTATTCAAGATTGTACATATGTCCATCATCTATAATTTTTAGTGATGTACCATGATTTTTATATAATCATTTTTTTTAATTTAAAGAATTTATGTTTATGTCTTCCTAAATGTAATTATTTCATTATGAAAGGTAGATTTATCCCAAATATATCTAGTTTTATGAAAATTGATATTTATTTATTCTGATAAGTATTAAAATTATTTTATTTTATTAATCCAATTTATGTAAGATTATGAAATGTTTTTAATGGGTTATGAATGAGAAAGATAGGTATTCTAAAATGTTTTCTTAAAATTTTGCACGAGGGTATCGTATGAAATGATAAGGTATGAGAACGGAACCCATGAACTCAAGGGGACAGTGTCCTATAAGTTATACTCTTAGTTTCAACATGGTTTTAATAAGATCTTTCAATTACAATTTTAATAAATAACAGAGTTATTATTTTCAAAAGATTTTTAAGGATAAATCCAAGCATTATTAAATATGATTTTAAAATGAGTTTTTAAAATGGTAATTATTTTAATGTTTATGAAAGGTTTTTTATTATAAATTTTTATGAAAATCCAATATTATAATTTATATCAAATGTTTTTTATTTGATATAAATAGTTTTTTTAAATATTATCAAAGTATTTAAAAATGATTTTATCCCAGTTTTTAAAAACTCTTACTGGGAAATTTAATTCTCACTATATGTTTTAAATTAATTTCCCACAGTTTTAGTGGAATTATCAAAAGTCATTCACTTCAATAATGGAGTTAATGCACATAAATAAATTTAGTAATTTTATTTTATTCTTGTATAACTTGGTTAATTTGTAATGTATATGTCTAATTCTTTAAACCCTAGACCAAAAAAGGTCATGGTATGTAAATTGATCTATTTATTTTTCATTTGTCATTTATAAAAAAAAACATAGCCTTTTTTATATAATAAATCTAGAAGTGTGAGTTTGTGTCTTTATTATTGGTATCAGAGCAACGGTCTAGACAACATTAGAGATTAGGCATTGTTGTTTTCATAAAAAAACCTAAGAGATAGAATTTCTTTTGAAATTATAAGTAATTAAGTTCCCTTAAAAGATATATATTATATTAATTATAAATATATAAATTATGAATTTTATGTATGTTGAATGAATTTCAAAGGCACAATTCATTTAATTGTGGTAGAATGTAACATCCTGATATTTGAAAATGGAAATATGACGTCACATTGGGCATGAATGAATAACTTAATATTATTAACATAATATGACTATTATAACATAATTGTTAAATTAGAAGGTAAGAATAGGAATAAATTATTAATAAAATAAATATAATTACACAACTCAATATTAATTTATTGGTCAATTATTATATAATAATAAAATAATTTTTAGTAAAGTCATTTTATTCATTAGAAATTCGTTTTCTTAAAAAATGATTTTTGTTGCTTGTCATGAATAAATATTATAATTAATTTCTTAATGTTTTTAAAAATTTATTTGAAAATATTAACTTCATTTTTAAAATCATCATATCAAAATTAATGAATGGTGAAATTTTGATAATTTTCTGAAAATGATCAAATTTTTAGAGTATAGTAAAAAAATAAAGTTTTCATGGAATCACCATGACATATTTATGATATAAAATTTATTAAACATATATAATGAATAAATTATGAAATTATAGTATAAATATTTTACCATAAATAATTCATAACATGTAAATTATATTTTTCTTCATGGTATGTATAAAAAAATCATTTTCAGTATTCACACACTGTCAGTTTAGCATTGGTAAAGTCAAATTTGGTTCTTTATAGATACCAACTGAGAGATAAAAATTATTTTCCTGAATTATTTATTAATTATTATTTATAATTTATGTTTTTGGATGATATTTTTTAATTTTATAGTTATATAACATGAATGATATCCAAATTCTTATGTAATTCTTGAGCATGATAGGAAAAGTCAAATTAACAAATTAAAGAAGGTTTCTTGACCTGGATATGATTAAATACAAATAATATAAGAATAAAAATAATTATATTTAAGATAATTTATTTATTTATTATGATATTAATTTATTTTTATCCTTTATATATGAACTAATTAACTTTAATGGGTATGCAGCGCTGATGTAGTTTATATGCAGGTAGAAGAAAAATCAATAAAATTATTATAATTAAAACTATAAGAAACATTAAATGACCAAAAAACCTGGAATAATATTATTGGTTGATTATATATAAACCATGTTTTTTCAAGGGTATAATTAATTTCAGTTTAGATCCATATGGATATTATTAAAGCCTTTATAATATTTTATTTAAAATAAAGTTAAGTTGTTCACACTATAGATTTTAATTCGTATGATAATTTAATATTTGGTTTTCTCGATGAATTTTTCAACCATAAATACTCATTTTAAATAAAATAAATTTATATTCATTATGAAAAATTATTTTTAGTTTTTAGTCAACAAATAAATACCTTAATGGCTTTCACAATGATTAAGGAGTAATTAATAATTTAACGAAAAAATTACATAAATGATATTAAAAATATGAAAATAAATATAATTTATGATTTTTAAGATAATCCACCAATTATATAAATAGATATTATACTTCTAGGATATAATAAAATATTTCTTTATAATTTAAAACTTTTTTTTATGTTTTTAAATTCATAGATATGAATAGTGTTAAATTTGACAAAAATTATATTTTATGAATAAAATATTTTAAAAAAATATTTTAAAATAAAAAAATATTAAATAAGGCCAAATTAGATAATATTCTATTGAAAATGTTATATAATATGATTTTAGAAAATTTTAAAGTCTTTAACTATATTTTTTACTTATTATATTTTAATATTTTATGTAATTCCTAAATTTCCCCTCACCTCAATTATAAAATGGGCCTCTTTGCTTCACTTAATTTCATCACCTTGGGCATTATTGATCAACCATACTCTATCAAATTATTTTATCCTCGTCCCTATATACATTCTAAATGTCATATTATAGGTATAACACTACCCTTAATGGTCTTAAGGTATCAAGAAAAGGGATTTTTTGAAGAAGAGGAAGATAAGGAAACATATGTGATGAGTCAGACTCAAGGTTAGAGGATTGTTTTGAAAGTGTAATTTTTATAATATAATTCTATATTTTCAAGTAAAATATTTTATCTTCATTCAATATTTTATATATTTCCATCATCTATAATTTTTATTGATGCAATGTGAACTTTTATGCAATCATCAGTTTTAATTTCAAAGCATTTATATTTATATTTTCTTAAATATAATTATTTTTTCTTGAAAGGTGAATTTCTCCAAAATCTCTTGAGTTTTAATAAAATCGAGATTTATTCATTCTGAGAAGTATTAAAATTATTTTCTCCTATAAAAGCAAGTTATGAAAGATTATGAATTGTTTTTAGTGGTTTATGAGTGAGAAAGGCATGTATTCTAATATGTTTTCTTAAAATTTATCACTAGGGTATCGTATGAGATGATAAGGTATGGGGAGTGAACCCATTAAATCAAGGGGATGATGTACTAAAAGTTATACTCCAAGTGGATACATGGTTCTCATAGGATCTTTCAAGTCTCATTTTAATCCCCAAAAGAGTTATTATTTTCAAATGATTTTTAAGGAGATATCCAAGAGTTTTTAAAAGATGATTTTAAAATGGGTTTTCAAAATAAAAAGTATTTTAATTTTTTTTAATGGTGGATTCTAATTAATTTTTATTAAAAACAACGTTTATAAAATATATTAAATATTTTTTATTTGATATAATTTTCTTCTAAAATATTATCAAAGTATTTAAAAAGGATTTTATCCTTGTTTTAAAAACCCTTATTTGAACATTTAATTCTCACCCTACAATTTAAATTAATTTTCCATAGGATTAGTATAATTATCTGAAGCAATTTTATTAGCATGAAGAGTTAGATCACACAAATCAATTTAGCTATTTTATTTTATTTTTTGTAAATGTTGGTTATTTTGTAATATATATATAAAATTTTGAAAACCCTTGACAGGAAAAAGTCATAGAATTTAAAATGATCTGTGTATTTTTTATATTTATTTTATAAAAAAAATATACAACATTTTTATATACTAAATAAGAAAGTTTCGGTTTGGGTATTTAAATTAAAATATCATGATCTACCTCTCAATAATTCTCATGAATTTTTTTCTCCTCTAGTTATTCCTGATATATTCAAGTAATGTTATATTTTTTCCACTATTTGATACTTAAATAATTATGATTTTTCAAGAAATATAACATTATTTATCTCATAGGTCAAAAATATGTTTTCATTCAAAACATTAAGAAATGTTCTATTAATCCCATATTATTTTTATAATTCATTTTTACCCATGTTTGAGTTTTATTAAAACTGTTCCGAAAGGAATTATCATGTCATTTTCCAAAAAAAATATCATTTGGATGTTACTGCAAATGTCAAATAAACCTTCAATTTAACTTGTATAACATGAGAATACTTTTCCAACATCATGAAAAATAATTACATTGAATATTACTTTATAAGTTTCAAGGTTACATTCAATTAATTTTTCACAAAATGTTTTTATGTTTTTAAAATATTTTTAGGCATAGAGGATATTTTCCTCATCAAATATTTTAAATAATATTTCAAATTTATTTTCCAACTAAGATGACATGCATTGGGGTTAAATATTCCTTACTAATGATATAATCCAAGGATACCATTTATATTATTTCTCTGAGTGGTTTACATTTTTATGGAATGATGTTTATGAAACCCATTTATATTCTAAGGGTTATACCATAATAAAATGATTATGAAAACTACTGCCTTTCACTAGTAATTCTATGATAAAATGATTATGAAACATTTATATTTTCCATAGGTTATGATATGATGAAATGTTTATGATACCCATTTCATTTCATGGGTTATGATATGATGCATTTTTATGATCTTCTGGAACACATATATTTGATTGAATTATTATAAGGGAGGGAACTATTTCTCCCATCAGTGTATCGAGTAAAGATTTATATCTCATGAGATAAAAATGGGAAAAAAAGTTGATTTCCATGATATAATATGGGAATAAAGTGTGTATGGATCCACTATGGTAAATATGTGTTTCCTGATCCACTATGGGAAATAAGTTTTTCTTGATCAACTATGGGAAATAGGTGTGCCATGATCTACAATGGGAAACATGTTCATCCAGAACCACTTTTTTAATGTATATAATATATAACCTTGACATATTAAATGTTTTTCAATATTTATGATGGTTCTATAATTTTTTGATATGATATTGTGGTTCACGATTGATTTATGATGATTTATCACCCTTATGGTTCATGTTTTTAAAAATGATAATGATTTTTTCATGGATCATATTAATGTTCTATGACATGTTCAATACAAACATCATAAGTTATGTTTATAACCACATACCCATATGATTATAATTATTTCATATAACCATATATTGATATATTTTATGTTTACCCTTACTAATAATATGATCTCACCCTCTCTTATGTTTCATATCCCTAGGTTTTGAAGAAAACTTTTATATAGGGTACGTCTATGAAGAGTAATAAATGGGAAGATCGTCATGGGAAACATTGAAGATATTTCACCTAATTATAATATTGTGTTCTATGTTTACAAATGTAATATACTATTATGGTACCTAGGAATTTTTTTATGTAATCTTTCATCTAAAAATATGTAATATCCATGTATAATAATCCTAGGTTTCTATATTTATGCCACAAAATCCTTCCTTGAACTATAGAGCCTCATAATTTTCATGAGATCCTTCCTCTTCCCTTAATAGAATGATCTTGAGAAGCTATTTATGATGATCAACCTCAGGTAATAATTAGTTATTCAATTTTTTTCTCCTTTTCGTACTATAGAACCCATTTCATGTTGGATTGGAACTGAGTTTAGGAGTCTGAGGTAGGTGATCATGTTCTGATTGGTTTGAAAGGATGGTTCGACTATCGATATCTTCAGTGGACCTTAGTGCGGACATCGAAAACCATAAGGTAGTATGTTACTTACAAATTTGGGTGATATATAGAATGATGGCCTTAAATATTGTTTATTATGGATTATACCATGCTTTTTATGAGTTTTATATTGGTTCTTTAGTGGCTATGAGGCATGAAATGTTATAAACATGTGATTATGAGTGACTCCTAATGTTTTATCTTGGTGTGCCTTGATTTTCCTTTCTATGACATGTAATACTTAATGTGTTACATAGCTTGGGGAATTGTGTTTTAGGTATCGAGATGGTTAGTTGGAGACTTCTGGTTGGTGGGATGTAGTCCAAACATATTTATTGCTAGGCATGGATATCCTTGTAGAAATATGTAAATAATTGGATAGTCAACCAACATGAAACAATCCAAACTTCTTTAAAGGTGGAAATTGATATCTCTCTAGAGGAATGTGCATAAGTGGGTGACTAGAAGATACTAGTATGGGATCCTACAAACCTGGGTCATGAGATTTTAAAAGGATAGATAATCAAGGACCTACATGGTTGAACATGAAGTGTTCCTAATGAAAACCACGATATGAGTGGGGTGTGTTGTGTTACTTTAAAGTAGGTACTTCTTTGAATTATCTGACATCCTTACCAAAAATAATCCATAGTATGTGGGGTCAGGGTGCATTGCAACATATTCCGTGCATGCTAACTTGGGACATGTGTGGTTGTATGTTTATTTGTGCATTAAATTATGTAATTATATACACTCATATATACTATATTTACTTATTTTAATGATGTATTGGTGGTGTCCTACCGAGTCTTCTACTCACACCCTACTCACGCATTTTGGTATGTTTATAGATTTGAGGAATATAGAGCTAGTAAATAGAAATTTATCTATGATGGATGACTAAGTAGAGGACTACATAATTGATGGAGGGTCGAGACAGACTCTGGAGGACCCACTATTTATTTATTTATCCACTTGCTATTAATTTCATTATGTGGCTTACCACTTTTGGAGCCCATTATCTCTTGAATGAATTGTATGATATATTTCTATTTCTGCATGATTACTCTGCTTACTTTTTATCTATTTTATTATTATTATATTCTTAATGACATGACACTGGGGGTATTTTCTCCTCGCTGATGTAATTTTACCCTTGCTTCAAGTCGACATCCTCTTACTTATAGGTAGAAACACATAAGGTCATTCGACCCTCCAGATCAAAATTTGGCAGTTTGGGTTAAGGTGTTTCAAATTGGTATCAAATAATTAGGTATTATTAACATTTTTATCCTCATTGACATGAATTGGGATAGGGTAGATAGAAGATATGAAAGATGGAACTCATGTAAGGTAACTATGATAGTGCCTGAGCCACACTATATAGTAGACCTCTAAGATTACATAAAATGGGATAATTATTTTTTGCAATTACTATTGATTAAATTTTCCTTGGGTGATTTACATGATGTTGATATGTGATTTATTAGAGTTCTATTTCATTCATGCATCATGACTAGGCATGTAGGTTAACATTCCATATATATACCTGTTGTCATGCTATATAGTAGTTCTTTAATTAAATTCCCTTATTTGTGCTATCTATTTGGGATAACTTATCTTGTGTGGTATATATATGTTTACATTCCATTGTGGTTTATATATACTGACAATAATTAGTTAAACTAAGAATTTTTTGTGTTCGTATATATCTAATTATACTGTAAAACATGCAGGGATGGAGAATAGGGTTAGTTCTAGGAGGGTTATTCCTTAGGTAGATGGTAGAATCCTGGAAAATCATTTATGTGATCCTATATACTAGTTAGTATGTGTTTAGGTTCCAAATTTTATTCAGGTTACAAATACTCTAACTTAGTGATGTTTGATGGGACTTCCCATATTGACAGTCTAGGTTTATCTCATGCCTCTACTTATGGTGTCGGAGGATGTACGCCATCATGGTCCTATAGTGCACAGGTTATCCAGGATATTGAGTGTGTTTACACAAGAATATTTTGGATAGTACCCAATTAAAAAGGATCCACTCAGAGGACCATAATCAAAAATTCTCAATATTTCCATCTCCAACATCCTCTAGCTTTCCAGGGTACGAGTGGATGAAAGGATGCTCAGAATGAATGGAATTTATCAAGAATATTTTTGAGCTAGTCTAGAATCCTGAGAAGGTTCAAGTGACTTTGGTGAATTTTGTGTTCCAAGGACCCACTGTGAGATGGTGTAATTCCATGAGTCAAGATGGAATACATGATGGTCTTACTTGGGTGACCTTCAATGAGTTGTTTCTCCAGCAGTACTTTCCTGAGACGATGAAGTTGCTCCATTCCCAAGAGTTCATGGAGTTATGGGAGGTTTATAAGACTATCTATTAATACCCTTCTTATTGTACATATATTATTCACTTTTCTTGTTTTTTGGATAAGAATGAGGCATATAAGGCTTAGATGTTCGAGAAAGGAATTCAATTGAAACATAGATTTCAGGTCAAAGGATTTGACCAGACTACATGCTCAAAGTTGCTTCAGAAGGCCTTGACCTCCGAGAAGGGGATGTAGGAGGATAGGATAATATAATTAGTTCCATCCCATAGCGATTTAGTGACCAATATTTATCTCACTGACTTAGGACTATATTTTATTAGTAGGAAGTGGAAGGAAGACTATGATCAACATGGAAGATGATAATGAATTTAGAGTAGGACTTATTCAGGGTCCTCTATGGGAGATGATTCCAATAGATTATAAAAATGTGTGATAAGAGGGAATTATTGTTGTATTAATATGAATATGTATTTTTAGTGAAAATCCAAAGGTGGCTGATGTGTTTGATCGGCTAAAACAGAACCTGGGTTTACCGTTGAAGGAGCCAGGAGATAATGAGGAACAACCGGCCCGTACTAGTTTTGAGCAGACATCTAATACTAGGTCTACAGTGGAGATGAAGAAATTCACTCAAAGTGAGCATGAATGTGCTGAAATAAAGGCTGGAAAGGAGGCCAAACCTCCTAGGAATTCAAAGGAAGTACCTCTATTGTATACTGAGGTGCCCCCCTCCTGACAAAGGGAGGCCTCAGGAGGGCAGGGTGGACTAGCCTTTTAAGATACAGAAAGATCCAAGGGTTGCTAATGCAGTGTCTGTTATAGGGAGTCTGGAGGAGGGGAGTGTGTTGGGTCCCTTGGTACCAAAATTTCTCCAATACACATCCTATCTAAAGGATGCATCTGCAGGGGAAAATAAGTGGTTCCCAAGTGAGCTAAGAAAGCAGTTTGGGTTGAAGCCTCCCACTGAAGGCCCAAGGGTTGAGCTAAAGAACTGCTTTGATTGTCTGGTGGATCAAGATAAAGTAACGTTGCATGAGGAAGAGGATTCAAGTTCTGATATCTTTAGCCAAATTTCAGTGGACAGCTGGGATCATTTCCAAGGGAAAGGTCCTCACAGCCCTAGAAGGAAGAAGGGGCTCAAAGGAAAGTACGACTCTGGAAAATGCATTGTGTTTCAGGGGAAAAAACCAAAGGTACGTAAAGACTATTCTTACCTTCCATAACCAATGGAAACCAGGTCGTCCAAGAAAGGTTAAAGCAAGGAAATAAAGGCCCTTTAATTGATGAAATTTCTAGAATTTATGAAAGAAAGTTGCAAGTTAAGGCCACTGAGGAGCAGGAAGCGTGGATCGACAATCAAGATAGAATAATTGCTCGTGGTTTCAATCAAGGTACAATATCTCTGGAAGAATTCATTCATACAATGGACAGGATGATCTCTCATCTTGAATAACTTATCAGGGAGGATCCAAACACACAGGTTATCACTTTGCACTAGGAATTATATAGAGTGTCTGATTCAAATATCCTTAGTCTGGGGTTTAACAATTTTGTGAGTTCCTTTAGCACGTAGTGGTTTTGATTTTCCGAACGATGGTTTCCCACTTGTCCTTAAAGTGTCTTTTTAATAAAAATTTATATTTGGTGGTGTTTCAAGGATACCAGGGAAAGCATGGAGTAGAGGATGAGACTTTCTAGATAATGATAACTTGGGTATAGGTTCATAGATATAAAATATGATGAGTTTATATAGTCAACAAGGTTCTAACATATGATGGAAATGTACCATCGAATATTTGAGGTATGACCTTAATAACATCCACTTTATCTACAGCTTTGTTCGATGATAGTGTTTCACATTCCATTATTTCTTCTCAAGTAGACACTGGAATTGACCTAACAATCCAGTTATCCTCTAATTAGTCACCATTTATAGACCATTGGTCACAAAAGTGGACCATCATTAGTGGTTCCCAGAGTATAATATAGTAATTGATGACTATGTAAATTTTTGGGAGTTCATGATTCTGTAGATGATAACATTCGATGTGATTATCTTCATGGATCTACTAAAGAAATACAATCATCACATTTAATGCTATTAGAGGAATCTTTTATTCATTTCCCCAACGGGATATAAGTTCATGATGACAAGAGTATGGGAACTAGAAGTTGGAAATGTTGGACTAGACTCGATTCAACTTCGGTCGATCACACCACAATTGGAAGGCATCTATCTCTCGGAAGAATCACTAAAAAAACCCTAAACCTTTCCTTTGATCATGGATCTCTCTCAATATTTCTTTTTGGATAGCTTCAAAATACTTACCCATGATAACAGATTTGACTTTGAGATTGATCTCATGGAGGGTGAACAACCCATCTCGATACCCCTTACCATATTTCTTCAGCTGATACAAAATAGATCAAGGTAAATATAAAGGAATTAGAGACTAATAGATTTATTAGGACAATTAATTCTCAGTGAACCAATGTTATTCAGTAATAAATTGTTTATTAATATTTAAACTTACACATATTATCATGAATTTAACCGTGTGATGGTGAAGAAATGATATCCCTTGCCCAGTATTGATGAAAATTTTAATTTGTTATGGGGATACTAGTGGTTATCTATGATTAATATTCAGTCCGGATATCACTATCTTTTAATTAGAGATGCATAATTACAAAGAGGATATTTTAGTGTAGGTATGAGTTATATGAGTACTTAGTGATGTTGATTAGGATGTTGAATTCCTCAATAGTGTTCACGAATCTCATAAATAGTATCTTACAACCATTTTTGGATTTTCTCATCATGGTATTGGTTGAAAACATCCCCATATACTCATCAACACCGGAACATCATGTGAGGAACCTCGAGATAGTCCTAAGTAAGATTCTAGTATGTCATATTCATGAAAAACTATCAAAGTGTAAATTCTGGATATGGGTGGTAGTATTCATGGGGAATGTGGTGTTTGAGAAAGGTATTTCCATATACCAAGATAAAGTAGAGGAATTTATCTCTTGGACAGATCCCCAAAACATTTTCAAGATCTAAATGTTTCTAGGCCTAGTGGGATATTACAGTTTATTTATCTAAGACTTCACCCAATTATCATCACCCATGACTTTACTAACAAAGAATAGAGTGATGTTACAATGGTTGGAATAGTGTGAAATAGTTTTTCATGATCTTAATAGGAGTTTTATGATAGCTCCAATATTGAAAATTCTTGATCCGAGTATTGGTTATGTAGTTTATTGTGATACATCTGGAATTATTTTCGGAGTGGTACTAATGTAGAGAGATAAGGTAATATCCTATGGGTCTCAACAGCTATGAACCCATGAGTAAAACTATAATACTCACATCTAGAAGCTGATATCCATGGTTTATGAAAAAAAACTATTGGTGACACTGTCTCTTTGGAGATAGATTTGTTGTATACACAGACCACATGATCCTTCACTATATTTCCACATTGAGGGAACTAAATTTGAGTTAGAGGCCCTAAGTTTAGTTTCTATTCATTTTTTACTTTGAGGTGATGTATTCACCTAGGAAGGGTAACATCATTGTGGATGATATTACCTATAATATAAAGGTCAGAAATGAGGTTATAGAGTGTCCATCAAAGAAGTATTGGTTCTTAATGATTTTTTTGAAAGATTGCAGGCTGAATTCTTTGGAGTACCATGGTTTTATGACTTGTGATCCCTTAGTGGTCACATCCTCACTATGGACAGAGTGAGGACTCTATATGAGTCATACCTAGACTCTGTTGTGATAAGGAACAACTGGTTGTATGTGACCTGATATCTAAGTGATGCTTGCATGAAGATGATGTGGTCATGGTACATGGGAGATTAGTAGTACCTATATCTATCATAGATGAGTTGATGAGATATTACCATACCTATAGATGGGAAGTACATACTGGAGTAAATAGGATGTACCCAGACTTCAAGAAATAGTTCTGGTGTCCAAGGATGAAGAGGGAAATTTTTGGTTTCATCTCTCAATTCCTCGAATTTAGAGGGTGAAGGACAAGAAACAACATCTTTATGGTTTACTCCAACAACTTACAATGTTAATTTGGAATTGGAAAGATGACATGATGTACTTTTTATGAGTTTACCAATGAACCAAATAATTCATATGTTTTTCTATATGATTGCAGATTGGTTAATGAAGGTGACTCACTTCTTACCAATCAGGGATATTCAATCAATAAATGAGCTAAAAAATATTTACATCTGTGATATCATTTTCTTACATGGAGTTCCATTGAGAATTGTTTCAGAAAGAGTGTAATATTCTACATTTTGGACGAGCTGAAAATTTATAATAATTTTAACTATTATTGTTTGGTGGAGGAACAAATCACAAAATAATAAATCAAATGGAATTTCGATAGTTTAAACACTTAAAAGTGTTGTTTTTAGATGGTGTTAATGGTATGATAGATGTGTTAGGGATTACATATATTTTTGGGATCATCGGGCTTTAAAAAATGTGATTTTTTGAAAGCTAAAGGGAGGCACTTAAATAGTGCATAGTTAATACTAATGGTTCCCCTAAAACATGTGGGTCCTTGAGGGTGTAACATGGCTTGTAAAACTATGTACACAAGGCTTGAAAGCTATGTGAGTAATAAGAATAAAATTATAGAGCCAAA
This sequence comes from Viscum album, assembly GCA_963277665.1. Classification (NCBI taxonomy): domain Eukaryota; kingdom Viridiplantae; phylum Streptophyta; class Magnoliopsida; order Santalales; family Viscaceae; genus Viscum; species Viscum album. The sequence continues at coordinate 1,370,963,236 of OY728147.1, forward strand.
CCACATAAGCCATGCATAGTTAGAAAAACTATGCACCTATCATGTTTGATGATACAAACCGTTCACCTATCGTGTATTGGTAGTACCACATTACATGTGTGTGTTCATGGTTGGCGCCTAGTTTTTTGAAACTATACAGCCAAAATATACACCTCATTAAAAGTGGTGGAATTACATTTTCCTCATATTTTCGTTTAACTTTTGACCAATATTTTCTACTCCCATTTATAAAAAATAGATCCCCGGGAAAAGATCTATCCTATCCTCCTCATAGGCATAGATTGATCTCCTTATTTTAGATAATAAATTGAGTTCCATCAAGTGAATTAGATGTGTAATGTTAATTATATTATTCCTCCTTCCTCCTTTCTTATCAATTCTTTTTCTTATTGAGTTTTATATCAATGCAAGATATTATTCCCTATTTTCATGGGTTTTTTATATTTCATCAATTTCCCTTGAACTAGCTTGAAAAAAATCTCAATGATGGAAAAGTGAAGAATCCAAATCATGAGTTATGTGGTCTATTAATCTACCCTTAATTTCTTTTCATTTTATAAAATAAACCCTTATGTTGTATGCCATATTCTCTATATATTTCCTTTTAAATATAAAATTGATTATGTGGAACCAAGTTCCAATGATTAAATATCCATTTGGCATTAAATTACCCCATTGGAAGTTGTTTATATCAAAATAAACCACCTATTTGGGAATATTACTTATATTTCCATGATCTGTTCTATATCTAGGAAATTAAATCACCCTTTTTTGGATATTGTTATAAATTATTAATTAAAATGTTTTATTAATTATTAAATCACATTTGAGGCATGTTGAGTTATCTATATTATAAGAGATGTTTAAATTGAATTAAATGAGTTGGTATGAAAACCATACCCATTTTATAATTTAATTACCCATGAGGTTCACTTTCTTATTTAATAAAAATGGGTAACCAAATGAAGTTATTTGAAATGATAAACGGAATGAACCTTCCCATGGTTGTTTTAATTACTAATACATGTAATGGACCAAATTTTATTCTTAAGTTGTGATATGGCATGCTTATGGGCATGAAATTTCTAACTATGCATGATTTAAATTATAATAAGGCGTGTTTATATACACGAACTTTGTTTTTATTTATGATCGAATTGAATTGAATTATCATGATGAGTATTATATTGGAATGATATATATATATATATATAATATCCTATGATTAATTACTTAAATGAATATTCATGATTTATATAATACACATGATCCTCATGAATACACCCCTTATTTTTGATAATCAGGAACGAAGTCCTTTATTGTGAAACTTGGGCATGGTGTCTTTATTGTCATACTTGGGCAGGTCATCCCTTATTGTGATACTCAGGTGTGACATCCCATATTGTGATACTCAGGCATGATGTCCCTTATAAATTGTGATACTCAAGAATGAAATCCTTTATAAACTGTGATACTCATGCATGAATTTCCATATTATGATACTTAGTCATGGAATCCCTCATTATACTATATGAGACTCTTGTGACTATGTATGGATGCCTAAGTTACACCTCATTTCCTGCCTATCACTGTGTATCTATACATGTGTCAATATATGTTACTACGTATATAGTGCATATATATATATATATATGTGTGTGTGTGTGTAAACACATCATCAGAAGTATCCTTGCTTAAGCCTAAGTAGGCATTGTCATCCGAGTGTCCTTTAGGGAACAAGATTTTAAGTTTTCAATATTCATTTTTTTATTTATTTAATAAACCTTCACACTACTATATTTTATACTCATAGATTGGATGACATTAGAATCCATTTTTGGTGGCCTACAGATTTTATCACACACTTTGTTCGGTCCACCGTTTGGTGCCCATACAATCCTCTTGGTTACAGGTTCAGGATAATGATTTAGGCTTGTGTGGTTACTCTTAGATATGGGAGCTTAGGAGAATTGGATAATGTCGGAACTCATGATACACATAGATATTTCCCTTTGGGACTTTTTATCTTCTCATTGTGTATTATTTTTCATCACCTATTTCTTGCCTACTGCTTTGTATATTGTGTTATCACATAGACATGCATTTTTCTATTATTTGGAATTTATAGGTTATCTATTTTATTTTCACTACCTCTCATTTATACTACTTATTCTGTTGATATATTTATTGTGTATTTATATGATAATCTGATCATTATGGTATAATCTCCCCATATTACTATCATTTGACCCTCACTACTATTCAGCTTCCTTTGGCATATAGGGAGGTATGCTTGAGGCCATGCGAATGATCAGGTTGGCTCACCGTTTGGTGTCTCTCAGGCCGAGATGTTACAAAGTGGTATCAAAGGTTATTTTCCTTTGTCTTACTATTTGGGGATGGTATACATGAGAATAGGATTGTGTCATAACTTAGTAAATATTTGTGTCTAATAGCGATGAACACACACATATAAAAAATACCAAGTGCCCCTGGATGGGACTGTTGTTTGCATCGTTTGTTATTATAGTTGATTATTATTTCCCCTTAAGTGATTGATGTAAATTTTTTTCAACTTACTGTAAATCATATTTATGTTCTATAACCCTTTACCAGATATGTAATGAAAATATTATTAAATGAATCATTATAAGCACATATAGATTCACCTTCCATGCATATTATATGCCATGTAGATTGAATTTCTTGATTTCCATAGACATGTAGCATAGAACTTGTCTGTTTTACTGAAATGCTTATCTATATAAAATTTTTATGTGGTTTCCTTTTTATATAATTTTTTTCCTTACTTCTATTTCATAGTAGGCCTTATTATTATATTGATATATGATTGGTTATTAACTTTTCTATATAAACCCAAATAGTGTTTCCCCATATAGCTTGATGGTAGATCCTTAACTAACCATTCATTACATGTTTAATCAATGGACCATTGGTTTCATGGGATGAAACATTAGTGGTTAGATTAAATAGGAAAAAATACACTTTTTAAAGAGTATTGGACTTTATAAATTGGAAATGGTGACCATATATTTGAACCATATTAATTGGTCTTAATATATTTTGAAATAATGTGTAAAAATTTGATTGTAGCTACATGAATACCAATAGTAACTTATAAAGGACGATACCTTTACAACATGGGAATTTCAATTCATCTAACTCAACCAGTTTTCTTACATAATTATACCGAAATGTAATTCTTATGGAAAAATGGTTGTTGTAAAATGAAGTGTTATTTGAATTCATTAATGATTGTACATATATGACTTGAGAATGATGATATATGTGAATAAACTCATAAAATGAACAAATGGAACTAAATAGTACATTTGGGGCTTGTTTCCTATGTGATAAACCCGCTAATGTTGTGATTAATCCTTAAAAAAGAAAAATCAATTTGGTTTCATTTAGATGGACACATGTTGGAATGATGAGACACTCATAGATCCCCTTTTCATTATATTCCTTAATACCTAACCCCTTGGGGGTATGCTTGTGATGAATACGATATGGTTATTTAAATTTTCAGAAATAAATTATATAGTGTTACATTAAATGTATGGTGGTATCGTACTTAATCAGTTCCTTTAAAATGAAAAAAATATATTTTTATCTTGTTTTTAGGTTGATAATTATGAGGATTTCATTAATTAAAATTCCAATTACAAACAAAATGGTTTTTTCCTCTATATCACGTAATTCAAATATTATTTAACTATTCTATCTGTGATGATTTAGGATTATGTAAATAATAAGTGAAATGGTTTATTAAGAAACTATGTGATCATTTCCCTAGAATTAAATGAGGAGTTATTTAAATAATGTGATTTGTGAAATTGCTTTTAAAACCAGTACTTGATATCCCATATAGGTAAGATTCTTAAAATTTCATAATAAATGAGTATCAGTTAAATGCCTTAAAATGGAACCATTTAGAGGTGTTATAGTTTAAACCCTAATGTGGGGAATAGATTTAGTTTTCCTTGAGATATGTCTTAAAAAGTAATGTGAATGTTTCCCATAGGTATTAGTTGACCTACTATTTTTTGATGAACTTAGAGGTTAGGTAAGGTGATCCTTGTACCCTTTTATGACATAGCCTAGTTAGAAGGTCGAAACATGAGACTCATTAAAGAGATAGCCTATTTGAGGTATCACCCTTAGAGTTAACTTACTATATATAAATTCTTGTGAAGAGTTATATGTGAGAGGTTTCATTTGAGTGTCATTTGACTCCTACAGGACTCTTAATTTTAAAAAAAACCCATGTTGGAAGGGTATTAATGTGATGAATGTACCCTTATTAGAAATTTTATCATTTTGTATTTCATAGATTTAGCAGGTTCGACATGCACAGGGAATGGTCAGCCTCTTAGTAGGACTTGTGACCCTTTATCTTATTTAGTGATGGATGAATCAGGAGGTCATCAACTGGATTAATAGTCACATGGGATAATAAAACTCTAGGATAAATCTTTTCTTTGAGTTATCAGATACTAGGATTCATAGGGAAAATAGTCATACGGATAGTATCAAATGATTTGTTGTTGTGTTGATGAGATCTTGGGGTAGTATGCATCGATACATGTGGTACCCATAATGTTGGTAAAATGGGATAAGTATCTGTATGAGTTCGGTCGTAATTGTTTTAGACTTAAGATATTATGATATTTTCATGATTCATTTATGAAGCAGAATGAATAGGACATATATTGAATTTTGAGTTATCTTGGTGCTAACATATGACATTGAAAAATGTATTTGTTTTATAACACAGTTGGTAGGTTTTGTTTTGGATTATATTATTGATACTAATTACATGAGTGAGTTGGATTGGGATGGAATCACATGGATGTCAAGATAAAATATGATTTAGCATGATTTTAAGTGGAAAATTTTAATCACTTTCCTTTTTAAAACATTGTTTTTGAGTTATGGACACTACCAGGACCTATGTTTATTGGTGGAATGAGTGTGTGTTGTGGAATGAGTTCCCATTCTTAGTAAACTATGAATAGTAAACTCTTAAGGAAAGGGGAAACATGTAAATATAGAAGATTTGGGTTGTTCCAATTAGTGGATTACAAACAAAAAGGGACATTTAGATAGGATCGGAACAAATTTTGAAATCCGATGAGGATGGTAAGATTGAGTTTCTATTCCTAGAAATGAAAATAAAGATAAAACCCAGATAGGGGTTGGAATCGAGTCTTGATGCTACATTCAGAATCAGGTTACATGAGAAACCCAAAGAATGTAACTCTTTGAGACGTTTCCATGCTTTTAAGGCAGCATGAAAATAGAACAGTTTGTTGTGTATTAGTTATTTAAAGACACTATACGTTGAGGTTAGATATCGGGTTTTTTTTTTGAAATGATTCTAGAGTCTCTAAATGATGATGGAATCGTCGTTGGATAACAATGGTGCATAAATGGGTGTAGCCAGGTTATTTCAAAATCATTCAGACAGTGATGGTGTAATGACATGAACTATTCTAAATAATAATCCCCTTTTTAATTAATTAAATATCCTATTATATAATATGGTTATAGAAAAAACATGTACTTATTTGTTTTTATTATATTCTATTGGATTTAAAATATCATTAACCATCATTTCCATTGATAATATAGTCATTGAATAGTGAGAACATGATTAATATAAATATATGGTTTTAATAAATCTAATTGACAAAGACAAGGGAAGTGATGACCCTAACCAGTATAATCATACCATATAAATCCCAATTTTTTGAGCTTTCAAGGGAGATAGTATCACTGGGATTTTCCCTTGACCACACCCAAGTTGTGATCCAACAACTTAATCATGAAAGAAACCATTTACGAGAGAAGTTCAAGCTCATCGAGATCATATCTCAAACCATGTTCGCCAATCCACCCAATGAAAGTCTCACCATCGTGCAACATAATCTTCAGATGTTCGCTGATGTATTAAAGGTATATTTATAAAAAACCTAGAAATATGATTACTTACATTATTTTTTATAGAATGGGGAATGTATTTTCATCCTATTATTGTTACTTTATAAATGATTTTTATTTTGATATAATAAAAACTAAATAGTATTTTTGGGTAATATTCCAATTCAATTAAGGAATTTATTTTGATGAAATAATAGAATTTTGAAATAAATAATATTTTGATAAAATATTATTATTAAATAGTTTTTAGTAAATTTAAATGTTCATATAATTTTTATGTAGTCAAATGAAATTTTTATAAGTGTTCAAAAACTGTAATTGTCAAAAAACCCAGTATTTCTCGAAAAAATTTGATTTCTATTTTAAATGTAAAATTCATATATTTAGAAAATTATTTTTTTAAAATTAATATTATTTTTTTAATAATAATGTTGACATTATCCTATAGTATTTTTCTTATAATTTTTTGAGGAAGGTGAATTTTTGGGAAAAATTAAATATTTTATAAATATACGAGGCGTATTATGACATCATAATGAACCAAAAGTGATGAAATAAATACTATAAAGGCTATAAAAAACTAAATATTTATTTTATATTTAAAATAGTTTTTTTTATTTTTTTTATTAATTTTATTAATCTATTATGAATCCTCTAAAACCATTAATATATTTTAATGTTTTAAAATCCATTATTTAAGATTATGACCTTATTAAACAAAAGAAAGGGTATTATTTTATTATGTTCAGACCATGGAATTATATAATAATGAAAAAAACATATATTTGGAATAATAAATGTGAATGAACCATTAAAATTATGTGGTTTTTGTTATTTTAGTTTATAAAGTCCATAACCTATATTTAAGAAATATTAATGAAATCCCCACTCATTTCCTATATAAACCCACACAAGGTCCCATTATATTCACTAAAAATCATTTTATCATGTCTTTAATCTTCCCTCATCTCTATAGAGTCATCCCAAAGAACCCTCAGTATCTCAAGAAGCCCCTCCCAAGCATTTGGAGTCACACGCTCAAGTAAGGAATCCTCACCTTCACTTCTTTATTCAAGTATCTTTATTATCTTATTGTATCTATTTTGAATTCATAATGCTTTTATATGTAATAACATGTCCCTATTAGTTCATATTTTATGATAAAATTATTATATATCCCATTTTCTCTCATAAACCAATTGTATTAATTTTTATGGAATTCTTTTATGCTACGTAAATTTCACTGTGATTTTCCATGTCAAAACAATTGTGTAGTGGATACCATACCCATTTCATATCAAGGGTGTTCCCTTTATAAAATTATAATTCTTTGAATTTGGGATTAAATTTATGTATTCCACACTCCATTATCATGGAATAAAATACGATGATGTATGAATCAATGATTTATGATCAATGTGGCACACTTAAGCATGTCAATGAATTGAAAGTGAAGGTTGCGCCCAAAACTATATAACACTCCAATGTATTGGGTAATGTTTAGTATCATGAGATGACATGTTGGGACATGTATTAAACCTAATTATTTTATGGGTATTTTTCCATCATGATTTATTGTATTTTATCATTAACCTATTTTAATGATGTAATGTTTAAATTTGGTATGTATTTCCCATGTTGCCTTTATATTAGCATGATATATCCCACCTCATTGTTCATGCTTATGATTATCACTCATTTTATTACCCATTGATATTATTATTGTCTAACATATATATTATCTTATTAATTTTATGGAATTTTTATTCCCTTACTGGGATTTATAGCTCACCCCTTTTTTATGAATGTCCCTAGTTTATCCCATTTAGTTTTAAGAGCGATCACGATAAAGAAGTTTTCAATAAAGATGATGTTTTTACTGTTTAAATTGTTAAGTATTGTACATAATTCCAAAATAAACTAGACTTATCTATCATCCAGGTTTTATTATGTCTTATAATATGTAATAAATCATAAATTAATGTGTAATAAATATAAGGGTTAATATAGTTGGTATTAAATAAAAACCTTATTTATTTAGGGGTTTATAATTAGAAAACTCTTTCGAAATTATTAGGGATAAGACTAATTATAAGAAAACATAACTAAATTTTGGTATGTATAAATTAAGTGGTTTATTAAGAAAATACATCATAGTCTGGATACTACAAGTTAATATAGTTATGCAACATATTTACATAGAGGTAAAACACAAAAACACGACATTGAGCTAGACTTGACTGGGAATTGCTACACGACAACGAGACTTGATGCACATCTGGTTTAAAAATCTAGGGGATATGATTTTTTAAATTAATAATAACATTATGGACCATTATTAAGGAATAAATAATTCCCATTAGAATATATGTTAGGAAATATATCACAGATAACATATATTGAATCTTAGAAACTCATAACTTAATAAATACATGTAATTTATAATTCATACCTTTAATTTCATCAGATTCTCCCTTAATGCATTTATTATTTTAATAATAATAATACTTAATTTATCTTTTATTCTATCTAATGGCCATAAATATAAGTAATTAGGTAAACAACCAATGTGAAGGGTGTGTGATGAATTCCCCAATGAGATTCCCACCCCAATGGAAGATAGAATCGCAAGCATCATGATTTTACTCTCTCATCTGAATTAGGTTCTGAATAGAAACTTGAATCAAGTGGAGAATACAAATTCCCCTTAGAGTTAAAAGGATATGATTGATACATTTATGTGATAAAGGCCTATGAATTTCAATGGATCATTCGATCCCTTAATCGTGGAAAAATGGATCAAAACCACTGAAAAGATATGCATTATCCTTAAATGTTTTAAGAAACAAAATTCTCTAATGTAAGTTTATCATATGAAGAGGTAATCTAATCATTGTTAGACATTTATAAAACAAATTGAGAAAGGGAGGATCTCAGACTTCATCGCCAGATGGAATGGTTTGACCTACTCTCTGAACATGCCACTACCCCAGGATGAGATGCTCTATATATGCATCGACAACCTCCGAGATGAGCTATGAACGCCACTCATACTAGTCAAATGCACCACTAGATTCTGATATTTATATACTATTTTTCAGAGAATCAAAGACTCCCTACAGTAGACTAACTTCAAGTCCTAAATAGCCTCATCGGTTCCAGCAATGAGAGAAGGTAGAGCTAAAGCATACCCTATCACGCTCAAGACAGCCCCCGCAACTACTCCACCACCAAGGCCATCGCTGAATCGCCAAGGGCCTCCTGCATATCAACGACCATCTCCACCTCGATGAGATGATCAAATAGGACCTCGGAGAAACCAATTTTAGGAACTAAGAAATAATTTTTACTCATTCCAAGAGGACCAAGTCTGTGGCTATTTCATAGCCACCATGAATTGTAACTTTATCCAATTACCGGATCCAAGAAAGCCTGATGAATTCATCCACGAAAACTGAACAGATTTTTTCCCAACCATTGGATGTTGGGATATAGTATTCAGGGATACTTTGTCTTCAAGTACATCCTACAAATGATTGTGGACTCGGGGCAGGTCAAGCTATAATTGCCCCCAGCACACATAGAATATGTTTCTGCCAGAGATCCAGATGAGGTGGAGGAGTGGCAGAAAGTCTTTAGCAAATGGGAGAAGAAATTTTATGGGTGGATGACTCGGAAGATGGTCAATCGAGCTCATGTAATACTCTAAGACCAATTTTAGCTAGCGGTTATACCGCCAATAGCTCCTAATGAAACACAACCTCTATCCTTGTCCCCCCAATCCTCCACAAGTCAGTAATCTAGGCATAATTAGAGAGGGAAGAAACATATAAAAGAGGAGCGGTCTGTGACAGGTCCAAATCTAGCCTTGACACTTTAGGATTTCATGCCCTCAGGCTTGACACAATGGGCACCAACCTGCCATACCACACCATCAGAGGAATCCAACCTGTAAAATCTGTCAGTGAACGAGGAACTAATCTTCAGTTCCATAAACATCGTCCATTTAATGTAACCATTATCTGATGAAGAGTATGGTTATGAACCTGAGTTCCCAATGCCTAATCAGGGTACTGGAAGGAGGAATCAAAGAGGTGGGGGACACCGAGGCAAACACAGTCGTGGCCAGAACTAACCCTATGGTTATACCCCAGCTCAAACCATCAATATTGCTGAAACTCACATGAGAGACCTTCAAAAAACCAAGTATGAGGATGAATATTCTCCTATCCCCACGAGAAGCCACTTTAGCCCCATAGATCTACAGTACCCATCAGAGGAGGAACAACTATCTATCTGCCTAGGGCGCACAAGTAAACCGACCAGGTCAGGTCCCTAGAATGTAGGAACACCACCAACTCTTTCCCCTATGACCGTTACTTCCTCATCTCATGATCCATCCCCTAAAGAGCCTGTTAAAGAGCTTCCACAAATGGAGAAGCGTGGGCCTCTAGAGAAATAATATGATATCCTAAAGTATCCGGCCTTAGTACTAGACATGCCATTAATCCTGGATGCCTTGATTTTGTCAGAAGACCTCAAGGAGGCAGTCATAGAATCCTTGATCAGCCCCTAGGAATTTCAATCCAGTGTTGCTACTGCTGAGATATATCGAATGGAGACTAGCCCAGATGAATATAATGCAGTGATTTCTTTGACTGCTCAGGATGAAGATTCCACCATGCAAGGACACATTAAACCCCTATATGTGTCTAACATGTTGAATGACGTTGAATTCTATAAAGTATTCATCGACAATGGATCCTGTGTCAACCTTCTCTCACTTTGACCACAAAGTATATTGGGATAAAATGAGAACAATCTAACACCCTTGGCCAAAACTCTCTTGGGTTATCACAAAAGTAAACAAAATCCAGTGGGAAAAATCAATCTCAAAACCCATTTTGGAGACCTTGTGGCCCATTCATAGTTCTTGGTGGTTTGAAAACCCAATGCATTCAACACCCTGGTAGGAAGGCCATGTCTACATCAACACGTGGCCATTCCTTCCTCCTACCACTAGTGTATCAAATATTGAATTAATGGAAAAGTTGGGACATTGCGCACTGATAAGTCCCCTTTAGAGCTCTCTGAGTCTCATTACATCAATGCCAGATTTTATGAACAAAAGGGGAACAAATCTAAAATTGATGGTATTGATTGGGTCCACACCCCAAATAGTCTAGAAGTGGTTCCCGAAGACCCCCTCAAGAAACTCGGGGAAGAGTATGTACTTATCATAAAACATTTTGAGATTAGGAATCCGAGTTCGAACACATATTTATCTATTCTTAGGATCGTAGTCGTGACAGCAGAGTCTGAAAATGCAGATGAAACAGTTGACCCTCAATAAAAGGAAGAATGCTAGAGCAAGGGTGCCCACATTACATCCTTGGAATCTTAAGATATCCCTGTCATGCTCTCTGAAGTGGAATAAGGACTAGATGCTTGTCACCCCCATGCTTATCCCTCTCCAGAGGTTTCCTCACAACCAATTGAGTTAGAGGAATTCGCATCCACCGTAGAGCGTCCATGCAACATCTTGCATCCGAGCTATAGAAAGACCACATCAAGAGCTCTCTCCCCATCAAAAGGAGAAGAGGAGGAGTATTTGGGGGAAGAATAGGAAGAGGACCTTAGATATTCCACTCTTTCATTCAAAGAGGGTATCTATACAACTGTTGATGAACTCAGTGAAATAAACCTGGGTATCGATGAAGACCCGAGACTCACTCTCAGTAGTGCATCCATGTATTCCGAGAACCAGGAGGTATATACCTCCTTCTTGAGGCAGCATCGATATTTTTTTCCAGGAATTACACTTAAATTCCAGGACTTGATCCCAAGGTGATGACGCGCCACCTAGTCTTGCAAGAACATCATCGAGGCTATAAGAAAGCTTCCAAAAGGACATACCCCACACATGTGGAAAAGATAGAGGTTGAAGTCAACAAGATCATCAAAGAAAAATTAATTTGGGATTTCCAATATCCCATCTAGTTGGGCAACATAGTCCCACTAAAAAAGAAGAATGGACATATCTGCGTCTGCATCGATTTTTGAGATCTCAATCGGCACTGCCTAAAAGACAATTTCTCGGTCCCAATCACCAAACTATTGATCAATGTGATGGATGTATACACGACTATCTCCTTTATATATGGTTATTCTAGATATAATAAAATAATAATGGCTCTAGAATATGAATAAGACATTGTCGTTATCCCCCCATGGAGTATTTTACTACAAGGTCATGCCCTTTGGTCGGAAAAATGATGGTGCAACATATCAACCTGCCATGCATCGCATTTTCATACTGTTCCTGGGGAAGTTTGTTGAATATTATGTTGATGACTAGGTGGTAAAATTATGACCGCACTAATATCACTTTTCATACTTTAAAACCATCTTTATAAAACTTCGGAAACACAACCTGAAGATAAAGCCCTTGAAATGTTCCTTCAGGATTACCTTAGGGAAATTTCTTGGCTTCGTCATATGCCATAGTGGCATCAAAACTGACCCTAAGAAGGCAAAGTCTATCCTTGGTTTTCCACCTACCCACAACCACATTGAGATGGGAGGACTCTAAGGACCCTTGGCTTATATCAAGCATTTTATAGCCAAACTCTCAGGAAAATGTCATCCCTTTAATTGGTTGATGAAGAAGGGAGTTACCTACCAATGGACAGATGATTTCCAAGAGGCATTCGACAACCTCAAGAAGTACCTCTTGAGTCCACCAATGTTCATACCCCCGGTTGAAGGGAGTCCACTTATCTTGTACATGATGTCCTTAGAGTGGTCACGATGAGCCTTCCTCACACAGAAGAATGATTCCAATAGTGAAAATAGCCTTCATTGCCTCAGCCTAACCATGGTTGATGTTGAGAACCGGTATTCTAATATTGAGAAGAGATGTTTGGATCTGGTATTCATGGTCCAGATGTTGTGGCATTATCTGCAGCATCATGAAGTCCATCTGATCTTGTGCAGTAATCCACTGATGTACATCCTCAGCCATCCAATGCTAACTTGATGCTTATCCTAATGGGCAGTCATCCTAAAACAGTTTGACATCTAGTTTGTGCCTTAGAAATCTATCAAGGTCCAAGTGTTGGCATATTTTCTGGAAGATCATCCTTCAATATTGACCACATCATCATATGTTAAACTCCCCGAAAAAGACGTATTATTTGTGCAAAAGGATTCTTGAATGTGGGAAATGTAATTTGACGGGGCATCCAGAATCCCGACTTGTAAAAGAATGGAAGACCCCAAGTTTAAAAAGGTGATGTTGGGAGTTATACTCATATCCCCAAAGTAGGTGGTTTTTCCATATTCTTTCTTCTTGTTAGAAGGATGCACAAAAAAAGAGGCGGAATACTAGGCCCTTATTCTAGTTCCAAATCTCGCACTCCAAGTGAAGGTGCATCATCGTAAAGTAGAAGGAAACTTGGAACTGGTCAAAAAGAAAGTCAATGGTGACTATGATATTAAAAAAGAGAAGATAATCCCCATGATCGACTATGTCTGAGGGTTAATTGTAGAGTTACCCACAGAACCATCATTGAACTATATTCCCCAGTCATAGAATGACCAGGACGATGCATTATCCAATGCGACCACAGCCCTAGCTGACCTAGATCGGAATGAAACTATTATCAACATTGCTCACCATTGAATGGTATTGCCATTTGTTCAAGCTAACAAAGAAGAAATCGATGAATTCATCCTTGTACTTAATACATGTGCTCCTACTACTGGCTGGATGAACCCCATTACAAAATACCTTCAGAGGGGAGAACTTCCATCAGACAAGGCTATAATAGAGAAAATATAGAGAAGGGAAGTCAATTTTGTCCTATATGGAGAAATGAGCCAGCAGAAGGTCCTCTAAAAGTGAGGCCTTGACAGAGTCCTTCTTAGATGCATTGATGGAGAAGAGATGACTACCATCATTAATGAATTTCATGATAGAGTTTGTGGAGCACATCAATCGGGATCCAAGCTTTCTCATCAGATTTGAAGGCATAGATACTATTGTACCACCCTGGCATGGGATTGTGTGAACATTACCATGAAATGACACTCTATCCAAATTCATGCCAACTTCATTCATCAACTCCTAGAGCTACTTTACCATGTTGAGTACTCCTAGACATTCCCCATCTGGGGAATTGACATCGTGGGACCATATCCTCCCTCCACGGTCAAACAATTCAAATATATTCTCACAGCGACTGACTTCTTTTCCAAGTGGGCAGAATCAGCACCACTTAAAGAAATCGGGGCAAGATTCATCGTCATCTTCGTGAAAGACAATATAATAACCATATTCGGTGTCCCTCATACAATTCTGACGGACAAAAACACCAAATTATGCTCTACCAAATTGGAGAAACTATACCAGGAATATGATATCAAGACTAACAGTTCGTCCCACTACCACGCAACCACCAACAAATAGATAGAGGCCTTCAACAAGACTCTGTATAACATACTACAGAAAATGGTGAACAAAGACAAGAAGTTATGGACAAAAAACTCTTCCATTTCTTGTGTATCTATAAAACCACAACTCGCACTTCTACCCAAGCTAATCCATACTCATTAGTATATGAAATAGAAGCAATTTTTCCCATTGAACTCCAATAACTGTCACTCCGCATTTCCATTTGTGATCAACTTTCTGACGATGAGCAAGCGGAAAAGCGTCTTGATGAATTTCTGTGACTGGATGAGAATCTATTACACACTTTCCACCACCTGGAAGTATATTAGAACTAGATTGAATGATTCTTTAATAAATAGTTTCTTCTTTGGTATTTCCTTGATGAAGAATTGGTATTGGTCCTCTAGAACCCAATAATACCAAGGAATAAGCCGCCAAAGTTGGAGCCAATGTGGGAGGGACCATATATCATACACATGGACTAATCCAATGTATCATATTCCCTGATCTCCATGGATGGGCTGCTCACCCCCGCTCCTACAAAAGTGAGATTTCTGATGAAATATTTCATGTAACCATAAGAGTAGTAAATCGACTGAGCTGCAGGATGTTAAACTACCCAGCCCTGAATTTCCTTACTGCATGATAATACACCGCGTAGTAAAGTTTCCTTAAATCACAACATTAAACTACATGATAATTCTTCCCTGTGGAATGGAAATAAACTGTGACGCGCTGGTCCAAACTCGATGGCCCTAAAGTAAGATCCAATCATCCTGGTATTGTGGCCTCAAACTGTCTAGGATTTTCCCCCCTAAGGAGAATTCTGGAGGCTCCTAGCCTCATTCATGATAGTTTATCTATAAAATCATTGCATTCTCTCCTGTTTGAAAGTGATTACTATAGGTCCAAGCTCCATGACCCTAAACTAAGAGAAATATTTCCTAGTCTCATGACTTCAAACTACATAAAAGTACAGTGTCTTCACCCGAGAAAACATTGATCTCCTAGAATTTTTTATCTACTGTGCCACGTTCAAAGAACTATAAATAGCTTGATTCCTACCCTCACAAGATATATAGCGATCCTTCAATTTTGGTATCCTGTCCCAGCCACTATGAAAAAAATTACCCCTCCTGTGTATGAGTCAGATTTGTGGAGGAAGCCCCTTTTAATTACAAGGGATTTGAGAACTATGTACGGCCTGATTCCTACCATTGCAGGATATGTAGCGAAGCCAGGATTTCTGTATCTTGGCCCATCCACCCCTAAAAAAATATGATGACCCTCATCCTTACCGCATGACACTAAACTACACGACACCCTTTTATCTTCACGTCGATTCACTGTCGTCCTTACTACATGACGTTAAACTGCATGGAATCCCCTTTCACATCAGTTTGACACCGTCCTTATTGCACGACATTAAACTACACAGATTTAAAAATAATCTTTGTCCTTACTTCATGACAATAAACTGCACAATAGTCATCCTTAACGCAAGACCGTAAACTCCATAGTAAAAGTCATAATCCACTCAAGATACATGGTAAACCATTACCAGAAAACTCTTTGTGCATTTGGATACATCCTTCCCATGCATCATACTGCATAAACCAAAGGATTTTGGATATTCATAATTACTCATGGCCATCAGAAATGGAAGGTCATCAACCTTCAGACACCTTTTCATGACTATGCTTACCATGCCCTCAGCTAATCTATATATTGATTTCCCCTGGCCCGTATTCCAAAGGAAATTATTCCTCAGGCGATGCTCTTACTATCTTTGTATGCTTACCATCCCCATAGCCACCATATCACATTTCCCGATCACAAAATTTATGGAGAAAAGGTTTACATTTTTGTTCCCTTCACATCCAGATGTTTCTAGGGTTCCCCTACCTGGTTAGCTAATGTATTCACCCATGGTTCCTATGACGGTATGCATCCACAACATAATGCCAGAGCTGTGCCACGTTAACCAAGCAGACAATTGCAATATGGTTGTTTCTTGTATGCTAAGACACATATCTCCCCATCTTCTAGACTACGTGTCACATCAACCCCGGATCTTCATAATCATTCATGGCTTTCGAAAGTGGAAGGTCATCGACCAGCGGACACGTTTGCATGAATATACATACCATTCCCTCAAAGGTTCTTCATATTGATCCCCCTTGGACCATCTTCCAATGGAAAGTCTTCCTCATGAGACTCTCTTCCTATCTCTGTAAACTTATTGGCCTAAGAGCCCCCACACCACATCTCATGATTCGAGAGACCCTAGGATTACAGTTTACACCTACATCCCCCTTTCTGATCATTTCATGCTAGAGTATCCTAATTATATTATCCCATAGGTAACCGTAACATCATCCAACATTGGTCTAAAATCTATGACCATTAAACTAAGAACATATCATCCTTACCATACAATGTTAAACTACATGGAATAAAAGTGTATCCCATGCGTAGGGTAAATTAGTTCCAGGTACTCCATAAGATTCAAAGACAACTATGGTATAATATATCCAACATGACAGGACATACCCTTTCCGTACCATAGACTATGTGACCGAGATAATCATGGATCCTCATAAACCACCAAGTCCATTGGACATAGAAGGCAATCAACCTGAGGAAACCTTTTTATGACTATGTATACCATTCCCTCAGCGTCTCTACATATTGATCACCCCTATCCCATCTACCAAAGTCAAGTATTCATCAGGTGACACTCTTGCTACCCCTGTACACTCAACGTCCCCAGAGCCATCATATCATTTCTCCTGATCCAAGAGGCACCAGAATCACAGTTTAAACAATTTGCATCCTTCCCACATCTTGGACATGTCAGGGTATTCAAACCTGGTTACATTCTAATCAAGAGTGACATTTACATCATCATACTTACCAAATGATGATAAACTTCATAGGCCATGTACCTCTACATTCAAAAATGTCCCTAGTTACGAGAATTTATATATGAAAAAATTATTTTTGTCCTTACCACATGACATTAATCTATACAGAGATCTCCTTGCCACATGACATTAAACTACACAGTCTTGAAAGATCTCTTCATTGGTTTAGTTAGTAAAAGGGGCTTCCCTCTCTTTATGAATGCATGAGTCAGACCTGTAGAGATCATCATCTCACACCTGTGTGTTAGGGATGACTTCACCCATTCCCAGGATACCATAACCCAAAATGCTTCTCCTATGTCCAGACAACCCCTCCTCATGAATCATACCCTGCAATCAGAAAGAACCGAACTCCCATAAACCACCCTTGGTGGTCTTGAATCCCAACTTCTCTAATGTTCCCCAACTATTGGGATAATAAAACCATTGAATTAAGGACAACTTTGCACGATTATTCATACCATTCCCCTAGAGGCTCTGCGTATTGTTTCCCATGTCCTGTCTTCCAAAAAAACATCTTCCTTAGGCAATGCTTCTTTCTGAATGCCTCCTGTCCTCTGAGACCTCATATCTAACCTGGGATTCAGAAACTCTGTTGGCTATAGTTTACAAACCTTTCCATAATCATGTCTTAGTATGGTGGTACGTTTCTGGATAAATTCCTGAGAACTATGGAAAGCCATTCCATTTTGAAGGAATGTCCTAGCCGCGTGACATTAAACTACATCAAGCTCTAACCCTCCTTCATGACAACCAAGTATGTGTAAGAGTGGTATCTTATCCATATCCATGATTGATATGGATGTCCTTAAATCCTTTAGACACCATGTCCCTTTTGATCCACCCCTGGTGGTCTTCATAATCCAAACATCAATGAAGTTACCTGGCCATCAAAAATGGACAATCATTAACTTAAGGACACCTTTGTATGACTAAGCATACCATTCCCTCAGTGGATCTACATAATGAGTTCCATGACCCATCTACCAAAGGAAAGTCTTCCTTAGGCTATGATTTTCCGACCTCTATATGGCCATATATCTCTTATGCCCCATGAATTTCCCTACATTCTGTTCAAACGTGAGTGAAAAATTTCCTCCCATATAGGTCTGAAAGGTATTAAGGCATCCACAATCAGTAAGAACATCATCAGGGCCCTTTCCCCACCACATTTGGTAAAACTATTCAACCTGAAATATCAATAATGATTGTCTTGTTTGCGGGGACTTTAAACTGGTCACAAAAATAGTTATGAAACCTCCCAAGATGAAAACCCACAAAGGGTATCTTGGGAAAAGAATATTATCATCTCACCAGGCCTACACCTTGTCTGCCCTTGGAAGAACATTGAGTAATAAAAAAAACTCACGAGGCACAAATCCAGTTAGGCTGAAAACCCGAAAAGGGATGTCTAAGAAAAATCTAAGCTATACCTGCTAGGTCCACACTAAATGGGCCCAGGAAAAAATTAGGGTGTCATCAAAAGAGACAAAAAGTGTGTAGGGTTTTTCTATATATCCCAATAAATCGTATAACTATGATCGCTAAGTCCCTTGGCTCAGGGAAAAAATTAGATCTCGATTCATTTATCTCAGTTTCATGATTTCAAGTCATGGTTTAAAAATTAACACTTGATTGAAACAGTATTGATAAGAAGAGATGGAGAAGATACATTTAAAACCAAATCTATTCCATTGAGTTCATTAAAATGGAGGAACATTCCCAATTCGGAGTCTCTCCATAGTACTAAAAAAAATAAGAGGAGTACATGCCGTAACATTGGGACAGAACTACAATAGGTCCTGATTCGCCCTTTCCAAAAGGATAGCGAGTGATTTCCATAGGCCATCGATGGTCTGTTCCAAGGAAGATATTTCCTTCTTTTTGGCTTTGACCATCAGATTTACCCACTCAAGGATATCTATATGTTCCGACCCCTTCTTCTAGATGACTTCATAATTGGTGCGCGAAGAGGCCAGTTTCTCCCTCAACCTCGTTGCACTAGCTTCTCATTCGTGCAACTCTTCCTTCTGGGCTACCACCAAATCATGGTCCTTCACCTCCTCGGCCATCCAAGGATCAAATTAATCCAAAATATATCGGAAGGTTGCTACCTGGTAATGGGAAGAATTAAACCTGGCCATCTTTTCCTCGCAGTAGGCGAGGTCTTCTCGAGCAATGAAGATTTGGTAAATAAGGAAGTAAAGGTGATAATAGTTATGGCCACCAGAACCCATATTAGAAAATAACCACTAAGAATTGTCACCCTCATCGGAGAAATTGGTTAGGGGTGTCTCTACAGCGAGAGAACATAATTGGATCTATGGCTCTTTATGCACTGCCTAGTGTTTCACCGTGGCACCGACACTTCAATCATCCCATGTCACCACATGTGTATAAGCGGGAAGCATCGTCGTTGGAGTAGGGGAAGACCTAATACTAGTCACCCAAGGTAGGAAACCCCATTTTCCTTCAGATGGCCTAGCCATTGGAGTCAGTTATGAAAGACTAATTGCGGCCTATGAGATGATTGGAAATGCTCGACTAGTGCTAGTATCATCAAGATCTTGGGAAATATCTGTAGGAGGGGAGTAGTCTAAATCGGTCTCCAACAAAATTGGTTGCACTGATGAAATTACTCCTAGATGCTTTTGATGACAGATTGAGCACCTTCTCACCATGAGTGCGGGAGCAGTACATGTATCCATCTGTGTTGCTAATGGGATGGAAGTAGAAGGTGTGGTTGTTTCACCCCTCATGACGAAGGGAACATGTGGGGTTGTTATCATGGAAGTAATGAGATATGAAAAGATCAAGGGTTTTTGTACCCATTGAACTGGTTCTTTCAGCATCCCCATGGGGTAACAATTGACCCATAGTTGGGCATAATTCAGAAATAGGAAGGTGGGCCCCATCATGTTAGGAATGATAATTTCCATATCAATTCCTTCATTCATCATAATAAGACAGAATTAGAGAACCAAAAGATGAGACTCTCCCCTTAATCAAACAACTGGAAGCAGCACAGCCTGTTGAAGACACCCAAATTGTTTTGGAAAATGGTAGGGAAGGTATGGATCACAAATAACTACTCGTTCTATACGAGCAGTGATAATCCCATCTCGAAGGTTGATAAGGTATGATAATTCCTCCATGGAACCACTCTTATTGTTCCTCAATGGCCCATGAGGGGTAGGATGTGGTGCGAACAAGAAATGAGAGGCATCATTCAACAGCCCAACCACATAGGTAATGCCTAGAGTACTGGGACGAACAATAGAAATGCTGAGAAGAGACGGGTGGAAGTCAGAATGGGGAAACTATGTGGTATGTCGATACATAAAATAGGGGATGTGTTCCGCCATCCACCCATACAAGAATTAGAACGGTCTGCTGAGATGGTGCGGGGACCTGCCTTCTAGAATTTTTCCCAATAATTCATAAAGCTAGGAGAGGGTAGGAAAGGCCAAATTAATAGGTTGATTGTCCGCCAGCATGGTTTCCATCATCAAGGTGTAGGCCCAAACCCCATTGAATGCATCACAAGATGGAAAGAGCCATCCACTTAAGAACATGGCGAAGAAACCTAGTAGCCTAAGTGTAGGCGAAACATTAACCGAAGCTCATACCCCCATGAGGCATACCGCTCTGCTTCAAGGGTTGCATAGTATTATTGAATGTGGGTTCCCTAGACCCATCTAGTTTTGTACATTTATTACCGCTGCATGTATTTAGTTTGTTATAATACATGTCTTTATCTTACCATAATATTTTAGATACTTCTTTATCCACTTTGATGATGGAAATGTCCTTAGATTACCTGTTGCATTAAACGTTTAAAGTAGATCCCATTCTATAATGAGAACTCTAAAATGCCGTGATAGTAATCTTAAAGTAATATTCTATTGTCCAGTTACATCATTCTGAAAGGACACAAATGATTTGTGAACATCAGGTGATGGGGGATCACAAGCATTGAGACTTTTTCTCGTAAAGTTCACACTTGATGATCTCTAGTAGTTGAGATCATGAGGACAAACCCACATAATAGGAACACCACATGTTTTATGTGTCAATATTCATTACTATCTACAAACATGTGTAATGGTCTTTAGACTTGAGATCATTGTCAATGGATTTCATTTAATTGCATACATTTGATGCAAGGAGAAAACCATGGTGACAAAGTTGTGGTGAGGTAGTTTGTATTGGTTACGTCATTAATGGCATGACATTTATTGAATGATCGAGAAGGGATTTTTCACTTCCGAGTTTAGGAAGAGATATCTCAGGCCTGGTTGATTAGGATGGTTACACCTTCATTAAATCCATGGGCATGGTAGTGGAAGGTAAGATCGTCCGGAAAAATCAACAAACAAACTAAATAAAAATAAATAACGATGACACTAATATGCATTCTCCTTTATTGAGATATCGATGAAGAAGAGATTATATTACATGGACTGTTTTCATAGGAAGCCATTCATTGCTTTGACTTTGCCTTATCTCTATAGGGGCCTCGATGGGTTGCTAGACCCCTCTCTAGGTCGATGGATATTATTCACTGCTATTGAGGTAAGGTCCTAGAGGGTCACACACAATAGCACCTTGAGAATATGCCCTATTCTGGAAATAGGAATATAGAACATGGTGGGGCCGACCAAAGGGTCCAAGCACTATCCAAGTTCTATGGATCACTAATGAATAAATACATTTATTAATTATTCAATCTTAGAATAATTCGTTGAATTTATTTATAACATGTATTTACAAGTAATATAGTAAATACAAGTATTTAAATTATTCTAATGGATTTTAATATCCTATGTTCGTTTAATAGTAGCAGGAGGTGTGAGTTGAGTTAAAGACTCAAATTTATCATGTAATATACTATTATATTAAAAGTACGTGATAAATTATAAATATTATTTATGGCATAATTTTATTTGTCACAAATAATTATTTATAACACTTATATAGCAGACGTCTATTACACGGGGGTCGAGAATCCATACCACATGTTTTAAACACTCCCTATATAATTGAGAGAGAGGAACTCCCATGTTAACTATTCATGTGATAAAACTGAGATCTTCTCTCTCCCCCTAGAATCTAGAGAGAGTATCTCAAGCGAAGGAAGATCTTCAAGTTCATCCATCTTGGATTGAGGCTTCTTCCTTTGCGGTGATCATCGTTGCGCTGAGGTGAGCGTCGTATATCCGCACCAGCACTCGGATCATGATGAACAGTGTCGAGCATATTCAAGAGCCGCGTTTGGACGACCTAAAGGGCTTCAATGTTGAAGTCTTCAAGCAACGATCACCGACGCCCTCCGGCAGACTTTCACACATCAATTTTTAACTAGGTACATGTTTAGTTTATTTTTTTTTTGCTCTGTTTAATCCTTGCGTGATCCTCAGACAAAACCGGGAAAAGATCACTAGAGTTTACAGGGTTATGTCTCTCTAGAGATGTAGAAAATTTTAAATTCCCGGCCCACTGGCTTCCGCTGCGCCATCCCGGTACCCAACAGTTGTATAAGAGGAATAACAAGGTTTTTCAGAGTCAAAAAAATTAAGATGCATTAAATTTAAGTGTGTGGTGTTAAAATAGTTCGTTCGGATCTGATCGCGCGTTGTTTCATTTTTCAATGATCAAGCTATGATCATTTAAATTTTTTATGAGATCGACGTTTTACTTTTCGTTAATTTGATTTTAATCGCAATCATAATTGAGATAAAATTAAATGTAATATTTTTTTATTATAAAATATTAAATAATATTCTATTATAAAATATTTTCCACAAATGTGTGTGGAAAATATTTTTTCAATAAATTCAAGACTTCTTGATTTATTTAAAAAAAGGGAGGGAGACCAAGACCCCAAAATGGGGCCTTCTTCAAATTTTTTTAAAAGGATGGAATTTTTGTCAAAAGACAAAAATTAAAAAATTAAATAAAAAAAATAAGACCCATGTGGGTATTCTCTTCTCTCACATGGCACACAAGGAGGCTGCCCCTTTGAGGGTAAAAACCCTAGCCTCCCACCGGACCGCCTCCCGCCGGTCCCCTTCGTGCCGCCCCACGCCCCACCGTGCCACCTCCTCTCTACGCACCAGACTCGTCGCCCCGAGCTCGTCGGACCACCTGGCTGCACCCCTCCCAAACCTTGGCTGTCATAAGCTCGTCGGACCGCCTCCTGCCAGACCGCCTTCTGTCAGACCACGTCATGCCGCTCCCAAACCATGATTGGTCGGACCTCCTCCTCGTGTTGCCTCTCCCTAAGCCCACTGAATAGTCGCGTCACGCTGCCTCGGACCTCTACCCCTAGCCAGAGCCAGACCACCTGGTCTCTCCATGCCGCCCCTTTCTGGACATCCTGATCGTGCCGGCCAATAACCGCACCGGCCGCACTGGTCCCGGCCATGCCGGACCAGGTCGTTGGCCCGCCGATGCAGCAGGCTGCCAGCCATGTGGTTGGCCACTATGCTTCCTGGCCTCCTCTCACTCCCTTCAAACCTCTTTGTAAGTTGATTCCCCCACAGGAGTCGCTAGACCATGTGGTCACGCCGCGTTCACGCCGGGGTCACACCGCATTCACGCTGTAGTTACACTATGGTCAAGCCATGGTAATGTCGTAATTGGCCCTACTCTAAGACGATACCCCCCAGGAGTTTGCAATCCTACCAGACTCTCTGGATAGAGGTAACCCTACTTTAAATTAATCTTAATTAATTTAGTTTTTTTAAATTAAATTAATTAAAATTAATTTGGGGGTTTAAATTATAAATCTGAAATATTAATTTAATTTAATATTCAAATTAAATTAATGGTTTAATTTAATTTATAGAATTAAAATTAAATTAAACAAATGGAACTGATAAAATAAATTATTTGAATTTAATTAAATTCACTAAATTTATTAGAACACACTCGTATTATTTAAATTTATTGCAATTTAATTTTATTGTGCATATTTTACCCTTACTGGTCTTGAGTAAGTGAGCGAACTGTGTATGTCTAGTATTAATTTATTTAATTAATTGTTTATTCAATTCATATGATGATTGAAATAATTAATTAGATAAATGATGGTCTGTGAATCATCCTTTTAATTTCAAATATGTATAGGGGCCTCTGTGTCCAATGCACAAGATTTATTTTGTACCCCTAGACCCCCTCGCTTGCGTGTGAGTATATTTGTAGTTAACTGATGATCCGAGACACAGACCTCGCCAAGATGAGGTGGTAATCTAGACGGCAGCCAAGCGCATCACACTGGACAAGCTGCGATGTGATTTAAGTCATGACTCAGGTATGGATGCCCCTTGGTCAAGATTGATCCATTATGGATTGATCTTTATTGAATGCTCAAGACCAGTCAGATCACATGATTTACTTTATGCATTGTTTCTTATTTTATGCATCAACATGATTATTGTGTGATCACATAGACTAGTAAACAAGATAAAATGAATAAAGATGTGACGGATTATATTCTATTTCATGTTCAATTGTGAGCGCCACAACCCAGTTTGAACATAATAAATATAAAATTATTATATTCGTCAATAAATATAAAAATCCCTCAATGATATATTAAGTCTAAAATCTTTCCATTTCTCACATCTAAACAAACTTGGTTGTTTGGGTGCTCGCCAGCCATAGTTGAGAGTGTCTCTTACTACAAGGTCATTTTCATGAGAGAAATGGGTTGACTTAACTAAAGTGAGTAGTCAAGGATTAGCCTTAGCTAACTTTTTATCACTTTAGAGGCAAGATGTTGAGGTAATTAGGTTCAGATTCCAAAAGTTGGGACTTTACTCAATAATACAAGGAACCAAAATAACAAGTGGTTGGACAGTCTAGTGCCTACCTTGAAACCCTCCAAGTAGTGGTGTAGCCCTAGCTTGTAGACTACGAGGGAGGTTTGGAGGATTCTTTCCACTAGAATACTAAAGGTATAGTGTATTTAGAATCTAATATTGAGGCCTATTAAGGTTCTCTAAAATAGTGTGAGACATTAAAATGATATAATAATTTATTAAACATAAATGTCAAAAGGTAATCAAGACAAAGAAGTAACCGCTAAATGTTTATCTGATATAGATTTAAAATTTAAATCACCAACTCCACAAGAACTTTATCAATACAATCGATTTTGGATAAAGAAAATATCCTGACAAGCAATACCATCCAGGAGTTGTTATAGGTGCTTGGGAATAGTACTACGCTAAGAAATGAATTCATATGTGCTGGAATCACCAATTCTAGCGGACCCTCCTCAGGGAGAAAGTAAGGTGGAAAAAGATAAATGGAGAAAGCATGTAGATGATTCACTTGATGTACAATGCATCATTTGTCATACATGACCAGCCAATTTCAAAAAATGCTTGAGGATGAGGACGCCTACAAGATGCTTTCACATCTCTAATAACTTTATGAGGAGAGGCTTAGGCAAGAAAGGTATTAGATCTCAAGTGTGCTTTATATGTGTAGAATGGTAGAAGGGCACCAAGCCTATCCCCACGTACTCAAGATGATTGGGTATATCGAGGGGATTGAAGCCCTTGGGTTCAAACTGAACCAAGAACTAGCTGTGGGTCTCATTATTGCCTTTTTATCATCAAGCTTCTCAACTTTTATTGTCAATTATAATATGAATTATATGAAAAAGTCGCTCTCAGACCTTTTGTATTTAGTTCTCCAAGAAGATAAGGATATGAAAAATACCAATTCATATGTCCTTATGGTGAAAAAGAAAAACAAGGGCTAGGAAAAGGGGTCTAAGTCCAAGTCAAGGCCAATGACACCAATGCATTGTCCTACAAATAAGACAAATATTCAGAGGAAAATTAATGAGTATAAATCTATCTGCTTTGGATGTGGCAATAAAATACACTGGAAGAAGAATTGCAAAGCTGGGAAGAAGAAGCAAACTACTGCTTCTACTTCAGGTAATTTAGTCATTGAATGCAATCTATCATTATCTACAAGTTGGGTATTGGATACATCATGTGGCTCAAACATTTGTATTCATATACAGAAACCAAGTAGGTTCAAGAAGATTGTAAAAGGTCAAGTGGATCTCCGAGCTCCAAATGGTGCAAGTTTGGAAGCCTTGGCAGTGGGAGACTATCACTTAACCATGCCACCTAATTTGGTTCTAGTTTTAAACAATTGATCTTATGTACCTTCTATTTCCAGAAACATTATCTTTGTGTCGAGTCTAGACACTATGGGTTTTTATTTCATTTTTGGAAATAAATGTTGTCTCTTTATATGAATAACATATGTTATGGTATGGTACATCTTAACAATGGTTTATATATGCAGGAACTCGAGAACTCAGTAATGGAAATCAATGAAAAAAATAGCCAACGTGACTCAATTAACACCCGCCTATGGAACTTCAGGCTTGGTAATGTAAACAAGAAGTGATTACGATGATTGCATCAAGAAGAGTATCTATACTCGGTATAGTTAGAACCCTAAGATTTATGTCAAGTTTGTTTACAAGGAAATATGACCAAAGAACCTTTTTTAGGAAAGAGAGAAGGATCCAATGAAGTGCTGAAATTAATACATACCAATGTATGTGGTCCATTTCCAGTAGAGGAAAGGGGTGGTTTTATATACTTCATTACTTTTACCGATGATTATAGTAGTTATGGGTATATCTACTTAATGCTGTATAAGTCATATTCCTTTCGGATATTTAAGGAATTCCAAAATGATGTAGAAAACCAACTTGGTAAGAAGATAAAAGAATTTCACTCAGACTGAGGTAGAGAATATCTTAACCAAGAATTCATTGATCACTTGAAGGAGTGTGGGATAGTATCTCAACTCACTCCTTCTTATACACCACAATGGCATGGTGTTACTGAAAGAAGGAATATGACCTTTCATGACATGGTCAGATGAATGATGAGTCATGAAACCCTTCCATTGTTCCTTCGGGGATACACCTTGCATACAGCAGCATACACCCTTAACCGTGTACCAACTAAAGCTGCAGATGGAATTTCATATGAGTTATGGTATGGAAAGAAACCCAACCTAACACACATGAGTGTATGGGGGTGCGAGGCATTTTTCAAGACTTCACCAAGTGACAAATTAGAATCCAGAATCACTAAGTGCATCTTTATAGGTTATCCTAAGGAAACTAGAGTATATTACCTATATAAAACATTAGATAGAAAATTCATTGTGGCATGATACACCATATTTATAGAAAGTGATCACAATTCTATTGGAAAAAGTGGGAGCAAGATTGACTTCGATGAAGTTAATGCTCCAGATGCAAAAGAGTTGGTAGAGGAACAATATCCACAAGAACAAGTGTAAGAATAAGTTGTTACTAAGACACATATGCTGTATAGGTCTACGCGAGAGGTTAGAGAACCAGAGCGTTATGGTTTTCTTGTCACCGAGTCAGGTAACACATTAGTCCTTGAGGATGATGAACCTCTAACCTACAAGGAAGCAATAGAAGGAAAAGAAGCTGCTAAATGGCAAGAAGCAATGAATTTTGAGATGGGGTCCATGTACCAAAATAAAGTTTGGATTTTGGTAGACCATCCAGCTAGTATAAGACCAATTTTATGCAATTGGGTATTCAAGAAGCTGGAAATGGATAGTGAGGTTAATACATTTAAAGCAAGACATGTTGCAAAGGGTTTCAGGAAACGTCAAGGCATTGAATATGATGAAACCTTCTCACCAGTAGAAATTCTAAAATCCATCATAATATTGCTTACAATAGCAACCATTCATGATTATGAAATTGGGCAGATGGATGTCAAAACTATTTTTCTAAATGGGATGTTGGTTTAAGATGTCTATATGACTCAACCCGAAGGTTTTTTCAAGTCAAAGAATTCCAATAAAGTATAAAATCTGTAGAGATCCATTTATGGATTGAAGCAGACATCAAGTTCATTGAATGTTCATTTTGATGAGGCCATAAGAGATTTTGGTTTTTTCAAAAATGAATGTGAGCCTTATGTCTATAGAAAGGTTGAAGGGAATGCCCTCATTTTCCTAGTATTATATGTTGATGACATATTAATTATGGGAAATGTGGTTCAAGTCTTACAGTCAGTTAAGACATTGGTAAATGAATGCTTCTCCATGAAAGAATTAGGGTAAGCAGCCTATATTTTAGGGATCAAGATCTATCGAGAGAGATCTCAAAGTCTGCTTGGGTTAAGTCAATATACATATATTGACAAGGTAGTCAGAAGGTGTAGTATGGAACAATCAAAGAGAGAATTGTTACTTGTGTCACATGGTGTAAATCTCTCCAAGAAAATGTATCCACAAACACAGGATGAGATTTACAGAATGATTAGAGTTACTTATGCTTCTCAAGTTGGTTCTATCATGTATGACATGCTATTTACTAGGTTTGATGTCCCCTTTTCTTTAAGAATAGTGTGTAGATATCAAGCCAATCCAGGAGAGCTGCATTTGACATCTGTTAAAACTATCCTCACGTACATGAGGCATACTTAGGATATGTTCCTAGTATATGGAGGAGATGAGGAACTAGTTGTGAGGGGATAGACTGATTCTAGTTTCCAGATAGATCATGATGATATTAAATCACAGTCATCCTACATCTTTTGCATGAATGGTGGTGTAGTGATCTGGATAAGCTCGAAGCAAGCGGTGGTTTCTGATTCTATATCAGAGTCTAAATATATTGAAGCTTCTGATGCAGCAAAGTAAGCAGTATAGATACAGATATTTATCTCAGACATTGGTGTTTTGCCTAGAAGTTCTTAACCTATACCAGTATATTGTGATAATACTATTGTAGTGGTGCTTTCCAAGGATCCCTGGTCTCACCAGAGGACAAAGAATATTCTTTGGAAGTATCATCAATTGAGGGATTTTAATCAAATAGGTGAAGTGAAAATTAGCAGAGTAGCCATAGAGGACAAAATGGAAGACCTATGACTAAAGAAATTTCTCAACAAAAGCATGATTCACAAGTGAGATCTAGAAGATTGAAACCTGTTAGCAGTTGTCTCTAGTGCAAGTGGGAGTGTTGAAAGTTGGTGTCGTAGACCCAACTTGTTTTATACGTTGATTACCGCTACATGTATTCAGTTTGTTATAATACATGTGTTTATTATTCCATAATAGTGTAGATACTTCTGAATCCACTTATTTTATGGAAATTTCCTTAGATTACTAGTCACTTCAAGGGGTTATAGTAGATCCCGTGCTATAATGAGAACTCTAAGATGCCATGATAGTAATCTTAAAGTAATGTCCTATGGTCCAGTTACATCATTCTAGAAGGAAACAGATGATGTGTTACCATCAGGTGTTGGGGGATAATAATCATTGAGACTTCTTCTCATGAAGTTCGCACTTGATGAATTTCTTGTAGTTGAGATCATGAGGACAGACCTGCATAATAGGAACACCACATGTTTTAGGTGTAATTCGTCGTTCCTATCTACGAACATGTGTGATGGTCTTTATACTTGAGATCATTATCAATAAATTTAATTTAATTATCTACATTATATGTAAGGAGAAAACCATGGAGACAAAGTTGTGGTGAGGTATTTTGTATCAGTTACGTCATTAATGGCATTACATTGATTGAATGATTGAGAAAGGATTTGTCGCTTCCGAGTTCAGGAAGAGATATCTCGGGCCTGGTTGATTAGGATGGTTGCACCTTCATTAAATACATGGCCATGGTAGTGTAAGGTAAGACCGTATGGAAAAATCAACAAAAAAATAAATCAAAATAAAAAATGAATACATTAGTATGCATTCTGCTTTATTGAGATATCAATGACGAAGAGATTATATTACACGGAACATGATCATAGGAGGGTAGTCATTGCGTTGACTTTGCCTTATCTATATAGGGTCCTCGATGGGTTGCTAGACCCCACTCTATGCAGGTGGATAATATTCACTACTATTGAGGTAGGGGCCTAGAGGGTCACACACTATAGCGCCTTGAGAATCTTCCCTATTATGGAAATAGTAATATAGAACATGGTGGACCTCGCCAAAGGGTCTGAGCACCATCCAAGTTCTATGGATCACCAAAGAATACATAAATTTATTAATTATTCATGTTTAGAATAATTCATTGAATTTATTTATAACAAGTATTTACAAGTTATATAGTAAATACAAGTATTAATATTATTTGAGTAGATTTTAATGCCCTAAGTTCGTTTAATATTAGTAGGAGGTGTCAGTCAAATTAAAGACCCAAATTTATCACACAATATATTTATACATTACAAGTAAGTGATAAATTATAAATATTATTTATGTAATAATTTTATTTGTCAAAAATAATTATTTATAACACTTATATAGAAGACGTCTATTACACGGGGCCTAGAATCCATACCGCGTTTTTTAAACACTCCCTATATAAGTGAGAGTGAGGCTCTCCCATGTTAACTATTCATGTGTTAATATTTAGAGCTTCTCTCTCCTCCTGGAATCTTGAGAGAGAAAGTCTCTCAAGTGAAGGAAGATCTTCAAGTTCATCCATCTCGTATTGAAGCTTCTTCTTTTGCAATGATGGTCGTTGCGATGAAGTGAGCATCAAAGATCCGTGCTGGCACCCGGATCTTGATGAAGGGAATGCAAGATGATTTGAGAGGTAGGTGTGGATGATCTAGAGGGCTTCAAAATTGGATTCTTCAAGCAATAATCACTGGAGTCCTGCGGCAGACTTGCACACGTCAATTCCGAACTAGGTACATGTTCAGTTTAATTTTTGGGCTCTGGTTAATCCTTGTGAGATCCTTGGACCAAACTAGGACAAGATCACTAGAGTTGACATGGTTATGTCACTCCGGAGATGTATAAAATTTTAAATTCCTAGCCCACAAACTTCCGCTACGCCGTCCTGGTACCGAACAAGTATAACCCAGGAGTTTGGTGGGAATTATGGGTTGCGTGAGTTTGACTGCAGTGCGCCTTAGGCCTAATCCCGTTCGTCTGTAATAAGAACCTTATATATGCATCGAACGGGATGAAGGAACAGTCCTTGAGAGAATGACCCAGTAATCCCTCCATCGTAACCATCAAACTCATTCTCAAAGGATACAGGTGATTGGTATCATTCCATGTGGTGGTTGTTGGGAGAAACGCATCATACATTTCTCCAAGGATAGGGAGAACTCCATGTTGGTTGATGTACCATATACTGATACCCACCTCTCCATGCAGTAGGTGAAAGGTGTTGGTACTATAACACATGCAGCTCAACAAATCTGGAATAATTTCACCCTGAGAGAAGATTCAAAACTGAGACTCCCAGGATGGCTGGGGCAAGCCCACTGCCTCCCGCTATTCAGGGCATTCCAAACAGGTTTAATGCACCAAGAATGCCTAGGCCCACTCATCAGAGAAGCATCCTCCGGGCCAAAAATACCATTTAGTGCTCCATCCAACACTATGGTTTTCTCAGAAGATGTTAATAATGTATGGGTACTATCAGGAATCTAGCCTCGGGACATCATCATGGAACCTGTGGTTTCCATGAGTCCATGCCGAGCCTCACAGTGTGATGATGTTCTCCTCAATCGGAGTGGCAATGATTTCTCCTACCATGGAAATGTTGACATGGTCATGACCTTGTGGTTCCTCTAAATGGATGAAAGGGAGGTCATGTTCAGGCCGCAGTAGAGGTACATTAGAGAGAATACCAAAACCTTAAAGCGGAAACTATACGGATAATAGGTAAGATAAGAGCTCTAGCATCAAGAAAACCGTCAAAAAGCTATCATGGAGAATGATATGGGTTTGAATGTTGTCAATGATATTCCTTTCCATGGAGGCCCTTGTCTTCCTTAATTCAGCAGTACCTCATGAAGGAGCCATGTTTTATTCCTACATCGGAAAACCATACCAAGGTTTAGTCCAAAAGATAATATTCAGGCAAAGTCCAAATATTTGGAAAAGGCTCCACAAAATAAATGCATAGTACACCCCGCGTACCGACCCCGGAGTTGGTTCATGATTCCCATATTCCATGAACCAGTGGTACGTGGAAGAGGTCCGCAACATCCTGTCCCATGGAGCGATGGCCATCAGACCACGTACCAAGACCCTACATGGTTTCTCAGAATTCAGGACATAAGTGAAGTTTGAAGCTTTGATGGATAATTCCAGTATGCGGACCACTGAACTGCGTAGCATTTTCCCTACATAGCTCTCAGTGACTTAGTTTTTAACGTTGTTAGATTCACGTATGGTAAAGTTGTAATGCCCCAAACCCAGTTACCTAGAGTCGGTGCATTATTACATAACATTGGAATGATCACATGGAAATCATGTCTCGAAAGACCGATAAGTTTAGTATTATTTGAAACAAGATTCATACATAACCTCAACTTTACAACTTGAAAAGAAATACAAGACGAATTTATTCCATTGGAAATATCCAAGCCTCCTAAATAATGCCTGCAAGTCACTCATAACTAACTTTTCAATATCCTGGGAAAATGAAACATAAGAAAGGGGTGAGCTCAAACGCTCAGTAAGGGTAAGAAATACAATGGAAGATAACATAAATATTAAGCATGGTGAATAATTGAAACCACATGCCTTTACCAATAATAAACATGAATAATTTTATGGATGGAATATGAGCTGAGTAAATAATTCCATAATAAAACATAATCATTGGTATTCTACTAGTCGAATTACCACATGGACCATCAATATTATTTTCATAATGAAGAAATTTATAATGTCAGACATTCTGAAAAATTTTGTCAAGGCCTCGACCAAGACGTCTGAAAATGATTAAGGCCTTGGCCAAAACCATATATCAAAATTGGGAAAGGTCCTTGGCCAATTCCACGTCTAATTGTCTCATGAGACCTACCGATGCATTGAGAAGCTATAGTGGGCTCCACCCATCACTCATTAAGTCCAATACATTCCTCATATGAAAAGGTTTAAACATATCATAAACATTCGTATTAAAACTAGCATATGAAATGTAAATACATTAACCATAAACCATGAATGGTATAAAAATAGCACATCCACAGCTAAATATATCACAAAACCTTCAATAAAAAATGGAAGTTTTGTATCATAATAAATCAACTTCAAATAAACTTAAAATCCATCAAAGGATGTTGACATAGATGAAATCAAAACCCTTTTTATAGAAATATCTCTTTATATTTTGAAATAATTTAAGAGTCACATAATTATAAAGAAAATATTTATTTTTGAAAATATTCTTATATCCTTGTATCGGAAGATTTGATGATGTTATAATGGAGGAAAATATCTGCACCCATCGTATAAGTTAAAAAAACATTCTTACATTAAATTTGTCGAAAAGGTCAAAAGTACCTGGTTTGGAAAATGACAGAAAGATTCCTTTCAAAACACATAAGGGTATAAATGACATTAACCCATTGTCTAGTAAATAGTAAAAATATTTTGAAATGCATTTTTAAGAAACATGGATGTGGATGATAAAGATGTCCCAGTAGATAATTACGTATAAACAACCTCGGATAATGAAGAGATTGTAGAATTAACCTTTATCTTGTACTTTTCCTTGGTTGAGGGTAGATTAACCTCCTGTATAATGGTGAAATAATTGTTATTAAATTATAAAATAATCATATAAATTAATATTATATCATATATGATCTTTTAACACTGCTTCGTTAATAATATCTTAGTATTATCGTTGTTTCAGGTGTTAATGGATTTGTTTTCCTTTATATTACTTGTTTTGTGAGTTATAATTGTTATGGATGGGATGTATCATATTCAGATCCAAAATTATATCAAGTCTTTAGATATTATTTTTAATCATCTAATGAAAATTAGTCTGGAATGGATACGATGGGGAATGAATCTCATCGCGTTTGTGGAGATGGTAATCCGTACATACACACGAGTGACAATATCATTATTTTGAAATTAAAATAATATATAATTGGATTATATATCATATATACAGAATCATTATCATGTTATATTTATTATTTACATGAATTAAACATCATTATTATACCCATACAAATAATAATGTATTTAATAACAATTACACCACGACGTGAAGACGGTAAGCCGTACGTACGCACGTATGGTGACATTTCATTCAAAGGATGGACAGAATAATGAATATGGATGTACCATATTTATAATAACATCACAGTATATATAAGATACTGGATTTATTATTTTATAATTGAAATAACAAAGAAAGAAGTAGTGGAATAAGAAAAGAACTTGAAAGAGGGTGGTGAGATTATTATCTCTTTTTTGGGTTCTTCCTTTTTATTTGATCAAAAGGGATCCTTAAGTGGGCTTTCTGACTAAAGGAAGGCCTCTAGGATTATGTGAGTAAAGTTGAAAGGATATTTGAGTAGGGTTTGACTGAGACAAAAGGCTTTTATGGTATGAATTAGAGAGAAGGGGGAGTACCCTTTTATAAGAGGGGTGAGGGGAACCTTAGAAAAAAAAATATTATTTTATAATAAATTTATATTAGGTTTATAATGGCTCCAAACTGATTTATTTAGAGTCTAAGGTGGGTATGGGTCAAACACCACTCAACCAATAGGTTTCAGATAGGTTTGGGTCACTATA
Source organism: Viscum album (assembly GCA_963277665.1). Classification (NCBI taxonomy): domain Eukaryota; kingdom Viridiplantae; phylum Streptophyta; class Magnoliopsida; order Santalales; family Viscaceae; genus Viscum; species Viscum album. The sequence goes on from OY728147.1 coordinate 1,370,998,216, forward strand.
TTAACCTTATCTTTTAGAATTAACTCTTAGTTAATTAGTTTGGCATTTACCATGTCTCTTTGTATTTTTAAATTATTTTGTTAATAAACTTACTATAAACTGCCAATAGAACCCCAAGTGGTTAATTAATGAAATACTTATCATCACATAAGTCATTTGGCTGAACATTATATTTTTAAGAATATTATATCAATTAATAATATAATATTTGTTTTAAAAACTCCTTTTTGTCAATTTTGACAGTATATAATAATTTATTTTTGTTAATGTATTAAAAACTTTATTAATTAGAAAAAAAATCATTTAATAAATCCAAACATGTCATATTAACCAATAAAATTCGTGTATGGAATCAAAACTTTCAAATTACATTTATTTTAACATTTATAATACCAATTATTTGATTCTTTAATTAATAAGGAAAATACTGCATCATCATTGTGTCATAAATAAATTTAATTATTCAATGTATAAAAATAATAAATAAACTACCATTATGTATGAAATATTTTTAGCTTTCTAATGAAAATTTATAGTCAAAACGATAACATATATAACCCTATGTAAAAAATTATTTTTCTAAATGATATATGCTTATGTAATTTTTGTATTTACTTTAACTTAATTAATATAAAGTTTCATTATCACTTACAAGTGACTCCATGGGGTCCCAAAATCGACCCAAAGATGCCCATGGTCGGACATGTATCAGCCAATAGGGTTAGGACACATGTTAGTGAAATTTAATATTATTATAATATTATTTTTTACCCTTATTTAACGGATTTACCCTTTTACCATGGTAAATAAAATATTTAACGAAGTAATTATTCAAAATGTCTAAAAATAAAATTTACCTATTTACACAATTTGGAACTCCTGATTATAAATATGGAATCCATTTTTCTAAATTCAAAAAATATAATTGGCCGATATTAATTTTAAATTAATTCCCGTTGTCAAAACAAAAAAGCGTGTTTTTTAAGAAATAATAACTATCAAAAGATTGACACTTGTTTATGTCTAGTTTAAATGTAAAATTACGTCCAATGAACAAAATTGGATTAAATGGTAAAAATATATTCTAACTATACTTTAAAAACACTCAATAGTATAATTTATCACTATAAATTATTTGGATTAAAAATGTTGTTTTTAATTAAAGTTTAGTATTTTTCACTATTCATCAAAAATTGGAAGTTCTCAGAAAAATACCAAAAATTCACCCGATGCTAATTTCAATATTCCGAATCCAAAAATGAAGTCCATTTAGAAAGTTAAAATTTATATAATTTCAAAAAGTGGGAATTACTATTCATAACAGCTAGTTTTATTGGTTGTGGTTTGTGTTAGAACTCGATGTTGCATACAACACATGTTATTATATTATTCAAAGAGAAGCGTACCGTGGAAGCTTGGGGTGTTACATTCTTCCCTCCATCAAATAATTTCATCCTCAAAATTTCTACAATATTACTGCATAAAAAGACTCGGGAGGTTCTTCATCATAAGTTCCTCAGGTTCCCACGTTGCCTCTTCCATCTTATGGTTTCTCCATATAACTTTTACCAGACGATTCATCCGGTTTCTTAGCACTTGTTCTCTTATATCAATAATCTTGACATGCTCTTCGCAATAAGACAAATCGGGTTCCAGTTCTAATTCCTCGTAGGTAAGTACATGTGTTGGGTCAGGCATGTATTTTCTCAAAAGTGATACATGGAATACATCGTGAACTTTGGAGAGATTTGGAGGCATTTCCAAACAATAAGCTACAACCCCAATTCGTTCTATAATTTTGAAAGGTCTTATGTACTTGGGACTCAATTTACATTTCTTACCAAAATGTATAACTCCCTTCCATGGATTTACATTTAAGAAAACATGCTCTCCTACATAAAATTTCAAATCCTTCCTTCAGTTATCGGCATAGCTCTTCTTCCTATATTGAGCTGCTTTGATGTGGTTTTGGATTACCTTTACCTTTTTCATCATTTCCTCCACCATTTATGGGCCTACAAGTTTTCTTTCACCAACATCATCCCAACAGGTTGGTGTGCGATATCTCTTTCTGTATAACGCTTCATATGGTGTCATCTGAATACTTGAATGGAAGCTATTATTATAGGAAAATTATACCAAAGGTAAATATTGATCCCACATACCCTGAAAGTCAAGTGAGCATGATTTCAACATGTATTCTAAGGTTTGAATAGCCTATTCTGATTGTCCATCATTTTGGGGGTGGTAGGCAGTGCTCAAACGAAGTTCAGTATCCAAGGCCTTCTGAAGACCCTTCCAGAATCTTGATGTAAAATGTGGATCATGATCTGAAACAATTGATAGTGGTACTCCATTAAGTCTCACAACATCATTAATATATAACCTTCCTAGATATTCAAGTGTTAGACCTTCTCTTATAGAAAAAAAACGTGTTGACTTGGTAAGACGATCAACAATGACCCATACTGCATTGTTCCTTCTAGGAGTCTTTGGTTGTCCCATGACAAAGTCTATCATAACATTATCCCATTTCCACTCTGGTATCGGAAGAGGTTGCATGACTCCTCCAGGATGTTGCCTTCCAGCTTTCACTTATTGACAAACCATACATCTTGACACAAAATCAGCAATCTCCCTCTTCAAGTTGTCCCACCAAAAGTGTTCCTTAAAATCTCTATATATTTTGGTGCTCCCAGGGTGTATAGAGAAATTGGAACTATGAGAATCATCTAACAATTCTCTTTTTAGATCAGGTATATTGGGAACACAAAGTCTTTTCCCAAATTTCAAAATTCCATCTTCATACACAAAGTCACTCAATCTCCCATCATTCACAGCTTTAATATTCTTTTGAAACTCTTCATCATAGGTATGAGAACTCTTAATCTTTTATAGTAAAGATGTTATGGAATCCATTTGAAAAATAATTGATGTTTCACCTTCCATGGTTATTCCCATGTCTATCTTCACTAGATACATGAAAATAGGATCCCTTTTAACTCTCATCTTGTTCAAAACTCCATGATCCTTTCTGATCAAAGCATAAGCCGCCTTATTTTCCTTCCCCGGGTGGTAGTGTATCATGAAATCATAATCCTTGAGTAGTTTAAGCCATCTCCTTTGCCTCATGTTTAGTTCTTTCTGTGAGAAAATATACTTCAAACTCTTGTGATCAGTATAAATCTCACATTTTTTCACCATAGAGATAGTGTCTCCAAATCTTCAAAGATAATATTATAGCTGCTAACTCAATAACATGAGTAAGATAGTTTTTTCCATGAATTTTTAGCTGTCCTGATGCATAGGAAATTACCCTATCATTCTGCATAAGGACACAACCAAGTCCTTTCTTGGAGGAATCACTATAAATAACAAATCCATAATTCCCCGATGTTAGTTTCAAGATAGGAGCATTGAATAATATTCTTTTCAATTCCTAGAAAAATTATTCACACTCTTTTGTCCAAAAAAATTTAACCCCTTTACGTGTGAGCTTCGTTAATGGGTTATCCAATCGGGAAAAATTCTAAAGGAAACCTCGATAATAACCTACTGAACCAATAAAACTTTGTACCTCAGTTATACTCATCGGTGTTAACCATTCTTGGATTGCTCTTGTCTTATAAGGATCAACAGAGATTCCATCTTTAGAGACAATACGACCAAGAAAAGAAATCTCTTGAATCCAGAATTCACATTTGCTAAACTTCCCATATAATTCATGTCTCCTTAGAGTCTTCAGGATAACACGCAAGTGATTTTCATGATCTTGGTATTTTTTAGTGTATACCAAGATATTATCAATAAATACAACTACAAAGTCATCAATATATTCCTTGAAAACTCTGTTCATTAGATCCATGAAAATAGAGGGTGCATTAGTTAGCCCAAAAGGCATTACTGTAAACTTGTAATGCCCGTACCTGGTTCGAAATTCTGTTTTCGGAATGTATTCCTTCTTCACACACAACTGATGATATCCAGATCGAAGGTCAAACATTGAAAAATATTTAGCTCCATGAATTTGTTTGAATAAATCATCAATGTGAGGTAGGGGATACTTGTTCTTTATTGTTATAGCATAGATCTCCCTATAGTCAATACATAACCTCATTGATCCATCTTTCTTCTTAACAAAAAGGATAGGGGCTCCCCATGGAGAAACACTAGGGTGAATAAATCCCTTATTATTCAATTCCTCTAGTTGTTTAATTATTTCCACTAATTCCAAAGTTTCCATTCTATAAGGGGTCTTCGATATGGGTCTTGATCCAGGAATTAAATCAATGAAAAACTCAATTTCTCATTCTGGAGGATTTCCAGGTAAATCTTTTGGAAGCACATCAACATATTCTTTCACAATAGGTACATCCTCTATTTGAATATTCCTTTCCTCACCCACAGTTATTTCATTCTCTTCCTCCTCAATAATTGAACTTAGTTGAGCTACTAGGGGTGGCTCTGGATGAGAATCAGGTGGTGATGATTATTCTCTAAAGATAAGGTGTTCTTTATCATCATCATCAAATAAAGTATCCTCATTCTTATTACAATAAATTTTTCCATCGTGGTCCAAAATCCAATCCATTTTGAGGATTATATCAAATTCAATCATGGGTATAACGATGAGATCAGAAGATAAAAAACATTTATATTTCCTAATGGGAACTGATTCACAGAACTTTGTAGCAGTGATACTTCCCTTAGGAGTTTTGACTGAAAACTACCTTGTTAAATCAAATTGGAAATGTATAATTTTCTTATCAAAATGGTAAGATATGAAACAATGTGATTATTCAGAATATAATAAAGAATTTGATAAACTTTAGGAAACCATTAATTTAACTGCCACTATGTCTTTTGGAGCTTCTACCTCAGCAGTAGTGATAGAATTATCTTGGCCTTGGTCCTTCAGCCTTTTCTGAGGTAAGTTCCCCTGACTCTTAGGACATTCATTTGCATAATGTCTCATCTCCCTGTAGTTGTAGCATTGTACATTGGTAGTGTCTTTCTTTCCGTTACAATCACCTGCAATATGGCCTTTATGTCCACATTTTTAGCATACTCCTTTTCCTTTTAGAAAGGAACCAGGGTGCTTCCTTCCATAATTATCATAGGGTGGAAATTCAATTCTTCCCTTCTTCCCTATTTCCTTATTTCCTTTCCTAGAGTTTTCAGCAGATCTCTTCTTCTCATGCTTTGATTTAAAGTCATAGGACTTAGAGAATTCCTTTTCTGTCTTGATAGAACATGAGACAATATCTTCATATGATGATAAGGATTGTGATACTAATGCTTGATGGGGAAATTATTTTAACCCATCAAATAAATGATCAATCATACTTCTTGGGTTACGTATATAATTTGCTGCATGCCACACAAACCCTGTAAAGTTAGCTTCATACATTGTGACGTTCTCATCCTCCTTTTGCCTCAGACTCAGAAATTTCCTTTCAATATCCGCTCGATGGACATGAGGAAAGTATTTTTCTATGAAAATATCTTTAAACACCTTCCATTCAATATTTGATACTTCCTCGTCATCCTTTGTGTTTTTAATCATTGACCACCATTGATCAGCATCTCCAGTAAGGCGGTAAACTGCCATGAAAACATTTTCCCTTTCGCTACTCCACAAAGCGTGGAATATTTTCTCTATGGAATCTATCCATTTCTCAGTCGCTAATGGATTTTTAATCCCATGGAATGTTCGTGGTTGTTTCCTCATTAAGTGATCTAACATTGATCCTCCACGCTGCGGATCAGGGTGCTCCATATGGGTAAGGTTATTATTCATAACCTGAGTGGTTTGTCCCAGTATGGTGATAAGCTGATCAGCACCAATTGTATCACTAGCTCCACTATAATTATCTTGAGTAGGAGTGAAATCCCTACATAGAGTGCATGTATTGGTATGATTTTCATTCCTTCAACTAGGCACCATTTCTATAAAATGGCATACAGTAGATTAGTTTATGAATCGCAATACATAAATCCAAACTTGTAAAACACTAAACATAAATTGAAAAGTTTATGGATATAATCCATAATCATAAAAATGTTTTCTTTGAGTAAGTATATACTCATAAACCATTCATAATAGTTTGTAAAGAAAATTAAAATTATCCTAAGCATATCCCCCGGGAGTGTCGTAACCAAGAGTGCAACAAAGCCCGTTGTCGTTCACCAGTTCCTGTTCGAGTCTACCTCAAAGTGGTGTTTTTGGTTTTTACCCCTAAGTACATTTGTGCCAGAGCCGCCTCTACCTACTCATATCTAGACATGGATGTATTTCTTATAAAACTCACAAAATCTCTACAATACCAAAATTCTAGGAAGATATTATATATTAATCCTCAAAGTCTATCTTAGGGATATGTGCTCTAATCAGAGTTTATCTAAATCTAGTTTCCAAGGTTTGTACTAAACCTCCATATGATACCAACTGTAACAACCCAGCCCCAGTTACCCAAAGTCTGTGCATTATTACATAACATTGGCATGATTACAAGGAAATCATGTCTCTAAAGACCGATCAGTTTAGTATTATTGGGAATAATATTCATACATTATTTCAACTTTACAACTTGAAAAGAAATACAACATGAATTTATTCCTTTGGAAACATCCAAGCCTCCTAAATAATGCCTGCAAGTCACTCATAACTAACTTCTTCATATCTTGGGAAAATGAAACATAATAAAGGGGTGAGCGCAAACACTCAGTAAGGGTATGAAATACAGTGGAAGATAACATAAATATTAAGCATGGTGAATAATTGAAGCCACATGCCTTTACCAATAATAAACATGAATACTTTTATGGAAGGAATATGATCTGAGTAAATAATTACATAATAAAACATAATCATTGGTATTATACTAGTCGTATGACCACATGAACCATCAATGTTATTTTCATATGAAGAATTTATTACACTTAGTAAGTGTTGGTTGGAGCCTGCTATAGCTCCTTGATGCATCGGTAGGTCTCATGAGACAACTAGACTTGGAATTGGCTGAGGCCCTTTCCCAATTTTGATATATGGTTTTGGTTGAGACCTTAATCATTTGTAGACGTCTTGGCTGAGGCCTTGACAGAATGTTTCAGAATATCCGGCATTATACATTTACTCATTATGAAAATAATATTGATGGTTTATGTGGTCATTCGACTAGTAGAATAACAATGATTATGTTTTATTATGGCATTATTTACTCAACTCATATTCCTACCATAAAAGTATTCATGTTTATTATTTCTAAAGGAATGTGGTTTCAATTATTCACCATGCTTAATATATATGTTATCTTCATTTGTATTTCTTAGCCATACTGAGCGTTTGAGCTCACCCCTTTCTTATGTTTCATTTTCCCAGGATATGAAGAAGTTAGTTATGAGTAACTTATAGGCACTATTTAGGAGTCTTGGATGTTTCCAATGGAATAAATTCATGTTTTATTTCTTTTCAAGGTGTAAAGTTGAACTTATGTATGAATCTTGTTTCCAATAATACTAAACTTATCGTTCATTCGAGACATGATATCCATGTGATCATGCCATTGTTATGTAAGAATGCACCGACTCTGGGTAACTGGGGTTAGGGCATTACAAAATTAGTTCGTGGATGGGGGAGAGTGTAGATGAGGATCAGTTATTGAATATCGAAGTTGGTCCATAGATGAAGCAGTTCACGAAAGAATCCATACACGGAGGTGGTGCATAGAATTATGGAACAAGAGAGCTTTTCCCTGAAGGACACGGTAAAAGACAAGTCGCATATACCCATTTATATAACTATGGTCCACCACTGGGGCCATCTCTCTACCAAAAACCGCTCTAGTTTCTGAACCACCCTATATCGGAATAGCCTCCTCTTCGTTCTGATCAAACCCCATTCCGATGGGGGGCATTTGTAGGGTCCTAAAAAATACACAGAAGAGAATAAAGATGATCCCTTAAAATAAGTGGAAGAATCTACCCAATATTCATTAATAATTTGGGATGAATATGAAGAATGTTCATAAGAAATGGTAAAGGACCTAACCAATCCACGTACCAGTTCATTATCAGTGGTACGCAGCCAGTTTAGCGAACTGCGCCACTCGCGGACTCTGTCATATGTGAAATGGAGGAAGAGCTCCTATGCAGGCATGAACCAAACGGTCAGTGAATTAAGGTAGGACCAGTCTGTAGTCGTGATCCGTGCCATCCACGAACCAGGTAGACCATCCCCCGTACCATGCACCGTGTCATTCGCAAAATGGAGGCGGAGCCCTGTGCGGCCGCGAAGCACCCCTGTGACCATGTTAGATCGTGGGTGAGGTACATTCGATATACCCCTTGAACCTCGGGATGACTAAGTCATCCATAGGTCAGGTTTTCTATCATGGGAATCCACAAAAGGTGTTTCATGACCATAGATACAACTCTTTACCCCTATATAAAAAGAATTAAAGGGGTAGATGAAAGGGATCAGCTGATTGAGGATTAGATTTTTGGCGATCAGCTCTTTGAAGGAAAGCATCATAATTTTGGATAAGGAAGATGATTTCAGGGGCTTAGGATTTTGTGTACCACGAAGTTATGATTCGCAAACCAACAACATGTATAAACTGGGGAAGAATTGTTAAGAACTGAAGAACATGTAACTAAATTGGTAAACCATGAACCAAAAATTTGTAAACCACAAAACATGGACCCTACACGGATACACTCCCTATAAACCAAGGAGAATATTCCCCTTCTTTGATCCAGCATGCTGCGTATCACCCCCCCTATGTGGGAGAAGCCTTGAAAAGTGGTTCCCTTGGCTGCTGCTGCTTGAGTGGACTCTAGCGTCACGTACCAATTCGGTATGAGGACCAAACCCAAAGCTGTGTATGACTCCGGTATGTGGGATTCCCCTCAGTCCACGTACCACACTAGTACATGGACGACCACTCCATTCACATAGAACCTACCTACGTGAAGGGCGCCACTCCTCATATGGCCATGTGGTCCGCCAAGGCCTTTTTTGTTTCCATCACCCGAGTCAGATAAGGCCCTTTCAATTTAGTCCAATCCCCCCTAATCCCCTCAGTATCCTATCCATTGGTACCAAGCCAAGGACTCTCCAAAATTCACTGGACCAGCATGATGAAACCTTCAGGTGCATTAGATTTCCCTCCTGAGTTCACATACCCATGGTAGGAAGACACAATGGGGTTACCCCTTCCCTTGAATGGACATCCAGAGCATTCCTAGGTTTACATACCCATGATATTCCAGAGTCTGATCCTGGGAGCCCCTTTCTGCCTCTCCACTCTTCATAATTTAGGGATCCTGCTTTCTTATACATTCAATGATCACTAGTGGTGAGCACTTCTCCCCTCCCTTGAAGAGAGTAAAAGGGCATCCATCCCGGTGTAATCCCCTAACCTTAATACCTTCCTACTTTCATGGAACCTTGTCTAATGTAATGTGAATAGAGGTAAGGCTCTTCGCCTCACCCTCTTTTTAGGTCAAATCAGGCCTCATCCACTCTCACCACCATAGGTGCACCCTCTTCCGCCAGCAGAGGAGGAAAAGTTCATGTGTCATTTTTGAATCTTTCCCATCCTCTTGTTTCTCACACTAAGAATGACCCACGTGGGATTTGATATTCATGGTAATTACCACATGTGTACAAACACTCTCTATAATGAACTACGAGAACTTTGATTCCCACCATAATTGGGATACGTAGGAAGCCTTCTTAGGGCCCGAGCACACTGGACATCCTCTTCAAGAATCCAACCCAAATTCTCTTAATTTGGGCATCCTCCTTAGGAATAAGCCCTAAATTAAACCCCTAAATCATCTGGGATTCCTTTTCAGGAAGTAAGACCAAAATAATTTCTTTCAATGGACTAGAATCTCCAATGAGACTAAACAACTACATGGGTTTGATTCGTGTGTCTTAGCATGGTACGTAGAACACCTACTTGAGGTTCAACCCCAACTCATGCCAACGAACGAACTACGGGGGTTTTGATCCCTATCCTCTAAGCAGGGTACATAGGACACATCCCAGAGGTTCGATCCCATCTTGGGACACCAACCACATATAATCCCCAACCATACCCAAGTAAGGGATGCCAATCACCCCATGGACAGGCGACTATTGTGTGTAAGCCCTGATCTTCCCTAACTACATACACATTGATTCCCAACCAAACAGGATACGTAGGAAACCTACCTGAGGTGAAATCCCAACATCCAAGTCTGATACTCATCTATCCTTATCATAATGTGTAATGATGCCCCTAGCAGGACCATACATAGGCCTGGGAAATCATTTTCCCTTGGGTCCTCTGTGCCTCTTCGGCATAAATCTCGAACCAACATTGACCAGGCACATGTTGCCCAGATTTTTTTTCTACATGATGTTAAACTGTATTTTTGGGTCCTTTTCACATGAATTTAAAAGGTGATGTGTCCCATTAAGTGGCACCGAACTACATGGATTCTGATTCCTTTCACAAGGATGTGTAGGAAGCCCATATTATGGGTTTGATCTAGATGCTCAAGTCACTCTATGTCCCCCTAGATGACCATAAACTCTAGGGAACCCAATTATAAGGATTGAGACCAGTTCTGTCTAAACAAACTCAAACTTCCCCAGAATCGCTAATCCAATGAGGGATGGTAAACCTCAGATTTAGACAGTTTGGGATCCCTGTGTATACTTGTGACTTGCAACCTAGGGGTAATCTATGGATACTATGCTTGGGGATAATCCAATGATTCGATAATATATTAACATGCCTTGATCTATAAGAGAGTCCCGATATAGGCAATTATTCCCCCTAAAATGGTGCGATGAGCCCAATTTCCCATCCTCTCGACCAATGTGATTCCTTAACTGTCGTTGGCCATATCACCCAATGAGCACCTGCCTTTGGAAAGCAAGTCCATGGATCATTGGATACAAGGACCATTGGGTGTTTCTGGATCTGCAAATAATCCCGTTGGAGACCATGTGAATCCATAGAGATATGGAACCTGATATAGATGATTAAATAGCACCGAATCCCTTTAATCATACATGGGAACCGATCATATCCCCTTTCGCTGCAAAACATTGATCCATGCTTCCTTTCCATATCAGGCCAAGTATAAAATGAAATTCCTCAATCATAGAACTAATAACATCACATATATGTGCATCACCCAAGGGTGGAATCAAATCAATCGTAATTGAAAAAATATAGAACAAAAATTCCATATTCCCAGAAACATGGTAATTACCCTGAACATGGGTTAGCTACTCCTAGAAAAAACTTATGACCAAGTTCAAATTCATTCCTAATATTCTTTCTATTCTCTCAAAATTAATGTAATAATAGTAATTCCTTCAAACCCAATTTGTAACATCCTGTCCCGGGAGCCTCTAAACAATGTCCTGAGTCAATGGTTCACATATCCTCCAGTACACCTTCATGTACTTTATAGGCTCCCGACTAGCATTAAGAGTCTATAATTGTATGGTGGGGAGACTATACACTCATGATCAGAGTAACACAAAGGTATTATAAGTGAATAAATAAGTGGAATCATAATATAATTCAGCGACAAAAGATATACTTCCAGATGACAGTATTTGTAAAGAAATCCAAATCCAATAATATATATAACATGATGAATATTTCATGAGTCTATAAAAAAGGTAGTAAATACAAGGAAACTTGAATCTAGTACAATACATGTGTAAAAAGTATAAAAAGACCAAAATTACCATCTCTATATAATATCATGATCCATAGCTCCGTCCTATACTCCTCGGCTCATAAAAATAATCAATCAAGCATTGGAAAGCAGGTGATTTCCATGGTCCTTACCTGCATCGTGGAAGTATTCTTGTGTTCCCAACATCAACCTGAATAGGATGTGAGATAAAAATTAATAGGACACCACCAATGGTGTCTATAACAATCCTATTCTATTTATATAATCTTATCAATGTAAAGTATATAATAGTAATATTAATGAATAAGTTCGAGTGATATTTTCCATACAACAAGGATAATTGTAAACATGAAATCGTAAAAAAAAGCTTACTATAATGTATGATAAATAACATCTGCAACCTATAATGAGTAATCTAGTTTCAATCCTAATGAGGCAGATCCATGGTATAAAATGACCATGGAATCCTCCTCGAGTTCATTAAGAAAATACAGAGAAAACATAGTAAAGACTTGAGTGGATTCCAAGGAGCATAACCACAGATCATGTCCATGGTGGTCTAAGAGAGACAGTTCCAAGGAGTATAAATTTACCTAACACCCAATGTAATCAGGATTTATGGAGTGGAAATGACCATGGAATCCAATGTAATTAGGATCCATGGAGAATAAATGTCTATGGAATCTAATTTAATCCGGATCTATAGAGTATAATTTTCCATTAAATCTAATTTAATCAAAACCATTTCATTAATCATTTTATAATCATCTGATAATCATGAACAAGGCATGAGTTCTTCCAAATCATTCCATATTTTCTATTTAAACCATTTAACCATTATCATAACATATAAACACATGTAAATGAGGCATAAACTCTTTCCTAACAAATCATTTAATTCTTTATGGGTACTACTATAAAGGGTGAGCTCATACAACCCAATGGGGTGGTATATCATGGGAAGATACATGAACACACCTAATAAGTGGTTCGAGTTAAGGTGGAAAACCTCCCACAATCACATGTTGCTAAGTGGGAAACCTAACAAGGTTTCAATAATTTAATCAAGGAATTTAATTAATTAAGGAGAAATTCTTGGAAGGTATGGAATGTAGTAAAATGGAAACTAGCTATAAACAACTAGACTTTCCGGGAAAAGGTATAGACCACCTACCTTAACCCCGTAGAAAAGTACTCATCCATTCTCAACCTCTAATTCGATCCATATTAGGTGAAAATGGAAGAATTTTTGAACACCCTAAAAGTATGACATAAGATCCTACATGAAAATAGTGTCATCAATAGAATGGAAAATAGAATAAGGTGTAATATTAATAGAGTACTCACCAATAAACATCCAATGAGATTAAAAGTGTTTGAATATGAGTTCATATAGTGAAACTAGATCAAATACTATTATAAAGGCTTAAGAACATCTCAAATGGATAAGGATATATCTTCTAGTGTAAAAGTGAAAAAGGAAATATGTTCTTAAAATAGAAGAGGAAAAAATGGTCATTTTATGCAAATTAAAGGGACCTCTCACAGTTCATGTGCATGGTTTTGGAAACCCTGTGTAAAGAATGCTTTTTGGATCTGTTAAAAACTATAGATTCCTTGCATGGGCATGAGGACATGGTTTAATGGCTTCAACAAAACATTAATCCCAATTCTTATCTTTTTAACTCCTCATGGAGTTATTAGTAACCATGCTTCCTAGGTGGCACATTTTCTACTAATCTTGCATCCCAGCTGCTTCTTCCAAAAACTGAGCCTTCAGGCTCCAAACAAGCCCCAAAACTCCCTAAAACTCTTGTGATGCATTAATAACTCAAATTTTACCAAAACCATGGAATTAATTTGAAATTTAAAATATCTATACATCATATAACACCATAGAATCTTATATATATCTTCTGTCTTTTCTTAGAAAATATAGATATTTCTCAAGAACCATAATAAGGGAGTTATCAATCAAGTCTCCTAGTGGAAGTATTATTGATACAAGAATGTGAGAGTTAGTTCTCATTATGACACATATTGTAATGAATTGAACATTTATGAATGAAATTACCTTTATGAATGAATAAATGACTTATCATGTAATGTAGTTATATAAAACACATGCACTAATTTTGATATTTTAGGACATTATAACATATATCATATTAGATATAAAATAACATTAGTCATTATAACCATCGATAGTACAACCATTATAAAATGATATTATGATTATTATATATTGAGGGTTATGATAAATTTCAATTTGTGTAGATAAAGGATAAGATTACTTTAACCAGTAGGATCGTACCCTATAAAGCCCACTTATCAGAGCATCCAAGGGAGAAAGTATTAGTGTAATTTTCCCTTGACCATTCCCATCCCTATATTCAACAATTATAGCATGAACAAAACCAATTATGAGATAATTTCAAGCTCATTGGGATCATAACCCAAACCATGTTCATCGAACCATCCCAAGAAAATATAACCATCGCACACCTTACACTTGGAGAATTCACTAGTGTAATAATGGTCTATCTATTTATACCCTAACAGTATGAATTTGAATATTTTAAATTCAATAAAATAATTATTACATTTATTACATTTTTAATTTTTAATTTTTAATTGATTATATAATGAGTTTGATAAAAAATTTATTTTTATAGGATGAAACACAAAATATAGTTTCAATCAAGACATTATTTAGGATAAATTCAATTATTTTGAAAAAATGATATTTTAGTAAAATTTTATTATTAAATAATATTTAATAAATAAAAATTATAATATTATTTTATGATGTCAAAGTAAAATTTTATAAGGTTCATAAAACTATTATTATCATGAAACCAGTGTTTTCAATAAAAGCATGTTTTTTATTTAAAAGTCTAAATTCCTATATTTAGAGAATTATTTTTATAAAATAAATATTATTTTTGAAATAAAAATGTAGAAATTATCCAATGGAAAATCCATCACAATAATATGAGGCAGTTAAATTTTATGGTAAAAATTAGATATGATATAAATATATGTTATTTATTTTTGAGATAATAAAATCAAAAAAAAATGATGAAATAAATAATATAAATAGTACTGAAGAATGAAGTTATGTTTCCAGTTTAAAATAATTTTTTTTGAAGTTATTTTATTAACTTTATAAAACATTAATGAATCCTACAAAACCTATATTATATTTTAATGGATTAAAATAAATTATTTATAAACATGACTCTCTTCCACATCAAAAAGAGTGTTATTTTAAGGATTTCCATTATTAACCTTATAAAATAATTAAATCCACTCTTATTTTGTATAAAAAATGTTAACGAACCATGTTATTGTTTGTGTTTTGGATCACATTATGATATATAGTCCAAAACCTATGTATGGAAGTTAATAAATAATTATCCTGTCTTTGGCTATATAAAACCATCCAATCTTCCATTTTTCTTCTCTCTAAACACTTGGATAAAAAATTTACTCTACCATTAAATCTTTAAATCCCTACAAAGGTTCACTAATATCTTATTAAGCTCCTCAAATGCTTTTAGAAGTTCCCTATGAAGGTAAGGGATCCTCTCGTTCTCCTCTTTATTAAAACACCTTCTTTATATTATGCCTTTATATTTCCAATTTCTCATGTTGGAATATTTTTTTACGTATCCCAATTACCATAATTATTATTTAAATGTTAAAATAGACACATTTAAATCTCATTAAACCCTCCTATGGATCATTATATACCTGTATTATGCTTTTGAAATTATCCTATGATTTTCCATGAAAAACATTTGTATAGTGAATACCCATCCCCATTTCCACTCAAAGGTATTAAAATAGACGTACATATCCTTAATTTATTTGTTAAATCTATATATGTAACCCACACTCATTAATTGTGGGGTTAAAATGATTAATTATGTTATTATATTGTATGATCTATGTGTCACACTTATGCATGCACATGATGTGAATGGGATAGGTGGGTCTAAAATTATATAGTCCATGGATGCATTGGGTAATGTTTTTTTTCTCATGGAATTATATGTATGGTTCATGGGAGTTTATCCTAAGCACAATATGATTTTTCTTGGTGATTATCCTTGAAATATGTTTATGATTTCATATTTTATGTTGTTTCCACATTCTGATGTTGCCTTTTTGTTACCATGTAATATCATTATTTGATGTACACATTTATTATTATCACCCATTTCATATCACATTCATATACCTCTTGGATAACATTTATTAATTTCATAATGTTAGTATTTTATTTTTCCCTTAATAGGATTTATATCTCACCCCTTTCTTTTATACATCCTTAGGTTATCCAATATAGTTTTAGAAAATCTGGAAAATATAAGGGCATGTTTTGGAGTTTTAAAATAATTATGTTGTACCCATGTTTTAATTTATTATGTCATGTACCTAATCTCCAAAAAAATAGTTTTCATGATATTATGGGGTTTTACTATGTTTACCTTTTTAAGATAAATCATAAAATAACGTGTACTAATGATACGGGTTGTCAAAGTTGGCATCATAGGAAAATCTAGTTATTTTAGGGATTATGATTAGAAAATCCATGTGAAAGGATTAGGTATAAAACTAAAACAAAGTAAACATCCCTATTTTTTAAAAGTATATAGTATTTGGTTCCAAGAAAATACATTCCTATCTAGATACTATAAGTGGTTGTGGCTCTACATTAGTTGTTCCTTAGGGTAATAACCCTAAAATGGATAAATTTTTCTGAACTCAATCATCCCCTTGTGGGTGAAAATAGGACATTATTCATATCTATTTTGACACTCCCAAGGATATTATTTGTTAAATTCTCAATCTCATTACCTACCATTATTATCGGGAGAAAAAAACCTATAAGACTTTATGTTAGGAAATAGAACATGGATATCTTAGATCAAAACATATAAATTCATATGTTAAGGAATATATGTCATTTATGAGTTATTACTCTAACATTAATTTTTCCCTTTTTTCCTTTAATAGTTTAAAATTATCATCCCTAATTTTACCTTAATCTATTAAATGGCTAGAAATAGGAGAAACTGAGTTAACAGCCACTGAGAGGGGAAATGTGATGACTACTAAAATAAGATTCCCAATCCAATCAAAGGATTAAGTAAATCCATAACAATACTTTCAAAATTAACTCAAGTTTTTAAGAAAAACATCAACAATGAGTAATGAATTAATCCCAACAAGAAAGAGAATGTTTCAATTGATACCATTATGTGATAAAGGCCTCTAAATTATAGTGGATCTACTAATCCATTAATCACAGAACTATGGGTAAACTCCATTAAAAATATATTCTATATCCTTAAATTCTCTATGTAATGGAATGTCATGATGGTAGTTTATCAATTTTAAGGATAATATGATCATTGGTGGATGTTGGTAAAAAATGTGAATCATAAAGAGGATATTGAAGTGATTTAGTAGAAGGAATTTTAGAAAATGTTTCTATAAAAAAAAATTCCTCACACTCTCCAAATTAAAATAGAGATCACTTTCATTAGTCTAAAGAAAAAGGATAGAGAATACATCAAGGTTTATGAAACAAACATCACAAGAATTTCACAATACGCCTATGGAATTTTCATATTCCTCAGAATTAAATTTGGCCACTTTATTGGTGGTATAAAGGTGAGTCTATTAAAATATTTGGAAATTCTTGACTTTGAATGATATAATGAAATTTTATGATTTTACCTCAATGTCAAAATAGATATTAGTGAATATCATAGGTCTTGTGAGTCCAGAGATAAGAAGTGGATAATGTATTTTAATCCTAGTGGTGTGATGGAGGTAAATCAAAATATAATCAAAGTGAAACATCCAACTTGTCCAAATTGTAGGAAGAATCATCTTAAAAATTTCTTAAAGGGGGAAAGGGAATTTTTTAGCTGTGTTAAGGAAGGGAACCTAGATATCAATTTCTGATGATAGAACCCACCAATTTGTTTGAAGAACGGAATACTCTAGTAAACCATCAGCCTATTGTCCAATGCTTTAACTATAAAAAGGGAATAATGTTAATAAATTCACTAATCCAAGGGTTTTCAATGATAACAGAATCCACAACCTCCAAGGGCTAGAGAGAATGGGTGAGCTTATTCCATCACTACTATTGAGCTGGATCCTAACAATGAAGTGGTGATAAGTACACTAGTTATTCATTCAAGGATAGAGAACATACTATTTGATTCTAGTTCCTTTCATTATTTCACATAATTAATGTTTAATATCACTATTAAAACACCACCAGAAACTTTGAAAGTAGAGTTATTAGAAATGACCAGGAATTGGTAAATTATTGCATCCTAAGCATATAACTCCTCCCCTTCCAAAATGTGCGGGCTGAATTTCCTAGAAAACATCGTGATACTCCATTTAGTATAATTTGATACTATTCTAGGTATAGATTTAATTCCTTATATAAAGGCATCAGAAATTGAAGAGTGAAGGAAATCACCCTAGGTATTGTGAATCATCCTTTGATTCTATACAAGTGAAAGGTTGAGGATTAATATACTTCAGTATCATCATTACAAGAATGGATATTATTTAATTATGAGAAATAATATCTATATTAAATTATTGAGACTAATTAATAGATTACCATTTTTGAATTTCCCATTGTAAAGGAATTCACTAATGTATTTTCTAAAGAATTCCTCGATTTTCCACCTTGTAGGGTGGTTGATTTTGACATAAAATGTATACTTAGAGCATTTCCAATATCCAAGACTCCATATAAAATAAATATTGTTAAAATTGTGGATATGAATAAAAAATTATAATAGTATATGGATAAAGGGTATATATGCCAAAGTACTTCACTATGGGGGTGTACCTATCCTCTTTGTCAAGAAGATAGATGGGTCAATGCACCACTACATTGATTTTCATAATCTCAATAATATCATAATAAAAAACAATTATCCTCTACCATGTATTGATAACTTGTTTTATTGTCTATGTGGAGCCCAATACTTCTCTAAGGCAGATCTTTAGTAGGGATATTACCAAGTAAAGGTGAAGGAGGAGGATTTCCCCAAGAATTCTTTTCATACAAGGTACGGGCACTACGAGTTCATAGTTGTTTCCTTTGGACTCTCTAATGTTCTAGAAATCTTCATGGTATGGATGAGTAGATTATTTCGGAATTACCTCGATAAATATTTTGTAGTCTTTATAGATTTTATTTTATATACTCTAAAAACAAGGAGCAATATGAGGATCAATTTAATGCCTCACTAAATACTTCGTGAAAGGATTTTTCATCTGAAAAGTATTTTAAATTTGAGTTTTAGATGGATAAAGTAACATTCCTTTGTAATTTTATCACCTGGAAAGGGATATCTATGAATCCTTCAAAAATAGAGTCAACTAATGGATGACCCAGATCAATCTCTATGATGAAAATACATACATTCCTTATATTAGTTAGGGATTATCATCGATTTGTGAGAAACGTATCATGAACATCAAGGCTACTAACCAAGCTAAATAGGAAGTATTTCATGTTAATATGGTCTTTGAAATATGAAGAATTATTTTAATAGGTGAAGAAGAGGCTAATATCCGCACCAATTCTCACATTACCCACTAGAGGTGAAGGATTTGTAATCTATAGATATGAATCCAAAAAGTGATTTGGCTATTTACTTATGAAAGATGAAAAATTGAAAACCTATTTATCCCTCTCATTTAAAATATATTAGAATAACTACCCAACACATGATCTATAATTGGGAACAACAATATTCACATTGAAGATTTGGTGAAATTATCTCTATAGAGAAAAGTGTAACATATATACAGATCATAAGAGAATCAATTATAATTTGAAAAAATGAGTTTAATATGTACCAACAAAGGTGTATGGATCTAACAAAGTATTATTAATGTTCAATCCATTACCAAATTGAGACAATCAACAATGTTGCAGATGATCTGAGTAGAAAGGATCCTAAAACCCTATCCATGATGAAGATTGCAAGGGATCCAATATTATTAGACATGAAATGGATGTATATGAGAATAATAAAAGGCTCTTTATCCTTACTATCTCAAATTAATCCCCAACCATACATTATTGAGAGGATCAATGAGGCCCAGAAATATTATGAGGTTTTATAGAAAAAGGTATTGAATTTTTTACAGTTCAACATTGATAAAGATGAAGTTATAAGGTTTGTAACTCGAATAAACATCCATAAAAACTATAACTAAATATGGGAATTCAAGATGATTTGTATAAATCATACTTCTCTATTCATCCAAGAAGCACTTTGATGTATAAATATCAAAAGAAAATATTATTGTGGGATAATATAAAGAGGGATATTATACAATTTGTATCTCGATGATCGGTATACCAGCAAGTAAAGGAGGAATGTCAAAAGCATAAGGGTATTACACAACCATTTACTATAATAGTATAGAAATGGGAAAAATAACCATGGATTTCATTATAGGACACCCAAGGAAACCTAAAGGAAATAATACAATCTTTGTGGTAGTGAATCACCCTATAATGTCAACACATTTCAATTCTATCAAAGAATATTTCATATCAACCAAATCACCAAGATATACATAATGGAATTGGTAATATATCAAATACATACACTCTCTGTTGTATTGGATTGAGATTTTAGGTTTAACTTCAGGTTTTAGGGAAGCCTTCAGTAAGAATTGGATACAAAAATAAGAATCAACAATGCTTATCACCCTCATACTTATGCCTGATCTGAGAGAACCATTCAAACTCAAGAGGGTATGCTAATTTCATGTTCAATGGATTTAAAAGGATATTGAGATCAAAACATTATCATGTTAGAGTTATCATATAAAAATAGTTTCCATTATATAATTTAAATGGAACCTTATGAGGATCTATTTGGGAAGAGGTGTCCAACTCCAACATATTTGGTTCAAGTTAGAGAGTGGAAGATGATAAAACCTGATATTATATAATAGTTATTAAATAAGGTTCAAAAAATTCATCATCATATGTAATTATTGAAAATTATATATAAAATCTATATATATAATCATCGATGAGACTTGGAGTTTGATGTTTGAGATAATGTGTTCCTTTATATATCACTATAGAATAAAGGTAGAGGTTTGGAAATAAGGTAAAGGTTAGTCCTAGATACATCAACCTCTTTGAGATCCTTGATCACATAATAGTAGTGGTCTATAAACTAACACTCCCACATAACCTATCTCAATTACATGATTTGTATAATTTTTTATTTTCCATTTATTTTTTTAGAATATTGTATAAATTTTTATTGATCTAGGTGTAGATACAGTGTTAACTTTTGAGGAACAGTGTTCCCGGAATTAATTTTTAAAATATATTAATTAAAATAAAATGAATACACAAGAAATTTTCTTAAAAAAGATTAATAAATTATAAATTTGGGCTCTTATTGGAAATATGAGGATTAATTTTAGATCAGATCATGGGTTTTACACTATACGTAACATGATCATTTTTTTCATCAGACGTTTGGTTGAAATCCATCATGGGAAAAAACAATAAAATAAAATAATCTATTTATTTATTTTATTGCATTTTTGTAGAGACATTTTAATTACTCTATAAATATATGGTTATGATAGATTCTAAGTGTTTGGTGTTTAACCATGGAGTCATAGAAAGCTTTTAGTGGAGCTTGTGTTGGTGAACGACAACTAGAACAAGGATCGTCGATTGGTGTGCAATAGAATTTAGGGATCTCACCAATGACAATGAAAAAGATTTTTTCTTCATCATCAATGGATCCAAATTGAGGTAGGATTTATGTTTTATTTGGATTTATCCTTTTTTTGTGATAAAAAATAATCAATCAACTAAAAAATGGATTCACATATCATGTGTATTGTGAGTACAAGTAAGATTCATCCATGAATTGAGGATTTTTTTTATTATTTGGTTATATATTCATACTTAAATATAACATAAAGAATTAGGGCCAACATTAAAATTGGCTGAGGATCATTCTTCATATTTTTGTTTGTTCATTTCTTCCCTTGTTTCTTCATTCATCATGGAAAAATCTCTTGGACCGTGGTTTGAAAAATGTGGGATAAATGAATGTTGCAAACCCATTTCTTGGTGAAATGGATTTATTTTAAATTTCTGGGTTATGATTGATAATGGTATTAATCTACGATGACAATGAAAATGAATAGTAACTGGATCAATGTTACAAATGTTTTTTTTCTTGGATGTATGACAATGGCGAACCTCCAAGGAAATTTTTGAGTGATCGAAATGGTCAGAAACTAGATATCCAGAAATGAAAAGGTCTGTTTGACTCAAATACACAATTTTTAGCATGATTTGTGAATAGTTTTATGTTTTGAGGATCAAGTTATGATGTGTGAAATGGATCTATGGGTTCTAGAAAATCATGATACGCACAGTGTGTAATCCATGACTACAGAGTTTGTGGGACCCCCTGGTGTAGCACTAGGGTTTCCACAAGAGGAAAAATATCACATGGAATGTGAATCCCTATCAAACGACATGTGACCCCTTTCTTGGAGGCTTGACATGTTCCTTATATGGTACATGGGAAAGGGAATGACTAGCCATACATGGACATGGCCAACCAAACCTGGACATGGGTAGGAGTAGATGGGATCAGACACACTGTGTACTCAATAACAGACACAGACACAAGAACATGATGTGATACATGGGTAAGAACCCATACTAAAGGGACACACTATGTACTTATAGCATACATTATGTACTCTAAATAAGGCTTTGAGTCCTGGTCCTCTTTTAAATTGGACAAGTTTCTTTAGGGAGGTTTTCCTTGATCCATTATCTGAGGGTTAGTATGGAATCACATTTTATACATAGGATGGTTATCCATTCAATTGGAATTCTTGGATATTGTTTTTGGAATAATTATATGAGGCCTGAAGTTATATCCCCTATCATCATATTTCCATAAGAGGAGTTCTTGGTATCGTCATCACCAAAACAATGTGTGTGTGTGTCAATCCTCTACATACTGAGTTATTGTAGATTGATTTGTTAGTATATCCCATGGACTTGGGTGTGATCCTCATCTGTGTATTGTTTTCATTAGAATTACAATGTATACATTATATGGTGAGACCTGATGATCAGAACTTCTTTGAAAAACATCATTAGTGCTATCTGGATCATGGGGTATGTTCTCCTAGATGAGTGCTATGTGGAACCTTCGATCATGATTCCTAGACTAAATTATGGTTGAAATTTTACATTGAGACTACATGTATTTATTGTATAAATATGGATATTATTATTATATATTTTGTAGACATATATTTCTGATGATCTATCTATTATTCATGTTTTTATATGCTTAATGATTTCAGGGGTGTCCTACTTGGTCTTCTTATACTCACCCCTGAATAAGATTTTCCCACATGTGTCATGTCTTATGTAGATGATTGACCATTTTATGGATTCTTAGTGGGACCAGTACCAGGTGTATCATAGTGATACGTACTGAATGAGTTGTGTTCTAGTGGTTACCTTGACAGTATCCCCTTCTATACTTTCATGTTGGACTTGTATTCATACTCTGTGGTGGGGTTGTATTTAGACCCTTTTTATTTTTAGTACTTGATGTAATATAATGGTAGGGGTATTTAGAGATATTGAATCACGGTTTATCTATAGTTTTACTTTTAAGAATTGTATAGGTTTTGAAATGTTTGAGTGTAACATGATATGATAACTGAGTGCTGGTTTCCAGTCCTAGGCATATTAGAGGCAGGCTTAGGGTAGTCATGACATGGGACCTATTGGGATGGGCCATCAAAGAGTGGTATCATATTTTTTGGTTCTATCTTAAGAATGAAGTCTATGAAATTGATTTGGGGAAATAGTGTTGGGTGTTTTATGATCGACTCTCAACCCATGGACTCTAGTGTTATGAGATGGATGCCATATCAATGCATCGAGACACTTATCACCTACCTTTCTACTCAATACACATAGACACTGGTTGTTGTGAAAACATTGGTATATGAATCATATAGGAATGGTTTTTGGTTTCTATATCCTTTTGTAGTAAGATATCCAGATATACCCATTGATCGTGGTACATATTATCTATTTTTGGATCCCTCCTCAATGTATTGCAGCTCGAATTTGGAATCAGGTTCACGAGGATGATCCCATCAGTGTTGAGGCTTTGATATAGGGAATTATTCTTGAGGTGTTACCTCTAGGTGGTTCACACATTATACCACCACCTATTGAGAAAAATATGGTACTCGAAGTACAAACATATAAGGTGTGCAGGATGATTGAGATTCATTACTTTTAGAGACAATGACCCCTCAGGTTTCAAGGAGTGACAGACCGATAGGTTTCTGTGGACTATATTGAGGCAGTGACATTATTTTTTCATCTTTTCAAGACATCAAAAAATTATATGGTGGTCCTAGAAACAATTCTTTGACATGGATCTACAAGAATATGGTGGGGGTTTAGTGACCCATTCATATGATGAGGTGACTCTAGAATGCCTTGAGTTTGAGAGGCTTTTCAAAAAGAATTTATATATGGGTATGTTGATGAATATACACATCTAGGATCTTCTACAATATCGGAAGGGAATTATGTCAATAGTTAAATAATCATTTAGGTTCACCAACCTATCTAGGTACTCAATAGATATGGTACATCATCAGTTCTTTTAGGCATGAAACAGTGAGTGAGTAATGTGTTGAGACATCTGATCCAACATTATTCCTCTATTAATTCCTACCTATTATGGGTTTCTTGATCATCATTTATTTTTCAAGAGTTTCCTGGATGAGTAGACACATATAGTTGTTGCCAGTAATTGGCACACGAGGGTAGATTCTTTGGTATAAGGGATCTAATAACAGCCTTTGGGTCTTGTACGTATGATATGTTTCAAGAGACAATACCAGGATAAAGGATCTGCAGTTTGGGTCTCATAAGATGGGTCTAGTCAGCCTACGGATATGTGGTTCTAATCTTGTGACATCCGGGGAAATCATGCATGAGATTTTCCAAAGCACTCTATGGTTGATAGATAGATAGTGGATGGGAAACCTTGATAGAGGCACTCAAAAGAGCAGACAGATCTGCAGGGAGGAGTATGTGTTATAAGAGCTACAAGGGAAACTTTATAGGATATTAATTTTGACTTACTGCCACCACCACCATTGGATGGTCCACACTAGGCTCAGGGATTTGGGGAAAGGGGTGAGGGAAGTTTCAAGTGATCGAGGCTTATGACCTAGTGGCTCAAAGGATCATAAAAGGAATGAACTACATCCTATATACCTTACTTTAAATACTGATTGTGTGAGTCATTCCTTTATTTACACTTATCTTGTTTGAGACATAGACATTATAGTTGAGCTTCTTGGTCAAACTTTTTTCTTGGAGACTTCTATATGAAATTAATCAGTAATCACACACTTATGCAAAAAATGTGACCAGAATCTTAGAGGTGGTAGTTTTATTTTGGATATCGTTGTGTAATGATGAAAACTTGTCGAATCATCTTAGTTATGGACTATTTATCTATAGTTTATTCCTAATAGACTAATTCAGGAAGAGGATATGGTGTTTCCACAATGATGGGGCTAGGTTTTCTTTTGTGGGTGAAAAGGAAATCCATGCAGTATAGGATGGACTAATGTATAAGAGGGTTCTGTATTGGACAATACCTCGGATGACTCCGATATCTACCCAAATATATTGGATGGACCCCATGGATCTTCATGAGCTAAGGGTGTTGTTGGAGGACTTATAGAGGAAGGGCTTTGTTAGACCTAATGTTTGACCCTGGGTATCCCCAATGTTGTTTTCCAAGAAGGGGAATGGGATCTTGAGGTTTTTTGGGGACTACCATAACCTAAACCAGGTGACCATAATTAAAAATTATCCACAATTGAGGATCGATGAACTCTTTGATTAGTTGATAGTGTTACAATGGTTCTTGAAGATTGATCTTGGGTCAGGTATCACTAGTTCCGAGTATGAGATGATGATATATCTACGAAAACATTTAGATGTTGATGTAGTCACTATGATTACATAGTGATTCCCATGGAAATGATTAATTCCCTAGCAATGTTCATGGGACTCATGAACTAGATCCTTTATCCTTTCTTATACCTGTTCATGGTAGTCTTCATTGATGATACCCTAATTTACATGGAATAAGAGGAGAAGTATGAGAGACACTTGGGGATGGGTTTGGATGTACTCTGAGAGAACCAATATTATCAAAATATCTTGAAGTTACAATTCTTGATTTAGGAGGTCCACTTTCTGGGGCATGTTATCCCAAAATATGATGTAAAAATGGAGGTAGTGAAGGTCGAGGTAGTGTTAGCTTGGAATCCAACCAAGATCATGATGTATATGTCGAGATTACTTGGGTTGGTATGATAATAGCAATGATTCATATATTATTTCTCTAATATATCCTTTATCTTGATATATTTGACCCGAAAATGGAAGCCTTTCTTGTGGACAGAGAGGTGTTAGCATGCCTTCAGTAGTTGAGACAGAGATTGACAAGAAATCCCCTAATTATAATTCAAGAGGAGGGTGTTGAATACATTGTGTAATGCAATGTATAAGGGACTAGGAATAGTTCTATACTGATGAATAAGAAACTGATGATTTCCTATGGTTCATTTCAGTTGAGACTACATGAGTTAAACTACCCGATTCATGATCTTTAGTTAGCAGTGGTAGTCTTCCCACTGAATATGTGGTGACACTAGATGATGGAAGATTATTTTATCATAGATTTTAACCAAAATAGTATTAATTATATCTTCTCTTATAAACATATTAACATTCTATAGAGACGATATATAGATTTCTTCACATATTATGACTTCGATATTTTCTATACTCCTTGTAAAGGGAACGTAGTAGCAGATGATTTAAATAGGATATATTATTCGTAGTGAAAAGTGAGGCATCAGATCTGTTAGTATCATTGTAGTTATAATTTTTTATGGGGAGAGAGTAGCTTACCTTTAGCTGATGCTCGTTATCCCTCCTCTTTTAAAGTATGTCGGGGAGGAACAACTTGGAGTTTTCGATTTTTTGACCCTACATATTCATATATTGACTGGACATGCTCCCGGTAGATTTTCTAAAGGTGGAGATCATTCATTTTTTGTGTCTAGGGACAAAGAAGGGAGTTGCAAAGTTTGTCTCTTGATGCCTTACTTATAAGTAAGTGAATGTCGAGAACCAAGTTCCAGTGGGTTTAGCCCAACCCCTTGAGGTTATAGAGTTAATGTGGGATGGGATATCCATGAACTTCCTGATGGGGTTACCATGTATGTCTAGGGGACCGAATTCCATCTGGGTGATCATAGACAGACCCACAAAGTCAACCCACTTCCTCATTATTAAAGAGCAGAGTTTGGTAGATATCTTGGGATGCCTTTATTTGTAGGAGATATTCTGACTCCATGTAGTTCCTTTAGTGATCATTTATGTTCATGTTTCTCACTTAAAATATCAGTTTTGGAAAATATTATTGGAGGATTTTTGGACTCATCTATGTTTGAGAATGGATTTTCACCCCCAGAATAATGGCCGGACAGATCGAACCATTCAGGTCTTGGAGTAAATACGGTAGGATTTCATATTAGACTTTATCCATAGTTGGGAGGATCACATACCGTTATTAGAGTTTGAATACAAAAATAGCTATCATTCCACCATACGATTAGATCCATTTGAGGCCTTCTATGGGAAACTCTATAGGTCACCACTATATTGTACTAAAAAGGGATATTTAGAACTTATATTCCTAGAGTTGGTGTTGTCCACTAAAGAATTGGTGTAGATCATCATGGAGCCAATGAGGACTACACACAGCTAGTAGAAGTCCTTTGTAGACTGAAGATAGAGGCCTTTGGAGTTTGATGATGGAGATGATGTGTTCCTACAAGTTTCACCTCAATGTGGATTGCATATATTTTTCTAGGGAATAATGAAATCTCCAATATTATTTAGCCCTTTCCATATACAATGAAGCGTTGGTCAGGTGGGGTACCACTTTTCTCTACCACAACTGTTAGATTAGGTACATGATGTCTTCAATGTGTCACATTTGAGGAGGTACAAGCACAATACATTGCATGTTAGGGTGAGATGGACATTAAGGATGGTGAAACCCTTACTAAGTACCTGATAGATATATAGGATCGATTGGAGAGGATATTTTGTGGGTGATCTATTCCCCTAGTGTGTATCCAATGGTAGTATGTGAATCTTCAGGAGAGCACTTGGGATTAGGAGATTATGATGTGATCTCAATACCTATATCTCTTTGTGTAGTATTTTTTTATTTCTAGAAAAATAAATCCCCAAGGTGGGGAGAATGTAATGACTCCTATTTTTTCATGTATTTTTTTAAAATATTATATAGATTATTTTTAGATCTAGTTGCGGAGATGACATGAGATTCCAAGGCTTGATGTTCCCCAAATTAATTTTTGAAATATATTTAATATATTAAATGCACACATGTGCAGTTTTCCTAAAAAGTATAATAGCTTATAAATGGAGGATTATATTATAAATATAATGTTGTTGTTTAGTTTAGAGTATGGGTTTTAACCTAGTCATTGCATAATATTTTTCAACATAAGATTTTTTCTTAAAAGAAATCATGGGTGAAAATAATAAAATTAAAAAATTATTTTATTATATTGAACCAGAAAATTTTTAATTCCACTATAAATATATGGTTATGATAGATTCTAATGGATGGTTACTTAACCCTATAGGCATAGAGGAACATTAGTGAAGCTTCAATGGGTGAACGACAACCGGATTGAGGATCGTCAATCAATGAGAAATGAAATTCAAGGATCTCTCCAATGAAATTGATGCATAATAATTCTTTTTCAATTATCAATAAAAATAGAGATACTAATTTTTATCCAAAGTTTTTTTATTCTTATGAAGAACACGAATCAATCAACTAATGAACTGACTCGTGGATTGTGTGTATAGAGGGTACAATTTAAATTCATCCTATAATTGGGGACTTATTTTTTATTGTTTTGTTATCTCTTTATTCACCTATATAATGGTAACGAAACATGGATAACACAAAAATTGGTAGAGTTTTGTTCCTCATGTTTATGGATATTCATTTCTTCCCTTTTTTCTTTATTCATCGCAAGAAAATCTATTGTCCCACGATTCAAAAAATTCTTGATAAATGAACATTGTGCACCCATTTCATGGTGCATCGGATAGTTATTGAAGATATAGGTTTCGATCAATGATGGGATTGAGCTAAAATGGCAGTGATGATGTATTGAGATAGGATCAGGAATACTTGGGTGCGGTTATTAGACATACAGTGAATGTGTACATTTAGAATGATTCCCAAGTGAGTGAAATGGTCGAAAAAACAGATCTTCATTGATGAAAAGGTCTGCTTGAATCAGATCTAAAATTTATGGAATTCATCATAGATATATTGATGGTTGGAGGAGTGGTAAATGTCACATGAAATATATATATAGGTCATGTAAAAATTAGATATACATGATGTGTAATCTAGGATTACACGGCGTGTGGGACCCCCTAGTGCGATGCTAGGATTTTTGTGAGAAGATAAATATAACATGGAATATGACCCCATTCTACCTGGTGTGTAACCCTTTCAGGTTTGATTGGTGTGTACCTAATATAATACACAATAAAGGGAATGGTCATGACTAATTGTACATGCACACGACCAGCCAGACACAGACACGACTAGGAGTACACGGGCTCAGACACACCGTGTACTCAGGAACAGACACAGATACAATCACGAGATGTGATACATAGGTAGGACTCGATGATGAAGTGAAACGCCATGTAATAACATTACACAACAATTAACCCTTCAAGTAAGGTTTATAGACCTTTTACTACTCATCTTAGACAATTTTTTAGGGATTTTTTCCTTAATCCATTCCCTAATGGATAGTATGGAATCACTTCCTAAATATATGATAGTGAAACATTAGTGGGAATTATTGAATTGATTTGTTGAAATCCTTCCATGAGGCCTAAATTAAGATCTTATATAATCATATTACCCTATGAGGAGTTCATGGTACTGTCATGAATAACACTATGTGGGCATTGATCCACTACTTATTGGGTAACTCCATATTATGTTTTTTGTGTTCCCCACAGCCTTGGGTGTGATCCTCGTCTATGTATCATTCTCTTTATAATTACAACATATAATTCATATAGAGATACCCGATGAGTAGTACATCTCAGATAGACACCTTCATTGCTATCTGACTCGTGTGTCGTGTTCTCCTGGATGAGTACTATGTGAAACCTTCGATCATGATTCTTGGACTAGCATTATGGTTGCGACATTACATTGATACTATATGTATTTATTTATGATATCTATATATTCTTGTTATATGTGTTGTAGACATATACCTGTGTTGAGATGACTATTATTCTTGTTTTTATATGCTTAGTTATTTCAAGGGTGTCCTACTGGGTATTGTTATACTGACACATACATGGGATTTTCCCACATGTGTTTTGTCTTATAAAGAAAATAAAACATTTGATGGAGTCCTAGAGGTACTAGGACCAGGTAGATCTTAGTGAACGAGACTAACCGAGGTGTGTTCTTAAAGTTATCTTGATAGTATTTCCCTTCTATACTTTCAGTTTAGACTTGTTTTCAGACTCTTTGTGGTGGGAATGTATTTGTGCCTTTTTCTTTTTATTAATTTTTTTGTACTTTGGTAGTGGGATTTATTAATATGCATGAATGGTTTATCTATAGTTTTACTTTTTATAATTTTATGGGATTGATATGTGTTTGTGTTTACATGTAAATTAGTATAAGGTATCCCATTTTAGTGATATTCCTACTTGGCATTGGTCTTTATCCCCTGGTCAACTAGAGGTGGGCTTAGGGTAGTCTCAGCATGGATCCCATTGGGATGGGTCATAATATGATGTGTTCTATGTATCCCCTATTGAGGAAGTACATACCAAGCCCCTCACATGTACTAAATTTGGTGGTGGTACCATTAGATAATGATCTTTTATATGGAGGAAATTTGGTGAGGATCTTAGATAATAACGAAAAATTTATATGAAATAATAAAACCAAATAGGTCAAAGTGTTATGGTGTAACCACAAGTTTGAGGAAGTTACATGAGAACTGGATGAGGCGATGAAATAGTACCCACATTTTTGTAATGCCTGGAATGAAAAATTACAGAGGAAAATCATTATTGGGGGAATAATTTAATGAACTGATCTTTTATAAATGAAATTATATTTTTTAATTAATAAATTCCATATCAAGTAATGTAGTTATAAAAAACACATGCATTAGTTTTTCTATTTTGGATCATTGTAAGTTATATCCTTTTAGATTTAAAAGACTATTAAGTATCACAACCATTGATATCAGAGTCGTTATACAATGATCGTATGATTAGTACATATTAAGGGTTATAACAAAGTCTAATTAACACAAACAGTGGAAGCGATGGTCTCGACCAGTAGGATCGTACCCTATAACAATCATTTTCCAGATCTTCTAAGGGAGATAACATTACAAATATTTTCCCTAGACTAATCCAAAGATGAGGTTTAATAAAAATGGTATAAACAAAACTGTTTATAGGAGAATCTCTAGCTCATTGAAATCATGGTCCAAACCTTGTTCACCGAACCACCCCAAGAAAATCTCACTATCACACACCTTTACCTAGGTGAATTCACTAGACCATAAGAATATGAATTTTTATCTTTTATTTTTAATAAAATAATTATTATATTTATTCCTCATTTATTTTCACTTTTAAAATGATTAGATAATGATTTTGATAAAAATTAGATTTTGATATAATGAAACACAAATTACAATTTCAACCAAGACACCCATTTTGATGAATTCAATAATTCTTAAAATAAATAAAATTTTAATAAAATTTATTATTAAATAATATATATTAAATATAAATTATAATATAATTTTATGAAATAAAATGTAATTTTTATAAGGTTTAGAAAACTATTGTTGTTAAAAAAACAAGAATTTTTCAATAAATGGTGTTTTTTAAGAGTGTAAATTATCATTTTTAGATAATTATTTTGATAAAATTGTTGTTCGGAGTGGATACTCAAAATGGGGGGGGTGAATTGAGTACCAATTAAAATTTCTGTTAAAAAAATTAGAATAAAAATCCCCCAAATTAAAACAGCCCAGTTAATTAAGGCAGTAGAGATATAAATGATTTATTATTCAACAAGTTTCTCATAGGTTGATTAATCCTCAACTGAATTAGTTTGAAAACTAATTCAACTTTTGAAACAAGTTTTCTAAATTAATCACATATACACACTAACCAAGACTAACTATTAGAGTGATTGTAAAAATAGATTTCTATCTTTGAAAACAAAAGAATCAGATAAATGCAAAACAAAGTACTTGAAAGATAATCACAAAAATTTAAACAAGAGGTTCAGTCTTAATTCAAGACCTAATCCTCTCCACTTTGTGATCACCTACCACCAAGAGGTTTATATAAAAACTTGATACATAGCCTATATCAGGTAGTACAATAGCTTTCACAAACTGTCTAGGTTTTGCAACCTCTTCCACATTTTTACATGGGAAAACAAACACCCAAGTCACACTATGCTTCTTCCACAGTTATACATGGGAAACAGAGTAGAGAGATTTCGGTATGAGGATTTTCAGAATCCCCCAGTTCAAGCACAAGAGACAGTGTGTGTAAAATAGACACACTGCTCACAAATGTAAAATATGAAACATAGTAGAGCTAAAGATGTTAGGAAAGAGTTTAGAATGCTCTATGTGTTGGCAGATCATCTTTGGACTCCTTGGAATGAAGGAAATGATGTTATGGTCCTTGTTTGCAAGTTTCCTCTAAAACAGAGTGTCCTAAAATCCAGGTTCTTACTTCCAAGTGTAAAGATGATCAGCTTCTTGGATTAGAATCTCGTTGTATCCCAACACCAAATCCTTGAAGATGTTCTTCTAACAGATCTATGTGATGCTCTGGGATTTTCAGAATTAGTGCTCGAGTGTTATTCTTCTTTATTAGTATATTGGGTACTGTATGTGTCTCCCTTATGTGTGTACCCAAATATCTTGATTAATACTCCCATATATTTATATATGTATGGATATATATAGTTTTTACCTTTTTATTGGGTCTCTATATATATATAATTTTTCCAGATCAGCTTTCCCTTATTTAATTCAGCTGGGGATGACAAGAGGAATGATCCACCCATGCGTGATCTTCCTCGCACTTCATACGGTTTCCTGATATACCTGTAAATATCATTAAATAATGTCAGGTGCATTAAATTTTCCAAACATGACTATTATGATAATATTAAGAAAATTAGTAAATTAAATAATAGGTTATCATTAGACTGGTAGCAGATGCTTTTTAGGAGGTGGACTTCAATATTAAGCTCCTCAACATTAGACTTCTTTGGTAGGATCAACAGTAGACCTTTCCAGCAGTAGACTATCTCAACAGTTGACTTCACCAATGGTGGAGTTGTCTAGCAGTAGACTTCCTCTAATGGTAGACTTGTCCCGCGGTAGACTTGAAGTCAGAACCATATAACAATAGACCTTCGATGGTGATTTTGACAGTAGACTTCTAACAGAAGCCTTTCTAACAGTGACCTTGTCACCATAGTGACCTGTAATAGTGACTCTTTGTCTGCAAGCTTTTATAAGTAATCTAACGGTAGACTTGTAACAGTGACCTTTGACAGACAGCTTCCAACAGTAACTAGAGATCTTCAATGGTGACCTTTAGCAACCTTCAACAAAAGTGTTCTCACTGGTGACCTTTATCATGACAGTGACTTTTAACAATAGTGACCTATAATGGTGACCTTGAATAGAAGGCTCTTACCAGTATCCTTTAACTGTGAACTTTTACTTAGGGAAATTTAAACTGTAAGTTGATACAACAAAGTCATGAGACTAAAATATATATATATATATATATATATATATTTCAGGATAAATTATATAAAGATAGATTAAAAGGGATTATCAAATGACTTAATATATTATGATCATTATTAAACATGATTTGGGATTATCAAAATAGGTGATTCCAAAAATCTCCCCCTTTTGATAATCACAAATTATTCCATTGTGTATTAATTATAGGTATCACAGATAAGCATATAATACAGTTATTAAACAGAGATCAAAGTGAGCCTTAGTTTAGTTGTGGTTTCACAGGTATCAGAGATTAATAAGAGTGTAATATCAGAGGATATTGGTACATGGTATCAGAGGGAAAAGTAGAAAAGTTCCATTAGAGAGTAATGAAATCGCAGGATCATATTTGTGATCTTATTATCACAACATTTCTCCCCCTTAGTGATTAGAATAAAGAAACACAAATAGAGATAATAGATAATTCATGTATTAATTTAATGACATTACATGACCCAAAAGGAATAAAAATGCCCTATCAAAAGAGACAAATAAACTCAATCCACATAAGACTTATGAAATTGTTCTTTCCCTTTGGAAGAAGAAGGTGGAGGATGAGCTGTTGGATCAGAAGGTTTGGGAATTGCTGCAGGGATAACTGGAGGGGCAGCAATAGAAGCTCTTGTGTTCCTGTAGTGAGTAGCCCTCTAAGGTATCAAGGGAGTGATGCTTCTAATGTCCTCATCAGGAGTCATCATGGAAGAAAAACTGGTTTGGGATGTAGGTAAGGAAGGAGGGACTATAACAGGAGTACAGTCTACATGGAGAAAGGGTAGGAGACAATTTCTGAAATCCATAATAATACTTCCTCCTCTTCCCATAGACGATATGAAATCATCCTTGTTCTCCATGAATTTATCTATGGTAGTATTTAGCTGTCACAACTTGCTAACTTTTTCCTTGAAGGATCTGGTGACTGGTGGAATTTTGAGATTTTCCAACAAAAGATTGAAGTGAGCATCCATCTGATGTGTAGAGTAAATCTGCTTGTAGTAATGATCAATATACTCCTTTATACTTTTCTGATCTTGAGCATCCTCTCTCATGAAGTCACGGACTACTTTTTTCACATCCCTGGTAGTAGTGATAATCTGAGTCACAGATCGAGATTCAGGTTCACTGACACTAGAAAAATTAGCTAATTCTTCATTGACCACTGTTCTGAATGCTGACAAGTCCATAGGTGGTGCGGTTGAGGTTGAAGCAGTACCAGATGCAGCCAAAGGTGTTATGGGGAAAGCAACAGTTTCTTTGAAGGACTTGGTCAACCCACTAATAAGCTTCTTCACATCATCATCTTGGTTCTGCACATGAGTTTTCATTTGGTCCTTAACGCTTTCAAAAACAGTGACCATCTGCTGTAAAACTCTTCTAACATATTGAATGTCCTTATATGCTTGATTTCTGGAAGCTGTAAGAGCAGCCAAGATCACCATAGATTGCCTTAGAAGATCCACACACTGATTCAACTCCCTGAGTTGTTTCTGTCACTATGAGATTTCCTAGGACAGATTAGTTTGAATGGCACACTGAACTCTGACCATCTCAGCTGTAGTTAGCTCTTGAATGAGGAATAATGTCTTCTCCATTTCAGAATACCTATCATCAAAAATTATTTTAAAATATTCCTTCAGATATTCAAGATCCACTT
Organism: Viscum album; assembly: GCA_963277665.1. Classification (NCBI taxonomy): domain Eukaryota; kingdom Viridiplantae; phylum Streptophyta; class Magnoliopsida; order Santalales; family Viscaceae; genus Viscum; species Viscum album. The sequence continues at coordinate 1,371,033,725 of OY728147.1, forward strand.
TTCTAACATAATCTTTAGGAATTGTAGTCATTGGAGGTACTGCAGAAGGCTCTAAAATAGTATGCACTAATTTCCTTCTGTTGGTAATTTCACAATCAGAATCATCACAATTCATCCCGAACACCAGATACCTTGGGTCTTCAGACCACTCCTCAATGTCATGAATGATAGATACAGATCCTCTTCCAACATGATTCTCCCCCTCACTTGGATCTACCTTCTGAGTAATCTCCTCTGTTGGTTCTACTCTTGGCACTTCCACAGCTGCTGCTTCAACTCTAGCAGCTACTTTTACAAACCCTATCTGATCTATTGATTCACCAATGGGGTGAGCTATTGCCTCCAAAGAATCATCAATTACCTATACTTATATGGTAGCAGGTTCCATTTCTACTTCCTAGTCAGACACTATCCTTTCTGATTCACCTATCAGAGGACTCAGACTAATCTCCTCTTCTTCATTGTCCTCATCTTCAGCTTCCTCATTCTCTTCATCACCTGCCTCCTATTCCTCATGATCAGAATGATATATCTCAGCAGCAGCATCCTCTTATGAGGTGTCTTTGACAATAGTCTGAGATACTTCTTCTTCTTCACAGGTCTCATTATCACTGTCCCTTAGAACAGGTTCTCTCCTGGGTAGTTCTATTGGTGAACTAGGTGCTCTAAAGGCTGTCCCTACAACTGGTCTGGCTGGAAAATCAGGATCACTCCCATCATCAATGGGGGTGTTCTCTCTTTTAGGATCCACAATCCTTTAAACTTCCTCATCTGAATAGGAAGGATCTAGCTCATCTGTCTTTAAGCCTGGATCCATCTGGTCTTTTGGCCTAGATGGATGAGTGACAGTATCAAATTTTTCATATATTTTTCTTTCATAATTCACCCATGCCTTCTTCCAAGGATTCCATCTAATTTTTTTAAACTTACAGATGACCTTAGAGATACAAATATTGTTTCTGGCCACTATCATTTCTTTTTTTCCTCCAGCCACACCCTTTACCTTTAGCATTACAAAAAATTAACTTGGCATGAAAAAGGGCATTTGATTTTGAGCTTTCCTTGGTCATATCCTCCAATTGTGTCATCCATAGCCTACACTAATTGATCTTCTCCCCATGTTTCCATAGGTACATCAGAAATATGTCCTGATACTTCAGTACTGCAAAGTCCCCTCTCCTGGGACTGATCACATGCTAGATGAATTTAAATAATATCATATCCTCCCCCATTCATTTTAGTAGCTATGATTTTCCTTTGAGTCTTATCTCCATTCAGCTCTTCCAGAGCTCTCTCATACCCAAAAATCTCACTATCTAGAGTTTCCACTCCATAATAGTAGTTAAAAACTACTTCATGAGGGAGTCTCAGACAAGCATCCCACTCAGCAGATGTAAATATAACTTCCTTTGCATTCACTCTAGAAACCATCTTGTGCACATCATCTTCCTTTTCGAGCTTCTGGTATTTATATAATTCCTTCACAAGATTCAGGTAGTGTGGCCCATTGTTGTTGGAGAAGCATTTTGTCCATCCGTGAAATTTTTTTACTTACATCACTAAAGACGTTCTCAACATCAACCATTCTTTACTCAGTTCCTTATCGGCTACTATAGTCCTCTTTGATAGGTGCTAATTAACAGGCCCTATTGGAACACTACTACCACTACTGGGCTTGGATCGGGTCCTATTTGGCCTTGGCGTATCCTCATTGACAGTCAGGGGATTCTTGGTTCTATCCATGGAGATTGAAAGAGGTTTGAGGGTTAAATCAGAGAGTTAGGGTTTAGGGATTTTGAGAGCAAGGTTTGAGAGTGAGGGAGAGTGGATTGAGATATGTTTGAAGTATAATTTTTATCACATAGGGATTGAAAATAGTATGAATTGAATAAAAAAAGGGTTCATATTCAAGCATAAAATAAACGGTAAAATCAAACAGTGAGGTATCCAATGGTGAGGTTCCTAAAGGTGAGGTTCCTAAAGGTGAGGTTCCTAATGGTGAGGTTCCTAATGGTGAGGTATACCAGTGAGGTCCAACGGTGAGGTACACCAGTGAGGTCCAATGGTGAGGTACACTGGTGAGGTGCCTAATGGTGAGGTTCAACTGTGATTATTACTATACTAAATTTAATCATACCTAACTCATGTTTGATGTAATTTAATATCTCATAATTAAAAGGCATTGTGAATATATCATCCAATTGATGTTCAGTGCCAATGAATTCAAGAGTGATATCACCCTTTTGATAATGATCCATCAAAAAGTGATGTCTCACATCAATACGCTTTTCCCTAGTATGAGATACTGGATTTTTGGAAATGTTAATAGAACTTGTATTGTCACACTTTATAGAGACATGTTTGAATTGATATCCATAGTCTAGTAAAGTGTGTTTCATACACAGAATTTTAGCACAACAACTACCAGCAGCTATGTATTCAGGTTCGGCAGTAGATAATGCAACAGAATTCTATTTCATACTACACCATTATACTAGTGACTTAACCAAAATGTGACATGTCCTAGAGGTGCTTTTTCTATCTAACTTGCAACTGGAAAAATCCGCATCAGAATAACTCAACAAATCAAATGATTGTACTTTTGGATAAAATAGTCCTAATTTGGGAGTATATTTGAGGTATTTGAAAATACTTTTAACAATAGTTAAATGAGACTCTTTTGGATTGGCTTGAAATCAAGCACACATACATACACTGAAGATAATGCCAAGTCTGCGAGCTGTAAGATAGAGTAGACTCCCTATCATACCTCTATAGTTGGTTTGATCCATTGGTTCTCCAGTATCATCAGCATCCAACTTGCAAGTTGTACTCATAGGTGTGTCACTACCTTTACTACCATCCAAAGAAAAACATTTTAAAAGATCCTTAATATATTTACTTGGATTCAAAACAATGCCATTTTTATTTTGAATGATCTGAAATCCAAGGAAAAATTTGAGTTCTCCCATTAAACTCATTTCAAATTCATTTTGCATCATTTTTGAAAAATCAATACATAACAAAATTTTAGATGATCCAAAAATAATATCATCTACATAAATTTTTACTATCAAAACATCTTTGGAAATCCTTTTAATAAAAAGAGTTGGATCAGCTATCCCTTTCGTAAAACTTTTATAAATAAGAAAAAGCTGAGCCTATCATACCATGATCTTGGAGCTTGTTTTAAACCATATAAATCTTTATAAAGTTTAAAAACATGATTTGAAAAATGGGGATTTGTAAAGCTATGGGTTTTTTCAACAAACACATCCTTAACTATATACCCATTTAAAAAATAACTTTTAACATCCATTTGATAAAGTTTAAAATTCATATAATCTGCATATGCAAGTAGTATTATAATGGCATCTAATATAGCTACAGGTGAAAAGGTCTCCTCATAGTCTATTCCTTCCTCTTGACTATATCCTTGTGTAACTATGCTAGCCTTATTTCTAACTATATTTCCAGACTCATCAACTTTGTTTCTAAATACCCATTTTTTACCTATTGTTAAAGTGTCCTTAGGTCTCTCCAATAATTCCCAGAATTTGTTTCTTTCGAACTAATTTAATTTTGCATCCATATCCATTACCCCAAATTCATCATTGATAGCATCATTAATATTTTTCAGTTCAAGTTGTGAAAGAAAAGCTTGATGTTCAACCTGGTTTCTCAGGTAAGATCTTGTTTGTGTTCATCTATTTAAATCACCTACAACAGCATCTAGAGAATTATTCTTAAGAGTCCTAATGCCTCTAGGAAGGGTTAAACTAGATTCCTCATGGTTGTCTATTGGTTCAGACTCAACAGGTGCAGATTCTAGAAAATTCCTAGAACTGGACACTTTTATAGGGGATTCACTATCTTTATCATTAAGGTCCAGAATTGACATATCTTCCTCAAGATGTTCAAGAGAGGTTTTAGGCTCATGTGGATCAGTCTCATAAAATTTGACATGAAATGATTCTTCCACACATTTGGTTTTTTTATTGAACACTCTATAGGCATTACTTGAGATAGGGTAACCTAGGAGAATTCCTTCATCACTTTTTGGAGCAAATTTGTAAAGATTATCTTTAGTATTAAGGATAAAGACTTTGCAACCAAAAACTCTAAAGTAATTAACCATAGGCTTCTTATTGTTCCAAAGTTCATAAGGGGTCTTTTAAATAACTGGTCTGATAAAAACTATATTGATGATATAACAAGCTGTATTTACAGCTTCAGCCTAGAAATAGATTGGTAAATCATAATCATTGAGCATTGTTCTAGAAATTTATTGAAGGGTCTTATTTCTTCTCTCTACAACTCCATTTTGTTGAGGTGTTCTAGGAGAAGAGAAATTGTGACTATAGCCATTATGTGAGCAAAAAGATTCAAACTAATGACTTTCAAACTCACATCCATGATCAATTCTCAAGGTATTGATTCTAAGTCCACTTAGATTTTCTACCGACTTGGAATATTTGATAAAATAGGAACAAGCTTCACTTTTTTGAGCTAAAAAGTATACCCAAGTATACCTAGAAAATTCATCTACAAGAACATAAACATAGTTCTTCCGATTTAAACTTGAAACTTTTCATGGTCCAAAAAAATCCATGTGAACCAACTCAAGTGGTTGAGAAGTTGAAACTTCTTTCTTTGGTTTGAAAGAAAAATTGTGTTGCTTTCCCTTTTGATAGGGATTACACACTTTGTCAAGTGGGAATTCTAATTTAGGTAAGTCTCTAACTAAACCTTTCTTAGATAGCTTCCTAAGCTAGTGCACATTGCAGTGTCCTAACCTTTTGTGCCATAACCATGATTCCTTATGAAAATAATTTAAGCAAGAATCATTTTTCTTGGATAAGGAATTTAGATCAACATCATATACATTTTCATTTCTGCATGCAGTGAAAACTAAATAATTTTTATAATTGAAAACATTCCATGCATCATTCTCAAATTTAACATTAAAACCATCATCACATAACTGAGAGATGATTATTAAATTTTACTTTAGTCCATCAACAAAAAGTACTTTAGAAATTAATATTGTATTAGGCTTACCAATTTGGCATAAGCCGATGATTTTTACCTTTGCATTATCACCAAAAGTGGCATGTCCACCATAAAATTTAATTATGCTTTTGAAGAAAGAGTAGTCTACTGTCATATGTCTTGAACATCCATTGTCAAAGTACCATAAGGTTTTACATGAACTTTTTAAGAAACTTCCCTACAAAAACAGATTAAACATGGGATGATTTTGGTACCCAGATTTTCTTGGGTCCAGAGAGGTTAGAAAATAAAACTTTGGGAACCCATATTTGCTTTATAGGTTTCCTAAAATCAGAAAACATATTTTGAGACATAAATACTTTGTTTGGTTCTTTAGAAAATTGTTTCTCAAACAATAGACCAGAACTTGTAGTGAGCTGTCCAGATTTTGGAACAAATTTGGTTTTGCTAAATTTTCTCTCTCCAGGTTAATATCCTATCCTAGTTGTATATTTTGGAGCAATCTTTTTTCCAAGAAACTGTGTCAGGTTATCCCTACCAGTAGTGAACTTCTCAATATCCTGTTTTAATTTCTCATTAGACAATTTTAACTCTGTATTTTCTTTTAGCAGCTTGGAAAATTTCTCTTTTTCAATATCCAGATTTGAGTTGTAATTTTCATTTAAGGTATGTTGTCTTTTCAATGATTTATATTTATCCTTGAGTTCATTAAAGGTATCCTAAATAATCTCACAATATTCAAACAGTTCATCTTTATTCGTATCTTAATCTTTATAAGTGTCACTTTTAATCCCAATATAATAAGTGTTAAACACAGGGGAATTAAGTGTTACATCAGATGATTCTGTCATGAAACCTAAGTTAGCATGTTTGTTCTGTTCACTGTCAGAGACTTCAAATTCACTTGAACGATCTTCTGAAGCACTCCAAGTAGCTCTCATATCCATTTTGTAACCTTTTCCATTATCCTCATATTTTATATTGTATTTCAGCTCGGGGCAGTCTTCCTTCACATGACCTTTTCGTTTACATTCATAGCATACTATTTCACTTGTATTATCATTCCACTTCATGCCTTTCTTCTATTGTCCTTTATGATCATACATTCCTTTGAAGTTTGACTTCCTAGATAATTTCTTCTTTCAGTAGAACCTTTTTAATCTTCTGGAAAGTTATGCCATCTCATCATCACTTTCTAAATTTGACACTTCACTTGTAGAACTATCTACAGGTACATGTACTTTTTCTTTGTCTTTCCGCTTTGAGGAAGAAGTCTTGAATGCTACTAACTTATTCATTGGTTATTATTTTATTTCTTGATTCACCTTAAGATATTATTCATACATCATTATCTTTCCAATTAACTTCATTACTGGTAGTTTGTCGATGTCACATGATTCTTGGATTAATACAGAAGTGCCTCTTCATCTATCAGGTAGGCATCTAAGAAGCCTCATGATTTGGTCTTTACTGTCCACTGGTTTACCAAGAAGACTCATGGTGTTCACTATTTCATTGAACCTGAGATACATTTTAGAGATAGGTTCATTAGTATTTATCTTAAAATTATCATATTTAATAGTATAGATATTTAATCTCATTTCTTTAACATTGGTTATTCCATCATGAGAAATACCCAATGTGTCCCAAATTTCATAAGCAGTCTTATAGGAAGATATTCTATTGAATTCCTCATCACCTAAATCACAATACAAGGCATTCGTTTCTTTAAAATTATTATTATAAGTAGCTTTAGTCTATTAAGACCATGTATCCTTAGAAGTAGTAGGTAATGCATGTTATCCTTCAATTGTGTCCCAGAGTTCAGGACCTAGGATTTCTAGATAAATTTTCATTTTCAATTTCCACAGACCATAATTATTTCCATTAAAGAAAGGTGTCCTGTTAGTAGTAGTACCCTCAAATCAATTATGCATATAAAACTAAAAGTTTAAAGAACTGAAAATTTAGATATAACATAAATTTTAAGATCTTTGAGGTACAACTAAAATCACAGTTGAAAAGAAATTAAAAGGATTGAAAAACTGGATTGATGGTATGAATAAAGAAACACTTTGATACCAAATGTTGGTCAGATTGGATACTCAAGGGGGGTGAATTGAGTACCAATTAAAATTTCTATTAAAAACATTAGGATAAAACTCCCCTAAATTAAAACAGCCCAGTTAATTAAGGCAATAGAGATATAAATGATTTATTATTCAACAGGTTTCTCACTAGTTGATTAATCCTCAACTTAATTAGTGTGAAAATTAATTCAACTTTTGAAAAAAGTTTACTGAATTAATCACATATACACACTAACCAAAACTAACTATCAGAGTGATTATAAAAAAAATTCTTTGAAAATAACAGTAGTGGATAAATGAAAAACAGATTAATTTAAAGATAAGAACAACAATTTAAACAAGAGGTTCATTCTTAATTCAAGACCTAATCCACTCCACATAGTGATCACCTGCCACCATACAGTATATATAAAAACTTGATACATATCCTGTATCGGGCAGTACAACAGCTTTCACAAACTGTCTAGGTTTTTCAACCTCTACCACAGTTTTACATGGGGAAAAAACACCCAAGCCACACTAGGCTTCTTCCACAGTTATGCATGGGAAATAGAGTAGAGAGAGTTCGGTATGAGGATTTTCAGAATCCCCCAGTTCAAGCACAAGAGATAGTGTGTGTAAAATAGACACACTGCTCAAAAATGTAAAATACTAAACACTGTTGAGCTAAAGATGTTTGGGAATTTTTTAGAATGCTCTATGTGTTGGAATATCATCTCTAGACTCCTAGGAATGAAGGAAATGAAGTTCGGGTCCTTCTCTGCAAGTTGCCTCAAAAACAGAGTGTCACAACTTCCAGTTTCTGACTTCTAGGTGTAAAGATGATCAGATTCTTTGATTAGAAGCTCCTTGTAGCACAACACCATAGCCTTGAAGATGTTCTTCCAATAGATCTATGTGAAGCTCTGGGATCTTCAGAATTAGTGCTCAAGTGTTCTTCTTCCTGCTTAGTATATCAGGTACTGTATGTGTCTCCCTTTTGTGAGTACCTCAATATATTGACGAATACTCCCATATATCTCTATATGTATGGATATATATATTTGTTACCTTTTATTTGGTTCTATATATATATATACTTTTTCCAGCACATCTTTCCCTTATTTAATTCAGCAGGGGCCGACAAGATGAATGATCTACCCATGTGTGGTCTTCCTCGTACTTTGTACGGTTTCTTGATATGCCACTAGTGCAGAAAACATTTTTAACGTCACCATTTTTTACGTCGGTTATATATAACTGACGTGATAAGCTGTGATACATGCTTTTTTACGTCGGTTATAAAATAACCAATGTAAAAAATCCGGATAGTAAATTTTTTACGTCAGTTATAAAATAACCGATGTAAAAAATGGCATTTGAGGCCTTTTTGACGTCGGTTATTTGATAACCGATGTAACAACCCAACCCGCAGAATTTTTTACATCGGTTATATTATAACCGACTTAAAAAATTGTGATTTATGATGTATTTTTTACGTCCGTTATTCTATAACCAACGTAAAAAAACCAACACGTGGCTTTTTTTACGTCAGTTATAAAATAACCGACGTAAAAAAAGTAGTATCTGATACATTTATAACGTCAATTTTTATAATAACTGACGTTATAAATGTAATAAAAATAGTTTATAATGTTGGTTATTAAATAACCGATGTTATAAAACATTTAAAAAATTAACACGCCCCATGGATTTCCATTTACGATTTTTCGATCGACAGTCCGGCGACTCGTCTCTCTCGCGTGGAAACCCCTAATCGACTCTTCGATCTCATTGTGTTAAACTCGTTTTTCCATCATCTTTTATCATCTTTACTCTCCTTGGATCTATCATCTCAACTCGCAACACTCAGTTAAGCCTCCCATGACTTTATTTCGTTCGTTTTTTTTTTCTGCATAGTCTATATTTACGTTTTGCGATTTTTTTGTTTAAACTAGGTAAGATTCTTCAATTTCAAACCCTCTTACCTCGTTTTTCAATAATAATCTTATTTATTATCACCAAATCTATTAGATCGACTAGAAATATTCACGTAAGCCTCACCTACTTCTATTTTGTTTTTTTTTTTGTTTCGGGGATGCCTGATATTGATGGTAATTTTTGTTGTCATTGACAACTAATAATCTCATTCACCTATATTACTGAAATTTATATGTAAACCATTGTGATACACCCATTATGTGTACCAGTGTGATTTATTTTATAAGTATATATGGTTTTTCATGGTGCAATGTTTGTTTTGGATCCTTTGTTGTTTCTATTTTGGGTATCACTTTTTGTTGTTCCATAATCTATTTACGTCACTTATTTTTGTGGACTATTATAAGTCTTCATATGCTATTAAAACCCTATTCATTGCACAATAGATCATTTTAGACTAGTAGGAGATACAGTTCATGGTTCTGATTTTGAATAATGGCATGATTCCAAAACTAGTAGCTTGAGGTTAAAATCTCTAGATATGCCAAAACTAGTAGCTTGAGGTTAAAATCCCATGGTTCTGGGGGGCTGTCAAGAGGGTTGGTGGTTGTCCAGGGGGTTGGGGGATATCCAGAGGGTTGGGGGCAGTCCAGGGTGTCCATGGAGGTGGGGGGGGGGGGGGGGGGCAGTCTAGGGGTGTGGGGTGGGGGGGGGGGGGGTCCAAGGGGGTGGGAGTGTCGAAGGGGTGGGGGTTGTCCAAGGAGGTGGGTGGGTGGGGGGGTTGTCCAAGGGGATGGGGGCCTGTCCAGAGGTTTTGGGGGGTTGTACGGGGGGTGGGGGATGTCCAGAGGGTTGGGGTGTCCAGGGGGTGGGGGACTATCTAGAAGGTTGGGGGTGTCTAGGGGGGTGTCCAAGGGGGTAGGGGGTGGAGGGTGGTGTTTAGGAGGGGTGGGGGTGCTTTCTAGAGGGGTGGGGGCTATCCAGGGGGTGGGGGATGTCCAGAGGGTTGGGGGTATCCAGGGGGTGTCCAAGGGGGTAGGGGGTGGAGGGTGGTGTCTAGGGGGTGGGGGCTGTCCAGAGGTTTGGGGGGTGTCTAGGGGGGTGTCCAAGGGGGTAGGGGGTGGGGGTGGTGTTCAGGGGGTGGGGGTTGTCCAGAGGTTTGGGGGTGTCCAGGGGGGTGTCCAAGGGGGTGGGGGGTGGGGGGTTGTCCAGAGGGTTGGGGGGTGTCCAAGGGATGTCCAAGGGGGTAGGGGTGGGGTGGTGTCCAAGAGGGGTGGGGGTGATGTCTAGAGGGGTGGGGGCTATCCTGGGGGTGGGGGGGCTGTCTAGAGGGGTGGGGGATTTCCAAGGGGGTGGTGGTGTCTAGGGGGTGTACAAGGGGGTGGGGGCTGTCCAGAGGGTTTGGGGGTTGTTCGGGGGGTGTTTTCCAGAGGGTTTGGTGGTGTCCAGGGGGTTGTCCAAGGGTGTAGGAGGTGGGTGGTGGTGTCTAGGAGGGGTGGGGGTGTCCAGGAGGGGTGGTGGGGCTGTCCAAGGGGGTGGTGGTGTCCAGGGGGTGTCTAAGGGGGTGGGGGATAAGTTTCAGTTGGGATTGACTACTGCATCGTGGTTTTTGAGATTATAACATGATGATTGTGCCGTGATGATTGGATTTACATTGTGATTTTCTCCATCTGAGTTTTAATTTTAAATTTGATTTGATTCTATGGTTTACTCCATTTTCTCAAATTTTCTATCAACCATTGTAGGCCCCATGGTTTTCTTTGATTTAATATAATTTAAACCTATTATATAGAACTATATATTTTTTTTAAAATAATATACACGCATATTTTTTAAATATGCATAGATTTGTTTTATATTTCAAAATTCTTTAACATTCAAATTATGATTTTTTCATATAAACATATATTTATCTTATCTTAAATACATATATAATTTTGATATTTTTTATAGGTAATAATGATTCAAAGTTGGATTACGACACATCGAATGAGCAATGAATATGAGGAACGTGTTGATTCCTTTTTGGAATTTGCTAAACGATGTGTTCCAAGTAGTGACATTTTTTTCTATCCATGCCTGAAATGTTTGAATATGAAGAAGTTGAAAAGTAGAGAGATAAAATATCATTTGATTTGTCATGGTTTTAATCCGAGTTACAGCCCTTGGATTTTGCATGGTGATACTGGACGGAATTTCATTAATGATGATGATTCGCAAGATGGTAACCCCAATGGAATTGAAGAAATGATTCGCGATATTATAGCAAAACAAATTGAGATAGAACCGATAATTGCGCGTCTATATGGTGATGCTGAAAAACCATTATATCCTAGTTGTATAGATTTTACAGTTTTTTCGGTGCTATTAAGATTGATTAACCTGAAGGAAAAACATGGATGGAGTGACAGAAGTTTTACAGAACTGCTATAATTGATGAAATACATTCTTGAAAAAGATAACGATCTTCCAGATTCACATTATAAGGCCAAGATAATATTATGCCCGATGGGATTGGGATACAAGAAAATACATGCCTGTCCGAATGATTTCATTATATATAGGAAGGAATATGAATTTCTGTTAGAGTGTCCTAAATGTAGTACATCACGGTTTAAGGTGAAAGAAAAATCACAGGCTGATGTAGAGATTACAAAGATCCATTCAAAGGTATTTTGGTATCTTCCTATAATTCATCATTTCAAATGTTTATTTTCTAATTCACATGATGAAAAAAGGTTAAGATGGCATGCTGATGAGCAGTTATGTGATGGAAAAATATGGCATCCAGCTGATTTTCCACAATGGAAGAAAATTTATGAGCAGTATTCTAAATTTGGAAATGAAATTAGAAATCTTAGACTAGGGTTGTGCACAGATGGAATGAATCCATACCAAACCCTCAGTAGCACACATAGTTCATGGCATGTTTTATTGGTAATTTACAACCTCTCTCCTGAAGTTTGTATGAATAAAAAATATGTAATGTTAAGTATAATGATCTCTGGTCCAAAGAAACCCGGCAATGATATTGATGTTTACTTGTCACCATTGATTGATGATTTGAAACTGTTATGGGATGATGGTATTAGGGTAAATGATTCTTATAAAATGGAATATTTTCAACTGCATGTGGTGCTTCTGTTCACTATAAATGACTTCCCAGCATATGGAAATTTTTCTGGATATAGTGTTAAAGGGAATAAAGCATGTCCAATTTGCGAACTACAGACGTCATATTGTCAATTGCATAATGGGATGAAAACAGTGTACATGGGTCATCAAAAGTTTTTTCCTATAGATCACCCTTATAGAAGACTAAAAAAGGCATTCAATGGCTCACAAGAATTTGATATTGCTCCAAAATATTTATCCCCTGATCTGTATTTTGAGAGGGTGAAAAACCTTGATGTGACATTGGGAAAGACACATAAATCTGGTAATGATAGACATCTTTGGAAGAAAAGTTAATATTTTTTGAGCTACCATATTGGAGGTATCATGAAGTTAAACATATTATTGATTTCATGCACGTGGAGAAGAATATCTGTGATTGTTGTATTGGAACATTGTTAGATATTAAAGGAAAGACAAAATATGGGTTGAATGCAAGATTAGACTTACTATCAATGGGAATAGATTGGGAGTTAGCTCCCACTCCTAAAGGAAGACGAACATTTCTTCCCCTGGCTTGTCATACATTATTGAGGAGGGATAAAATTATCTTTTGTCAGTGTCTTCATGATATCAAAGTGCCTCAAGGTTATTATTCAAATGTAAAAAATTTTGTCTCATTGAAGTACTTGAAGTTGATAGGTATGAAATCACATGATTGTCACACCATGATGCAAAAAATTATACCAGTTGCATTGCATGGAATATTGCCCATCCATGTTAGAAAGACTATAATGAAGTTGTGTTATTTTTTCAATTCAATTTGTAATAAGGCGATTGATGTGAATGCTTTGAACATTTTGGAAAAGGATGAAATTTTTATACTTTTTCAATTGGAAATGTATTTTCCTCCAACTTTTTTTGATATAATGGTGCATTTAATGATTCATCTGGTTCGAGAAATAAAGCTTTGTGGACCTGTATATCTTCATTGGATGTATCCTTTTAAAATGTATATGAAAATATTAAAGGGGTATGTTAAGAATCCATATCAACCTGAAGCCTCCATTATTGAAAAGTATATTTTTGAGGAGGTAGCAGAGTTTTGTACGAGCTACTTGGCTACATCGCAGCACATAGGTTTGCCTCCATCTCGCCATAAATGAGTTAATAATGAGGGAAAGGGGATTCGTGGCTTGAAATTCAAATCATTGCCAGCTGAACAGATGAAGAAGTTAGAATCATACATCTTGAATAACATAGCTGATGCTCAACCGTATATCACATTTCATATTAATGAGTTGAAACAATTTCATCCAAATAAGAAAGAAATGTGGATTTTGAATGAGCACAACAAAACATTTTTTTCATGGTTTAAAAAGACCTTTCTTGGTAGATCAGATATATCAGAGACATTAAAATGGATAGAGGGTGGTCCATGTTTAAATGTGATAACATGGTCTGGTTATGACATTAATGGCTATAAATTTTATACGAAAGCTTAGGACAACATAAGTTCAGTTCAGAATAGTGGTGTATTGGTGTTTGCAGAAGCAATGTATTTTTCGACTGATAAGGACAAAAACCCAATTTCTGCATCAAGTGCATATTATGGAGTGATTGAAGACATATGGGAGGTTGATTACTTTAAAATTATAGTTCCTGATTTTAACTATAAATGTTTTATCGGTAACAACAGTGTCAGACACGATGAATTTGGAATGACACTTATTAATCTGAATAGATTGAAAGACACAGCTGATTCTTTTATAATGGAAACACATGCAAAACAAATTTTCTATGTAGTAGATCAATCAGATATGCAGTGGGTTGTTGTTTTACAAGGGAAAAAACAATATGTTGGTGATGATGAACTTGATGAAGATGCTGATTTATGTGAGATCTCTACTTCCATGGAAAGATTAACAGAACATAATGATGAGCATGTTGAATACATGGTTTGTTCCATAAGGAACGATCACGACGAAGGAATTTGGGAAAACAATCCATTTGTACATTCCTAAAATTACAGGTAACATATGTTTATTTCTTATTTACATTTATTTTTTTCATAAAATGTTAGATATTGTAAGTTTTTTCTTTATTAAAACATGTATTAAAACAAAATAATTATAAGTTTTTGTTTGTTTTAAGTTTGTTTAGTTTTCTTTATCATGTTTCCCATTACATGAATTATATATCTATTATTTTTGTTCAGTGACAATTACTTTACCATGCTTACCAGGTTTACCATGTTTACCATGTTTACCATCTTTACCATCTTTACCATCTTTACCATTGTTTAACATACTTACTATATTAACAATGTTTACTATTATGTAACTTAGTACAATTTTCTATTTTCTTATTACAGTAGTATTAAAATATTTGAATTTGTATATTTGTGAACTAATGTTTGTTTTTTTGATTTGAAGGATAATGACAGATCATTCAGTTGATCAACTACATGATTCTGGAGATGTGCATATTGGGCATACCTCTGGGGAGGAACATTCACATTCTCCTCTTGATGTTCCCCAATCTTCCTCATGTGCTCCTATTACGACAAAGAGTTCAAAGGTTGGTAAACGTGGGAGCACATGTTTACCAAAATTAGCACTTTCCCATACATAGGATTAGAGGATACTCATTTAGTTTGATGATGATGATATTCCTAGAGGTCCAAATGGAAAAGATTTTAAGAGTTTTGTATCAACTCAGGCTAAGAGCAAAGTAAGAATTTTGTATGATGACTGGAGAAGTGTGGATAAAGAGATAATCTCTCAGTTGTGGGAGACAATTTTGGTAAGATATTTTTCTATTGTTTGACTATTCTTTAAATGTTTCTAGTATATATAATATGTTTAACCTCTTCTTTATCAGATGACATTTGATATTCCTGACATTGGAGGATTCAGGAAGAAATGCTTATCGTTGGCTGCCAGGAGATGGAGGGATTTCAAATCAACCCTCTCATCTGATTTCATTTATGTTCATAAGAGTCATTAAAATCCATGTCGTATATATCCTTTTATAGATTAAGACACATGGAGACAGTTTTTTGAAAGAATAAGAAAAGATTCATTTTTTGTAAGGGCAATGTAAACTTTTATAATCTTTCTTATATAAATAATCTTATTAATGTTTTTTTAATGATTTCTTATTCTTAATTTACAGCAAAAAAGGAAATATCATTAGGAGATCCAATCTAAAAATGTATACCCTCATAGTTTATCTCAATGAGGGTATGCATTTTTGGAAAAACAAATGATGGCGGAAAAAATTCAACAACTAAGAGCTGAGTCTTCAAGCTCTGGAGAGGTGGCCCCTTCATCCCCACCATCTAGACATGAAAAATGGAAGAGAGCTCGGATGGTCAAAAAAGGGATATATTGTAACACCCCGACCCCAGTTACCCAGAGTCAGTGCATTACTTCGTAACATTGGCATGATCACAAGAAAGATCAAATCTTGAAAGACTGATTGGTTTAGTAGCCTTGGAAACACTATATATATTCATAAAGTTTTACATTACATCATAAAGTGAAAAACTACTACAACAACATATTGTCTCCATAGTCCACACTATTATCCCCTCATAATATCCCTGCAGGTCATTCATAATTTACTTCTTCACATCCTGGGAAAAATAAAACATAGAAAAGGGGTGAGCTCAAATGCCCAGTAAGGATAACAATATAGCGGAAACTTTCATAAATAATAATAAACATTTAAGGCAATGTATAACTAAAACAAAAGCCTTTTAAACTTGAACTTCAACATAGTATGGAAAAAATAAAATGAAATAATACCATTTACTTATTCACATGGATATTCTACTAATCGAATAATCGCATGAAATATCAATAACCACTTTCATAATGATGGAATTCATAATGCCATACTATCATAACCACATAGCCAAGGCCTTGTGCCAAGACTACAAATAATATTTTGCCAAGGCCTTGTGCCAAGACACTAGTTTGTCTCATGAGACCTACCGATGCATCGAGGAGCTATAGCGGGCTCCACCCGTCACTTACTAAGTCCAATGCATTCCCATATGAAAATGTTTAAACATAACATAAACATTCATATTAAAACTAGCATACGAAATGTCAATACTTTCTCCATAAACCATAAATGGTATAAAAATAACACATCCACAGTCAAACATATCACAAAACCTTCAATACATTATGGAAGTTTTGTATCATAATAAATCAACTTCATATAATCATAAAATCCATCAAAGGATGTTGATATATATGAAATCAAAACTATTTGAGAGAAATATCTCCTTTTTTTGAAATCATTTAAAAGTCACACATTTATAAAGGAAGTAATTAAAAATATATTTTTGAATCAAAGTGTACCATACCACTTTGAAACTTTTGAAAGGAATTAAAATTTTAAAAACATTCATGTCCATATAAATAAATCCTTAAAAACCATTTTGAAGACATGGACATTAATTAAAAATATTTAGAAAGATAAATCTTTAAAACATTTAAAATTCTGATTTTGATAAAGAGTACCTTTCCAAAATTCTTAAAATATTCATTTTGAAATCATTTAAAAGACACATAATTATAAAATAAAACATTTAATTTGAAAATATCCTGGTAATCTTGTAAGGGAAGCTTTGAAAATTTTATAATGGTGGTAAATATCCGCACCCTCCGTATAAGTTAAAAAAACATTCTTACCTTAATTTTGTTGAAAAGGTTAAAAAGAACCTTGTTTGGAAAACGACGGAAATATTCCTTTATAAACCTCTTATAAAAAGTCAAACAAGGGTATAAATGAATTTAACCCATATTCTAGTAAATAGTAAAAATGTTTTGAAATTCATTTTTAAGAAACATGGATGTGGATGATAAAGAGATCCCAGTAGATTATTACGTATAAACAACCTCGGATAATGAAGAGATTGCGAAATAAACCCTTACCTTATACTTTTCCTTGGTTGAGGGTAGGTTAACCTACTGTATAATGGTGAAATAATTTTTATTAAATTATACAAGAATCATATATATTAATATGATATCATATATGATCTTTTAACATTGATTTGTTAATAATATCTTAGAATTATTGTCGTTTCGGGTGTTAACTTACTCATTTTATTTTATATGTTTTGTTATGTAAGACATGTTTGTAATGGATAGGTTGTATCTTAATCATATCCAGAATGATATCAAGTCCTTAGATACTATTATTAATCATCAAATGAGAATTATACTTGAATGGATACAATGGAGAATGATTCTCATTGCATTCGTGGAGACGGTAGTCGGTACGTATGCACGAGCGACAATATCATTCTTTTGATATTAAAATAATATATAAATGGATGGTATATCATATATACAGAATCATTAACATGTTATATTTATTATTTACATGAGTTACACATCATTATTATACCCATCCAAGTAATAATATATTGAATAACAATTACACCACGACGTGGAGACGGTAAGCCGTACGTACGCACGTATAGTGACATGTTATTCAAAGGATGGATAGAATACTGAATATGGTTGTACCATATTTATAATAACATCACAGTATATATATGATACTGGATTTATTATTTTAGAATGGTAACAACAAAGGAAGAAGAAGTGGAAGAAGAAAGGAACTTGGAAAAGGGTGGTGAAATCATTACCTCTTCTTCGGGTTCTTCCTTTTGATTTGATCAAAATGGATCCTTAGGTTGGCTTTATGATCCAAATAAGGCCTCTAGGTTGTAGTGAGGGAAGTTGGGAGAGTATTTGGGAAGAGTTTGTCTGAAACAAAAGGCTTTGAAGGTGTGAAGAAATGAGAAGGAGGAGTGCCCTTTTATAAGAGGGGTGAGGGGCACCTTTGGAAAAGCTAGAAATATTAATTTATAATAAATTCATATTCAGTTTATAATGGCTCCAAAGTTGATTATTTAAATTTTAAGGTGGGTATAGGTCGAAAACCATTCAACCAATAGAATTTATACAGGTTTAGGTACTTATATTAACCTTATCTTTAAGTATTATCTCTAAGTTAATTAGTTTCACTTTTACAATGTCTCTTTGTATTTTTATATTATATGGTTAATAAACTTATTATATACATCCAAGAGACCCCCAAGTGGTCCATTAATGATATAACTATCATGATATAAGTCTCTTGGCCGAACCTTAGATTTTTAGGAATTTAATATCAATTAATAATATAATATTTGTTTTAAAAACGCTTTTATGTCAATTTTGACACTATTCAATAGTTGATTTTTGTGAAACTCATAACAGAATGATTACTTTAAAAAAAGTTAATTAAATCAATCCTAATATGTCATATTATCCTATAAAAGTATTTTAATTCATTAAAAGTCTCAAATTATATTTATTTGGGTATTTATAATATCAATTATTTTAAATTTTCACTATTATGGTAATTACTGCATCATCATTGTGTCATAAATAAATTAAATTATGTAATCTATAAAAATTATAAATAAAATATAATTATGTAGGAAATAGTTTTATCTTTATAATTAATATTTATAGTCGAAAATCCAACATATATAACCCTATGTAAAAATTGTTTTTCTAAAAGATATATGCTTATGTCATTTTTGTACTTATTTTAACTTAATTAAAATTAAGTGTCCCTATCACCTACAATTGGCTCCATGGGGTCCCAAAATCGACCCAAAGATGACTATGGTCGAACATGTATCAACCAATAAGGCTAGGACACGTTTTAGGGTAATTTAGTATTATTATAATATTATTTTTTAACCCTTATTTACCGGATTTACCCTTAACCATGGTAAATAAAATATTTACCGAAGTAATTTTTCAAAATGTCTAAAAATAAAAGTTACCTATTTACACAATTTGAACATCCTGATTCCAAATATGGAATCCATTTTTCCAAATTCAAAACACAGAATTGGCAGAAATTAATTTAAAATTAATTCCCGCTGTTAAAACAAAAAGCGTGTTTTTAAGATATAATAACTATCAAAAGATTGATACTTGTTTATGTTCGGTTAAATTGTGAAATTATGTCCAATGACCAAAATTGTATTAAATGGTAAAAATATATTCTAAATATACATTAAAACCACTCAAATTCATAATTTATCACTATTAATTATTTTGATTAAAAAAGTTGTTTTTAATTAAAATTTAGTAATTTTCACTATTCATCAAAATATTAAAGTTATCCGAAAAGTACCAAAATTTCACCTTAGGATACCGAATCCAAAAATGAAATCCATTTTGAAATATAAAATATATATAATTTCAAAAAGTATGTATTACTATTCATAACGGCTAGTTTGATTGGTTGTGGTGTGTGTTAGAACTCAAAGTTGTGTACAACACACGCTACTGTATTATTCAAAGAGAAGCGTACCATGGAAGCTTGGGGTTTTACATTGTAAATTTGTTTATGTCACCATTCTAAAGAATAAATTTATTTAGTCAAATTGAATATATAAAAGTTTAAAATATTGGATTTAAAAAGGGTTCACTATTAAAGTTGGTAAAAGTGCATTTTTGAAAAATACTTCTTTTATCTGAAAAAAAATGAATTTGTTCTTACATTATGTCTAAGAAACTAATAATATGGATTCTAAAATTATAAGTATTAATAAGGTTCAAAATTTAGTTAATACTATTCATAACTTCTTTTGAACGGCTTGTTCGGTAAGTCATAGTGCGTTTGAACTCAGTGTTGTGTGTAGTGAAAGTTATTGAATTATTTTGAAGAAATAACACACTATGCAATCTTGGGGTGTTACAAATACCTTTCGGAAGAATCGAGAATCATAGCTGAGAGGATTGTAAGATATCTATTTTATTTATTTAAGTTAACTATTTTCTTCATATAATTTCAATCATTATATAAATTTTCAATTAATTAATACAAGACTCTCTTGAGGAGAAAAGTTCACAGGGGGAATTTACAGCTACTGGGAGGTAAGATATTTTATCTGTAGCATTGGGAAAGCCCGAACATCCTGGTTGTGTAAGGGGATATCTGGCAGGTGTATCGGTAAGAAACTTTTTTCCACGTTCTTCAACTTCTAACGTTGAGGGGGTTTATAAAAAAAATAGAATCCTTGGAGGCTGAAGTTCATAATATTAATGCGATGATGGAGGAAAGGATTAGAGCGTCGATACAGTCTATGTTTGCAGACATGCAAAGACAATTTCAGACTACAGCTCCCACTCCTCCACCTCCCCCTGCATACCTCATTATTTATCCTCCACCTCCGCCAGTAGCTCCCACTCCCCCACCTCAGCCTGCGGACCCCATTTTTTATCCTACTCCTTCGTCGTAGCTTCCTACTTATTGTGAGTTGTATTTTGATGATCCTCAACATCATATAGTTTCATATGGGATGGTATATTGTATATGAGATACAGTTCATCATCAAAAATTAGAGGTATAGAATCGGAAGGTCATTGTACAGGATATTATAGATAGATCAGCTCGAGTACCATTACCTACAGATGAGGTGACAATAGTTGGACATAGTATCGGTCATTTTTTAATTTGGCCATCAAGACTTATTCGACTCATTACCATAGAGGTACGAATGTTATATCTTTTATTTAATTTTTTATTAAAGTTGTTTTATCATTTGAAAACTAATATATTTTTCTATTTATTTTTACAGGAATACTTAAAAGGTAAAAAAATATTGTATAGACAACAACAAAGACAAATGGCTATGACATCAGATACAGATTCTAGTAGTCTTGACAGATTGTCAAGATATTCAAATTTGTTGGCGGGTCATTATGAGTTTCCAAAGGAAGCTCATGTTTGTGGATGTGCAATAAATGTGGGGATTATGAAAACTGATATCATGGAGCTTGTTACTAGTGATAAGTTGGGAATCAAGGTGGTGAAATTTTTTTCCATGTAAGTATTAACACCTTTTCCATGTGTTATATTTATTAAAAATGTATACTTATGTCTATTTTGTATTAGGTATCTTTATAAAATATGTGAGAGGAATGAGCTGACATATGTATATGGATTCATGGACCCGCAATTGATTTCCCCTGAAGCATGTGCATTGGATGAGGAACAAAGAATGATTTATATTGCTGAAAGACTTGAACAAAATATAGTCACACAATTTTGGATGATGCCTTTTTGTGAGAGGTATGAAACACATATCTCTCAAAGAGTTCATTATCTTTTAATATAAAAACCCACTAACCTTAAATTCCCTTTTATCAGTGATCATTGGATGTTAGGGGTTTTTTTACCAAGGGAGAAAACACTTTATTGGATATGCTCTGTCCATGATGATGTGCGGGAAAGTTTTAAGAATATATTAGAAAAGTAAGTTTCAATTTCTCTATAGTTTTATATATTATAATGAATTTTAAATTTACCACATTCGTATTATTTTCTAACAGGGGATGGGTCTACTTTCAAAAAAACACAAAGAAAAGGAGTGCAAAGATCAAATATGTAAATGTGAAGGTAAATATCCATTTATAATTTTTACTTTTTGATTTATTACATAAAAATAATATATTGAATTTACACTCATTCAAACAGAATTGTCATGAACAACAAGGCTTCGTCGAATGTGGTTATTATATGTTAAGATTTATGTATGAAATAATAAGAACTGGGACAGTTGTGAATTTTGACCTAGTAAGATTTCCTATTAAACTTTACCATAATATTTCAATTTGATTTATTCATTATACATGTTAACTACTATCCTTTTCATTTGTATCTTTTTGATGACCCTCACCTCTATACTTCTCAAGACATCAAACACTTACAAGTAGAGTGGTCAAATTATTTTACAGGTTTGATTGAATTTTATTTGTTTGTAATGTAAAATGTAATTTTGAATATTGTCGTTGTAATTTTGTATTTGGTAATCGTTTAGGTTGGATTTAGTTTTTTTAAGTTGACATTGTAATTTTTTAATGTTATATATGTGAATGTTTAATTTTTCTCTACTTCTTGTTTTGGTCTACTTATGATGGTTTTTCAGGTATGGATTCTGGTCTAGGGGGAGGGTTCCAAGGGTGTGGTGGGGTGGTCAGTGGGGTGGGGGGTCTAGGGGTCTGGAGGGCTGTCCGGTGGGGTGGGGGGTCCTGGGTGTCCATGAGAGTGGGGGGCAGTCCAGGGGGTGGGAGAATTTTCAAGAGGGTGGAAGGGCTGTCCAGGGGAGTGGGAGGCTGTCGAGGGGGTGTCAAGGGGTGTGGGGGTGTCCTGTGGGGTGAGGGAGGTTTCCAGGGGTGGGGGAGGGGGTTGTCCAGTGGGGGGTATAGGGTGTCCATGGGGATGGGGGGTAGTCCAAGGGTGTGGTGGGGGCTGTCTAGTGGGTTGAGGGGGTTCTGGTCTATTTTTGGTAACTTTTTGGTCTGTTTCAAGGGTGTGGGAGGGCTGTTCGGGGGTTTGGGAGTACTTTCCAGGGGTGGGGGTCTACAGGAGGGTGGGGGGATGTCCAGCGGTGGGGTTGATGTCCAGCGGTGTGGGGAGGTGTCCAGGGGTGTGGTGGGGGCAGTCCAGTGGGGTGAGGGGGTTCTGGTTTGTTTTTGGTAACTTTTTGGTCCGTTTTAGGGATGTGGGAGGGCTATCCACGGGTGTGGGAGTGTTGTCCAGGGGGTGGGGGTATACATGAGGGTGGGGTGTTTTAGGGGTGTTTGGGGCTATACAAGGGGTCGGGGGGCAGTCCAGTGGTGTGGTGGGGTTGTCCAGTGGGATGAGGGGGGGAGGGCTGTCTAGGGGTGTGGGAGTGCTGTCCAGGGTGTGGGGGGGGTATACATGAGGGTGGGGGTTGTCCCGGGGTGTTTGGGGCTATCCAGGGGGTCGGGGGGCAGTCCAGGGGTGTGGCGGGGGTTGTCTAGTGGGGTGAGGGGGTTCTGTTCAGGGGGTGGGGGGGCTGTCTAGTGGGGTAAGTTTTAAATGTTATCAATGTAAATGCTTAATTTTTCTTTGGTTCTTGTTTTGATCTACTTCTGTTTTTATGGTACGAATTTATGATTCAGTTTCTGGTTGTTTCTGGGGAGAGCATAGGACTGCATTCAATTTTTTTAAAAAAAAAATTGGTCTTCTACGTTGGTTATTTTATAACCAACCTGATAAATAAATCAGGAAGGGTTTATCATGTCAATTATTTAATAACTGACGTGATAAAAGGCATGGGAAATGGTTTATCACGTCAGTTATTTAATAACCAATGTGATAAAAGTACTGGGAAACGGTTTATCACATCAGTTATTTAATAACCGACGTGATAAAAGGCCTAGGAAACGGTTTATCACCTCGGTTATTAAATAACTGATGTGATAAACCATATCCCATGGTTTTATCATGTCAGTTATTAAATAACTGATGTGATAAACATCCCCCGCACGGGTTTATCACTTCATTTATATAATAACCAACGTGATAACCCCCCCCCCTCTGGTTTATCATGGCGGTTATATAATAACCGATGTGATAAACCCTCCCCCTGGTTTTT
Organism: Viscum album; assembly: GCA_963277665.1. NCBI lineage: Eukaryota > Viridiplantae > Streptophyta > Magnoliopsida > Santalales > Viscaceae > Viscum > Viscum album. The sequence continues at coordinate 1,371,057,362 of OY728147.1, forward strand.
GCACATCAGTTATTAATTAACCGACGTGATAAACACCGCGATGTTATGTTTTTTACGTCGGTTTTTAAATAACCGACGTAAAAAAAATATTTATAAAGTCATCTGTATTAAATTCGGCTAAAAACCGAAATAAAAAATGAAAAATAACTGACGTAAATAACGTTTTCTGCACTAGTGTGCCTGCAAATATCATTAAATAATGTCAAGTGCTTTAAATTTTCCAAACATGACCATGATGATAATATTAATAAAATTAGTATTATAAAGAATACGTTATCATTAGACTAGTAGCATATTCTTGTCAAGTGGTGGACTTCAATAGTAATCTCTTAAACAGCAGACTTCTTCGGTAGGCTCAACAGTAGACCTTTCTAGCGGTATATTGTCTCAACAGTTGACTTCACCAATGCATGAGTTGTCTAGTAGTAAACTTCCTCTAATGGAAGACTTGTCCCACGGTAGACTTGAACTGAGAACCATATAACAGTAAACCTTCGATGGTGAGTCTGATAGTAGAATTCTAACAGAAGCCTTGATAATAGTGACCTTGTCACAACAGTGACCTGTAACAGTGACTCTTCATCTGCAATCTTTGGTAAGTACTCCAACGGTAGACTTGTAATAGTAACCTTTGACAGACAGCTTTCAACAGTAACTAGAGATCTTCAACGGTGACCTTTAGAAACCTTCAACAAAAGTGTTCTCAATGGTGACCTTTATCATGACTATGACTTTTAGCAATAGTGACCTATAACGGTGACCTCTAACAGAAGGCTCTTACCAGTAGCCTTTAACTGTGAACTTTGACTTAGGGAAATGTAAACTTTAAGCTGATGCAACAAATTCATGAGAATAAAAAAAATATAGATTGTTCAGGATAAATAATATAAAGATTGATTAAAAGGGATTATCAAATAACTTAATATATTATGATCAGTATTAAACATGATTTGGGATTATCAAAATAGGTGGTTCCAACCAAAATAAATATTATTTTTAAAATCATCACATCAAAATTTACCAATGGTGAATTTATTATAATTTTTTGAGGTAGTTGAATTTTAGGGTAAAAAATAAACACTATATAAATATATATTATGTATTATGACATTATAAAATTGTAACTATGATCTATTAAATATTATGGAGATTATAAATAACCAAAAAAAAATCCCCTTTAAAATAATGTGTTTTTAATTTATTAGAATAATTTTATAGACCCTTAATGAATCTTCTAAAACATATATTATATTTTAAGGTTTTAAAATAAATTCTTGATAAAAATGCACTACTGTAATTTCAACTATTTTCAATAGGCTATATACAATGGGATCCCATCGTAAAAACTCTTTTGCAATGGGGTCCCATCGTAAATAGACCGTTGTAGAAAACGACAGCGCAACTAGTATTTTTTTGCGATGGGCCCATTGCCAAAAATACAACATGCGACAGGAAGTCGTCTTGCCAAAAATTAATCTTTGATTAAATACATGATATACATATAAAAACCTATTTTGATGGTCTCTTCACAAAAAGTACTTGCGACAGGCCGGTCATCATGTCACAAACAGTTCTTTGTTTTATATATGTTATATATACCAAAATCTTTTACGACGGGTCCGTCCCAAAATCTTATTTACGACTGTACAAGAACCCATCGTGAATAAGTTTTAATATATATATATAATCTATTTGTGATGGGGTCCCATCGCAAAATACCCCATATCAAATACATACTAATATAAAAAAATTAATAAAATAATGATTAATGAAAAATTAATATTAATATTATTAATTTAATAAAAAAATATTAAAATCCTCAATATTCACAAAAAAATATAAAAAATCAAAAAATATTATTATTATTAGTAGTAGTAAATTTAACAAACATTAAAAAATATGATACAAATAATAAATAATTAAATAATAAAAAATTCAAAAAAAATTATGCAATATTCGCAGCAATATAAAAAAACAAAAACTGTAAATAGTTTATATTTCAAGAAAATGTTGAATTCAAATGTTTTTAACATAACAACAAAATCACTTGGGGGATAGTCTTCTGGAGGAGTTGGAGGAGATGGTGGAGGAAACTCCATCCCTAAACTATGAGTCAGACGACGCAGGTACTCCATCTGCCCGTGCTGCTACTGCTGCAATCGACGCATCTCCTCCTCCTTCAGCAGCAGCTACTGCTGATGTTGCCATTGACACATATTCTCCTCATATTACTGATGTTACTGCTGACGCATCTCTTCATCAATCTATTGTTGCTGCTAACACATCCCTTCATGTTGTTTCTGCAAACTCTCTAAAATCTCAGTCTGAGCTCGCAACAGCTCCTGATACTATGATCCAGAAGATGATGCCTCTCCACAAGCTCCTCTCGAGATGGATGATGACATCTCTATAGTACCATAATTATTTACAGGATTCAAATGAGAGCTGATACCAATAACTCGACCCTCATCAAAAGCATACTGGGTTGCCAGTATCCATGTTGCCTCATCAAAATAGTGGGCACTAGTCTGATCATCCATCTCAGCCTGAATCTCAGCCCGTGTCTAAGAAGTCACTGCCTTATATGACTTCTTTAGTTGCAATTTTAAATTAAAATAGTGAAAATCATATATGCAGTTATTTTTTAAACTGAAAAAGATATAATACTGACCACAATATGACACTGGAGATCACATCTAATCTCTCTAGTGGCTGGATCTCTGTACATCCTCTGATAAACATTGTACTCCGTAATATCAGAATGCTCAACTGCCTATATGAATATAAAATAAATAGTGTATATTTAATGTTATATAAAATATTAATAAAAGATACTTACCATATACTCTCTATGCATACTTAATGTATAGGTACCAGCTCGATGTGTCACCTCATGTCTTCCCCGATTCTACCGGCCCAATGAAGATCTTCTCTGAAATCCACCACTCAAAAAGTGTGAACATAATCCATCCTAAATATGAGATTATATTTACTATGGTCGGTGGGCTCCACATGACTCATCAAATACTATCACTCATTCTTTCTTAATGGATGTCCGTCTAAAATTGTGCAACAACTGATGAAAATACTCACGCATAGACATCTCCCATGCCTCGTGGATAGAGTTATGCTTGCTATCATCGATGGGATACCATAAACCATACAAATAATTTATAATATCAAGTTATTAATGAAATAAATTCCAAAATAAATATTATTTATTTACATATTATTCAATGATTGAACAATCCAAGCTGCACATCAAGAGGAATCTGTTTCTATGTGATCTATGACAGAGAAAAATAATTGCGCAAGATAGAACTCCCCTGTCCAACAACTACTTGTGCAAAACTGTGAAAAAATAATAAATATTAAAAAAATTAGTATATAAATAAAATAATGAATGCTAACTAAAATACAGAAGTTACCATACCTCTGCATGCATGGATCAAAGCCAATACGTGGACGTCGCTTAGGGATTGGGACAGGAATCATCAGTCATGCAAGACCGCACCCCTTCAGTGTACCCCCTAAACCGCTAGTAGGGTGAGGGTCAGATGATCCTAAATCCTCCTCATACAAAGGTATCTCAGCCTCCGGAAACTCACGAAGTAGATCATGGTCCATCTGAAACACAAAATGATTTTTGTTAGCAAATAGTTGAAAATAAGTATTATATATAGATATATATTATTTATGATTATAACTAGAATTTAATTGTTCCAATGTTCACCTTCATCATCCTCTTGATATCTGACATTGTTAATGTCTTTATATTCATCATCGGCATCATCCATATCTATATGAGTTTCAGTTTCATCATCTCTTTCCATTTCAAATTCATCTGTAACATCATTAACACCATCGTCCCCATCGACCCTTAATTATGGGGTGTCATCATCAATATTCATGTCTCATTGTGAAAAATATGTATTTTGAGTAGTCTCTTAAAAAATTTCAATTCCTTGTACTTCATCGTAACCACATTCAGTTTAAGTAAACTGATTTTTACAAAATTTCATTTTTATTATTCCCCACCAATCACTCAAGACTCTTGAAGTAGCACAGTACATTCCATAATATATTTGATGTGCCTATTGAGCCAGTAAAAATGGTTCATTTACTACAAGAATACTTTAATATTTAATATCAAATATTCCATGAGTAGGATGAACATTCAAGCCTCTCTCAGTATCCAACCACTGAAATTTAAACATTGTTATATAATTTTTTCATAGATAACACATTTCAATAATTTCATCCAGCATGTCATAAAAGTCATATTTGGTTTCTATATGATGAAATCCTTTCAAGAAAACTCCATTGTTCATTGTTTTTTTGATTCCCTATATGCACATGTATGAAATTCAAAACCATTCGCCACATATGCATTATGATATTTAACCATTTGGATGGCGGGTTACTCAATATTCACAGTCGCTTATCAATTTTATCAACATATTGAGAAACCTAATTGTTTTTAAAACAATTATCAATATAATAAATAAAAAAATGAATTGATATGTTAAACAATCAATAATTTATGTTACCAGTTTTTGAAACCATTGAGAATTTTTTTTCTCGGCATTCTTCAAGAGCAGCTGCTGTAATTTGTGGAAGATATTTCTTGATATGATTATCATATAACCTAAAAATAAAAGAATTTTTCATTCTGTAACATAAATTATAGAATAAGTGATAGAATAACTCATAGTACAAATGATTTCATTTCTTCACAGTTGAGTAGAACATATGTATGAGCTATGTGATGTTCATCATCTTAAAGCCATAGTTCATGAACTCCGCCAAATCCAAGCTCTGACAGATTAAAAACTGTTAATTGATTGTCCTTTTAATGATCATCATTCCCCTTATTCCATCTCATGTGGTTGTGTTTTTATGGATATTCTGATTCAAAATAATGAGATCATAAAAAATCAATTTTCTCTTGAAAATAAGCTTCAAAAATTGAGCCTTAAATGGATGCTTTGTTACGTACTTTTTTATTCAATTTCTACATGAATCTCTCAAATGAGTACATCCATAGAAACTATACCAAAAATCCACATTTGGTTTCATGTGGAAAATGTAATACCAGATGTTCCATTGAGTCAAACAAAGATGGTGGGAAGATATTTTCCAGTTTACATATAATTACAACAACATCTTCTACCACTTTTCCTAGTGAATCGTAGTATGTGTTCACCAAAAAAATGTCTACAAAAAATATGATATGTTTTTTATCAAGTCAAAAATAATAGAATTCAACAAACCTCTGAATCCAATTGGCATAATTCATTCCATTATAACATGACAATCAAGAATTTTTAATCCTTTAATATGACCATTCTTAACATATCTTCCCAAATTGAAATCATAGCCATATGGAAGTCAAAAATAATCAATCCGCTGACAAAATAATTAGTGTCTCTCTTTGGATAAGGTATAATATGCTTTTGTCTTAATTAACCTCTATGACCTGACATTTTGAAACAGTTCTAGCTTCGGTCGTATGCAAATTTTCTAAAGATCTAATCATGTGTTTACATTATCTTTGGTCTTACCAGGTGTATCGAAAATTTTATGAAATAAATTACCAAACAGTTCTTCTAAATATGAATGAAATCCAAAATGTGGCAGACCAACAAATCAAACCAATATGGAAGATCCCAAAAAATTATCTGTTTTATCCAATTATGTTCTTTCCCAAAGACATGAATTTTCTATTGGTTTACTGTTGGCCCAAATCTGATGGGAGGTAATGAAAATACAATAAATTTTAATTACATACCTAAGATCATTTTTGCAGGTTCATCCCTTTCAATTGTGCCTTTTCTGAAATGAGATTTGTTCCTCCGAAAAGGATGATCAGTTGGAAGAAATATGTGATGACAGTCAAAATAGCAAGGTTTTTTCCATTGAAGATCATAAATGCATTGTTGTCTTACATACAGTAAAGACAAGATTTCAGACCATGTATACTCTAGTTAGATAACATGTCATATTCCAGGAAGTCATTAATAAACCACATCAATGCATATTTTAATATGAAATTTTTTCCCACAACAAATTCATATGTACTAACACCATTACCTCATAATAAATTTAACTCATCAATCAATGGTTTCAAATAAACATCAATATTCTTTTTCAGATGTCATGGGATTAATAAGGTCAAAAATATATAGGCATCCTTCATCAACATCCATGGAGGTAAATTGTATGGAGTTATAAAGATAGGCCAACATGAATAATGACAACCATAAGAACCAAATGGACAAAAACTGTTAGTAGAAAGACCCAATCTCACGTTCTGGGCTTCTAAAGAAAAAGATAGATGCAGTCAGTCAAAATGTTTCCATGAATCACCATAATATGGATGATTCAATATTTTACCGGTTTAAATCTTGGTTTTGTGCCATGACATCATTGAAGTTGTGTTGTGAGATAAATAAATGATGTAACCTTGGTGTAAGGGGGAATATCTCAACTATTTTACAGGAATTGATCCAGAATTCCCTGGTTGAGCTTCTTTATACCTTGATCGTCCGCATGTGGGACAACTATCCAAGGACTCATTTTCACTATAATATATTTTGTAATCATTTTAACATGCATGAGTCTTCCGATAACTGAGGCCCAGATTATGAACCAGCCTCTTTCTCTCATAGTAATTTGCAGGCAACACATTTCCTTTGGGTAATAGTGTTTTATCCAATGAAAATATCTGATCAAAACAGTAGTTTGACATTTAATTATCTGATTTAATAGCCATAAATTTTGTAACTACTTCTAATTTTATTATCATGTAACCAGGATATAATGCATCCTCATCAGACCTTAACAAATCATAAAATTTGGATGGTGCAAACTCGGAAGGTAAATCAATATCATCCTGAGGTTCATTTTTTTGTACAGATGAACCTGCAACATCATGTACTAAATTTGAAACCGTGATGGATCCAGAATCATGTTATTAGAATCTTCTCTGGAATTGTGTTCACCGTGTTGATACCAACAAACATAATCTAGTTGAAAAACAAACCACAAGAGATATCTCACAACCTTTTCAAATGTGTCAAACGTTCTTAGAGCACATTTTTTACTAGGACCCTTAATTGTACCTTTTAAAACAAATTTTGGTTTTGATGATGAAAATTATAAGAAATATTCAAAACTCTCAATATGTACAGGAAAAACCAGAACCGTTTGGATTTCTGCGCTGATTTATCCAAGCGCGATTATCTAATAATGACTGTTTTCAACTTCCATGTTCAAAATTTTTCTACAAAATAGAAAATAATTATTGTTTTTTAGTAATTTGAAATTAAAAAAACACAATATAAAAAAAGATGATAAATAATTACAACTACTTAATAATTACCATTAATTACGGGAGACACAATTTCCAGGGGATTGACAGCTACTATTTTGTCTGACGACACATTTACTTGCAACATCATCACACTAAAATCACAATGAATAATATGCTCGGAGGTACACATATCCATTCTCATGCATATGAGAATGTATAAGTGTACCTTCGAGCTGATTCTTCATTGTGATTTCAGTGTGAGAAAGATTCAACTAAATGAGCCGTCAGACAAAAGAGCCACCTTTTTATCGATGAATCATCTTCTTACAACTGTCATCGCTTGAAAACATTATGAAAAATGTGCTCCTACAAATGCATATTCAAACTCGGGCATACGAGATTGGATATGCATATGTAGAAGAAGACTTTTCAAAATATTTTGATTTAGTGTGAGTTGAAAAGAGAAGATTTATCAAGCAAAAGGAGTGTCTCCAAACCACTGGAAATTGTGAAATGTTATTAAAATTTATTACATTTTATTTTAATGCTAATTAATCTTAATTAATGATAATTAATCTTAATTAATCAAAATTAATACTAATTAATCCTAATTAATCATAATTAGTCCTAATTATCTCTAATTAATCCTAATTATAATTAATTAATCCTAATTATGGCTAATTATTACTAATTACTGCTAATTATTGCTAATTACTACTAATTATTCCTAATTACTTCTAATTATACTTAGTTACAACAAATTATTCCTAATTACAGCAAATTATTCCTAATTATAGAAAATTATTCCTAATTACTGTAAATTATTCCTAATTATTACTAATTATTCCTAATTACTCCTCATTATTCCTAATTACTGATAATTAGTACTAATTAATGCTAATTACTGCTAATTATTCCTAATTACTGCTAATTCTTCCTAATTACTCCTAGTTACTCCCAATTACTACTAATTACTACTAATTACTGCTAATTAGTGCTAATTAGTGATAATTAATGCTAATTACTACTATTTATTGCTATTTACTGCTATTTGCTACTATTTACTGCTAATTATTTGTAATTATTTGTAATTATTACTAATTATTACTAATTATTACTAATTATTACTATTTATTACTTGTTATTAGTATTTGTTACTAATTATTACTTATTATTAATATTTGTTACTATTTATTACAATTTCTTACTGTTTATTACTATATATTACTATTTATTACAATTTATTACTAAATATAATTAATGATTACTAATTATTACTAATTATTACTATTTTTTAATATTTTTTACTATTTTTTACTATTTTTTACTATTTTTGACTAATTATTACTGTTTATTACTAATTATTACTAATTATTACTAATTATTACTAATTATTACTAATTATTCCTAATTATTACTATTTAGTACTATTTAGTACTATTTATTACCAATTATTTCTATTTATTAACAATTATTAGTATTTATTACTAATTATTAGTATTTCATACTAATTATTTGTATTTCTTACTAATTATTAGTATTTATTATTAATTATTACTTTTTAATACTATTTATTAATATTTATAACTAATTATTACTATTTATTACCATTTATTACTAATTATTACTATTTATTACTATTTATTACTATTTATTACTATTTATTACTAATTATTACAAATTATTACTAATTATTAGTATTTATTACTAATTGTTTGTTTTTATTACTATTTATTAGTATTTATTACTAATTATTGGTATTTATTACCAATTATTAGTATTTATAACTAATTATTAGTATTTATTACTATTTATTACTATTTATTACTAATTATTTCTATTTATTACTAATTATTACTATTTATTACTAATTATTACTTATTATTAATAATTCTTACTAATTATTACTAATTATTACTAATTCTTACTAATTATTACTACTTATTAGTATTTATTACTAATTATTAGTATTTTGTTACTACTTGTTAGTATTTATTACTAATTATTACTAATAATTAGTATTTATTAATAATTATTAGAATTTATTAGTAATTATTAATATTTATTACTAATTATTAGTATTTATTACTAATTATTAGAATTTCTTACTAATTATTAGTATTTATTACTGACTATTACTAATTATTAGTATTTATAACTAATTATTAGTATTTATTACTAATTATTACTAATTATTAGTATTTATTACTAATTATTACTAATTATTAGTATTTATTACTAATTATTACTAATTATTAGTATTAATTACTAATTATTAGTATTTATAAATAATTATTACTGATTATTATTATTTATTACTAATTATTAGTAATAATTAGTATTTATTTCTAATTATTTGTTTTTATTACTAATTATAGGTATTTATTAGTAATTATTAATATTTATGATTTATTATTAGTATTTATTGCTAATTATTAGTATTTATTACTAATTATTTGGATTTATTACTAGTTATTAGTATTTATTAGTATTTATTAATATTTATTACTAATTATTACTAATTATTACTATTTATTACTATTTATTACTATTTATTACTATTTATTACTATTTATTATTAATTATTACTAATTATTACAAATTATTTGTATTTATTACTAAATATTAGTATTTATTAAAAAAATTAGTATTTATTACTAATTATTACTAATTATTACTATTTATTACTAATTATTACTAATTATTACTCATTATTATTATTTATTACTATTTATTACTATTTATTTCTATTTATTACTATTTATTACTATTTATTGGTATTTATTACCAATTATTACTAATTACTACTAATTATTACTATTTTTTCTTTATTATTACTATTTTTTCTAATTATTACTAATTACCGTTAATTACTATTAATTACGGAAAAATACAACTACTAATTACTAATTACTGCTATTTATTTATATACATTACGAATTATTATTAAAAATTATTAATTATTACTAATTATTAAGAATTAGTACTAATAATTTCATTTTATTATTACAAATAAATACCGATGACAAAACAATTTAAATTTATCTTAACTACAACTAATCAACAATAATTAAAATGAATATAATTAAATGAAATAAATGGTAAAATAAATAAAGCATAAATACCTTTAAACTAGATCTCTTATAATTTTAGACGGCTTCACAACTTCTTCGTAAAAAAAACTAACATTGAAAAATGTTCACCCTAAAACTAGAGTTTACAGAAGCAGAGAAAGTAAGAATTGAGATGAAGGGAAGAAAAAACGGATTGGGGTATATATAGGTTAGATTAGTTGAGACGAGACTATTTGCAACAGGATTCCCATCGTAAATTGTAGTTTTAGTGATGGGGCCCGTCACAAATACCATCGACCGCATTAATTACTGTCGGTGGTTAAAAGATTATTTGCGAGGGGTGTCGTCGCTAAAGGTAACCTGCTAACAAACTATTTGCGACGAGACCTGTTACAAATACCCTCCGACATGCGAATTATTTGTCATGAGGGATCCCCCATCGCAGCTCATGTTTACCGCCTCCCGGTATTTGCGATGGGAGGTCCCTACCCGTCGCAAATACCCTTTCACGCGGTTTGGTACACAAACCGTGCCAAACCGCGCGTAAGTTTTTGCGACGTTGTGCCTAGTCCCGTCGCAAATAACCCGTCGCAAAAACCAGTTTTTCTCGTAGTGATGACTCACTTCCACATAACTATTGATACTATATTAAGGGTTTTGATTCATAAACTTATAAAATATTAACATACACTCCTATTTAGTTGGAACCAAGGGTAAATAACCTGATGCGGTTTGTGTTTTGCATTACTTCATCATATATAGTCGAAAACCTATGTTTGGAAATTAATAAAGAATTCTCATCTCTTCTACTATATAAACCCACCCAATATCTCATTAATCAACACTCAAAACCGTTAAATAATGAATTTACCAAGACCTAACCTCTCTATATCCATCCCAAGATTCCACCAATATCTTAATAAGCTCCTCCTAATATTTTAGAAGCACTCTCTCAAGGTAAGGGATCATCTCCTTCCCATATTTATTCAAACACATTCTTTATATTATGCCTTTGTATTTCCAATTTCTTATGTAAGAATATGTTTCTAAAAATCTATCTTACTATCCTTATGATTTACAAGGGATGATGTACACTTTTTAATCTCATTAAACCCTCCCATTAATCATTATGTACCCTCATTATGCCGCAAAAATCATCATATGATTTTCCATGAAAAACCATTATGATTGAATACCAATCCCCATTTATACTCAAGGGTATTCACCTGGATGTACCTATACTTCATTTATTGGGGACTTTAATTTATATAACCCACACTAATTAATCATGTTTTTAAAAGGTGTGAAGAATGTTCTTATGTTGTATGATCTATGTGGAACACATATACATGTACATGATATGAATGTGGTGGGTGGGAATAGAATTATATAACCCTCTAATGTATTGGGTAATGTTTTTATCATATGATTCCATATATGGTACATGAGAGGTTATCTTAAGCCCACAATATTATGATTTCTTGGTAGTTATCCTTGACTTATGTTTATAATATCATGTATAATTTTGCTTCCACATTCCTATATTTCCTTTCTATTATCATCTTATATCAAGAATCGTTGTTCAATTTTATGATTCTCATCCCTTTTATGTTACCTCGATAGTCCTCAGAAATAACACGTATTATTGTTATAATGTTATGATTTGATTATTCTCGTATATATCTTTAAAGCTCACCCTTTTCTTTTGTACATCCTGAGGTTATCAAATACATTTTTAGAAGATCTAGGAAATATAAAGGCATGATTCAAGGTTTTTAAATAATGATGTTGTAGTCATGTTTTATATTATTATGTCTTCTACCTAATTTCCTAAAGGCACTAGACCTAACAATCTTCTAGTGTTGTATTATATGAAACTTTATGTAATATATCATGAAATAAAGTGTATTAATGATATGGGTTGTCATATATAGACATGCCCTATTTTAAAACGTGATTATTATTCCTATGATTGACTTTGATATAATCCTTGTAATGTATTAACTTTCAAATCAATGTGAATGATTTATCACCAAGAGAAATAGATTATGATTTTTGATGGAGATATAGAATCCCTTATCTTCATAGGGGATAATATATAATTTGAATCATGTTTGGATCCAATTAAAGTAGCTCTTCTTGATGAAATTCATGGATAAGAAGAGAAGACATGACATTTGAATGGGAAAGGTATCCTTAGAATATATGATGTACAAATTATAAAAGAATACATTGATGTGTTTCATGAAGAACTACCTAGACACCCACTTGATCATGAAGTTTAGTTTTCTATTAATTTCATCCCTAATGAAAAATATGTATCTAATAGTCTCTATAGGATGAACATAATGGATTTAATGAAAATTAAGAAAAAAAAATATGATTTATGTGATAATGTATCTATACAAATTAGTGTTTCATCATTAGGACCCCCTATTCTTTTTTATAAGAAGAAATATGGGCCTATGAGGTTATGCATCGATTATACGGAAATCAATCCAATTACAATATATAAAAAGTATACTCTACCCTGAATTGATGACTTGTTCGATCAACTAAAAGGAGTTCATTAACATTAAAAGATTTTTCTTCATTCTAAGTATCATAAACTATGATTAAATAAGAATGACGTTCCAAAGATATCATTTGGAATGAGGTATGGACATTATGAACTTACAATATTGCCTTTTTAATTGACTAATGTACCTTCTGTTTTTAGGTATCCAATGAAGCAAGTATCCATGGATTACCTTGATAATTTCATTTTAGTATTTATTGATGATATATTGGTATAATCTAAAAGGAATAATGAGCATGTGAGAATTTGATAATCATTCATAAGACTCTTAGAGAAAATGAGTTATATGGAAAATTTATAAAATGTGAATTCTATCTTAAGGAAGTTTGTTTTCTTGGATATATTTTCTCAAATAATGGAATATCATTCGATCCTTCAAATATAAAGGTAGTTATGGAATATCCAATTCCAACAAATATAACTAATGTATATAGTTTTCTTGTATTTTCATGTTATGATGAATGATTTTTTCAAACATTTTCATTATTTTCTAACCCTTTATCCAATTAAACATGTGATGGGGTAAATTTAATATGGTTAGAAGAATGTCAATAATGATTTGAAGAATAAAATAGAAGACTAATCAATGCAATGGTATACTTTATGACTATTAATGGATGAATTTGTGATATGTAGTGATGTATCAAATAAGGGACATAGATGTTTCCTTATGAATAATGATATATTCATTGCATACGCATCAAGGTAGTTAAATATTCATGAATACAATAATCTTACCCATTATCTTGAGTTAGAAGTTGTAATTTTTTCATTGAAGATATGAAGGCTTCACCTTTTTGGTGAAAATGTGAAATATATACAGATCACAAAAGTTTTAAATACATCTTCTTAAATAAATATCTCAACATGAGGAAAAGGAGATGGCTATAATTACTCATGGATTAAAATTTCTCAATACTTTACCACCCTGGGAAGGAAAATAAGATGGATGATATATTTAGTAGGAAAGATCATGGGATTTTTACGAAAAATGAGTATTGAAAAATATCATATATTCATGTATTTAGTAAAGTTGGATATGGTAATCATTAAGGAAGTGGAAAAATTACATCTATTCCAAATTATCTCTAAACAATCATTATTTGAGAAAACAAAAATTACATAGCTTCATGATAAGAATATTTAAAATAAAATAAAATCCATGAATAATGGGTAGTTGGCATACTTCAACTATAAAGATTTTATATTGAAATTTTGAAATAGGGTAAATGTTTCATCATTGCCTAAGCTAAAAGAAGAATTATTTAATAAATACCAATGCTCAAATTTTAATATACACCCTAGTAGAATCAAAATGTATTGGGATTTGAAGGAACATTTGTATCAGGATAATATGAAATGAAAAATTGAAGATTATGTATCAAGATACTTGGTTTGTCGATAAGAAATGGTTTAGAGACAATATATTAAAGGAGGCATGAAACCTTTACCTATTCTTATGTGCATATGGGATGATATTACTATGGAATTTTCCACTTGATTTACAAATACTATAACAAATAATGATAACATATGGGTTATTTTTTGTCTCCTTTTCATGTCTGCACACTTTCTCACTATAACGTAAGATATACCTCTTGACAACCTTATGTGACACTATATTAATAATTTTGTGAGACTTCATAGTGAACTAATTTTGATTGTATTTGATCACAACCCATGGTTTATATTGAAATTATTGAAGAGTATTTAGAAAGCTCTTGACACTAAGCTATATTTGATCACTGCTTATCTTCCCCAAATAGATGGATAGACTAAAATGGGCATTTAGGAATTGGAAGACATTTTGGGGTCATACTCACTTGACTTTCTGGGTATGTAGGATTAATATTAACATTTGGTGGAATTTTAATATAATAATAACTTCTATTTTAGTATTAAAATTGAACCATATGAAGTATTGTAGAGGAAAATATATCATACACTAACTTTTTGGGATGAAGATTGTGAAATTAATATTTTATTCCCCAAACATGTTAATGATACAATGGTGAATGTGAGGACTATTCAAATTCATATCATGGTAGCTCAAAGTAGAAAAAATTTTATGACAATAACTAAAGGATGTATTTATACTTTCAAGTGGGATATCGTGTTTTCTTAATGGTATATCCATGTAAATTTGTTACAAGATTCTTAATGAAGAGTAAACCATGTCCTAGGTACATTAGGCCTTTTAAAATTATGGAATGAATTGAAGTTGTGACATACCATTTGGAAATCCCACCTAGCCTCTCTAAAGATCATGATGTATTATATATCTTATTATTAAGAAAGTAAATTATTTACCAAAAACATGTGATCACATTCCAGTAAATAGAATTGGAACATGATATATCTTGCTTTTAAGTTCCTATCCATATTCTTGACACTGATTAACATGTTTTTCAGAATCATATAACTCGATTGGTGAAGATACATTAGAGAAATCATAAAATAATAAAGACAACATGGGAACCTAATGAAGTTATGATGAATTACTACACACATATATTCATGAGGTGACATTATTTAAATTTCAAGGATGATTTTTTTGGATGGAATAATGTAACACTTGGGATTCGATAATAATAAGTGAACTTTTCTTTATAAAGAAATAATAACATAATGCACATAGATTTATTCAATAATTTTATTGAAAACCAAATTTATTTTTTATAAATATTTAATTTTAATATATCAATTTAATTTTTGAACTCAGAAGGTTAAAATTATATGAGGATGATTTTTTTATACTTTTCATAAATAATTGATTTTTAAAAGAATAATGAAAATATTAATTTTAGAAAACTCTTACTTTTATGATATTTTAATGATATAATAATAAATTTAATATTTATTAAACCTTTTTTCTAGAATTAATATATATTAATTAAAAAAATTAATACAAATAAAAAAATAATTTTTATCATAGAAATATATGCTTAAAATTTGGGAAGGCTAAGTATTTTGTTTGTTAAAATAAAAAAAATTAGTTATTTTCATTTAATCAAGTATTTAAAAAGTAAATTTAGTATTGGGTTTTAATTTAAAGGTAAATAATTTCATTTTATTTTATATAATCCATTTAATTATATTTTAACCAATATTATACTTAATTTTTCTTTAAAATCATTTTAAGATTAAAACAAACATTTTCTACAAATAGTTTTCATTACGCTTTGTGTACTTATATTAAAAGTAATTTAATCCACTTATAGAAGTTTAATAATGTAAAATATATTTTATATTTGGAATAATAATAATTAATAATAATTGACAATGTCAATTTATTTTTTTCATAATTAATTGCAACCATGGTAAATATTTATCACTTCGGTTAAGAGTAAAATGTGTTAAAAGGTTAAAAATAAAGGGATGAGGCATACATATGATATAAAAACACCATTAAACCCTATTGATTAATTTTATTTCTATATTACCATTATAAACATTGAATATGACTCATTTGGAGCAAATTTTGTGGATTAATACATTAATATATTTTAATCTCTTTAAAAATTCCAAGTGTGTCCTCTCACTCAGTTATAAAAGAAAACCACTTCCCCTTTATTATAAACACTTAAAGAGCCTTATAGATAATAAAATTCCTAAAAAAATACTTTATGAACATCCATAACCACATCATATAGATTATTGTTTGATCAAAATACCATCTTATGAAGTCTTATGGCGTAAACTAAAGGTGGAATCTCGAAGAAGAGGTAATCAACTTTCCCAAATCATTCAAAGTTTATTTCTTATTATACATAATAAAAATATATTTTACCCATAATAACATAAAAAATATAATACCATAAATAAAATTAGATGTTATTATGGATATGGGACATCCATTTTCTACCCTCTTTCTATCCTATTTAAAATGAAATCATCATTCATGTGTATGTAAGGGCCGACCATCTCCACATATTGGTGTAATTTTTTTTTCATTACCACTTCACATGGGATTTTATAAAGATGAAAATAATGAATATATATGATATTTATAACATAATTATGATTATGTAAATATAATGTATCATTTATCTTCTTACCTTTCCACCCATAAAAAAATAACAACGTTGCTCGTGTGCAGGTGTGGAGTACCACCCCCACGAAGTGATTAAATTCATTTTTCACGTAAACCTTTAATGGATTATTATATATATTAATTTAATTAATATATAATATATTTACATAATTATTAAATTACTTGATATCATGGAACCATGATCATGATTCAATGATTGAAACTACCGAACCAAACTTATATGAAAAATGAAAGAGTTAACACTCAAAATGATGATTTTAATTAGACATTACTAATAAATAGGGGTTAAAATGTTATTAGTGAATCATATTTGATAATATAAGTATGAATACAGTTATTTTATATAATTTTAATAAATTTAAATTTATTATAAAGGATTTTAAACACAAATATTAAGAAATTAAAAATTGAGCTAAGGAAATTCTTTTATGATCTCATTTTATTTCTGCATTGTTTATGTTCAGATTTACTTTTAGAAAATTATAAGATTAAAATCCATAAAACACCATTTATTTTATTATCATCTGGTTATATTTGTATTTTATAATTTTAAATTGAATTTATTCTCTTATCATATCAATAATAAATAATTTTTCTACATGTAAGGTACTTTATTTTAAAAATATTTTTTTAATGTTTTAATTCCAACTATTTTCTTCCATGAAACTATTTTATTTAGAATAATTTCAATAATATTTTTACTATTATAAAATGTGTTCTTAAATTTATTTTTATTAAAAGTTTTAAAATTAATATTTTTATTGTATTACGAATGAGTTACTTTTTACCAAGGGTGTGAATAAAATATTTGTTTTAACATAAACCACACAAACATATTTTAATAACTCCATGACCACTCTTTTCATTGATACATAATTTAGAAGTTTCAAATATTTTTTTGAAAGAATATTTTTCCCTAATATTTTATAAATTTTAATATTTTATATAAGTGACATCAAAAATGAAAAGTGTGTTTTCCTCAAGAAATTTTTTAGTGATATTTTAAAGGTGTTCTCATATATGACAACACCCATTGATGTTAATAGGTATATGATCCAATGATACCATATTTATTATTTCTAGTTATTGTTTGTGAATATGATGATGAAATATTTATGTTCTATATTCTTGATTTAATACAGATAATTATTTATTTATAATGAATTTTCATAATGGATTATATTTATCATTAAAAATATATGTAATGAATTGGATGTGAAAGTGATAGGTGGAGTTAGGCTACAGATATCCCAATGATCAAATGACTAGTCTCATGAAAAAAATTAGTAGGCATTCCATTTATATTGGTGTTTGGATTACACCTACCCATTTAATAAGAATGATTCCATGGTTATCAGGCCTTGAAACTATGACTCATAATATATTGGTTCAGATATCTTGATCATGAATGTCCATAATTATGCAATTCCATTATTATGATATTTTTCATTATTCGTGTGCTTTCAAGCTCTATATTAGCCATGAATTCTTCTTAAACTCATGTTTTCAATTTAATGACATGTTTTTTGATTATCCACACTACCATATTTATTATGAATTATTTACTCATGATAGATTATATTTTACATAACCCTTACTAAGCCTATGAGATCATCCATTATTTAATTTCCATTACTAGGATATGAAAAAACATATTATGCATAATTTCAATGTTGAATGATTTTTTCTTTTGTTATTGTATATTTGCAATGTAATATGAGATTCATGTATGTATCTTGTTTACCAATTCTAATAATCTGTTAAATTCTATATGGTGTGTTACCTTATATATTTTACCTATATTGTAAAGAAAACATTGGATCTAGGTTGACAGAGTCACAGTGTTAAATCGGTATCATAAAATTAATCTTTATAAAACCTTTTTCCCAATATATGATCATCTCTCACACATGAAAGAAGTATCCATAAACCAAACAAATCTAGAAACTAGAACCCCTATTTTATTTTACTATAGAACCTTTAATAAAATATATATTTTACCACTTTTTAAAATGTTATTGAAACTTTAATGAACTATAAGCTTTTCTATTAGTATATAATCAAACACACACAAGATCAAACATGTCATGTGAGTCCTATGTTCTTTAAATGATGTATGAATACACACCCTCTCAACTCTATAAGGATAATAGCCAACCTATGAAGTAAGTACCCATAAAAAGACACATTTTTTATGAATTAGATAACCATAATATCAAAAATGAAAACAAAAATATAAAACCTTGGTAACTTGGGAGGATAATTTATAAGAGTTAACTATTGTCCAATATAGGGTTCACTTTTATGTCTTGTATATCCTAAACATCCAAATAATACAATAAAATAACGAAATAAAAACCTACATCTTACTATTTTTAACCAATAGTATCTTCACTAACCCCATTTTATAACATTTGTTTCCTAGTTCACTTATACAATGACTAGACTGAATCACCACATACCTCAGGAGACCCTCACATATTCCATTGGAAAATACTAGTTGTGATTTTCTATTAATGATTATTAGGAGAATATACCCTCTAATATATATATATATATATATATATATATATATCCATAATAATAAAAGAATAAATATTAATCATAGTAAATATAATATAACACTAAGTATATAGATGATAACTAATTCAAGATATAAATAAATAGTTAATTTTATTCCATGCAAGTTATAAAAAATTAAATAGGTTTTATTGAATGTAGATGATATATAGACGTGGTCCAAAATGATAAAAAATAAAAAAAATGATGAGACTCCCAAGATCCACTTGATCTATCTACAAAAATGACCAAAATTCAACCTACACATTCTCTTCATCTTCATAGACATAATCACAAGTTGTAGGACCCTATCACTTTCCTGAGTCTCGAAACATAAAGTTTTCATATGAATTGTGTTTCCTCTATAAGTATTATTTGCTTAGAAGATCAACACTAGTAGTTTTTGTATATAATATCCATGCATATATTATTGAATTATAACTTTAATTTTTTAGTAATCCAAAACAAAAACAAATCTCCACTTTGTGATCAAAAATACATGGGTGAGGGGGCTACCTACATTGATCATTTATAGAATGAGATGATTTAGCTATAGTCATAACACACTCCAGGGGAGAATGAACCATCACCTATCATTACATAACCTTGTGAATGAGTAATATTCATACCCATAACACCACTATGAATGATGCATCACCACAAATATTTTAGGTGAATGATGTATCACCAACCCATTCAACTAATGTTACATGAACATCTGATGTTCAGCATCTCACCACAAAATAATGATAACAATCACCACATATAATTCATGAAACCCCTCTAAAAAGTATTCCTACTCCAAAATAATGATTTAAATCATCACCCTATGCTTAAAAAATATAAATAATACCTCTAATAATCTAGTTATTGAGTAAACATTGAGTAAGTGTGCACAAAAACCAAAAAAAAATCCTTGTAGTAATGGTGTGTGGGGACACAAATATAATATGTAAATGAACTTAAAAAACCTCTCACCCCCATCATAAATTAAAAATATATCACCATCCCATCATACAGGAAAATTAAACCACCTTTTAAATTCAAGAAACACACCCATTACATTAGACCATAAGAATAAATCTTTAGTCAAGTACTATTCCATTGACTATTATATAACATAACTCTATAAAACATAGACCATATCTATCCATTGGCAGACTAGATAGACTTAGGTTACATCTAATTGATTTATGGATTCCTTATATAGATAAATTTCCTATTACACACACACCCACGTACAACCAAATATATCATTGTGTAAGAACACACATATAATAATGAAAGTATCTAGGCACCACCTACATGGTACTGGAAGGAGCCTACTCTTAAAAAATCATAACTTGTTATGATCTGAGGAAGAAGAAATATATAATCCAATTAAAACACCCTAAAATGTATATTTTTATTTAAAAACCATTACATTGATGACAAAATAATGATTAAATGAAAGGGGATAATAATCCTTACTCACAGAAACTCTCTATGATAAATTTAACCAAGAATAGACCACAAATTGGTAATAAACCATCTAATAGGGGATAAAGAATGAAAAATAGAGGGGATATCTCAAGCCCCAATATATTGGGATCAAAACAAGACTCTATTAATTTTAACAAAAAAATATCACATTTAATTAATTAATTAAAATTTTAAAAACCCTTATTGAAGTTATAGGTACCCGTTCAACCTCTAGTGGGAACATAATACCAACTAGGCACCTGCCCTAGAGTCTCCACCCACTTTCATACCACCAAAGGGATACTTTCTATATACTTATCCTTCTATTCACTTTGTTCTAGTCCATTGGGTACTTGGTGTAATTTTTATCAATAAAAATGCCTTGATACTCGGTATATATTACTGAAACCAAACTCTTGACCATCACTAAAATGAAAAAACCTAACATTATCCCCATTAAACCTGATTAGGTTAGTATTATACATAAAACATGACATCTAAAATACCTATAATGTTACAAAAGGCCACCCGATCCCCTAAGGGTGGCTCCAATTATTATAGGTACACAGGGTACCAAGTATAGGACATTGGGTACTTTTCACTATTTATCACAAAATATAATCTTCCTACACCAATTCAACACTATCAAAAATCAATCCTCAACCTTTTCCCACTTCTAAAAAAACCTAAAAAACATTAATTTACACATGAAGTTATATAAATTCATACCTTATAATAAGAACAGTGTTAGAATTTAAATCATCATGATTGATATAAAAGTAATTGAACATGTGTCCATGCATAAAGTAAACCAACTATGATCAAGTGAAATTGAAGTGAATCATAACCCATATAGATGAATCCATATATTTCTTTCTACCATGTCCATTTTTATTTCCTACCACACCACATGGTTATTTCCAACCATGAAATTTCCAATGCCCATGCATTTAAATTGACTCCCAAAACAAAAATGTTCTTTATAAGATTATTTACCATCCATGATTTCCATAATTAACATATCATAAATTCAAAAAAAAATTATTATAAAAACCATATTTCTAAAATATCATAAATAATGATTTTAAAACCCATTATTCATGATATGTATAAATGTCCCATTTTTTATTTATTATAAATCCAGATAAAAAAATTATTTTATCAAATCATCTTCACATAAATTATTTTATAAAATCATAATTTAAATAAAGAATTTGAAAAATAACATAAATTACTTATAATGAAATTATTACCAATAAAGAAAGAAAAAATAAGCCACCCACCTTAGATACATTCCCTTTGAATTATCTACAAATTCCCATGATAATGACCTTAAAGAGGAAAACCACCAAGACCTATAATATAAATCCATCATGAACCATAAATCATAAATAAGGAGAACTAAAATTAAAATTTTAAATTTAATTATGAACATTAAATATAACCTCATGATAAATAAGAAGAAAACATTCAATAATTTGAAGACTCTCGTATGACTCTCATATTTGAAGTACATGATTTTCACTAAGTGGTGTGAACCTCATGCCATTTGATAGGAGCTTGTATAACTCATTAACTTTAAGGTGTATAATAATAAGGTTTTATGGATGATATTCAGAGAGTATAATTTTCCAAATTACATTTTTTAATGACCCCCTACCAAATATAGTAGGTCCTACATTCATTCCTTTTAGTGTTAGAAAAATAAAAATGGTATTCTTAAGTTCTAATGATGGATAATCTAAAAAATTTACTATGTTTTTAATAATATGACTTCTCTTAACAACATACCATGATAATAATATGATAATCCATCCAACCCACCCTCCTATAATGACCTCATCACAAAATTTAACTACACCTAATAGAGATATAGAAGAAAAAATATAAGAGGATATTATTCCAAGTGACTCTTATATTTAAAGACTATAAATTTTCTTTCTCCATAATAAATTTTCCATAAATAAATAATTTTCATTAAATAGTTAAATACCTATTTTATATCCTTTCATTATATCCCCTCTTTCCCTCCACCATAACACTATGTGAAAAGCTATAATATTTCCTTATTTTTTCCACCATAATAATTCCATGGTGTCTACTTAATAATCAAATTCAATGCTAAAATAAAAAATGACCAATGTTATTTCCATGTAAAATAACAACATAATAATAACCCAATAATTGATTCTATAAAAATATGTTAATTAAAAATCCCTCATAATTATATTTAAAATCCCAAATTAGAATGGTTTTAAACCCATGAAAACTATATCAATTCATAATAGAAAATTTAATTACCTCAAACAAAACAAAACCTAAATTCTATTAATTACTCTATTATTTGAAATATAATTAATTTTCACATAATCACATGATAATAAATATTAGTTTATTAAATAATAAACCAATATCCATTAATTATATAAAAATTTGTTTATAATGATAAATTTTATTATTTAATTGTAATAGAAAAAATCAAAACTAAATCAATAAAAATTCATTAATCACTAAGATAATGAATGTTAAAATTATTCCCACAATTGGAATTTTTCTATTGAAAATTCATCAGGATTTATTTTACTAAAAAATTATAGACACTAATATAAAAATTAATTTTACTTCTCCCTTGTTTCCTGGTGAAAATTGTCATGTTTTCACAATACTCAAACTAAAGGGATTGATCTTCAGTTTACATCCTTCTCTACTCTATAAATAATTAATATTCTACTTACAATAAAGGTCCAATCAGGTTCCAAATTAATAAATTCCCATAAAATACCATGATATGGATTAAGTTGGTACTTTATCATCTATTAATCATAAGAGACATCTTGTATTGTAGCATACTTTAATGGGTACTCTTACCAATAATCCAAATTTACAACTTATTAAATGAATTTAAAAGGTCTCATATATTGAGGATCCAATATTCCTTGTTTTATGATTTTTCAATGTCCCAACCATAGAGACCTTTGAAAGAAGACATGATTACATAAAATAAACTCAAATGGTCACCATATGTGGTCTATATATTATTTTTTTCTATTCTATGAAATCATCAATATCTTAAGTCTAATATGAATATAAATAATCATCTATTACTCAAGGAATCCATTGTACCATTCCCCTTATCTCATTTTCATTTCAACTTAATTTCAAAAGTCAAAATATTCTCAACCCATTTTATTTTCCTCAATTTTAGATATTTTTAGAGGAAAATATACTCAAGACTGTTATGATTAGAATAATTGAAAAACCTCTCACTAAATAAGTAAATCATATTTCTTTTAAATAAAAAATTACATCTTCCAGAACTAAGTGACATGTTAGATAATTAATTATAGGTGGTTGTAATTCCCTCAATCCATACACCACCACATTTTCCCCATGCACTATCATACAACCAAAAATAGATCTTGATGCATTATAATGCACTAAATATATATTTATGGCTTCAAGAATTATTGAATCTGATGAGGAAGTCAATATTGTATTTGATTCACTGAAATATCTTTGAAACATATCACTCCTTTCAAACCATACAACCTTTTGAGTAGAAATAATATTCAATGATTATAATTTCAATAAATATTGATTGAAAAATATATATTATCATTATAGTATGACAAAATTTCATATTTATTAAACATTATTAAGATGATCCCAAAAAAATACTCCCTACACCTTTTTTATTCAATAAAAATACTAATAACATGATACCATTCCCTAATAATCTTTTCACTTGAATCTGGAATAGAATCCAGGAAAAAAATTTATGAAACTAATGTTTTCAAAATATTTCTAATATAATCCTCAAATGTATTCCATTTCCTTCCCTTGAACCCATGTAAATCAAGATATCATACAAAAATAGTACTAAAAATATTAAATGTACTTATAAATGATATAATTTATCAAAGTTATAATAATGGTTGGATAATTAGTAACTCTAAATAGAATTACCAGAAAAAATCCTAAATCTCATACATAAACTTGAATTCTATATTTGGAATATCCTCATTCTTCACCCTCAATTGGTGATGCCATGAAACTAATTAAAAATTTGAAAATTACATAACTCAATTAAATTTTTAGAAATATCACTAATGAAAGTTAAATAATATGTATTCATCATTATCACATGGTTTAGTGTATGGTAGTCAATGAATAATAATAAAATACTTCTACCTTTATTAACAAAAATAAATACTACTACTTAGGATGGTACACTTTTTCAAATAAATCATTTCCTTATAAATATTCTTATTTAGCCTTTATTTAATATAATTTTGGATGATCCATATGATATAAAGGAATAAATATCAGAGTTATTCATACTTCCAAGTTAATTGAGAACTCCAAATATCTCTCTATAGTTAGTCTAGAAAAATTATTTTTGGAACACATTTAATCAATATTCTAGTACTATTAGAAATTGAGGTTTCTCCTTTTTCTCTGTTGATCCAAGAATCATCAAAAATAATTGAAAAGGTAAGGCATCATACTTTTAAATAAATTTTACATATTTTTATCAAATAAATATCCCACTCTCTTGAAAAATCACAAGCATTATCATAAGATAAGATAAAATAGACCTTTTTATCATAACAGTCAATATAATTATTGAATTATCATTAAATAAACTATAATAATGTGGTCATGTGTTCTTATCTCTAAAATAAAAAATTCCTATGAGATATTTACATCCCTAATAATTATTGAATAATTAATACATTTAAATTCATACTTTATCCTAGATTTCTCTTAATATTTAAAGAGTAAATAACTAATTGCAACTACAAAAATAAATGGACTACTGATCATGGAAATATAAATAAATGAGATCCACTCATATCAATAATATTATGTATCATAATATAAGAAATAACCAAGGAATGATATACTTTCATAGGACCATCTTCAAATTATTTTATCACATTCTCTTCCATTAATAAAATACCACTAATTATTATAAGTTTCCCCTTTCGATGGTTACCACATGTCATCATTAAATACATAACTATATGTTTCTTTAGACTTTTGGTTGACATCCTCTTTCCTCATGTTAGATTAAAAACTAAAAAAATAGATTATATTTAGAACATATTCCAAAGTCTCAACTTCTAACACAAATTACACTTCTTATGTTCATTAATACTATTCCATTTTAAAGGCATAATTCCATTTTTTCTCTCAACTTATAATCTATATCCTCCGAGGAGATGAATCAAATATTATAAATTTATTATGAATAATAACTTTTGGAAATTCATTTTTTATCCAATTATAACCACTATAGAAATTTTTTACCCTACTAGGATGAAGTAAATAAAATTTTAGAATCCATTATATATTAATCTACAATCACCACGTTATTCACTATAACTTCATATGTGGGTAACTAAAAAAGTTAATCTGCAAATAATTCGTTATTAAAATACCCATATAAGATCTTTTATCATCTAAATTTTAATTCATAACCAAACATAGTGTAAATAAATATAGATCCATAAATTGAGTTAGATATTCTTACACCATCATATTTATTTGTTCCAAATAAAAACATCAAATAATTATTTTTCTTCAAGGTATTTAGTTAAAATTACTATGAAAAACTATTCTAAAATATTACCAATGTAACATCTCTATGAAAAATTTCATTCCCAATATTCACCCACCGCTTATGAACTTCTCTCTCTAGAAGGTAGGTATAAAAGTAATCCTCAAATTTATGCACAATATAATGTAACTAAAATATTTAGTTAATATTCTCAAAATAGCATCCCACTTCTAACTCCCACATCCCCTTTGAAGATATGTGGATTTTAATCATGTAATTTTAAGTTTGACTGACATCATTTATCCTCTTTTAATTAATTCATCAGTCAAGAAACTGGATTTTTTGGACCATCCTGTTAAAGTGTAATATCCAAGAACATAAACTAAGGTTTGATACTAGAAACAAATTCTTTACACACTATCTTTGATACCAACTGAAATGACCCAAATTTGACAATCCATAATCAAAAAATCTATAAACAATATTGATCCACATACATAACCAAATCCTTTTAGGTTTACTGTTTTGGAGAAATTAGAAAATCCTTTAATTATCAGAATGCATATCTTACTCATCTATTGGAAATTATTCCAACTATAACAAGAATTTATTATTCCATAATAAGTCTTCAATATCTCCCACAAAATTATTCACACATGGAACCCTTATAGACATAACATACATAATACTCCTCATTATGTCTTGTGTAAATGGAAACATTAGAAGGGTGAGCTCAAATGATCATTAATACTAAACATAACTGATATCAATCGAAGATCATAAGTGAGCATAAGATAAACATAGGGGCATGAGATCATAATCAAGGTATTTGAACACATCATAAAGAAATCACACCTAATAAGACATGGATCTTAAATCCCAAGTCATATCATGAAGCTTGGTATATGAAATGAGTGAAAGGAGGGTTAAAGCATGGGTCAATAATTATGATCAATGAAAACATAACATAGATACATTTCAAATCATTATTTGAAAATTAAAAAAATAAACATTGTAAGGAATAATTAAAGAAAAATAATAATTATGAAGGTTACTTGGGAAATTATAACTATAATAACTCTTAAAATCACCATTATAATCATCCTTATAATAGAATAAATTCACCAATCATTTCCAATATAATTTATCTATAGAATCAATTAAATAAATAATTCCAAAATATTTATAGGAGTAACTTATGTCTGATTTACTTTATCATAATTACTTAAATAATTGGAACGATATATTAGACACACCCATTATAATATTTACTTACTAATTAAAAAAATATCAATAAAACATATATGGACTTTCACATTTGCATAAAACTCATGAAGAACCTGTTAGGTTGGAATTGCTTTAGTGATAACACAAGAGGGGGTGAATTGCGTTATTTTAAAAAAACTCACCATTCTGTCGATTAAAAACAATAGTAGATAGATATGGTGACATTTTTGTATGATAGTATATGAAACAGATATGAATGGAGAACAAAACGAAGCAATTTATAGTGATTCATGGCACGAAAATCCCCTACCCCACTCCACAAATCACCCTCTTAGCAGGCTTGGTGAATTTCACTAGTATAGTCATTGTATCATATGGTTGATCCACAACTGAGTGCAATAAGTTTTCACCTTAAAAAGGCTTAAAACATAGCCTTATGGTTCTTTTATATGGAACTGATAAAACCACATCTTAGTGAGAGAAGTTGAAACTCCACCATGACTGAATATGAGGAGATGGAACTCAAGATTGATAAGATTTATTTTCATGAGAAACACATATATCTTGCAGTTGAAGCATCACGCAACTAAAAGAAGATGGATCTTCAAACTTCAGAATAAAATAAACATTGAAATATATTTTAAGAGATCTGGTTGCATAAGAGATATTCAAATTTAAGAACAGAAACAAAAATAGAGCATCACATTTCGAGGATTAAACATGTATATCTCAAAATGTAGTCCTTGTTTTTGAGATACTTGATCATTGTAATACAGTAAACGATTTTCACAGGAAGAATTTAATGAATAACAATTTCAATGATCTGGTAATTTTTAGATGATACTTAGAGTGATATATATTGATAAATCTTCAGCATGGCTGCAAAAGATGCCTGATAAATCGAGTCAATTAAAATTCAAAGAATACATATCAGAGTAAACGTAACATCCCTTAATAATAGGAGTAAA
Organism: Viscum album; assembly: GCA_963277665.1. Lineage (NCBI taxonomy): Eukaryota > Viridiplantae > Streptophyta > Magnoliopsida > Santalales > Viscaceae > Viscum > Viscum album. The sequence continues at coordinate 1,371,086,161 of OY728147.1, forward strand.
AAATTATACTGTAAAGGGATCATTAAAAACATTTAAAACATGCTTTTAATCATTCTTCATATAGCCCTCAAATTCTTCAAATATTGTTGCAAAAATCTCTGATAAAGATGTAAATTCATATTTCTGACGGTGAAAATTCAAATGCAAGTTTACTTTATAAAACGAAAAAATAACAGACGTAGGTTTGAACTTCATAACATAGGGTTGATGATCTATACGTTTATTCACGCCAGCATATATATCTTAATGTAACATTGATTATACATTCATTCAAACTTCCCAAACGTAAGGTTGAAAATTTAAGGTTGATCACAAAAGTAAGGTTAATGATCTATACGTTTGTGAAGTTACATACTTATACAGGGTTCTTTAACCATACTTTTTATTTCTAACAAATGTAAGTTTCTTATCCAAATGTAATTTTCCGTAACCATACATTTCCTCAAATTTAAGGTTGATTAACAACATGCACTAATCCTTCCACAAAAACGTATGGTATGTTCTATACATTACTTTCTTCGACATATTGAATAAATAGTAATTCCTGTAAATGAAAAACAATGAACAATGTTTCCATAATATGCTTAAGAGCATTCCAAACACGTTAACAAATATTTCTCGCAAAAAAAATTCTGAATATTATTTCAAGATATGAATTTAAATTTCATATAATATAAATTTCCTGAAATACACTCCAAATAAAATAATTAGTAAAACATACAAGGGTATTTTTGAGCATAAAAATCAATTATATTTATAGAGTATTGTTGAGACTATAAATTACCAATAATATCCCTCCTTTTGATGATCACAAAACCTATAAATTAAAACTATAATCATAGAAATATAATTTATAATTTTTTAAACATTAAAATAAAATAATTTCGATTTGAGATAATTATTTCGATAATAAATAAATATTTAAAGTTATCCCCTAAAGATAAATTTCAATGAAATATTTATAATTATTTAAATTTCTAAAATAAAAGAAATGTTTTCTTTTATCTAATTTTCTCCCACTTTTAGTGACATCAAAAAGAAAGTATAGAAAAATATTAAAACACATTTAATATCGAATAGATTGTTATGTGATTGTTATAAGTAATTGTAATGAATAAAGATAATTATATTTTGGATAACAGAAAATCATATAAAAGAAAATAAAATAAAAAAATGTGACATATAGATAGAAAAAAAGTTCATTGATCAATAAATACATTAATACAAAAAATCTTGTGACTTAAAAACGAAAACTATCATTGTCATGGTTCAAGGTAGGAAAATGAAAGAATTATAATGATTGGAAAGATTTTAATTTTTTATGGCTTCAAAAATCTCTATAGGATCAACCATCTATAGTCATAGCTTCTTCATCAAACTGTCTCTTAGATGAATTATCAACATCCAAGAGTCATTATTGACATGCAAATTATCCACTATGTTAACCTTCAGAAACTCATGAATTCATTCCTATTTCATTATGAATAGCTCTAACTTTTCTGAAAACTGACTTACCATAAATCTAATGCTAGTATATCCTTGAGTTAACTGATCAACAAGAAAATTCTGATTGTCTAATAACACTGATAGAGGGGAACTGTTACATTGAAGGTCTTGAAGCCAATTATTCATGTCTTCCATAATAGATGTAATAGCCTGAAATATTCTAATCATATATATACTTTTATTAGAGGTAGGATTATATGTACTAGCCTGATTTACTAAACCTTTTACTGATTCAAACTAACATCCCAGATAACACTTTAAATATCCAGAATCTGTCTTCAAAAAATATTCAGATCTGATATTACCAATCTCATTTATCATGTTTATATTGAAGGAATCAAAATCCCTTCTAGAAACAGTATTCTCATTAAGATATTTAATTGTATTATTTTTAATTTTAAGTTCCTGCAGAAGAGTGACAATCTCCTCTTGAGACTTGTTGAATTTAATCCATGTTTCTTCAACTTGATGAGATAATGAATTAGATTTCCCCTCATCCTCATTCATAGAATGATTTGTACCATCAGTAGGAAAAGGATTTGCCACTATTTTCATTATTGAATCTTTACAAGAAAATTATTCATTATCTAAAACATCAGTTTGATCACCATAAATATGATCTGACTATCTCACAGTATGATCAACAATTAAGGGTTGAAATTCTATAACTGATTTCTAAAAAATATGCACATTTGGAATAGTTTCTTGTTTAGTAACTTCTTCTTTGACAATATGTGATTGAACATTTTCAGATGAACTGGTAATGTTTCTCTCTAGCTAGCTCCCAAGCATGACTATCCACTAGATTTTCCTCATCAATAACACTTTCTCCCCATTGAACCAAGCATGTTGCTTATCCATAGGCCAACATCTATTCTTCAACTTGAGGAATGTTTCTTTTTCTTGGTTTCATAACTAGTCCCTCTTGAATATGCTCTTCCTCTTATTCTTTTGTGTTAAATCTAATCCCCCTATGAGTCAGTTGTAAAACGACACCTATTCACAATTCAGCTACACACTCCTTTTGAACAGTTGCTTTCTCCCCCATAGAAAAATCTATTGAGCTCTATTCTTCCTCATCTACAATAAGAAATTTTTTTCCTTGTACAGTGCTCCAGAAAAATCCATGTTTTCTTAACGTTCCAGTAATCAAAACATTACTGTGATGAAATTTTACTCTTACCTCAACCAGTCTGATCATGTCCTTCTTAAATAAAATCCTTGAAATTATCCATCCATACAGATAGAAATTCATTCTTGCATCTAAAGAATAGCATCAATGAAGATAAAGAAATAATTACCATGTAAAATTATATTTCATATCACTTAGAAAAAGAAACATGACATATATCTCTGGTTAAATAATTTTCTCCATATTTTCCATCTTGGCGCTATTAATATTTGAATAATTACATCGAAATCTTATGATCAGGTTCTAAATCCATAAAAAACATAATTCTTATATGTGTTGAATTAAATAGAAAAGACATGATGTCTTTAGATTAATGTTCCTTACCACTAATCAATTTAAAATAGAAATGGAATACTCCTTCATGTGGGTAGTTTAAAAAAAATTCAACCTCAGTTGAATAAATAGAGAAATCTCTATCTTTGATAGTAGAAAAAAATCATATCCTCTGAATCTCTAAAAATAAACGGAACACTCTTATAAAAAGAATTAATTTCTACCTTATATATAAATTATGAGTTTATGTCATTGAAAGCTATTTAGAGTCATTGAAAAACGCTTGTTTTAGGAGTAAGTTCGTCCGATATAACCATTCGAGATCAAACAACTTTCCCTGAAGAATTTTTCTTCCTGAAACTCTTTGATGTTTTGGTTCAGTTTATTCTCCTTCATCAACTCTCTTGGATTTCATCATTTTTGATGATTTGAAAACCTGAGGTTTTTGGATTCTAGGGTTTTGAAGGAAAATATTTAGGGTTAGTAAATACATTTTAAATAATATAGATTAACTGAAATATTGTAAGATAAAAATAAGAAAAGTAAAATAGATTTATAAAAATAAATTAAGTTTAAAATAAATTAAAAAAGAAAATAAATGAAAATAAAATAAAATAATTAGAAATTAAACAAACCTAACTTCTCCTTAATAAAATAAAAACAAGGAGTGGGAAGTGGTTTAGTAATAATATCAACAAATTGATATTTGGTGTTATCAAATTCTAAAGATATGTCTTTTTTAAGAACATGATCTCTTATAAAATGATGTCTAATATCAATATTCTTTATTCTAAATTGACTTATTAAATTCTTTGAAATTTTTATAGAACTTTTATTATCACATAAAATATATTTATTATAAAAAATAAGTCTAAATTCCATGAGATTTTTTTTCATTCACCGCACTTGGAAGAATAACTACATGCAGATACATACTCTGCTTCAGCTGTTGATAGTGAAACTGAGTGTTTCTTCTTACTTGACCATTACACTAATGATTTTCAGAAAAAGTAGAAGGTTTCTGATGTATGTTTTCTATCTAATCTAAAACTCCCAAAATCTACATCTGAATATGATAATAAATTAAAATCAGATCTCTTTGGATAATGAAGAGATTGAAAAATTATCCCTTTTAAATATCTATAAATTCCTTTTTACTGTTGCAATATGGGATTCTTTTGAATTTGATTGAAATCTAGCACAATGACATACTGAAAAAATAATATCAGGTTTACTAGAAGTAAGATGTATTAAAATTCCAATAACACATCAATATAAATTTTTATCCACTGGCTTTTTAGTGTCATCCAGGTCAAGTTTAATATTAGTACCCATGGCAGGTGAATATGTCTTGATGTTCTCAAGACCTAATTTTTTCAATAAATCAGTAATTAATTTACTTTGATTTAATACATTTCCATAATCATTTTGATAAATTTGACGTCCAAAAAAGAAATTTAATTCTCCCATTATGTTCGTTTCAAATTATTTTCATATAAGTTATGAAAAATAATTGAAAGGTTTTTTATTTGTTGATCCAAAAATAACATCATCATCATAGATTTTGACTAATAATAAATTAGAATAAATTGTTTTCTAAAATAGGGTTGGGTCTTCCATACCAACAGTAAAACCATTTTTCAAAATAAATGAACTTAATCATTAATACTATGCTCTAGTTGCTTGTTTAATTACATAGAGAGCTTTAGTATGTTTAAAAACAAAATCTAATTTTTGAGAATTTTAAAAACATTGATGTTGGTCAACATAAACTTCCTCCATTAAATATACATTTAAAAATGCAGATTTTACATCCATCTAATATAATTTATAATTCATATGAGATGTATAGGCCAAAATAATTATAATTGCTTCTTGTCTAGCTATGGGAGAAAAGGATTCATCGTGATCTATACCTTCTTCTTGATTATACGCTTTATATACTAGTGTATCTTTGTTTCTAGTTATAATACCTTGATTATCTTGTTTATTCCTAAAGAACCATTTATTTCCACTAACTCTATAATTCTTTGGTATTTCCACTAATTTCCATACATTGTTTCTTTTAAACTGATTTAGCTCATCTTGCATTACTAACATCCAACTTTGATCTTCTAAATCTTCTTCAAAACATGTAGGCTTTAACTGTGATAGAAAAGTAAAAAATTCCACTAGGTTTCCAAAACATCATCTACTTTCTAATCCTATGTCTTGATCTACTATAACAATCTCTAATGGGAGATTCTTTAGGATTCTAGACACTCTAGGAAGAGCACTTTTAGGTTTATCATTATCATTTTCGCTTGAACTGGAATGAATTTCGTATATATTTTCAAAATCATTTTTCATGTTATCAAGTCCCATGTTGTTAGAAGAATCATCAGCTTCATCTATATGATATTTATCTCTATTAAAAATATCAATTTCATCAAACATCACATGAACTGATTCTTCAACAATACTTAAATTCTTATTAAATACTCTATAAGCTTTAGATGTTGCAAAATATCCTATGAATATTCTTTCATCAGCTTTTGGATCGAACTTTTCATGATTATCCTTGGTATTTAAGATATTTACCATACATCCAAAAACCATAAAGTACTTTACCTTACTATTTCTGTTATTCCAATGTTAAGAAGGGGTCTTTTGAAAATAGGTCGAATTAAAACTCTATTTATAATATAGCATGCTATGCTTACATCTTTTATAAAAAGTAGGTTGGTAGACTGTATTCACTTAGCATAGTTATATCCATTTCTTTAATAGTTTTATTCCTTCTTTCAGTAATTCCATTTTGTTGAGGTGTTCTTTGTGTAGAGAAGGTATGTTTAATACCCATATTTGAGAAAAAAGAATTAAATTCTTGATTCTAAAACTCTCAACCATGATCACTTCTTAATGAAGTTTTCATAAAACCCTTTTCATTTTCAACACAATTATAAAAACTTTTTAAAATAGAAAAAAATGTATTTTTGCGTTTTAGAAAATATACCCAAGTAAATCTAGAATAATCATCAACTAAAACATATACATATAATTTACCAGCCAAAATTTCTATTCTATATGGTCCAAAAAAATCCATATGAATAAGTTCTATAGGATTTGAAGTAGAAATTCTGTTAACATATTTGAATGAAGATTTGTGTGGCTAGCCAATCTGACATGCATCACAAAATCTATCACTATCAAATTTGAGACTAGGTAAATCTGAAACTAATTGTTTCTTAGATAACTTATTTTAAAAAATATATTACAATGACAAAGTATTATCTTCCAAATCCATGACTCATTTATCTTAGCAGTTAAACAGTTCTCTTTCTATTTACAAAAGAATTTAAATCCAATCTGTAGACATTATCTATTCTAGGTTCTCTAAATTTAAGTAAATTATCTTTAAAAACAGAAAATTAATTATTAAAAAATTAACATAGTATCCATCATCAAAGAATTGAGATATACTTATCATATTGTGCTTCAATCCTTTTACATAGAGTACTTTATTAATTGAGACAGTATCTGGATCTCAAACCATTCCAAGTCCAATAATTTTTCCTTTATCATTGTCACTGAAGGTGACTAGGCGTCCATCTATTTTAGTTAGAGTATATAAATTTGATGAATTTCCACAAATATGTCTTGAACAGAAACTTTCTATATACAATATATCTTTTCCTCTTTTGGGTCATGTTACCTACAAGTTCATATTAATCAAAAATTTGTTTTCATACCCATATCTTTTTGGGTCCAACATTCTTAGTTATCAAAGATTTAGAAATTCAAACTGATTTATTTTGATCAACACTGTTATAATTAAAACTAGATAAAGCTTTTGAATAATGAACATGTTTAACCCTACATAATTGAGGATTTCTTAAATATGATTAATTATCATAATGTCTATTAATACCACAATAAAAACAATTAACAATATACATGCATTTTCTATTAAGACTAGGAACAAAATAGTTTTTGTATAATTTGGGGTTTTCACCCTTACTGCCAATACCAAATTATTCCATTTAATTACATTTTTACCAAGAATTTCATTTAGTATATTTTTTCCTTTTGTAAATATAAGAGAATCACTTTTATAGGTTTCTAATTCATCATATAGTTTTTTAATCTTATTTTCATGGTCAATATAGTTTTTAGTAGATGAACTATATTTCTCAACTAACTCTTGATGATGTTTAAGCAAAGAATAATTTTCTCCTAAAATATCATTATGAATATTTTTTAAAGATTCTTGATTTTTTAATAGGGAGTCATATCATTCTTATAGCATAGTACAGTAAGCAGTAATTTTATTATTTGAGTAAATAGAATCTGAATTTGATGAATAATAGGATTGTACCATCTCTTCTTCATCCATATTGCACATATTATCTTTTAGATTCGATTCTTCCTTCTCTAAACAAGAGATTGATGAGCTGCTGGAGTATTCAGAAACACTCCATGTATCCTACATATATCTTTTGTCCTTTTTCTCATAATCATCATTTTTCTGATATTTCATTTCTATCTTTCTATTCACTCCTTTTAATTGAGGAAAATCAGGTCTTATATGAACCAATTGTTTTCATTCCTATCATCTAACTTCCCTTAATTAATTCTCATCCTTTTGAGGGGTTTAATAAATCCTCTAATCTTCCTGTAGAATTTACTAAATTTTCTAGCTAATTAAGCTAGCTCAATTTTTGAATTAGATAAGTCTGAATTTCATCCTTCATGTTTCATTTTTCTATTATGCTTTTGGGATGTAACTTTTAGAGAAGTGTTATCCTTTATTTCTAGGACATTGTGATATTAAAATTCATATTTCATTTCAGCCTCTTAAATAATTAAAGTTCCAATAAATTTTCTCATTTTCAGATTCTTGACAGGTGCTGATTGGTGGATTGTAGCAGAAATTCCATTCAACTTCACAGGTATAACTCTTAGAACTTTTGATGCTTGATCGGGCTAGCTGATAGGATCACCTAAGGATGTTATATAATTAATAATTTCTATTAGACTTCCATTCATCTATGTGCTTCTCTCTCCATAATACATTCTAAAAGTATCAAAAATTAATTTCACTACAACATATCTCATTTGTCTAACATTTTCAGTACCTTCATAGGATACTGCAATTATTTGCCACATTTCATAGGCTGTTGGGAATTGCAATACATGGTTGAATTAATCTAGTCCAAGACCAAAAATAGAGGCATTAATTGCTTTCTAATTCATATCATACTCATCCTCTACAGTAGTAGACCATGTTTCAGGGTTTTCAAGAATTGTGTATGGAGTATTAATCTTTTAGTATACTCTAAATCCATGATTGTTTAAGTAGATTATCATTCGAGAATTCCATCATCCATAATTCTCACAAGTGAAATATGGATCATGAACCATCAAAATTATTTCCTTGAGATTATCCATTTCCATCAATAATATAGATCTTATGACTTTAAGTTGTTATAGATCTATTGAAAATATAATCATGTGATACCAAATGTTAGGTCAGAATGGATATAGTGATGACACGAAAGGGGGTGAATTGTGTTCATTTAAAAATATTTAAAATTCTATCGATTCACATAAATAGTAGATTGAGCTAAAGATGTTTTTTTATAAGAGTATATGCAGTTAATATGAATAGAGAACAAATCACAACAATTTATAGTGGTATGGGGCAATAAAATCCTCTAGTCCACTCCACTAATCACCCTCTCAACGGGCTTGGGGAATTTCACTAGTAAGGTCCTTGTATCATAAGACTGATACACAAATCAGTGTAGGAAGTTTTCACCCTTACAAACAAAGTCATAAAATATATTATTTTGATTCTTTTATAGGGAATCGATAAAACCACATCTTAGTGAGAGAATCTGACACTCCACCACAACTGAATACGAGTAGTTGAAACTCTAGATAGATAAGATATAGTTTGATGAGAAATATATATATCTAGTAGTTGCAACAACACACAAATGACAGAAGATGAAAATTCGAACATCATAAGAAAATAAACTTTGAAATATATTTGATGATATCTGACTACATAATAGATCTTCTAATTTAAGAACATCAAAAAAAACTGAGCATCACACTTCCATGAATAAACATGTATATCTCCTAAATGTAGTCCTTGTTTCTTAGATACTTGATCTTTGTAATACTATAAACAATTTTCACAAGAAGAATTCAACAAATAATAATTTCATAGATACGATAATTTTTAAGATTATACTCAGAGAAATATATAATGATAAATCTTTAGCATGGTTTCAGATCTGCAAAAGATGCTTGATAAATTGAGTGAATTAAAATTTAAAGAATACAACTCAGGGTAAATGTAACATCCCTTATGAATATGAGTAAAAATATCTACTGTTATTATCTCATTAAAAACATTTAAAACAAGCAATGAATCATGCTTTAAATATTCCTGACATTCAACAAAGACTTTTGCAAAAATATTCAATAAAGACATAAACTAAAATTTACGATGGTGAAAATTCAAACAAAAGGTTACTTCATAAAATGAAAAAATAACAAATATTGGGTTCAACATCAAAATATAGGGTTGATGATCCATACATTAATTCACGTCAGCATAGATCTCTAATTGTAACATTGATTATCTATTCATTCACATTTCCCAAAAATAAGGTTGAGAATGTAAGGTTGATCACAAAATAAAGGCTGATGATCCATACATTTTTGAAGTTACATAATTACGTAGGGTTCTTTAACCATAATTTTTTTCATGCTAAGAAACTTATGGTTCTTATCCAAACTTAATGTTCCTTAACCATAGGTTTCATCAAAATTATGTTTGATTAACCATACACGCAGATCCTTCAATATAATCGTAAGGTATGTTTCATAAGTTACTTTCTTCGACGTATTGAGTAAATAGTAATTCTAGTAAATGAAAAACAATGAATAGTGTTTTTAGAATAGGCTTAAGAGAATTACGAAAACTTTAACAAATATTTTTAACAAAAAAATAGTTGAATTTTATTTCAAGATAAGAATATATATTTCCTAGAATACAAATTTCATAAAATACTCTCAATATAAAAACATTAGAAATAAAAACAAGGGTATTTGTGAGAATAAAAATCAATAATATTTATAGAGTATTGGTGATATAATATATTCCCATAAAAACCCACCATTCCTTTAAAGATTAATTGGTCCATGGGAAAGAAATGAGATTTAGGACCATTTCCAAAAAAAATAATCATAATACCTCTAGAGAAATGAGGTGGATGATATCATTAGATTTTATCTTGAGTGATGTATATAAATAATTAAATGGTGATTACATTGATGAGAAACAATGCTATAAAAGAATTGGAAATATTACTTGAAAAATTACATGACATACTATTTTATTTTATCAAATTTATAAAATGAAAAATTCATCAAATAATGGAAATATTACTTTATTTTAAACCCTAAAAAACATGGTGAGGTAGATTAATAACTAATAATTGAATTAAATTAGTAAAATACAGTAAAAAAATAAAGATTAATTTTTTTTTTACACTTATAAAAATTCAAAAATTAACATTATATAAAACATCAAAATTACAATTTTTTAAATCATTGTAAATAATGATAAATATAGTTTTGAATTAACTTAAAAAATTATTGAAATTTAGAAAAGAAAAATTCTTGAAAAAATATGAATAATATGGATATGAAAGAAAAATAGACAAGTCAAAGATTTTAAAACCTTTAAAATGACGTTTTAAAATTAAACACCTTTTGAATTTTTAAATTAAAATACCCTGAAATAATGAAAATAAATATGAACATTAAATAGCATGAATAAAATATAAACATGATAAAATATATCAAATAATAATTACACAAACAATATAAATTAAAAGAGGTGAATAATATTAAACAAGTTTCATGGAAATAAAATTAATATTGAAAACCATTAAATCTTTCATAAGAATTAAAAATGAACACCCTAAAAGAGATAAATTTAAATTAAAAAATAAATTAAATGAATAAAGAGATAATGATTTCATATAATATAAAATAAGTATTATATAATCTATAAAATTAAATATTTTCATATTAGAAAACATGTCTCAATAAAGAAAATTTGAAATGAGAAACCCTTTCAAATTTTGTAACATATGAATAAAAAGATATTTAAATAAATAAATTGATATATATTTGTTAATACATTTTATTAAATGAAAAATATTATAATTATATCATGGTTCAGTGAATTAAAAGAACATTATATAAAATAAAAAATGGTTCATAATATTAAACATGTTAAAATTAATTGAAATTAAGACAAATAAACACTTACAATGGATTCCTAATTAGTCAAAAATTCTATAACCTTATGTATAATAAACTAATACATATTAAACATATATGTATGATCTTTATTATAATTTAAAACCTTTTGAATTAAAATTTTATATCCATGTATTACATAGTTATTTCCTATTATTTTTGGATCTTCTTCTAGAGCAGAGATCTCGAAAAACGATGATGGAAGTAAGTCTTATGCTTCTCGATGAATTTTCTAATCCTTATATAATGTGGATTCAAATCAGAATTTTCTAAAAAGGTGAAAATTATATAGTGATTATGAGATATGATTCATTAATGGGGGACTTGATTTGTGTTTCCGCTTTATTATCATATGTTTTGTTCTTTTGAAGTGGAAAAGTCCATGAAAACTAGAGGACCATGTGAGTAAATTTTCATCAATTTTGGGACCCTATAACTGGAAAATTATTATAATGGGTTATGTATAATACCACATCCTCTTCCAAAACTATGATTCAAGGAATAAATTATGTGGATTTTTTTGGTTTCTTTTAAGTTGGGATCTTTTCAAATCCAAAAATGTAATTCCATTTTAAACCCCTTTGAGGTAAGAAAATACTTTTTACATGTTTAGGTTGGGATTTTCAATTTTAATTGGATCCATTGGAGCCCAAATATTCTATTTCAAATTGGTTCTTCTATTTAAATACCAATCATAATGGAAAAACCAAACAATATTTCTTTTTATTACTTTTCTTGAGTTCTAGTTGAGGTAGACTTGAGTTCAATTCTAACTAATAAGCTGGTATTATCCACTCATAATGATAATATAAATATTCTTGTTGAATATGAAAACCTACCTAAATTCTACCATATTTTTATTGAAATTTAAAATGATACGAATTTAGATAGGAACTGTCTTAATTTCTCAGTATGCCTCATCAGTGAAAATGATGGATTTTCTTGTAAGATATAAATTTCCAATCAAGACTAAAGGTTTGATATTTTTTATCCTAATATTAATAGAAATTAACATTACTCTAACTCCTATATAATTAATGAGAATGTTTCTAGGAATTAACATTTCTTTAATGTATTTCAATGTACGGATTAAACTTTTAAGTGGTTGGCCTCTTCCTTAGTGATGAATTTTAAGATGGTTGGTTCTCTAAAGGCCAGTGATGCAATAGGCTTAGTAAATTCAAATCCTAGAACGAATACACTACCTGAGACTAAATTTTCTCTAGATCCAACATGTATCATGGTTTGGAAGATAGGTACCATTGTTTTCACAAGTGGAGATGAGTATGTGATTTAACTTCTAATTAAATTTGGTGTTTCTAGTATCCAGTAGGGGTCTTGTAAGATTCTAGCTAGATATGGTACCCATATTTTTGTTCTATCTTCCCAAGATTAAGATATATTTACTAGGGTAGTTCTATAAGGGCTCTCTAATCTTGAATTCATAAGGTTTCACTATAATTTTTTTCAACAGAAACAAGAATTGGTATCCCATAATGATGTCAAAGAGGTTAATAAAACTTATAGAATCACATGCAAATGGGATGATATTTCTGACCTGGATGAAGATGATAATGTTTCTAAGAGAAAATACATGTATAGAGACAAAGTTCTCTAAGGGAGGAAGATGGATTGTGGACTATCTTACACTCATATGAAGAAAATAATACCCACAAAAAATTATTCCAATACTAGTCCCATGATAATTACCGTGTCCACTACCTTGGTTACCCGAATTATGGACAACTCCAATATGTTCAACTCTTTGAGTGATTGATTTGTCTGGAATGAAGATGATTCATATTGTTTTTATTATGGATTTTAACTTTTTTTTTCTCATGACCAACATTTATTGTTAGAATTTGGCTTATCGTTGAGGTTATAGATGCTCTTTCTGACAAGTTCCATTCTTCTTTTCCTATAATTTTTTGTTTTCTCAATAATTAAAGGGGATTTACCTTGGAATATTTTTATAATGTCTCTGTATTCTCATTTTAGGTGGATAAAATTTAAAATGAAAATTTATTGTTTATATTAATAATAAAAGGATAAATTATATTTTACTAACCTTAATTTTCATATAAATATCATATTTATTCCTTAAATGTCTTCTTACAACCATCCATGTAATTTGGTGATTAAAAATGAAATAAATCATTCATGGAGGTGGTAGTTTTCATGTAACATGATCAGTAATTTCATTTTCAAATGAATGAGAGGAAGGTAGATAATGTTTGGTAAATAAACATAATAAAAAAAATTATTACTAATAAAATTATATAGTATTGTTATAAAATATTTTGAGGATGAGAAAGAAGAAAAAAACATGAAAGGTATTGGTTTGGATAATTACATCCCCATTTGATATCCTTCTTTTGAATGATCATAAAGCCTTTATAATAGAAGTTTATATTAACACCATAAGCCTCAAAACATGCAAATGAAGGTATGGAGAAGGATTTATATATAATTTTTAGAGAAAACCAAACACATATGTGTATTAGAAAATTTTAGATTGAGTCTCCTTATATAGGAAAAAATAAATATCATTTTCTCAAATATTAAATATTTAAGTGTCAATAAATAAATTTTTCAAAACTAGTGGATCATATATGGACCACATATGATATGATAGACTATTTATAATCCAATTCAATTAGGATAATATTTTTTTGATCTATAAATCCATTAATAAAATACTATTTAATATTAATTACCCATTAATGTCATTTTAATAACTATTCACAAAATATGAACTAAAACTATCTAGATAATAATGGAATATAAATTTATAAATTTAAATTAATTCTTATGGGTCTTGTTGTTTCCTAAAATTTGATCAAGTCTCTTGATCGTCCAAATATTACCACTATTAATAATTTTTAAGACCATTTACTTTGACATTTATACACCTTTCATAAGCTCTATGTCGATGATGGGTAATAGTTTTAGTTAATAATATTACTATTTAAAATTGATAACAAATTAATACAAAAATAAAATTTAATAATCATATATGTTATCATATAGAATCTTTCATAATGTATTTTTATTCATATGATTGATATGATATAATTTTTAATATAAAAAAATTAGATTGAATCTTTTTAAATATTAGTTTCTTATAATAAAAGAAATTCCATATTCAAAGAAACTGGAAAAAATTGATAAAATTTTACAAGGGAGAAATTAGAGTCATATAAATCCACTATTCACTCAATTAAGTATTTTTTTAATAGTTAAAGGATTTAACCACAATTTAACACTTTTATCCTATTTTAGCATTTACCATGGTGACTAATATTTAACTTGGTAAATATAATTATTTCCAACAAATAAATTAACCTTATTACTTAATTTTTTAATTATTATTTAATGTTTTAGAACATTTTTAAATGTTTTTTTAATTTTTTGAAGTGGTAAAAAATAATTTCAATAAATCTACGCTGAACAAAACAAACAAAAATTTATAAAAAAATACTTTTTACCATAAAAATTAATTTACACAAAAATAATCTTTATTATTGATTCTAATGAAATTTATTGGTTTATAATTTGAAAAATATGTGTTTTATAGATTTTAATATATTGGAAAACTGAATGTAGTCTTTTTAATACATAATTAAATGATAGGAACATGAATTGTTTTTTATTAGAATAAAACAACACTCAGGTTCCATAATGTAAAAAATAGATTTATAAATTCAAAATATTATTTTTGAATGATTTATTTTACTATATAATTACATATTTAGTTTATAAAAAGTTTTTATATGTTTTTAATCCATTATTATTTAATGGATATGTTAGAAAAGTTATGGTATTTGTAAAAATGATATTTTTCATTATTCACCAAAAAATAAACTTTTTTAGAAAAAATAAAAATAATCTACCCTAAGCTAGTTTTAACATAATGAATCCAAAATATAAGTTCAATTTATCAAATTAAAATTCTAAAATTTATAAAATTAAATTTTAAACAAAACCTTATAATATATGAAAAATAATTTTTTTAAATAAAACCTATCTTTTTTGGAATGAAAAGAAATATAATTATTTAATACCTTAATAAAAACCAAGAAAATATGAATATGAATTTATATAATTAATGTTAATATTCCTGTATAACATATTTAAAAATTAAATAATTATTTTAATAATTGAATATAAGTAATTATGTAAGAAAATTTACTTAACCTTCAAGATAAAACATCTCTTATGATATAAAGAAAACATAATAATCATAAATGTAATATTATTATATATATAATATATTTTGAGATATAATATAATCATATATATATGAATTTAAAATATAAATTAATTTATAATCATTAGTATTAATAAACTGTATAAGTGATGTTATATTAAAAATATATGGTTTTTCACATTCCCCCTTTATAGAAATGTAATACTCATAATTTTATCTTGAGACTATTGAGAAGGGGTTTATAAAGTAAAAGAATTATTAAAATCCATTTCAAATAGTAAAAGGGGACTTAAAATACAATAATATTCAATTAAATCCCCAATAATAGAACCTTCAAATAAAATATATGTAATAATAATAAATGTGGAGTGGAAGATAAAATAAATACATAGAAGTGGAATAAAATACCTCCTAGTGTTTTTTGAATGGTTATTAAGGAAACACACATTTAATGAGAGAATATAACATTCTAGTTTGAATAGTGGTGATGTTAAATATGAATCATTCAAAAAAGAATACATATTTGTCTTCCAAAATGAGAAAACATATGTGGTAAGATAGAACATTGACATAAAGGATCTAAATAATAAAAATAAATGAGGGAAATTATTCTTAAAATCATAAAAATTAATAATAGAAAAAACACTATATGAAAATATATTTTTACATAGAGTAGAAAATAAAATGCCATTTTATAAATATAATCATAGAATATATCATTCATAATATAATATAGAAAATAATAAAGGTTATGAATTAGGAAAAATAGAATGAGTCGAGAAAATTTCATATGTGGTGTGTGGATTATAAATCCATTAGAGAAGGAAAAGGTCCTTCAATTCATTAGAAATTAACATAATATATTCCTTTCAAGATCATTTATTTTAGGATAGGAATTTATATTTACAAATGAAATCCAAATTACAACAAACACTCATTTCGGATTTGAGACTAGGGGAGTTATCAATAACTCCCTCTCACACACACACATATATATATTAATTTAATCCATTTTTTTAGTCTTACATGGCTCAAACTTTTGAATGAGTTTCTAGATTATACATTAATAGTTATATGATGTTCTCTATATAATAATTTAAATATTTATAATCTATTTTCTTGAGTTTGAGGAATTTTTTTCCATAAAAATTTAAAATATGATAAAATTTATATATGTGATTTAATTTCATTTCCATAATCTTGTTATCATCCACTAGGTATATTTTTTGGTCAATTTACACCATTATTTCATATCAAATTCCATATGAAAAATATCCAATATTAATATTTTATGAATTAATCTTGAAAATAAATTCTTAATTGATCATGAGATCTACCAAAAGATAATGTTCCTCATTGTATAAAGTATTTTTTTATAAAATGTTATTCCACCACTTTCTAAAAAAATAAAAAAAAATGAATAAAGATAATTTCAAATGAAATATTGATAAACCATCATACGAATATATAACACTTTAATCTCTAAAAACTCAATATAAAATACTAACCCTTATTTTACTTAATTTATTCCATAAATAACTAAACAATAAAACTCTTTAATACATGAATGCAAAAATTATAACCCCAAAAATCAGAAAATGGGATCACATATTCTTTCAAAATCAACCTTTTTTTTTGCAAAACTACATCAAGTTAATCATAATGTGACATACCAAACACGTATACACCTTAATAATTTGTTCTCCAAAAAATAAAGTAATATTTTCCCAAAATCAATTAACTCATCATCCCAATAAACCATAATTACCTAAACATCAATCTCCATTCCATCCAAAAGGGTTATATAGAACCCAATCATATATTTTTACTATGATCCAATAAGAATATACCAAAATATCATTAATCACCACAAAATCATACCAAATGATTCTTAAAAAAGGAAATTTATGCCTTTAAACTTATTATCACCCTTAAAATTATTAACCCATAGTGGAAAACAATACTCATAAACTGTCATAATTTTATAATATGCTTACCTCTAAAGTTATCTAATCCCTACTATAGTTTCAATTGAAATAGTCCAAACTTGTATACCCAGATACAGTGCTAAATAATAGTCTTTAAATAGTAGAATTGATACTAGCTAAAACCACCCAAATTTTACCATCCATAATTACAAAATATATAACTAATATGGATTAAATTAAACACACATTATTTTTAAGGATTAGTGTTTTAGATAAATTGAAAAACATTTAATTAGAAAAACCTATTTCTTTCATATACAATGTAAAATGTTTCTTCTAAATGAATAATTTATTATTCCTTAATGGGTCATCAATAAATCCCATAAAATTTTATATGCATGGTACCCTTTTATATATAAAAACATTATAATCCTCTTCATAACCTAAGTAAATGGAAACATAAGAAGGGTTATCTTAGTTTCACTATAAGGGTAAACATAACTAACGTTAATCGAAGATAATAATTTAGAATAAAAAAATATAGACATAATATTATAATCTAGCTACATGAACATGTCATAAGAAAATGATACCTCATAAAATATGTATCATAAATTATGATACATAGAATGAATTTTGGAATATGACAAGGGTAAAATGAGTGTGAATGTTTGGGTGAAAAATTAAGAGCCATAAAATCATAACATAGTTACATTTTAAAACCTTTACGGAAGAATTATATAAATCAATCTTTTAAGAGAGGATAAAATCACAATAATTATCATGAAGGTTAGTTGAGACATTTTATTCACAATTACTCTTATGATCACCCTTATTATTGAATAACTTCATCATCTAATTGCAACATATTTTGTTAATGGAATCACCTAATCAAATCATTCTCACATCTTCCTAGGAGTAAATTTTTTAGTCCCTAAATAGGTTCTTAAGGTAAAATTATCATATGAGGGGGGTGAATCGGTGAATAAAATACTTATACAATTTATCACTTTTCCTTTAACTTTGAATACATTGAAAGGATCTTTACCAGTCAACCTGGACGGACACTTACTATTCTCTTTATCTTAGATGTTGATCCGATTCAATCAATTGACTAGACCCTCTGTTATAATATATTACTTAGGATTCCATTTACCATATTTTTGTGTGAATATATAATGTAGATATGGACATGAGAATTTACATGGTTCACCCTCATTGGAATATGTCCAAGGAGTATGAAATAATTATTTTATATGCACCAAATAACTATATAGTGCACTAATCATTAAATGGGTCTCCAGCTAGGTCACTCCTTGACCAATAACACTTCCTTAAAAAGTTTATAGTCAAATAAAAATCACCAAAGGATCACTATAGGCTCACTAACATTATTAAATCACTCTTGAAACTCTAGAAAGATATCAATAAAGATTATGTATATGAACAGACCATTTTAGCATCACATGCATGGTTTCAGTGAGTATGGATTAAGGACATTGAAGTCCTATGTGTTTTATTAATATAATATTTTTGATAAAATCTTGAATATTATTTTTCTTGGTTTTATAATAAGGCTTATAATTTCACTATCATTTCACAATAACAACATCTACCTTATTCCTTTTTTTGAATCTTCAATGGGATCCAATATATTTTCTTCCTTCGAACCCCTCATCTAAAAAACCTCTATTCTCATGGAGTTTAGATTTGAAATATGTGTAGGTTTCTATCTCTCTTCAGGTAATGATTATCCTCTTATAATAGTATATAAATATAAAAATAAATTTTCCACATTTTGTTCCATTATGGGCCTTTGAAAACCAAACATAACTCCCCCATAAACATCCTCAACAATTTCCCTGGTGATTTCAATAACGGTAGTTAACATATAACTATTTTATGGATCAATTTATATCATCTATATGTTATTATTTAATTATAATTCACCATAAGGATTCCATAAATTCCATTATATTAATTATTTTAAACATGGACTAATTTTGAGGACTGTGATTATTAAAATGATTGATAATGGATCATGCATCATCTGAGTCAAATGTTATTCATTTAGTTCATCTCATGATGAAACTCCCACGTACACAAATTTCCTTTGAATACTATGCTATGGTCTATGTATTTCTAGGCCGACACACTCTTCAACACACCTATATCCATGTAATGTTATGCACATTTCCTTTGCATGAAGATATTAAGACCACAAATTATGTTATCTGAACAAACCACATCACTATGACCATTTACGAGATGGTAAAGGACATTCCCATGGCCCACATGTAAACTCTAAGAAAACCACAACTATCATTATAGTGTGTTTTGTCTCCTTTTTCCACATTGAACACTTTAGGATTTAGATTTTTAATATAGTAAAAACTCATTACCAATACAACTGATCTATGACATGGAACAAAATATTTTCATGTGTTTCACTCAACATAGAATATGGTATAACATAGCTAGACTTTAAAATAACATGTTTCCCCTCCACATATTCTTATGAATTCCAAAACTTCTATAACACCTTGCCACCATGTCCACTATGTTTCACAGATGCTCTATAATTCCACTATAGGAACTAACATAATGTGGATTGTTCTTTATTTCTTATGTTGGGAATCTCTTTATCTTGCATAGCCATAATGTATTGAACTATCACACCTTCCTCCTTATTCATATTAACCACATTCACTAATTATGGTGTGGTATTTCCTATATTGTTGAAATTCAAAACAAACTTCTCTAATATTCTATAAATATATCCCCATACCTCTTCTTGACCATGTAGGATCCTTGGAGATATCCTCCACACTTATGGATTTCCTTAAAACTACATTCTCTTTGTGTGGTAAATGACTCCAACATAATAACCTTCAATATGACTAATCAATGACTCCAACATCAATTAATCAAGATCCTTTTTAGCAATACCCCAATAATCACCTTGATAATCTTCATCCTTTTTATCATGTCCATCTTCTTTGTTGTCAAGAAATAATGCACAATTCTTTAGGATTCCCAAACCCCCCTACTTGTATTTTAGTGAAAATATCCAACATCCAAGTCCAAAATTTTCTAGCACCATTATTGAAAATAAAATACAAATGTAACTTACTATTATATAAAATTTGGGGATCTTTCTTTAAAGATCATACACATCATTTTTCATGAACTAACCCAGATACCCAAGTACACCGATACCTAGTTGGATATGACAAGGATTTAGGGGAGTTCCCAATCCTCATGGGTTGATGACTAGTGATGGGGAATTATAAAAAATTCATGAGGAGTGATTTTACCCCAAAATAGATAGAAAATACATAATAACCGAAGTTAAACCAATAAAAATTTGTATACCAATAACTCATAAAGGAGAAAAGTATGACAAGTAGGTAGATAAGAAACCCAAAAAGGTACATCATACAAAACAAAATGGTATAATATACATCAATACAAAGCCTTAGAATCGTCATATAAAAAAGGATAAAATCTCCACTTATCACCACAATCACCAAAGGTCCTGTGAATCAAGAACATCGACCACCTCTACGTGGAAAATTCCCTTTCTATAGAACTAGAATAAAATAATCTACAAATTCCCAAAGGAAAAGGTAAGAAGTGAGAAAAGGATACCCATAAAGATTCCACTAAATATTCCATAACAAATTCTATAACAAATAAACAATTTATACTTCAATTTTAAATAGAACAAGGCATGGAAATTCATTTCATATTTATAATTCAAAATTTTATTTCAAATAAAGAAGATGCAAAGTATATCCAAACCAACTAAAATGAAAATTTTCATAAATAAAGGGCATGAATAAAACTATTCTATAATTACTAGCTTCTTATAATTAATTCATATAAAAATATAACCATATACATATACCCTAAGGTATGTTAGTTTCTAGATATGTTATCTTTACACTACTCATTAAATCACCATGTCGTAATGTGTTTGCACACTCCCTTAATACTATGGCCATCAGGATAGAATCATTCAACACCCCATCATTGAAAATATTGATGAACTTAGTTTAGTTATATCATTAGTCATCAATCCTTTACTAATGATTCATATCCCTATAATGATTTTAATAATCACCATTAACTATTTAGGCTCACATGTACTTTCAATCAATAAATCACGGTCAAATAAATTCAATTAAATTCAAATCATCATTCATAGTTCAATTTCAAATTACAAGTTACAAAATTCAATTTCAATTTACAAAAACCAAATCATAGGTTTCCTTATCAAATTAATTTCTTTCAAATCCAAATTTCATTTAAATACATTTTCTCAAAAATAAACATTTAAACATTTCTCGTTTCAATCCATATTTCCTCAAAATCCATCCAACTAGTCAAAGCCTTTGAAAAGGGTTTTATTTCAAAAATCCATGCATTTGATGAATCAAGATTGAAATCTTCTCAAATAAAGTAAATAAATTTTAATTAAATATTAAATCAAATAATACATTTAACATTTCTAATGTAGGAAGAACCTTATAGAACCACCTACCTTTAATTCACATGATCAATTATTCAATCACCTGAAATGGGAATCACCAATGGAGTATTAAAGGTGAGTAAGACCAATGAAGAAACCCTAGAATCAAAGTCTAACAAAATAAAATTTATATCGATTGACAACATTAGGATCTATAACTATTGAAGAAGGGCAGAAATGAAGAAAGTATAATTCCAAATAAGAGAAGACCCACATACCAGAGAGAAATCAAACACATCCATTGTAACACCCCAGGTAAATAAAGAATATGACATTTTCATATTTATCCATAATTGTGAATAAAATATTAATATGACTTTAAAGGGGACGCTATGCTTGATGGCATACCCAACACGCAACAACGAGTTTCTTGGGAATCTTACGTTGCACTCTAATAATAAAATAATATTATTTTAAATGGCAGTTAACATGTAGCCGTTGTATTGGAGGGATGGATATAAATAACTAAAATATTATTATATATTTTTTTAAATGTTTTTACATTTATCCAATAAAAGATAAAGGCTTAAAATACAGAAAGAATTCAATTTTAGGCTTTTATACCCTAATTTTCACTAAAGGTTCACTTATCGCCTTTTGATGGTGAACTATCATTAAATATAGTTTTGATCACTCTTATACATTGTTTTGGACCAAATAAAACTCTTCTTTAGAACCGGGACAACAAATTTTACTTTGTGTAAATTTTTGGTATTTTTCCGATAAAGTTCATTTTTTAATGAATAGTGTAAAATGTTGTATTTTAATTCAAAACCTCTTTTTAATCTAATTTATTTATATGATTATATTATCATTTGAATTGGTTTTAAAGTGAAATTAGAAAATATTTTTACCATTAAATCCAATAGTGATCGTTGGAATTAATTTCACTTTGAAATCGGACTTAAACTAGTGTCAATCTTTTGATACTTATTGTTTCATAAAAACACGTTGTTTGCTCTAACAGCGGGAATTAATTATTAAATTAATTAATGTGACTTATATGTTTTGAATTTTTTAAAATAGACTTCATTTTTGAATTCGGAATATCAAATATATCTTAGGGTGAATTTTTGGGATTTTTCTGAAAAACTTCAATTTTTGATGAATAGTGAAACCACTAAGTGGTACTTATAAAAACTGATTTTTCGTTTAAATGAAATTTTACCACTTTTGTGTTTTGAATTTCAAAAATCCGACATACATGGTTATCATTAAGAATTAAAATGTGGTTCAATGGGATAAAAATAATTTTTTGGTGAATAGTAACTTATTATGTTTTTAATCGCGATTAGAGGTAATTAGTGTAGTTTATGGTAAGAATAATGTTTTAATAAAATGAAATGACCAAGACACATGTCCTACCCTCATTGGATGTGTCATGGACGACCAATAAAAGCCATGGGTCAACTTGGGGACCCCATGGAGCCACTTTGGTTGGGAAATGACATAAATAACTTTTTATTTAATGTTAAAATAAAAATGACACACACAAGAGATGTTTTACTAAAACAATTTTTACATGGGGTTATAAAAATAATATTTTTGACTATAAATATTCATTGGAAAGATAAAAATCTTTCCTACATCATAGTATTTTTTTATAATTTTTAGACATTAAAGAAATTAAATTATTTATGACATCATGATGATGCAGCGATGACCTCATTATTTAACGATTTAAATAAAATGGAAAGATAATGTAATATCTAAGACCTAAACATGTCCAAAACCTATTGTATGAGTGGATTTCGAACCCTTATCACCTTATACTCGAAAAAAATCAATGTGGGACCTCCTAAATCCGAATACCATTTTCAAATAAAGTAACATTTGCTTACTTTCCAAGAGTGCCCCTCCTCTCCTCTTATAAAAGGCCCCCACCTCTACCTCCTTACCCACACTCCCAAAGCCTTTGGCTCGGCCAACCCCTGCCCATTTTTTCTCTCCACTTCCCTCTCTTACTCCTTGAAGCCTCAATTTGGGCATAAGTCTTACCAAGGAATCCTTTGAGCTCAAACCAAAGGGAGTTACCCGATTTTAAGGTAATGTCTTCTTTTGAGTCCTTTTGTTTTATTTTGCTTCTCCAACCCCCTAAACTCTTTTTATTATTTTCTTTTGTAACAACTCCATTATACTCAATATACTAGGATGTTGTTATAATAAGTATTCTAGCTACACTTACACACACCTACATCTAATGGTTAACGAACATACTGTTTCCGTGGATGGCGAATTTGTGCCTCCCGAAACGATGATTGTTCAACATTCTTTTAACACATTCAAAGGTGGCCATTAATATGTCACTATATTTATATATGATATATAATATTTTTATGTTTTACTTAAGCTTCTGTATTTTTAATTTGTGGCTTACCTTTATGGCTTCCATTATGGGTATACGTGATACCTTCATTTTAGGAAGTGCGGACTACCGCCCCCTCAAAGTGATGTGATTCGTTAATGCCATATGTGGGATGTGTAAAGGATGGATTTAAAGTTATTATATATGATGTTATACTGGAATTATAATATACCTCTATATCATTATTATTTATTTCCATTAAAGTATGAGATAGAAATGAAAGTAGCGTTCATGCGTACGTACGGCTTACCGTCTCCATTAACGGTGCATTTCATTTCTTATCCCCAAATGCAATGTACTATTATAAGTACATGTATATAATGTATATATATGATGAATTATACATCTAAATGATGAATATAATTCTGGAATTAAAATATACATACCTCTCATATAGTTTTAATTCCATTAATACGACATAGAAATGAAAGTAGCGTCCATGCGTACGTACGACTTACCGTCTCCATGAACGGTGCATTTCATTTCTTTCCTCTAAATGATTATTTGATATTATAAATACATGTATATGCTAGATATATATGATATATATGATATCCAAATCAGTAATGTCATTCTGGATATAAATAACCTTTGACCACACGAACAACATGTAATTGTAAGAAGTCCACTTTCGACTTAAGAACCAAATATCGACAAAACAATCATTATTAACTTAATGATTACATAATGTTTATAACATGTAAATAAGTGATATAAAAGTAATAATAAGCTTGAAAAAGGTTCTTAATCAAGTAGAAATTAACTCAAGTTTATTTTTCAGGAGATTAAAGAACGATCGAGTCAAGTCGGACCCGAGGTAAGGGATCCTACTCCTCTCTTTATTTTTAAGTACACTCTTTAATGTCATTCCTTTTAAGCTCATCTTTCTTATGATTGGTATGTTCTTTTATATTACTCCTACTTTACTTATTATGTTAATATGATGAGAGACCCTATTTCCTCTCATCAATCCATTTTGGAAGTTTTGAGTGGCGCCGTTAGGCTGCCGAATTTTCGTAAGAGATCTAACCCCTCTCTTTCTCTTTAAGTACTCTCCTTTATGTCACTTCTTTTAAGCTCCACTTTTTTTATGATGGGGGATGTTATTTTGTATTACTCTTTCTGTACATTTTATTTTAATGAGATGAGATACCCTATTTGATCTCATCAATCCATTTTTGTAAGTTTTAAGTGGCGTCGTTAGGCTGCCGAGTTTTCGTAAGGGATTTTTCATCTCACTTTTATTCCTGTGAGATTTATGCTACATTTGCCACAATTTCATTTAAGTGGTTTATTTAATTCCAATTATTACACTCATTTTGTAATATAATTCCATTTATGGGTATTTACATATTCATTGTAAGACACTTCTTCAATGGGGTGTACTTTTTGAAAGTTACCCAAGTCTGTAAGGGAACCTTTCACCCTCCTCATTTTAAAAGACTTCGTTTGTTATGTATTTTAATTCACAAACTATTATGTTGGGATATGTTCTTCTATATCCTGATTGATGGAAATTTTATGTCCAAGTGATGAGATTCCCTTTTTATCTCTCATCAACTCATTTTCTGAATTTTTGAAGTGACGCCGTTTAGGCTGTCGAATTTTACCAAGGGAACGTTTTAACCCAATTTCGATTTCTTTGGGTTAAACATGTAGTTATTGAGTATGTCATCCTTTGAATATGTGTAAATGAACTTTTATTGTTTTACAATTAATATCCAATTATATTGGGTGTATTTATATTTGTCACACATAATTTTGAGATTGATTTATCCTTAATTTAAGGATACCTTCTTTATAAGGGATTTCATCACATTTTACATCCCTATTGAGACTTCATTGTTGTTATGCACCAATTCACTCTTATATGGTGTATATACTGTCCTTTGGAATATTATATCATGAATCCATTTATTCTCATGATATTATAAAGTTCTGATTAAATGTTATTCCTCAATTATTGTATTCAAGTGTCTCTAATTTTGGTAAAAACCCTTTAACCAAAATATCGCTTTAAATGTTTTAATGATTTGTTCTTATTAATATCCATGTTTTAAAAATGGTTTTAAGGATTTATTTATATGGATATTAATGGTTTAAAATGTTAAAAGCTTCAAGGTGTTATGGGACACTTTGATTCAAAAATCTCCTTATTAAATGTTTTAAATGGTTTTGGAAATGGTTTCTTTTTGAACGGATTCATTATTTCAATATACTAAAATGTTATATTGTGATTGAAATGTGGAAATGTTATGTTTCCTTTATGCATGTTTTATGTGATACGTTTATGTTATGGTTCTTGGGCATTGTTATGAAAACGGGTGGTTCCGTGATAAACTAAGGGCGGGTGAGCCCGATATAGCTCTCCAATGCATTGGGTAACGCGAAGGAGTGAAACGTTAAGGTTTCTTCGAAGAGATTTAGGGAATATACTGTGATGGGTATTCCAAACGTAACCAAGAGGGTTACTCCCTATGTAGGAATGTTATGAATGCCTCAAGTTACCTTTATGTCTTATGTTTTCTATGATTTATTCATGGTTTGATGAGGTATGTTAAAGTGCCTATGTTTTATGGGTAAAGTATGATTTCATTCTTATGTATATATGAACTCATGTTTCCTTTCCATATTTTTATAACCCTTACTGAGCTTTTTATGCTCATCCCAAGTTTTTGAAATGTTTTTCACAGGTCAAGGGAAAGGTACATGATGTGATGATAGTATCAAGGATGTGTCAAGAAAGAATCCATGTTTTATTTTCAATATGTTTCCATTGATGGGAAGAATTAATACTGTCTTTTATGTAACCAATTTGTTTAAATGTGGAATGTAATGCAAGTTTCATGATCTAATTCTCTAAAACTCTAAACCTGAAAAGATCCTCAATGTGTAATCTTGTAATAACTCAAGATTAAGTAAGGTTTAAGGCTGGGGCCTTATAGTTGGTATCAAAGGTCGGTTTAGATTACTTTAGAGGTTAGGGTATTCTTTAAGCATAAGTTACATTACCATAATGGTTAGGATTTAATAAAGAGTCCTGGTTTTAGATAAAGTGAATGAGTAAGTATATCTTAGTGTTTACCTTCCTCATTAGTACATGATGGTTTTGTTGATATACTCACACTGAAATTTCTATTTTAGTGAATGGATGGATCTAGCAGGCACCAAAGAGACAACAGGTTTGAAGGAAACTGTGGTGGTTCTTTGATTAAGATACTAGATAAAATGGGGGATTCAATGAGGAAACTCATGGTTGTTCTAAACCAACTATCAAGGAGTCATGATCAACCACTTGAACCTTGGTATGTTCTGTAATTAATCATGTATGAGATGACCAATCTATGTGGAAGTTCACGTAATAATTATAAAGGTAACCATTAGATTTTATATGATCCTTACTTTTGATGTAATTATGGGTTATTATATGATATGCTGGAAAATGAAAGGCATGAGATAAACTTGAGGTTAAAATATTTTATGATTATTTTTGAAGATTTTATCTCATTTTGGGGAATGTTTTAAGAATTATATATTTTTGGAAAAAGGACAACACGCAGACCTTGTGACAACCCGTCGCGTCAGACAAAGCTGCGGGAATCGAACCCACAACCAAAGTGCGACTGGTATTTATCGCCTACCACTGGACTACGTGAAGTCCCTGGTTAGTTTGATTGATTCTTTTTAGTTATATGATTTTATGAATTATGAGTAAGTTTATTTTGGGTTATTTATGAAAATTATTAACCTATCATGGAGGATATGTGATTAGGTTAATTACTTTTCAATACGAGACTTTAGGAGCAATTGATGTTGTTTGGAGATAAATGTTACGATTTAACTTGGTAGACTATGTGACTAAATCCTTCAAAATATTTGGGTTTCAATCTTAGTTTGGTTTACTTTGAAGAATTTTATGGACAAATTTGTTATCTAATGGTGCTCGTTGAACTTTGGGTTTTGTTGGACAAATTTTGGAGATTAAGCATAGGTTTTCTTTTTATAAAGGGTTATCCTTTTCTGGATTATCTGATCTTGTACTGGCCTTTTTGGTTTTGGTTTTGGTTAAAGTCTAAAGACATGGGAAGTATATAGTTCTCTTTTTTGGATTATGTGATTCTCTAGAAGTTGATTATAGTACTCTTAATGTGGACAAGTCTTCCTAAATACTCGTCTTTTGGAGAAAATATGAGTTTGTGTAAGGAATATAATAAAAGTTGAAAGTAAACATGATAAGTGATTATGTTTCCTTATGAATAAATTCCTCAATAAAAAGTAACTTAAAACAAAAATGTTTTCTATTAACTTTTCCTACTGGGGAATCAAATACTGTTTAACCCATCACAAGTTTGTGATTTTATCGTGGTTAACTTTCTCCTAAACATGTTTTCTATCACTCTCCATCAGAACATGACCCTTTGTTTTTTACTCCATGTCCATATTTTCATACTTGGAATCCTAGTATGGGTTAACTCGGGTGACCTTTGTACTTATCTTTCTTTATTTTAAAGTGATTGTTTTACCAACTCTTGTTCCGATGTGGGACTTTCAAGGATGTTTCCAAGCTCAATTTTAAAAATTGTGAGGACGCAATTCCCAAAAGGGGGGAAGGATGTAACACCCCAGGTAAATAAAGAATATGACATTTTCATATTTATCCATAATTGTGAATAAAATATTAATATGACTTTAAAGGGGACGCTATGCTCGATGGCGTACCCAACACGCAACAACGAGTTTCTTGGGAATCTTACGTTGCACTCTAATAATAAAATAATATTATTTTAAATGACAGATAACATGTAGCCGTTGTATTGGAGGGATGGATAGAAATAACTAAAATATGATTATATATGTTTTTAAATGTTTTTACATTTATCCAATAAAATATAAAGGCTTAAAATACGGAAAGAATTCAATTTTAGGCTTTTATACCCTAATTTTCACTAAAGGTTCACTTATCACCTTTTGGTGGTGAACTATCATTAAATATAGTTTTGATCACTCTTATACATTGTTTTGGACCAAATAAAACACTTATTTAGAACCTGGACATCAAATTTTACTTTGTGTAAATTTTTGGTATTTTTCTGATAAAGTTCATTTTTTAATGAAGTGTAAAATGTTGTATTTTAATTCAAAACCTCTTTTTAATCTAATTTATTTATATGATTAGATTATCATTTTAATTGGTTTTAAATTGAAATTAAAAAAATATTTTTACCATTAAATCCAATAGTGGTCGTTGGAATTAATTTCACTTTGAAATCGGACTTAAACTAGTGTCAATCTTTTGATACTTATTGTTCCATAAAAACACGCTATTTGCTCTGACAGCGGGAATTAATTATTAAATTAATTAATGTGACTTAAATGTTTTGAATTTTGTAAAATAGACTTCATTTTTTAATTCGGAATATCAAATATATCTTAGGGTGAATTTTTGGGATTTTTCTGAAAAACTTCAATTTTTGATGAATAGTGAAACCACTAAGTGGTACTTATAAAAACTGATTTTTCGTTTAAATGAAATTTTACCACTTCTGTGTTTTTAATTTCAAAAATCTGACATACATGGTTTTCATTAAGAAGTAAAATGTGGTTCAATGGGATAAAAATAATTTTTTGGTGAATAGTAACTTATTAAGTTTTTAATCGCGATTAGAGGTAATTAGTGTAGTTTATGGTAAGAATAATGTTTTAATAAAATTAAATGACCTAGACACATATCCTACCCTCATTGGATGTGTCATGGCCTACCAAGACAATCCATGGGTCAACTTGGGGACCCCATGGAGCCACTTTGGTTGGGAAATGACAAAAATAACTTTTTATTTAATGTTAAAATAAAAATGACACACACATGAGATGTTTTACTAAAAAAAATTTTACATGGGGTTATAAAACTCATATTTTTTTCTATAAATATTCATTGGAAATATAAAAATATTTCCTACATCATAGTATTTTTTTATAATTTTTAGACATTAAATAAATTAAATTATTTATGACATCATGATGATGCAGCGATGACCTCATTATTTATGG
Organism: Viscum album; assembly: GCA_963277665.1. Classification (NCBI taxonomy): domain Eukaryota; kingdom Viridiplantae; phylum Streptophyta; class Magnoliopsida; order Santalales; family Viscaceae; genus Viscum; species Viscum album. The sequence continues at coordinate 1,371,116,542 of OY728147.1, forward strand.
ATTTAAATAAAATGGAAAGATAATGTAATATCTAAGCCCTAAACATGTCCAAAACCTATTTTATGAGTGTATTTCGAACCCTTATCACCTTATCCTCGAAACACATCAATGTGGGACCTCCTAAATCCGAATACCATTTTCAAATAAAGTATCATTTGCTTACTTTCCAAGAGTGTCCCTCCTCTCCTCTTATAAAAGGCCCCCACCTCTACCTCCTTACCCACACTCCCAAAGCCTTTGGCTCGTCCAAGCCCTGCCCATTTTGTCTCTCCACTTCCCTCTCTTACTCCTTGAAGCCTCACTTTGGGCATAAGTCTTCCCAAGGAAGCCTTTGAGCTCAAACCAAAGGGAGTTACCCGATTTTAAGGTAATGTCTTCTTTTGAGTCCTTTTGTTTTATTTTTCATCTCCAACCCCCTAAAATCTTTTTATTATTTTATTTTGTAACAACTAAATTATACTCAATATACTAGTATGTTGTTATAATAAGGATTCGAGCTACACTTACACACACCTACATCTAATGGTTAACGAACATACTGTTTCCGTGGATGGCGAATTTGTGCCTCCCGAAACGATGATTGTTCAACATTATTTTAACACCTTCAAAGGTGGCCATTAAGATGTCACTATATTTATATATGATATATAATATGTTTATGTTTTACTTAAGCTTTTGTATTTTTCATTTTTGGCTTACCTTTATGGCTTCCATTATGGGTATACGCGATATCTTCATTTTAGGAAGTGCGGACTACCGCCCCCTCAAAGTGATGTGATTCGTTAATGCCATATGTGGGACGTGTAAAGGATGGATTTAAAGTTATTATATATGATGTTATACTGCAATTATAATATACCTATATATCATTATTATTTCTTTCCATTAAAGTATGAGATAGAAATGAAAGTAGCGTTCATGCGTACGTACGGCTTACCGTCTCCATGAACGGTGCATTTCATTTCTTATCCCCAAATGTAATGTACTATTATAAGTACATGTATATAATGGATATATATGATGAATTATACATCTAAATGATGAATATAATTCTGGAATTAAAATATACATACCTCTCATATAGTTTTAATTCCATTAATACGAAATAGAAATGAAAGTAGCGTTCATGCGTACGTACGGCTTACCGTCTCCATGAACGGTGCATTTCATTTCTTTCCTCTAAATGATTATGTGATATTATAAATACATGTATATGATGGATATATATGATATATATGATATCCAAATCAGGAATGTCATTCTGGATATAAATAACCTTTGAACACACGAACAACATGTAATTGTAAGAAATCCACTTTCGACTTAAGAACCAAATATCGACAAAACAATCATTATTAACTTAATGATTACATAATGTTTATAACATAGAATTAAGTGATATAAAAGGAATAATAATCTTGAAAAAGGTTATTAATCAAGTATAAATTAACTCAAGTTTATTATTCAGGAGATTAAAGAACGATCGAGTCAAGTCGGACCCGAGGTAAGGGATCCTACTCCTCTCTTTATTTTTAAGTACACTCTTTAATTTCATTCCTTTTAAGATCATCTTTCTTATGATTGGGATGTTCTTTTATATTACTAATACTTTAATTATTATGTTCATATGATGAGAGACCCTATTTCCTCTCATCAATCCTTTTTGGAAGTTTTGAGTGGCGCCGTTAGGCTGCCGAATTTTCGTAAGAGATCTAACCCCTCTCTTTCTCTTTAAGTACTCTCCTTTATGTCACTTATTTTAATATCTGCTTTTTTATGATGGGGGATGTTATTTTGTATTCCTCTTGCTTTAGATTTTATTTTAATGAGATGAGATACCCTATTTGATCTCATTAATCCATTTTTGGAAGTTTTAAGTGGCGCCGTTAGGCTGCCGAGTTTTCGTAATGGATTTTTCATCTCACTTTTATTCCTGTGAGATTTATGCTACATTTTCCACAATTTCATTTAAGTGGTTTATGTACTACCCATTATTACACTCCTTTTTTAATGAAATTCCATTTATGGGTATTTACATATTCATTGTAAGACACTTCTTCAATGGGGTGTACTTTTTGAAAGTTACCCAAGTCGGTAAGGGAACCTTTCACCCTCCTCATTTTAAAAGACTTCGTTTGTTATGTCTTTTAATTAACATACTATTATGTTGGGATATGTTCTTCTATATCCTGATTGATGTAAATTTTATTTCCAAGTGATGAGATTCCCTTTTTATCTCTCATCAACTCATTTTCTGAATTTTTGAAGTGACGCCGTTTAGGCTGTCGAATTTTACCAAGGGAACGTTTTAACCCAATTTCGATTTCTTTGGGTTCAACATGTAGTTATTGAGTATGTCATCCTTTGAATATGTGTGAATGAACTTTTATTGTTTTACACTTAATATCCAATTATATTGGGTGTATTTATATTTGTCACACATAATTTTGAGATTGATTTATCCTTAATTTAAGGATACCTTCTTTATAAGGGATTTCATCACATTTTACATCCCTATTGAGACTTCATTGTTGTTATGCCCCAATTCACTCTTATATGGTGTATATACTGTCCTTTGGAATATTATATCATGAATCCATTTATTCTCATGATATTATAAAGTTCTGATTAAATGTTATTCCCCAATTATTGTATTCAAGTGTCTCTAATTTTGGTAAAAACCCTTTAACCAAAATATCGCTTTAAATGTTTTAATGATTTGTTCTTATTAATATCCATGTTTTCAAAATGGTTTTAAAGATTTACTTATATGGATATTAATGGTTTAAAATGTTAAAAGCTTCAAGGTGGTATGGGACACTTTGATTCAAAAATCTCCTTATTAAATGTTTTAAATGGTTTTGGAAATGGTTTCTTTTTGAACGGATTCATTATTTCAATATACTAAAATGTTATATTGTGATTGAAATGTGGAAATGTTATGTTTCCTTTATGCATGTTTTATGTGATACGTTTATGTTATGGTTCTTGGGCATTGTTATGAAAACGGGTGGTTCCGTGATAAACTAAGGGCGGGTGAGCCCGATATAGCTCTCCAATGCATTGGGTAACGCGAAGGAGTGAAATGTTAAGGTTTCTCTGAAGAGATTTAGGGAATATACTGTGATGGGTATTCCAAACATAACCAAGAGGGTTACTCCCTACGTAAGAATGTTATGAATGCCTCAAGTTACCTTTATGTCTTATGTTTTCTATGATTTATTCATGGTTTGATGAGGTATGTTAAAGTGCCTATGTTTTATGGGTAAAGTATGATTTCATTCTTACGTATATATGAACTCATGTTTCCTTTGCATATTTTTATAACCCTTACTGAGATTTTTATGCTCATCCCAAGTTTTTGAAATGTTTTTCATAGGTCAAGGGAAAGGTACATGATGTGATGATAGTGTCAAGGATGTGTCAAGAAAGAATCCATGTTTTATTTTCAATATGTTTCCGTTGATGGGAAGAATGAATACTGTCTTTTATGTAACCACTTTGTTTAAATGTGGAATGTAATGCAAGTTTCATGATCTAATTCTCTAAAACTCTAAACCTGAAAAGATCCTCAATGTGTAATCTTGTAATAACTCAAGATTAAGTAAGGTTTAAGGCTGGGGCCTTATAGTTGGTATCAAAGGTCGGTTTAGATTACTTTAGAGGTTAGGGTATTCTTTAAGCATAAGTGACATTACCATAATGGTTAGTATTTCAGAAAGAGTCCTGGTTTTACACAAAGTGAATGAGTAAGTATATCTTAGTGGTTACCTTCCTCATTAGTACATGATGGTTTTGTTGATATACTCACACTGAAATTTCTGTTTTAGTGAATGGATGGATCTAGCAGGCACCAAAGAGACAACAGGTTTGAAGGAAACTGTGGTGGTTCTTTGATTAAGATACTAGATAAAATGGGGGATTCAATGAGGAAACTCATGGTTGTTCTAAACCAACTATCAAGGAGTCATGATCAACCACTTGAACCTTGGTATGTTCTGTAATGCATCATGTATGAGATGACCAATCTATGTGGAAGTTCGGGTAATAATTATAAAGGTAACCATTAGATTTTATATGATCCTTACTTTTGATGTAATTATGGGTTATTATATGATATGCTAGAAAATGAAAGGCATGAGATAAACTTGAGTTTAAAATATTTTATGATTATTTTTGAAGAATTTATCTCATTTTGGGGAATGTTTTAAGAATTATATAGTTTTGGAAAAAGGACAACAGGCAGACCGTGTGACAACCCGTCCCGTCAGACAAAGCTGCGGGAATCAAACCCACAACCAAAGTGCGACTGGTATTTATTGCCTACCACTGGACTACGTGAAGTCCCTGGTTAGTTTGACTGATTCTTTTTAGTTAGATGATTTTATGAATTATGAGTAAGTTGATTTTGGGTTATTTATGAAAATGATTAACCTATCATGGAGGATATGTGATTAGGTTAATTACTTTTCAATACGAGACTTTAGGAGCAACTGATGTTGTTTGGAGATAAATGTTACGATTTAACTTGGTAGACTATGTGACTAAATCCTTCAAAATATTTAGGTTTTGATCCTAGTTTGGTTTACTTTGAAGAATTTTATGGACAAATTTGTTATCTAATGGTCCTCGTTGAACTTTGGGTTTTGTTGGACAAATTTTGGAGATTAAGCATAGGTTTTCTTTTTATAAAGGGTTATCCTTTTCTGGATTATCTGATCTTGTACTAGCCTTTTTGGTTTTGGTTTTGGTTAAAGTCTAAAGACATGGGAAGTATATATTTCTCTTTTGTGGATTAGGTGATTCTCTATAAGTTGATTATAGTACTCTTAATGTGGACAATTCTTCCTAAATACTCGTCTTTTCGAGAAAATATGAGTTTGTGTAAGGAATATAATAAAAGTTGAAAGTAAACATGATAAGTGATTATGTTTCCTTATGAATAAATTCCTCAATAAAAAGTAACTTAAAACAAAAATGTTGTCTATTAACTTTTCCTACTGGGGAATCGAATACCGTTTAACCCATCACAAGTTTGTGATTTTCTCATGGTTAACTTTCTCCTAAACATGTTTTCTATCACTCTCCATCAGAACATGACCCTTTGTTTTTTCCTCCATGTCCATATTTTCATACTTGGAATCCTAGTGTGGGTTAACTCGGGTGACCTTTGTACTTATCTTTCTTTATTTTAAAGTGATTGTTTTACCAACTCTTGTTCCGATCTTGGACTTTCAAGGATGTTTCCAAGCTCAATTTTAAAAATTGCGAGGACGCAATTCCCAAAAGGGGGGAAGGATGTAACACCCCAGGTAAATAAAGAATATGAAATTTTCATATTTTTCCATAATTGGGAATAAAATATTAATATGACTTTAAAAGGGACACTATGCTCGATGACGTACCCAACACGCAACAACGAGTTTCTTGGGAATCTTACGTTGCACTCTAATAATAAAATAATATTATTTTAAATGGCAGTTAACATGTAGCCGTTATATTGGCGGGATGGATAGAAATAACTAAAATATGATTATATATGTTTTTAAATGTTTTTACATTTATCCAATAAAAGATAAAGGCTTAAAATACGGAAAGAATTCAATTTTAGGCTTTTATACCCTAATTTTCACTAAAGGTTCACTTATCGCCTTTTGATGGTGAACTGTCATTAAATATAGTTTTGATCACTCTTATACATTTTTTTGGACCAAATAAAACTCTTCTTTAGAACCGGGACATCAAATTTTACTTTGTGTAAATTTTTGGTATTTTTCCGATAAAGTTCATTTTTTAATGAATAGTGTAAAATGTTGCATTTTAATTCAAAACCTCTTTTTAATATAATTTATTTATATGATTAGGTTATCATTTGAATTGCTTTTAAAGTGAAATTAGAAAATATTTTTACCATTGAATCCAATAGTGGTCCTTGGAATTAATTTCACTTTGAAATCGGACTTAAACTAGTGTCAATCTTTTGATACTTATTGTTTCATAAAAACACGCTATTTGCTCTGACAGCGGGAATTAATTATTAAATTAATTAATGTGACTTAAATGTTTTGAATTTTGTAAAATATACTTCATTTTTGAATTCGGAATATCAAATATAGCTTAGGGTGAATTTTTGGGATTTTTCTGAAAAACTTCAATTTTTGATGAATAGTGAAACCACTAAGAGGTACTTATAAAAACTGATTTTTCGTTTAAATGAAATTTTACCACTTATGTGTTTTGAATTTCAAAAATATTACATACATGGTTGTCATTAAGAATTAAAATGTGGTTCAATGGGATAAAAATAATTTTTTGGTGAATAGTAACTTATTAAGTTTTTAATCGCGATTAGAGGTAATTATTATTGTTTATGGTAAGAATAATGTTTTAATAAAATGAAATGACCTAGACACATGTCCAACCCTCATTGGATGTGTCATGGCCGACTAATAAAATCCATGGGTCAACTTGGAGACCCCATGGAGCCACTTTGGTTGGGAAATGACATAAATAACTTTTTATTTAATGTTAAAATAAAAATGACACACAAATGAGATGTTTTACTAAAACAATTTTTACATGGGGTTATAAAAATCATATTTTTGACTATAAATATTCATTGTAAAGATAAAAATATTTCCTACATCATAGTAGTTTTTTTATAATTTTTATACATTAAATAAATTAAATTATTTATGACATCATGATGATGCAGCGATGACCTCATTATTTAACGATTTAAATAAAATGGAAAGATAATGTAATATCTAAGCCCTACACATGTCCAAAACCTATTTTATGAGTGTATTTAGAACCCTTATCACCTTATCCTCGAAAAAAATCAATGTGGGACCTCCTAAATCCGAATACCATTTTCAAATAAAGTAACATTTGCTTACTTTCCAAGAGTGCCCCTCCTCTCCTCTTATAAAAGGACCCCACCTCTACCTCCTTACCCACACTCCCAAAGCCTTTGGCTCGGCCAAAACCTAAACATTTTGTCTCTACACTTCCCTATATTACTCCTTGAAGCCTCACTTTGGGCATAAGTCTTCCCAAGGAAGCCTTTGAGCTCAAACCAAAGGGAGTTACCCGATTTTAAGGTAATGTCTTCTTTTGAGTCCTTTTGTTTTATTTTGCTTCTCCAACCCACTAAACTCTTTTTATTCTTTTATTTTGTAACAAATACAGTATAATAAATATACTAGGATGTTTTTATAATAAGTATTCGAGCTACACTTACACACACCTACATATAATGGTTAACGAACATACTGTTTCCGTGGATGGAGAATTTGTGCCTCCCGAAACGATGATTGTTCAACATTATTTTAACACCTTCAAAGGTGGCCATTAAGATGTAACTATATTTATATATGATATATAATATGTTTATGTTTTACTTAAGCTTTTGTATTTTTCATTTTTGGCTTACCTTTATGGCTTCCATTATGGGTATACGCGATATCTTCATTTTAGGAAGTGCGGACTACCGCCCTCTCAAAGTGATGTGATTCGTTAATTCCATATGTGGGAAATGTAAAGGATGGATTTAAAGTTATTATATATTATGTTATACTGGAATTATAATATACCTCTATATCATTATTATTTATTTCCATTAAAGTATGAGATAGAAATGAAAGTAGCGTTCATACGTACGTAAGGCTTACCGTCTCCATGAACGGTGCATTTCATTTCTTATCCCCAAATGTAATGTACTATTATAAGTACATGTATATAATGGATATATATGATGAATTATACATATAAATGATGAATATAATTCTGGAATTAAAATATACATACCTCTCATATAGTTTTAATTCCATTAATACGACATAGAAATGAAAGTAGCGTTCATGCGTACGTACGGCTTACCGTCTCCATGAACAGTGCATTTCATTTATTTCCTCTAAATGATTATGTGATATTATAAATACATGTATATGCTGGATATATATGATATATATGATATACAAATCAGGAATGTCATTCTGGATATAAATAACCTTTGAACACACGAACAACATGTAATTGTAAGAAGTCCACTTTCGACTTAAGAACCAAATATCGACAAAACAATCATTATTAACTTAATGATTGCATAATGTTTATAACATGGAAATAAGTGATATAAAAGGAATAATAATCTTGAAAAAGGTTATTAATCAATTATAAATTAACTCAAGTTTATTATTCAGGAGATTAAAGAACGATCGAGTCAAGTCGGACCCGAGGTAAGGGATCCTACTCCTCTCTTTATTTTTAAGTACACTCTTTAATGTCATTCCTTTTAAGATCATCTTTCTTATGATTGGGATATTCTTTTATATTACTCCTACTGTACTTATTATGTTCATATGATGAGAGACCCTATTTTCTCTCATCAATCCATTTTGGAAGTTTTGAGTGGCGCCGTTAGGCTGCCGAATTTTCGTAAGAGATCTAACCCCTCTCTTTCTCTTTAAGTACTCTCCTTTATGTCACTTCTTTTAAGATCCATTTTTTTTATGATGGGGGATGTTATTTTGTATTCCTCTTGCTTTAAATTTTATTGTAATGAGATGAGATACCCTATTTGATCTCATCAATCCATTTTTGGAAGTTTTAAGTGGCGCCGTTAGGCTGCCGAGTTTTCGTAAGGGATTTTTCATCTCACTTTTATTCCTGTGAGATTTATGCTACATTTGCCACAATTTCATTTAAGTGGTTTATGTACTGCAAATTATTACACTCATTTTTTAATACAATTCCATTTATGGGTATTTACATATTCATTGTAAGACACTTCTTCAATGGGGTGTACTTTTCGAAAGTTACCCAAGTCGGTAAGGGAACCTTTCACCCTCCTCATTTTAAAAGACTTCGTTTGTTATGTCTTTTAATTCACATACTATTATGTTGGGATATGTTCTTCTATATCCTGATTGATGTAAATTTTATGTCCAAGTGATTAGATTCCCTTTTTATCTCTCATCAACTCATTTTCTGAATTTTTGAAGTGACGCCGTTTAGGCTGTCGAATTTTACCAAGGGAACGTTTTAACCCAATTTCGATTTCTTTGGGTTCAACATGTAGTTATTGAGTATGTCATCCTTTGAATATGTGTGAATGAACTTTTATTGTTTTACACTTAATATCCAATTATATTGGGTGTATTTATATTTGTCACACATAATTTTGAGATTGATTTATCCTTAATTTAAGGATACCTTCTTTATAAGGGATTTCATCACATTTTACATCCCTATTGAGACTTCATTGTTGTTATGCACCAATTCACTCTTATATGGTGTATATACTGTCCTTTGTAATATTATATCATGAATCCATTTATTCTCATGATATTATAAAGTTCTGATTAAATGTTATTCCTCAATTATTGTATTCAATTGTCTCTAATTTTGGTAAAAACCCTTTAACCAAAATATCGCTTTAAATGTTTTAATGATTTGTTCTTATTAATATCCATGTTTTCAAAATGGTTTTAAGGATTTATTAATATGGATATTAATGGTTTAAAATTTTAAAATCTTCAAGGTGGTATGGGACACTTTGATTCAAAAATCTCCTTATTAAATGTTTTAAATGGTTTTGGAAATGGTTTCTTTTTGAACGGATTCATTATTTCAATATACTAAAATGTTATATTGTGATTGAAATGTGGAAATGTTATGTTTACTTTATTCATGTTTTATGTGATACGTTTATGTTATGGTTCTTGGGCATTGTTATGAAAACGGGTGGTTCCGTGATAAACTAAGGGCGGGTGAGCCCGATATAGCTCTCCAATGCATTGGGTAACGCGAAGGAGTGAAACGTTAAGGTTTCTCCGAAGAGATTTAGGGAATATACTGTGATGAGTATTCCAAACGTAACCAAGAGGGTTACTCCCTACGTAAGAATGTTATGAATGCCTCAAGTTACCTTTATGTCTTATGTTTTCTATTATTTATTCATGGTTTGATGAGGTATGTTAAAGTGTCTATGTTTTATGGGTAAAGTATGATTTCATTCTTATGTATATATGAACTCATGTTTCCTTTCCATATTTTTATAACCCTTACTAAGCTTTTTATGCCCATCCCAAGTTTTTGAAATGTTTTTCACAGGTCAAGGGAAAGGTACATGATGTGATGATAGTGTCAAGGATGTGTCAAGAAAGAATCCATGTTTTATTTTCAATATGTTTTCGTTGATGGGAAGAATGAATACTGTCTTTTATGTAACCACTTTGTTTAAATGTGGAATGTAATGCAAGTTTCATGATCTAATTCTCTAAAACTCTAAACCTAAAAAGATCCTCAATGTGTAATCTTGTAATAACTCAAGATAAAGTAAGGTTTAAGGCTGGGGCCTTATTGTTGGTATCAAAGGTCGGTTTAGATAACTTTAGAGGTTAGGGTATTCTTTAAGAATAAGTGACATTACCATAATGGTTAGGATTTCAGAAAGAGTCCTGGTTTTAGATAAAGTGAATGAGTAAGTATATCTTAGTGTTTACCTTCCTCATTAGTACATGATGGTTTTGTTGATATACTCACACTGAAATTTCTATTTTAGTGAATGGATGGATCTAGCAGGCACCAAAGAGACAACAGGTTTGAAGGAAACTGTGGTGGTTCTTTGATTAAGATACTAGATAAAATGGGGGATTCAATGAGGAAACTCATGGTTGTTCTAAACCAACTATCAAGGAGTCATGATCAACCAATTGAACCTTGGTATGTTCTGTAATGCATCATGTATGATATGACCAATCTATGTGGAAGTTCAGGTAATAATTATAAAGGTAACCATTAGATTTTATATAATCCTTACTTTTGATGTAATTATGGGTTATTATATGATATGATGGAAAATGAAAGGCATGAGATAAACTTGAGGTTAAAATATTTTATGATTATTTTTGAAGATTTTATCTCATTTTGGGGAATGTTTTAAGAATTATATAGTTTTGGAAAAAGGACAACACGCAGACCGTGTGACAACCCGTCGCGTCAGACAAAGCTGCGGAAATCGAACCCACAACCAAAGTGCGACTGGTATTTATCGCCTACCATTGGACTACGTGAAGTCCCTGGTTAGTTTGACTGATTCTTTTTAGTTAGATGATTTTATGAATTATGAGTAATTTTATTTTGGGTTATTTATGAAAATGATAAACCTATCATGGAGGATATGTGATTAGGTTAATTACTTTTCAATACGAGACTTTAGGAGCAACTGATGTTGTTTGGAGATAAATGTTACGATTTAACTTGGTAGACTATGTGACTAAATCCTTCAAAATATTTGGGTTTCGATCTTATTTTGGTTTACTTTGAAGAATTTTATGGACAAATTTGTTATCTAATGGTCCTCGTTGAACTTTGGGTTTTGTTGGACAAATTTTGGAGATTAAGCATAGGTTTTCTTTTTATAAAGGGTTATCCTTTTCTGGATTATCTGATCTTGTACTAGCCTTTTTTGTTTTGGTTTTGGTTAAAGTCTAAAGACATGTGAAGTATATAGTTCTCTTTTGTGGATTAGGTGATTCTCTAGAAGTTGATTATAGTACTCTTAATGCGGAAAAGTCTTCCTAAATACTCATCTTTTGGAGAAAATATGAGTTTGTGTAAGGAATATAATAAAAGTTGAAAGTAAACATGATAAGTGATTATGTTTCCTTATGAATAAATTCCTCAATAAAAAGTAACTTAAAACAAAAATGTTGTCTATTAACTTTTCCTACTGGGGAATCGAATACCGTTTAACCCATCACAGGTTTGTGATTTTCTCGTGGTTAACTTTCTCCTAAACATGTTTTCTATCACTCTCTATCAGAACATGACCCTTTGTTTTTTCCTCCATGTCCATATTTTCATACTTGGAATCCTAGTATGGGTTAACTCGGCTGACCTTTGTACTTATCTTTCTTTATTTTAAAGTGATTGTTTTACCGACTCTTGTTCCGATGTGTGACTTTCAAAGATGTTTCCAAGCTCAATTTTAAAAATTGCGAGGACGCAATTCCAAAAAGGGGGGAAGGATGTAACACCCCAGGTAAATAAAGAATATGAAATTTTTATATTTATCCATAATTGTGAATAAAATATTAATATGACTTTAAATGGGACGCTATGCTCGATGGCATACCCAACACGCAACAACGAGTTTCTTGGGAATCTTACGTTGCACTCTAATAATAAAATAATATTATTTTAAATGGCAGTTAACATGTAGCCGTTGTATTGGTGGGATGGATAGAAATAACTAAAATATTATTATATATGTTTTTAAATGTTTTTACATTTATCCAATAAAAGACAAAGGCTTAAAATACGGAAAGAATTCAATTTTAGGCTTTTATACCCTAATTTTCACTAAAGGTTCACTTATCGCCTTTTGATGGTGAACTGTCATTAAATATAGTTTTGATCACTCTTATATATTGTTTTGGACCAAATAAAACTCTTCTTTAGAATCGGGACATCAAATTTTACTTTGTGTAAATTTTTGGTATTTTTCCGATAAAGTTCATTTTTTAATGAATTGTGTAAAATGTTGTATTTTAATTCAAAACCTCTTTTTAATCTAATTTATTTATATGATTAGATTATCATTTGAATTGGTTTTAAAGTGAAATTAGAAAATATTTTTACCATTAAATCCAATAGTGGTCGTTGGAATTAATTTCACTTTGAAATCGGACTTAAACTAGTGTCAATCTTTTGATACTTATTGTTTCATAAAAACACGATATTTGCTCTGACAGCGGGAATTAATTATTAAATTAATTAATGTGACTTAAATGTTTTTAATTTTGTAAAATAGACTTCATTTTTGAATTCGGAATATCAAATATAGCTTAGGGTGAATTTTTGTGATTTTTCTGAAAAACTTCAATTTTTGATGAATAGTGAAACCACTAAGTGGTACTTATAAAAACTGATTTTTCGTTTAAATGAAATTTTACCACTTATGTGTTTTGAATTTCAAAAATCTTACATACATGGTTGTCACTAAGAAGTAAAATGTGGTTCAACGGGATAAAAATAATTTTTTGGTGAATAGTAACTTATTAAGTTTTTAATCGCGATTAGAGGTAATTAGTGTACTTTATGGTAAGAATAATGTTTTAATAAAATGAAATGACCTAGACACATGTCCTACCCTCATTTTATGTGTCATGGCCGACCAAGAAAAGCCATGGGTCAACTTTGGGACCCCATGGAGCCACTTTGGTTGGGAAATGACATAAATAACTTTTTATTTAATGTTAAAATAAAAATGACACACACATGAGATGTTTTACTAAAACAATTTTTACATGGGGTTATAAAAATAAGATTTTTGACTATAAATATTAATTGGAAATATAAAAAGATTTCCTACATCATAGTATTTTTTTTATAATTTTTAGACATTAAATAAATTAAATTATTTATGACATCATGATGATACAGCGATGACCTCATTATTTAACGATTTAAATAAAATGGAAATATAATGTAATATCTAAGCCCTACACATGTCCAAAACCTATTGTATGAGTGGATTTCTAACCCTTATCACCTTATCCTCGAAACACATCAATGTGGGACCTCCTAAATCCGAATACCATTTTCAAATAAAGTAACATTTGCTTACCTTCCAAGAGTGCCCCTCCTCTCCTCTTATAAAAGGCCCCCACCTCTACCTCCTTACCCACACTACCAAAGCCTTTGACTCGGCCAAACCCTGACCATTTTGTCTCTCCAATTCCCTATATTACTCCTTGAAGCCTCACTTTGGTCAGAAGTCTTCCCAAGTAAGCCTTTGAGCTCAAACCAAAGGGAGTTACCCGATTTTAAGGTAATGTCTTCTTTTGAGTCCTTTTGTTTTATTTTGCTTCTCCAACCCCCTAAACTCTTTTTATTATTTTCTTTTGTAAAAACTCCAGTATACTCAATATACTAGGATGTTGTTATAATAAGGATTCAAGCTACACTTACACACACCTACATCTAATGGTTAACAAACATACTGTTTCCGTGGATGGCGAATTTGTGCCTCCCGAAACGATGATTGTTCAACATTATTTTAACACCTTCAAAGGTGGCCATTAAGATGTCACTATATTTATATATGATATATAATATGTTTATGTTTTACTTAAGATTTTGTATTTTTCATTTTTGGCTTACCTTTATGGCTTCCATTATGGGTATACGCGATATCTTCATTTTAGGAAGTGCCGACTACCGCCCCCTCAAAGTGATGTGATTCGTTAATGCCACATGTGGGACGTGTAAAGGATGGATTTATAGTTATTATATATGATGTTATACTGGAATTATAATATACCTCTATATCATTATTATTTCTTTCCATTAAAGTATGAGATAGAAATGAAAGTAGCGTTCATGCGTACGTACGGCTTACCGTCTCCATGAACGGTGCATTTCATTTCTTATCCCCAAATGTAATGTACTATTATAAGTACATGTATATAATGGATATATATGATGAATTACACATCTAAATGATGAATATAATTCTGTAATTAAAATATACATACCTATCATATAGTTTTAATTCCATTAATACGACATAGAAATGAAAGTAGCCTTCATGCGTACGTACGGCTTACCGTCTCCATGAACGGTGCATTTCATTTCTTTCCTCTAAATGATTATGTGATATTATAAATACATGTATATGCTGGATATATATTATATATATGATATCCAAATCAGGAATTTCATTCTGGATATAAATAACCTTTGAACACACGAACAACATGTAATTGTAAGAAGTCCACTTTCGACTTAAGAACCAAATATCGACAAAACAATCATTATTAACTTAAGGATTACATAATGTTTATAACATGGAAATAAGTGATATAAAAGGAATAATAATCTTGAAAAAGGTTATTAATCAAGTATAAATTAACTCAAGTTTATTATTCAGGAGATTAAAGAATGATCGAGTCAAGTCGGACCCGGGGTAATGGATCCTACTCCTCTCTTTATTTTTAAGTACACTCTTCAATGTCATTCCTTTTAAGCTCATCTTTATTATGATTGGGATGTTATTTTATATTAATCCTACTGTACTTATTATTTTCATATGATGAGAGACCCTATTTCCTCTCATCAATCCATTTTGGAAGTTTTGAGTGGCGCCGTTAGGCTGTCGAATTTTCGTAAGAGATCTAACCCCTCTCTTTCTCTTTAAGTACTCTCCTTTATGTCACTTCTTTTAAGCTCCGCTTTTTTTATGATGGGGGATGTTATTTTGTATTCCTATTGATGTACATTTTATTTTAATGAGATGATATACCCTATTTTATCTCATCAATCCATTTTTGGAAGTTTTAAGTGGTGTCGTTAGGCTGCCGAGTTTTCGTAAGGGATTTTTCATCTCACTTTTATTCCTGTGAGATTTATGCTACATTTTCCACAATTTCATTTAAGTGGTTTATGTACTGCCCATTATTACACTCCTTTTTTAATATAATTCCATTTATGGGTATTTACATATTCATTGTAAGACACTTCTTCAATGGGGTGTACTTTTCGAAAGTTACCCAAGTTGGTAAGGGAACCTTTCACCCTCCTCATTTTAAAAGACTTCGTTTGTTATGTCTTTTAATTCACATACTATTATGTTGGGATATGTTATTATATATACTGATTGATGTAAATTTTATGTCCAAGTGATGAGATTCCCTTTTTTATCTCTCATCAACTCATTTTCTGAATTTTTGAAGTGACGCCGTTTAGGCTGTCGAATTTTACCAAGGGAACGTTTTAACCCAATTTCGATTTCTTTGGGTTCAACATGTAGTTATTGAGTATGTCATACTTTGAATATGTGTGAATGAAATTTTATTTTTTTAAACTTAATATCCAATTATATTGGGTGTATTTATATTTGTCACACATAATTTTGAGATTGATTTAACCTTAATTTAAGGATACCTTCTTTATAAGGGATTTCATCACATTTTACATCCCTATTGAGACTTCATTGTTGTTATGCACCAATTCACTCTTATATGGTGTATATACTGTCCTTTGGAATATTATATCATGAATCTATTTATTCTCATGATATTATAAAGTTCTGATTAAATGTTATTCCTCAATTATTGTATTCAAGTGTCTCTAATTTTGGTAAAAACCCTTTAACCAAAATGTCGCTTTAAATGTTTTAATGATTTGTTCTTATTAATATCCATGTTTTCAAAATGGTTTTAAGGATTTATTAATATGGATATTAATGGTTTAAAATGTTAAAAGCTTCAAGGTGGTATGGGACACTTTGATTCAAAAATCTCCTTATTAAATGTTTTAAATGGTTTTGGAAATGGTTTATTTTTGAACGGATTCATTATTTCAATATACTAAAATGTTATATTGTGATTGAAATGTGAAATGTTATGTTTCCTTTATGCATGTTTTATGTGATACGTTTATGTTATGGTTCTTGGGCATTGTTATGAAAACGGGTGGTTCCGTGATAAACTAAGGGCGGGTGAGCCCGATATAGCTCTCCAATGCATTGGGTAATGTGAAGGAGTGAAACGTTAAGGTTTCTCCGAAGAGATTTAGGGAATATACTGTGATGGGTATTCCAAACGTAACCAAGAGGGTTACTCCCTACGTAAGAATGTTATGAATGCCTCAAGTTACCTTTATGTCTTATGTTTTATATGATTTATTCATGGTTTGATGAGGTATGTTAAAGTGCCTATGTTTTATGGGTAAAGTATGATTTCATTCTTATGTATATATGAACTCATGTTTCCTTTCCATATTTTTATAACCCTTACTGAGCTTTTTATGCTCATCCCAAGTTTTTGAAATGTTTTTCACAGGTCAAGGGAAAGGTACATGATGTGATGATAGTGTCAAGGATGTGTCAAGAAAGAATCCATGTTTTATTTTCAATATGTTTCCGTTGATGGGAAGAATTAATATTGTCTTTTATGTAACCACTTTGTTTAAATGTGGAATGTAATGCAAGTTTCATGATCTAATTCTCTAAAACTCTAAACCAGAAAAAATCCTCAATGTGTAATCTTGTAATAACTCAAGATTAAGTAAGGTTTAAGGCTGGGGCCTTATAGTTGGTATCAAAGGTCGGTTTAGATAACTTTAGAGGTTAGGGTATTCTTTAAGCATAAGTGGCATTACCATAATGGTTAGGATTTCATAAAGAGTCCTGGTTTTAGATAAAGTTAATGAGTAAGTATATCTTAGTGTTTACCTTCCTCATTAGTACATGATGGTTTTGTTGATATACTCACACTGAAATTTCTGTTTTAGTGAATGGATGGATCTAGCAGGCACCAAGGAGACAACAGGTTTGAAGGAAACTGTGGTGGTTCTTTGATTAAGATACTAGATAAAATGGGGGATTCAATGAGGAAACTCATGGTTGTTCTAAACCAACTATCAAGGAGTCGTGATAAACCACTTTAACCTTGGTATGTTCTGTAATGCATCATGTATGAGATGACTAATCTATGTGGAAGTTCAGGTAATAATTATAAAGGTAACCATTAGATTTTATATGATCCTTACTTTTGATGTAATTATGGGTTATTATATGATATACTGGAAAATGAAAGGCATGAGATAAACATGAGGTTAAAATATTTTATGATTATTTTTGAATATTTTATCTCATTTTGGGGAATTTTTTAAGAATTATATAGTTTTGGAAAAAGGACAACACGCAGACCGTGTGACAACCCGTCGCGTCAGACAAAGCTGCGGGAATCGAACCCACAACCAAAGTGCGACTGGTATTTATCGCCTACCACTGGACTACGTGAAGTCCCTGGTTAGTTTGACTGATTCTTTTTAGTTAGATGATTTTATTAATTATGAGTAATTTTATTTTGGGTTATTTATGAAAATGATTAACCTATCATGGAGGATATGTGATTTGGTTAATTACTTTTCAATACGAGACTTTAGGAGCAACTGATGTTGTTTGGAGATAAATGTTACGATTTAACTTGGTAGACTATGTGACTAAATCCTTCAAAATATTTGGGTTCCGATCTTAGTTTGGTTTACTTTGAAGAATTTTATTGACAAATTTGTTATCTAATGGTCCTCGTTGAACTATGGGTTTTGTTGGACAAATTTTGGAGATTAAGCATAGGTTTTCTTTTTATAAAGGGTTATCCTTTTTTGGATTATCTGATCTTGTACTAGCCTTTTTGGTTTTGGTTTTGGTAAAATTCTAAATACATGGGAAGTATATAGTTCTCTTTTGTGGATTAGGTGATTCTCTAGAAGTTGATTATAGTACTCTTAATGTGGACAAGTCTTCCTAAATACTCATCTTTTGGAGAAAATATGAGTTTGTGTAAGGAATATAATAAAATTTGAAAGTAAACATGATAAGTGATTATGTTTCCTTATGAATAAATTCCTCAATAAAAAGTAACTTAAAACAAAAATGTTGTCTATTAACTTTTCCTACTGGGGAATCAAATACCGTTTAACCCATCACAAGTTTGTGATTTTCTCGTGGTTAACTTTCTCCTAAACATGTTTTCTATCACTCTCCATCAGAACATGACCCTTTGTTTTTTCCTCCATGTCCATATTTTCATACTTGGAATCCTAGTATGGGTTAACTCGGGTGACCTTTGTACTTATCTTTCTTTATTTTAAAGTGATTGTTTTACCGACTCTTGTTCCGATGTGGGACTTTCAAGGATGTTTCCAAGCTTAATTTTAAAAATTGCGAGGACGCAATTCCCAAAAGGGGGGAAGGATGTCACACCCCAGGTAAATAAAGAATATGACATTTTCATATTTATCCATAATTGTGAATAAAATATTAACATGACTTTAAAGGAGACGCTATGCTCGATGGCGTACCCAACACGCAACAACGAGTTTCTTGGGAATCTTACGTTGTACTCTAATAATAAAATAATATTATTTTAAATGGCAGTTAACATGTAGCCGTTGTATTGGAGGGATGGATAGAAATAACTAAAATATGATTATATATGTTTTTAAATGTTTTTACATTTATCCAATAAAAGATAAAGGCTTAAAATACGGAAAGAATTCAATTTTAGGCTTTTATACCCTAATTTTCACTAAAGGTTCACTTATCGCCTTTTGATGGTGAACTGTCATTAAATATAGTTTTGATCACTCTTATACATTGTTTTGGGCCAAATAAAACTCTTCTTTAGATCCGGTACATCAAATTTTACTTTGTGTAAATTTTTGGTATTTTTCCGATAAAGTTCATTTTTTAATGAATAGTATAAAATGTTGTATTTTAATTCAAAACCACTTTTTAATCTAATTTATTTATATTATTAGATTATCATTTTAATTGTTTTTAAAGTGAAATTAGAAAATATTTTTACCATTAAATCCAATAGTGGTCGTTGGAATTAATTTCACTTTGAAATTGGACTTAAACTAGTGTCAATCTTTTGATACTTATTGTTTCATAAAAGCACACTATTTGCTCTGACAGCGGGAATTAATTATTAAATTAATTAATGTGACTTAAATGTTTTTAATTTTGTAAAATAGACTTCATTTTTGAATTCGGAATATCAAATATAGCTTAGGGTGAATTTTTGGGATTTTTCTGAAAAACTTCAATTTTTGATGAATAGTGAAACCACTAAGTGGTACTTATAAAAACTGATTTTTCATTTAAATGAAATTTTACCACTTCTGTGTTTTGAATTTCAAAAATCTGACATACATGGTTGTCATTAAGAAGTAAAATGTAGTTCAATGGGATAAAAATAATTTTTTGGTGAATAGTAACTTATTAAGTTTTTAATCGCGATTAGAGGTAATTAGTGTAGTTTATGGTAAGAATAATGTTTTAATAAAATGAAATGACCTAGACACATGTCCTACCCTCATTGGATGTGTCATGTCCAACCAAGAAAAGCCATGGGTCAACTTGGGGACCCCATGGAGCCACTTTGGTTGGGAAATGACATAAATAACTTTTTATTTAATGTTAAAATAAAAATGACACACACATGAGATGTTTTACTAAAACAATTTTTACATGGGGTTATAAAAATCAGATTTTTGACTATAAATATTAATTGGAAAGATAAAAAGATTTTATACATCATATTAGTTTTTTTATAATTTTTAGTCATTAAATAAATTAAATTATTTATGACATCATGATGATGCAGCGATGACCTCATTATTTAACGATTTAAATAAAATGGAAAGATAATGTAATATCTAAGCCCTACACATGTCCAAAACCTATTTTATGAGTGTATTTCGAACCCTTATCACCTTATCCTCGAAACACATCAATGTGGGACCTCCTAAATCCGAATACCATTTTCAAATAAAGTAACATTTTCTTACTTTCCAAGAGTGCCCCTCCTCTCCTCTTATAAAAGGCCCCCACCTCTACCTCCTTACCCAAACTCCCAAAGCCTTTGGTTCGGCCAACCCCTGCCCATTTTGTCTCTCCACTTCCCTCTCTTACTCCTTGAAGCCTCAATTTGGGCAGAAGTCTTCCCAAGGAAGCCTTTGAACTCAAACCAAAGGGAGTTACCCGATTTTAAGGTAATGTCTTCTTTTGAGTCCTTTTGTTTTATTTTTCTTCTCCAACCCCCTAAACTCTTTTTATTATTTTATTTTGTAACAAATCCAGTATACTCAATATACTAGGATATTTTTATAATAAGTATTCGATCTACACTTACACACACCTACATCTAATGGTTAACGAACATACTGTTTCCGTGGATGGTGAATTTGTGCCTCCCGAAACGATGATTGTTCAACATTATTTTAACACCTTAAAAAGTGGCCATTAAGATGTCACTATATTTATATATGATATATAATATGTTTATATTTTACTTAAGCTTTTTTATTTTTCATTTTTGGCTTACCTTTATGGCTTCCATTATGGGTATACGCGATATCTTCATTTTAGGAAGTGCGGACTACCGCCCCCTCAAAGTGATGTGATTCGTTAATGCCATATGTGGGACGTGTAAAGTATAAGGCCCCGGCCTTAAACCTTACTTAATATTGAATTAAAATAATAATTCACGTTGAGGATCTTTTCAGGTTTAGAGTTTTAGAGAATTAGAACATAACTATTACATCTCAAAAGACTACAAAGTAGTCACTTCTACTAAGTTTCCATAATAAAAAAAACTCTTGAAAGAAACATGTCTAGTTCCATGTTTTATATAGCATGAAATTCCCTTGATCCCATCCTTGACCTTATTCCACATTAATTCCTGTGAAAAACATTTCAAAAAAATTTGGGGTGAGCATAAAAAGCTCAGTAAGGGATACACAAAGAATGAAAACTGTTAGTTTTTCAAAATCAAGTAAACCATGTATACTCTATCAAAGTAATACCTTAACCTTCATGAAGTAGTAAAAACTCTTCACTGAATAAAGTATCATTACTTACCTTTTTGTAACCAAAGTATTACCATAAAACCCATATAAAGAACACATAACATATATAAAGGTAACTTGGTACATAAACATACTTAAGTGGAATAACCATACGGTCGACTTCCACACATATCACTTAATGGAATAGCCATACGGCCAATTTCCATACATACTTAATGGAATAGCCATACGGCCGACTTCCATACCCAATGCATTGGAGGTTATAACGTAACCACCCGTCCTGGTATTCACGGCACCACCCGTCATATGGTTTATAACGTAACCACCCGTTAAAATGTCCAAGTACCAATATAAAATCATAAAACATAAAACCACTATAAAGGGAAGATAACATTTCCACATTTCAATCACAATATATCATAAATATATTGACATAATAGAATCCTTTATCAAAACCATTTTCAATACCAAAATACATAAAAGAGTATATGGTATTTATTTTATTTTAAAAATATTACGGCTTGTTGAGGAAGCCAAAGACCAAATAATACTCGCGGCGGCGGAAAAAGTCATTGTCACCGCGTACGTTAAAAAAAACATTCCTTTTTGTCGTTTAGTAAAACGCTTCATAGAAAAAGATTCCTTTTGTATAAAAGTAAAAGTCAAAGGAGTTTATACACCGTATAAAAGAAGGTTGTGTATAAAACGAAATATGCCTCAATGAAAGGAGATTGAGACGAAGTCCCTTACCTCATATCCGACTTGACCTGATCGTTCTTTAACATCCTGAATAATAAACTTGAGTTAATTTATACTTGATTAAGAACATTTTTAAAGTTCATTATTCCTTTTATATCACTTATTGACATGTTATAAACATTATGTAACCATTTAAGTTAATAATGTTTGTTTTCTCAATATTTGGTTCTTAAGTCGAAAGTAGACTTCTTACAATTACATGTTGTTCGTGTGGTCAAAGGTTCTTTATATCCAGAATGAAATTCCCGATTTGGATATAATATGTATCATATATATCCAGAATATACATGTATTTATAATATTACATAATCATTTAGAGGTAAGAAATGAAATGCACCGTTCATGGAGACGGTAAGCCGTACGTACGCATGAACGCTACTTTCATTTCTTTGTCATATTAATGGAATTAAAACTAAATGAGAGGTATGTATATTTTAATTCCAGAATTATATTCATCATTTAGATATATCATTAATTATATATATCCATTATATACATGTACTTTTAATAGTACACTACATTTTGGGATAAGAAATGAAATGCACCGTTCATGGAGACGGTAAGCCGTACGTACGCATGAACGCTACTTTCATTTCTATATCATACTTTAATGGAAAGAAATAATAATGATATAGAGGTATATTATAATTCCAGTATAACATCATATATAATAACTTTAAATCCATCCTTTACACGTCCCACATATGGCATTAACGAATCACATCACTTTGAGGGGGCGGTAGTCCGCACTTCCTTAAATGAAGATATCGTGTTTACCCATAATGGAAACCATGAAGGTATGCCAAAAATGAAAAATACATAAGCTTAAAGAAAACATAAACATATTATATATCATATATAAAAATAGTGACATCATAATAGCCACCTTTGAAGGTGTTAAATGAGTATTGAACAATCATCGTTTCGGGAGGCAGAATTTCACCATCCACGGAAACCGTATGTTCTTTAACCATTTGATGTAGTTGTGTGAGAGTGTAGCTCGAATAAATCTTATAAAAACATCCTAGTATATTGAAGATACTGGTGTTGTTACAAAAGAATTAAATAAAAAGATTTTAGGGGGTTGGAGAAGAAAAATAAAAAAAATGAACATGAGAGAATGAATTACCTTTAAAAGTGTAACTCCTTTTGATTTGAGCCTAAAGTCTTCCTTTGAAAGGATTCTGCCCAAAGGTAATCCTCTAGGATGAGGAGAGGGATGTGGAGAGAGTAAATGGGCAGGGGTTGGCCGAGCCAAAGGCTTGAGGAGTGTGTGAAATGAGGTAGAGGTGGGGGCCTTTTATAAGAGGAGAGGAGGGGAACTTTTGGAAAGTAAAGAAATATTACTTTATTTGAAAATGTGTTTCAGTTTTAAAAGGTCCAACATTGATATAATTCGTGGATAAGGTGATAAGGGTTCGAAATACACTCATCCAATTGGTTTTGGACATTGTAGTTCATAGATTTTACATTATCTTTCCATTTTATTTAAATCGTCAAATAATGATGTCATCACTGCATCATTATTATGTCATAAATAATTTAATTTATTTAATGTCTAAAAATCATAAAAAAAATACTATGATGTAGGAAATCTGTTTATATTTCCAATTACTATTTATAATCAAAAATCTGATCTTTATAACCCCATGTAAAAATTGTTTTCATAAAACATATTATGTTTGTGTCATTTTTTCTTTTACATTAAATAAAAAGTTATTTATGTCATTTCCCAACCAAAATGTCTCCATGGGGTCCCCAAGTTGACCCATGGATTGTCTTTCTCGGCCATGACACAACCAATAAGGTTGGGACATGTGTCTAGGTCATTTCATATTATTAAAGCATTATTTATACCTTAAACTACCCTAATTACCACTAATCGCGATTAAGAACTTAATAAGTTACTATTCACCAAAAAATTATTATAATCTCATTGAATCACATTTTACTTCTTAATGACAACCATGTATGTCGGATTTTCTAAATTCAAAACACAATGATGGCAAATTTTCATTTAAACGGAAAATCTGTCTTTATAAGTACCACTTAGTGGTTTCACTATTCATCAAAAATTGAAGTTTTTCAGAAAATTACCAAAAATTCACCCTAAGCTATATTTGATATTACGAATTCAAAAATGAAGTCTATTTTACAAAATTCAAAACATATAAGTCACATTAATTAATTTAATAATTTATTCCCAGTGTCAGAGCAAATAGCGTGTTTTTATGAAACAATAAGTATCAAAAGATTGACACTAGTTTAAGTTTGATTTCAAAGTGAAATTAATTCCAACGACCACTATTGGATTTAATGGTAAAAATATTTTCTAATTTCACTTTAAAACAAATTCAAAAGATAATCTAATCATATAAATAAATTAGATTAAAAGGGGGGTTTGAATTAAAATACACCATTTTACACTATTCAGAAAAAAAATGAACTTTATCAGAAAGGTACCAAAAATTTACACAAAGTAAATTTTGATGTCCCGATTATAAAGAAGAGTTATATTTGGTCCAATAGAATTTATAAGATTGATCAAAACTATATTTAATGATGGTTCTCCGTCAAAAGGTGATAAGTGGACCTTTCGTGAAATTTAGGGTATAAATGCCTAAAATTGAACTCTTTCCGTATTTTAAGCCTTTATCTTTTATTGGGTAAATGTAAAAACATTTAAAAACATATATAATCATATTTTAGTTTTTTCTATCCATTCCCTCCAGTAAAACGGCTACTCATTAACTAACATTTAAAATAATATTGTTTTATTACTTGTGTGCAACGTAAGTTTTCAAAGAAACTCATCGTTGCGTACCGAGTACGCTATCGAACGTAGAAACCCCTTTTAATTAAAATTAATATTTAATTCGTAAATATTAATAAATATGAAAATTCTTTATTCTTTATTTACCTGGGATGTTACATCCTTCCCCCCTTTTGGGAATTGCGTCCTCGCAATTTTATTCACTTATCAAAATAAGTGGGGGTATTTATCCCTCATAGCATTTTCAGATTCCCACGTTGCCTCTTCAATCACATGGTTTTTCCACAAAACCTTTACCTGATGAATCACCTTATTCCGTAACACCTGCTCCTTGTGGTCAAGAATCTGGACCGGTTGTTCCTCATAAGATAGGTTCTCTTCCATCTGAACTACCTCTGGACTCAAAACATGAGATGGATCTGGCATATACTTTCTCAACATTGAAACATGAAAAACATTGTGTACCTGAGATAAACTCGGAGGTAAAGCCACCCGGTATGCAACTGATCCAACTCTCTCCAGAATTTCATATGGTCCAATAAACCTTGGACTTAGCTTTCCTTTCTTACCAAATCTCATCACACTTTTCCAAGGAGAAACCTTGAGAAAAACATGATCACCTACCTCAAAAGATAGATCCTTCCTCCGGTTATCCGCATAACTCTTCTGCCTGCTCTGAGCTGTTCTCATGTGCTTCTGAATCAACTGAACTTTTTCTGCCATCTCTTCTACCAATTCTGGTCCCATCAGCTTCCTTTCACCCACTTCATCCCAAAATGCTGGAGTTCGACACCGCTTCCCATATAATGCCTCAAATGGTGCCATCTATATACTGGAATGAAAACTGTTATTATAAGAAAACTCAACCAAAGAAAGATGTTGGTCCCAACTTCCCTGATAATCCATAGAACAAGCTCGTCGCATATCCTCTAATGTCTGGATTGTTCGTTCTGACTGCCCATCTGATTGAGGATGAAAAGCTGTACTAAAATTTAATTTTGTACCCAATGACTTCTGAAGGCCTTTCCAAAAGTTAGATGTGAACATGGGATCACAATCAGATACAATGGAGAGAAGAACTCCATGTAACCTGACTATCTCTTTAAGATACAAATGGGAAAGTTGATCTAGAGAGAAAGTATCTCGTATAGAAAGGAAATGAGTAGATTTGGTCAAGCGATCAACAATAACCCAGATTTCATTATTACCTCGAGATGTCCTTGGTAATCCCACAACAAAGTCCATGGATATGTTTTCCCATTTCCACTATGGCACTGGTAAAGGCTGAAGCATCCCTGCCGCTCTGCTTTAACCTATTGACATGTCAAACACTTCACAGTAAAATCAGCAATATCTCTTTTCATTCCATCCCACCAGTAATACTCCCGCAGATCTCTGTATATCTTATTACTTCCAGGATGAACTGAAAACGGGGAACTATGAGCCTCACATAACAACTCATTCTTCAACTGTGAATCACAAGGCACACATAACCTCTTCCCAAACCTCAAAACACAACCAAAAACTTATCCAAGAACTCATGGAAAATTTTATTCATAAGGTCCATGAATACAGTAGGTGAATTGGTTAACCCAAAAGGCATAACTACAAATTCATAATGGCCATATCTAGTACGGAACGCAGACTTCAGAACATCTGCTTATTTTACTTTCAACTGATGGTACCCCGACCTCAAGTCAATCTTCGAAAAATAATGAGCTCCCTGGAGCTGATACCACTTCATTTGATGGCCCAACATCCGCTGAAGTTGTTGCAAAGGATTTCACCACCCCTTTCTGCTTGTAGTCTGGCTGCATTCCCCCAGTTGAGTTTTTCGTTGGACACTCGTTTTCATAATGACCCATTTCATTACACTTAAAACATCTTACCATTGGCTTTTCATTTCCTTCTTGATCATATTCCTTACAGTTACGAGCAATATGACCAGACTTACCACACCCAAAGCACTTACCAGACTTGGATAAAAATTATCCAGGATGCATTTTACCACACTTCTCACAGGATGGATATTTGGTTTTCTTACCTCTTTGCTTCTTTGATGAATTCTTCCCCTTTTCCTGCCATCTAGACCTCTTATTCTGTTGTTTCTCATAGAACACCTGATCATTAGAAAATTCCATTTCCACCTTCTCCGCACATCGAACAAGTTTTTCATAACTTTTGAACTCACGAGAAGCTAAATCCCTTCGATACTTTGGCTCTAACCCTGAGTAAAAACGGTTTATTTTACTATCAAGATCTCGTATGAAGTTTGGAGCATACCTTGACAATCGAGTGAACTTTTCTTCATAAGCAGCCACTGAATCATCCTCCTGCCTCAATTCTAGGAACTGTTTTTCCATCCTAAGACGAACCACCTTAGGAAAATATTTCTCAAGAAACATACCTTTGAATTCGTCCCAGTGAAGATCCTCAATCTCATCACTATCCCTTATATTTTTCACCATCGACCACCACTGATCAGCTTCACCTTCAAAACGGTAAACAGCAAGACTAACCTTTTGATGTTCTGAACACCCCATGACATCAAAAATCTTCTCCAGTGCTTTAATCCACCCTTCAGCTTGCATAGGTTCAGATGATCCTCTGAATGATGGGGGATGTTGCCTCATGAAATGTTCCACCACTGACATGTTCCTCTGCGGTTGATCTGGCTGATCTCGTGCATGGATACCACCACCATTTATAGCCTGAGTCAACTGTGCCATCACTGCAACAAACTGTTCAGTTCCGATTCCGACCATCTCAGGTTGCTGATTTGGAAGGTTATCTTCCTCCTGATGTCATCCCAACATAGCTGCTTTGTTTCCTCTGCGGAAAATCATTCTGAACACAGAAATATCTTAGGCGAAGCAACATGGTAATCCGTAAATGCTATATCATTTCAATCAAATTATAATTTAACACTTTTCTAACTCCTAAATTTGTCTAAACCGACCTTTGATACCAACTATAAGGCCCCGGCCTTAAACCTTACTTAATATTGAATTAAAAGAATAATTCACATTGAGGATCTTTTCAGGTTTAGAGTTTTAGAGAATTAGAACATAACTATAACATCTCAAAAGACTACAAAGTAGTCACTTCTACTAAGTTTCCATAATAAAAAAAACTCTTGAAAGAAACATGTCTAGTTCCATGTTTTATATAGCATGAAATTCCCTTGATCCCATCCTTGACCTTATTCCACATTAAGTCCTGTGAAAAAAATTTCAAAAAAACTTGGGGTGAGCATAAAAAGCTCAGTAAGGGATACACAAAGAATGAAAACTGTTAGTTTTTCAAAATCAAGTAAACCATGTATACTCTATCAAAGTAATACCTTCACCTTCATTAAGTAGTAAAAACTCTTCACTGAATAAAGTATCATTACTTACCTTTTTGTAACCAAAGTATTACCATAAAACCCATATAAAGAATACATAACATATATAAAGGTAACTTGGGACATAAACATACTTAATTGGAATAACCATACGGTCGACTTCCACACATATCACTTAATGGAATAGCCATACGGCCAATTTCCATACATACTTAATGGAATAGCCATAAGGCCGACTTCCATACCCAATGCATTGGAGGTTATAACGTAACCACCCGTCCTGGTATTCACGGCACCACCCGTCATATGGTTTATAACGTAACCACCCGTTAAAATGTCCAATTACCAATATAAAATCATAAAACATAAAACCAATATAAAGGGAAGATAACATTTCCACATTTCAATCAAAATATATCATAAATATATTGACATAATAGAATCCTTTATCAAAACCATTTTCAATACCAAAATACATAAAAGAGTATATGGTATTTATTTTATTTTAAAAACATTACAGCTTGTTGAGGAACCCAAAGACCAAATAATACTCGCGGCGGCGGAAAAAGTCATTGTCACCGCGTACGTTAAAAAAACATTCCTTTTTGTCGTTTAGTAAAACACTTCGTAGAAAAAGATTCCTTTTGTATAAAAGTAAAAGTCAAAGGAGTTTATACACTGTATAAAAGAAGGTTGTGTATAAAACGAAATATGCCTCAATGAAAGGAGATTGAGACGAAGTCCCTTACCTCGTATCCGACTTGACCCGATCGTTCTTTAACGTCCTGAATAATAAACTTGAGTTAATTTATACTTGATTAAGAACCTTTTTAAAGTTCATTATTCCTTTTATATCACTTATTTCCATGTTATAAACATTATGTAACCATTTAAGTTAATAATGTTTGTTTTCTCAATATTTGGTTCTTAAGTCGAAAGTGGACTTCTTACAATTACATGTTGTTCGTGTGGTCAAAGGTTCTTTATATCCAGAATGAAATTCCCAATTTGGATATAATATTTATCATATATATCCATCATATACATGTATTTATAATATTACATAATCATTTAGAGGTAAGAAATGAAATGCACCGTTCATGGAGACGGTAAGCCGTACGTACGCATGAACGCTACTTTCATTTCTTTGTCATATTAATGGAATTAAAACTAAATGAGAGGTATGTATATTTTAATTCCATAATTATATTAATCATTTAGATATATCATTAATTATATATATCCATTATATACATGTACTTTTAATAGTACACTACATTTGGGGATAAGAAATGAAATGCACCGTTCATGGAGACGGTAAGCCGTACGTACGCATGAACGCTACTTTCATTTCTATCTCATACTTTAATGGAAAGAAATAATAATGATATAGAGGTATATTATAATTCCAGTATTAAATCATATATAATAACTTTAAATTCATCCTTTACACGTCCCACATATGGCATTAACGAATCACATCACTTTGAGGGGGCGGTAGTCCGCACTTCCTTAAATGAAGATATCGTGTTTACCCATAATGGAAACCATGAAGGTATGACAAAAATGAAAAATACAGAAGCTTAAAGAAAACATAAACATATTATATATCATATATAAAAATAGTGACATCATAATATCCACCTTTGAAGGTGTTAAATGAGTATTGAACAATCATCGTTTCGGGAGGCAGAATTTCGCCATCCACGGAAACCGTATGTTATTTAACCATTTGATGTAGTTGTGTGAGAGTGTAGCTCTAATAAATCTTATAAAAACATCCTAGTATATTTAAGATACTGGTGTTGTTACAAAAGAAGTAAATAAAAAGAGTTTAGGGGGTTGGAGAAGCAAAATAAAAAAATGAACATGAGAGAATGAATTACCTTTAAAAGTGTAACTCCTTTTGATTTGAGCCTAAAGGATTCCTTTGAATGGATTATGCCCAAAGGGAATCCTCTAGGATGAGGAGAGGGGTGTGGAGAGAGTAAATGGGCAGGGTTTGGCCGAGCCAAAGGCTTGAGGAGTGTGTGAAATGAGGTAGAGGTGGGGGCCTTTTATAAGAGGAGAGGAGGGGAACTTTTGGAAAGTAAAGAAATATTACTTTATTTGAAAATGTGTTTCGGTTTTAAAAGGTCCCACATTGATATAATTCGTGGATAAGGTGATAAGGGTTCTAAATCCACTCATACAATTGGTTTTGGACATGTGTAGTTCATAGATTTTACATTATCTTTCCATTTTATTTAAATCGTCAAATAATGATGTCATCGCTGCATCATTATTATGTCATAAATAATTTAATTTATTTAATGTCTAAAAATCATAAAAAAATACTATGATGTAGGAAATATGTTTATCTTTCCAATGAATATTTATAATCAAAAATCTGATCTTTATAACCCCATGTAAAAATTGTTTTCATAAAACATATTATGTTTGTGTCATTTTTTCTTTTACATTAAATAAAAAGTTATTTATGTCATTTCCCAATCAAAATGTCTCCATGGGGTCCCCAAGTTGACCCATGGCTTGTCTTGGTCGGCCATGACACAACCAATAAGGTTGGGACATGTGTCTAGGTCATTTCATATTATTAAAGCATTATTTATACCTTAAACTACCCTAATTACCACTAATCGCGATTAAGAACTTAATAAGTTACTATTCACCAAAAAATTATTATAATCTCATTGAATCACATTTTACTTATTAATGACAACCATGTATGTCGGATTTTCGAAATTCAAAACACAATGATGGCAAATTTTCATTTAAACGGAAAATCAGTCTTTATAAGTACCACTTAGTGGTTTCACTATTCATCAAAAATTGAAGTTTTTCAGAAAATTACCAAAAATTCACCCTAAGCTATATTTGATATTAGGAATTCAAAAATGAAGTCTATTTTACAAAATTCAAAACATATAAGTCACATTAATTAATTTAATAATTTATTCCCACTGTCAGAGCAAATAGCGTGTTTTTATGAAACAATAAGTATCAAAAGATTGACACTAGTTTAAGTCCGATTTCAAAGTGAAATTAATTCCAACGACCACTATTGGATTTAATGGTAAAAATATTTTATAATTTCACTTTAAAACCAATTCAAAAGATAATCTAATCATATAAATAAATTAGATTAAAAGGGGGGTTTGAATTAAAATACAACATTTTACACTATTCAGAAAAAAAAATGAACTTTATCAGAAAGGTACCAAAAATTTACACAAAGTAAATTTTGATGTCCCGATTCTAAAGAAGAGTTATATTTGGTCCAATAGAATTTATAAGATTGATCAAAACTATATTTAATGACGGTTCTCCGTCAAAAGGTGATAAGTGGACCTTTCTTGAAAATTAGGGTATAAATGCCTAAAATTGAACTCTTTCCGTATTTTAAGCCTTTATCTTTTATTGGGTAAATGTAAAAACATTTAAAAACATATATAATCATATTTTAGTTTTTTCTATCCATTCCCTCCAGTAAAACGGCTACTCATTAACTAACATTTAAAATAATATTGTTTTATTACTTGTGTGCAACGTAAGTTTTCAAAGAAACTCATCGTTGCGTACCGAGTACGCTATCGAACGTAGAAACCCCTTTTAATTAAAATTAATATTTAATTCGTAAATATTAATAAATATGAAAATTCTTTATTCTTCATTTACCTGGGATGTTACATAAAGTATGGATTTAAAGTTATTATATATGATGTTATAATGGAATTATAATATACCTCTATATCATTATTATTTCTTTCCATTAAAGTATGAGATAGAAATGAAAGTAGCGTTCATGCGTACGTACGGCTTACCGTCTCCATGAATGATGCATTTCATTTCTTATCCCCAAATGTAATGTACTATTATAAGTACATGTATATAATGGATATATATGATGAATTATACATCTAAATTATGAATATAATTCTAGAATTAAAATATACATACCTCTCATATAGTTTTAATTCCATTAATACGACATAGAAATGAAAGTAACGTTCATGCGTACGTACGGCTTATCATCTCCGTGAACGGTTCATTTCATTTATTTCCTCTAAATGATTATGTGATATTATAAATACATGTATATGCTGGATATATATGATATATATTATATCCAAATTAGGAATGTCATTCTGGATATAAATAACCTTTGAACACACGAACAACATGTAATTGTAAGAAGTCCACTTTCGACTTAAGAACCAAATATCGAAAAAACAATCATTATTAACTTAATGATTACATAATGTTTATAACATGGAAATAAGTGATATAAAAAGAATAATAAGCTTTAAAAAGGTTATTAATCAATTAGAAATTAACTCAAGTTTATTATTCAGGAGATTAAAGAACGATCGAGTCAAGTCGGACCCGAGGTAAGGGATCCTACTCCTCTCTTTATTTTTAAGTACACTCTTTAATGTCATTCCTTTTAAGCTCATCTTTCTTATGATTGGGATGTTCTTTTATATTACTCCTACTATAATTATTATGTTCATATGATGATAGACCCTATTTCCTATCATCAATCCATTTTGGAAGTTTTGAGTGGCGCCGTTAGGCTGCCGAATTTTTGTAAGAGATCTAACCCCTCTCTTTCCCTTTAAGTACTCTCCTTTACGTCACTTCTTTTAAGCTCCGCTTTTTTTATGATGGGGGATGTTATTTTGTATTCATCTTGCTGTATATTTTATTGTAATGAGATGAGATACCCTATTTGATCTCATCAATCCATTTTTGGAAGTTTTAAGTGGCGTCGTTAGGCTGCCGAGTTTTCGTAAGGGTTTTTTCATCTCACTTTTATTCCTGTGAGATTTATGCTACATTTGCCACAATTTCATTTAAGTTGTTTATGTACTGCCCATTATTACACTCATTTTGTAATATAATTCCATTTATGGGTATTTACATATTCATTGTAAGACACTTCTTCAATGGGGTGTACTTTTCGAAAGTTACCCAAGTCGGTAAGGGAACCTTTCACCCTCCTCATTTTAAAAGACTTCGTTTGTTATGTCTTTTAATTCACATACTATTATGTTGGGATATGTTCTTCTATATCCTGATTGATGTAAATTTTATTTCCAAGTGATGATATTCCCTTTTTATCTCTCATCAACTCATTTTCTGATTTTTTTTGAAGTGACGCCGTTTAGGCTGTCGAATTTTACCAAGGGAACGTTTTAACCCAATTTCGATTTCTTTGGGTTCAACATGTAGTTATTGAGTATGTCATTATTTGAATATGTTTGAATGAACTTTTATTGTTTTACACTTAATATCCAATTATATTGGGTGTATTTATATTTGTCACACATAATTTTGAGATTGATTTATCCTTAATTTAAGGATACCTTCTTTATAAGGGATTTCATCACATTTTACATCCCTATTGAGACTTCATTGTTGTTATGAACCAATTCACTCTTATATGGTGTATATACTATCCTTTGGAATATTATATCATGAATCCATTTATTCTCATGATATTATAAAGTTCTGATTAAATGTTATTCCTCAATTATTGTATTCAAGTGTCTCTAATTTTGGTAAAAATCCTTTAACCAAAATATCGCTTTAAATGTTTTAATGATTTGTTCTTATTAATATCCATGTTTTCAAAATGGTTTTAAGGATTTAATAATATGGATATTAATGGTTTGAAATGTTAAAATCTTCAAGGTGGTATGGGACACTTTGATTCAAAAATCTCCTTATTAAATGTTTTAAATGGTTTTGGAAATGGTTTCTTTTTGAATGGATTCATTATTTCAATATACTAAAATGTTATATTGTGATTGAAATGTGGAAATGTTATGTTTCCTTTATGAATGTTTTATGTGATACGTTTATGTTATGTTTCTTGTGCATTGTTATGAAAACGGGTGGTTCCATGATAAACTAAGGGCGGGTGAGCCCGATATAGCTCTCCAATGCATTGGGTAACGCGAAGGAGTGAAACGTTAAGGTTTCTCCGAAGAGATTTAGGTAATATACTGTGATGGGTATTCCAAACGTAACCAAGAGGGTTACTCCCTACGTAAGAATGTTATGAATGCCTCAATTTACCTTTATGTCTTATGTTTTCTATGATTTATTCATGGTTTGATGAGGTATGTTAAAGTGCCTATGTTTTATGGGTAAAGTATGATTTCATTCTTATGTATATATGAACTCATGTTTCCTTTCCATATTTTTATAACCCTTACTGAGCTTTTTATGCTCATCCCAAGTTTTTGAAATGTTTTTCACAGGTCAAGGGAAAGGTACATGATGTGATGATAGTGTCAAGGATGTGTCAAGAAAGAATCCATGTTTTATTTTCAATATGTTTCCGTTGATGGGAAGAATGAATATTGTCTTTTATGTAACCACTTTGTTTAAATGTGGAATGTAATGCAAGTTTCATGATCTAATTCTCTAAAACTCTAAACCTGAAAAGATCCTCAATGTGTAATCTTGTAATAAATCAAGATTAAGTAAGGTTTAAGGCTGGGGCCTTATAGTTGGTATCAAAGGTCGGTTTAGATAACTTTAGAGGTTAGGGTATTCTTTAAGCATAAGTGGCATTACCATAATGGTTAGGATTTCATAAAGAGTCCTGGTTTTAGATAAAGTGAATGAGTAAGTATATCTTAGTGTTTACCTTCCTCATTAGTACATGATGGTTTTGTTGATATACTCACACTGAAATTTCTGTTTTAGTGAATGGATGGATCTAGCAGGCACCAAGGAGACAACAGGTTTGAAGGAAACTGTGGTGGTTCTTTGATTAAGATACTAGATAAAATGGGGGATTCAATGAGGAAACTCATGGTTGTTCTAAACCAACTATCAAGGAGTCATGATCAACCACTTTAACCTTGGTATGTTCTGTAATGCATCATGTATGAGATGACCAATCTATGTGGAAGTTCAGGTAATAATTATAAAGGTAACCATTAGATTTTATATGATCCTTACTTTTGATGTAATTATGGGTTATTATATGATATACTGGAAAATGAAAGGCATGAGATAAACATGAGGTTAAAATATTTTATGATTATTTTTGAAGATTTTATCTCATTTTGGGGAATGTTTTAAGAATTATATAGTTTTGTAAAAAGGACAACACGCAGACCGTGTGACAACCCGTCGCGTCAGACAAAGCTGCGGGAATCGAACCCACAACCAAAGTGCGACTGGTATTTATCGCCTACCACTGGACTACGTGAAGTCCCTGGTTAGTTTGACTGATTCTTTTTAGTTAGATGATTTTATGAATTATGAGTAAGTTGATTTTGGGTTATTTATGAAAATGATTAACCTATCATGGAGGATATGTGATTAGGTTAATTACTTTTCAATACGAGACTTTAGGAGCAACTGATGTTGTTTGGAGATAAATGTTATGATTTAACTTGGTAGACTATGTGACTAAATCCTTCAAAATATTTGGGTTCCGATCTTAGTTTGGTTTACTTTGAAGAATTTTATGGACAAATTTGTTATCTAATGGTCCTCGTTGAACTTTGGGTTTTGTTGGACAAATTTTGGAGATTAAGCATAGGTTTTCTTTTTATAAAGGGTTATCCTTTTCTGGATAATCTGATCTTGTACTAACCTTTTTGGTTTTGGTTTTGGTTAAAGTCTAAAGACATGGGAAGTATATAGTTCTCTTTTGTGGATTAGGTGATTCTCTAGAAGTTGATTATAGTACTCTTAATGTGGACAAGTCTTCCTAAATACTCGTCTTTTGGAGAAAATATGAGTTTGTGTAAGGAATATAATAAAAGTTGAAAGTAAACATGATAAGTGATTATGTTTCCTTATGAATAAATTCCTCAATAAAAATTAACTTAAAACAAAAATGTTGTCTATTAACTTTTCCTACTGGGAAATCGAATACAGTTTAACCCATCACAAGTTTCTGATTTTCTCGTGGTTAACTTTCTCCTAAACATGTTTTCTATCACTCTCCATCAGAACATGACCCTTTGTTTTTTCCTCCATGTCCATATTTTCATACTTTGAATCCTAGTATGGGTTAACTCGGGTGACCTTTGTACTTATCTTTCTTTATTTTAAAGTGATTGTTTTACCGACTCTTGTTCTGATGTGGGACTTTCAAGGATGTTTCCAAGCTCAATTTTAAAAATTGCGAGGACGCAATTCCAAAAAGGGGGGAAGGATGTCACACCCCAGGTAAATAAAGAATATGACATTTTCATATTTATCCATAATTGTGAATAAAATATTAATATGACTTTAAAGGGGACGCTATGCTCGATGGCGTACCCAACACGCAGCAACGAGTTTCTTGGGAATCTTACGTTGTACTCTAATAATAAAATAATATTATTTTAAATGGCAGTTAACATGTAGCCGTTGTATTGGCGGGATGGATAGAAATAACTAAAATATGATTATATATGTTTTTAAATGTTTTTACATTTATCCAATAAAAGATAAAGGCTTAAAATACGGAAAGAATTCAATTTTAGGCTTTTATACCCTAATTTTCACTAAAGGTTCACTTATCGCCTTTTGATGGTGAACTGTCATTAAATATAGTTTTGATCACTCTTATACATTGTTTTGGACCAAATAAAACTCTTCTTTAGAACCGGGACATCAAATTTTACTTTGTGTAAATTTTTGGTATTTTTCCGATAAAGTTCATTTTTTAATGAATAGTGTAAAATGTTGTATTTTAATTCAAAACCTCTTTTTAATCTAATTTATTTATATGATTAGATTGTCATTTGAATTGGTTTTAAATTGAAATTAGAAAATATTTTTACCATTAAATCCAATAGTGGTCGTTGGAATTAATTTCACTTTGAAATTGGACTTAAACTAGTGTCAATCTTTTGATACTTATTGTTTCATAAAAACACGCTATTTTCTCTGACAACGGGAATTAATTATTAAATTAATTAATGTGACTTAAATGTTTTGAATTTTGTAAAATAGAATTCATTTTTGAATTTGGAATATCAAATATAGCTTAGGGTGAATTTTTGGGATTTTTCTGAAAAACTTCAATTTTTGATGAATAGTGAAACCACTAAGTGGTACTTATAAAAACTGATTTTTCGTTTAAATGAAATTTTACCACTTCTGTGTTTTGAATTTCAAAAATCTGACATACATGGTTGTCATTAAGAAGTAAAATGTGGTTCAATGGGATAAAAATAATTTTTTGGTGAATAGTAACTTATTAAGTTTTTAATCGCGATTAGAGGTAATTAGTGTAGTTTATGGTAAGAATAATGTTTTAATAAAATGAAATGACCTAGACACATGTCCTACCCTCATTGGATGTGTCATGGCCGACCAAGAAAAGCCATGGGTCAACTTGGGGACCCCATGGAGCCACTTTGGTTGGGAAATGACATAAATAACTTTTTATTTAATGTTAAAATAAAAATGACACACACATGAGATGTTTTACTAAAACAATTTTTACATGGTGTTATAAAAATCATATTTTTGACTATAAATATTAATTGGAAATATAAAAAGATTTCCTACATCATAGTATTTTTTTTATAATTTTTAGACATTAAATAAATTAAATTATTTATGACATCATGATGATGCTGCGATGACCTCATTATTTAACGATTTAAATAAAATGGAAAGATAATGTAATATCTAAGCCCTAAACATGTCAAAAACCTATTGTATGAGTGGATTTAGAACCCTTATCACCTTATCCTAGAAACACATCAATGTGGGACCTCCTAAATCTGAATACCATTTTCAAATAAAGTAACATTTTCTTACTTTCTAAGAGTGCCCCTCCTCTCCTCTTATAAAAGGCCACCACCTCTACCTCCTTACCCACACTCCCAAAGCCTTTGGCTCGGCCAACCCCTGCCCATTTTGTCTCTCCACTTCCCTCTATTACTCCTTTAAGCCTCACTTTGGGCAGAAGTCTTCCCAAGGAAGCCTTTGAGCTCAAACCAAAGGGAGTTACCCGATTTTAAGGTAATGTCTTCTTTTGAGTCCTTTTGTTTTATTTTGCTTCTCCAACCCCCTAAACTCTTTTTATTCTTTTCTTTTGTAACAACTCTAGTATAATCAATATACTAGGATGTTGTTATAATAATTATTCGAGCTACACTTACACACACCTACATCTAATGGTTAACGAACATACTGTTTCCGTGGATGGCGAATTTGTGCCTCCCGAAACGATGATTGTTCAACATTATTTTAATACCTTCAAAGGTGGCCATTAAGATGTCACTATATTTATATATGATATATAATATGTTTAGTTTTTACTTAAGCTTTTTTACTTTTCATTTTTGGCTTACCTTTATGGCTTCCATTATGGGTATACGCGATATCTTCATTTTAGGAAGTGCGGACTACCGCCCCCTCAAAGTGATGTGATTAGTTAATGCCATATGTGGGACGTGTAAAGGATGGATTTAAAGTTATTATATATGATGTTATACTGGAATTATAATATACCTCTATGTCATTATTATTTCTTTCCATTAAAGTATGAGATAGAAATGAAAGTAGCGTTCATGCGTACGTACGGCTTACCGTCTCCATGAACGGTGCATTTCATTTCTTATCCCCAAATGTAATGTACTATTATAAGTACATGTATATAATGGATATATATGATGAATTATACATCTAAATTATGAATATAATTCTGGAATTAAAATATACATACCTATCATATAGTTTTAATTCCATTAATACGACATAGAAATGAAAGTAGCGTTCATGCGTACGTACGGCTTACCGTCTCAATGAACGGTGCATTTCATTTCTTTCCTCTAAATGATTATGTGATATTATAAATACATGTATATGCTGGATATATATGATATATATGATATCCAAATCAGGAATGTCATTCTGGATATAAATAACCTTTGACCACACGAACAACATGTAATTGTAAGAAGTCCACTTTCGACTTAAGAACCAAATATCGACAAAACAATCATTATTAACTTAATGATTACATAATGTTTATAACATGGAAATATGTGATATAAAAGGAATAATAAGCTTGAAAAAGTTTATTAATCAAGTAGAAATTAACTCAAGTTTATTATTCAGGAGATTAAAGAACGATCGAGTCAAGTCGGACCCGAGGTAAGGGATCCTACTCCTCTCTTTATTTTTAAGTACACTCTTTAATGTCATTCCTTTTAAGCTCATCTTTCTTATGATTGGGATGTTCTTTTATATTAATCCTACTGTACTTATTATGTTCATATTATGAGAGACCCTATTTCCTCTCATCAATCCATTTTGGAAGTTTTGAGTGGCGCCGTTAGGCTGCCGAATTTTCGTAAGAGATCTAACCCCTCTCTTTCTCTTTAAGTACTCTCCTTTATGTCACTTCTTTTAAGATCCACTTTTTTTATGATGGGGGATGTTATTTTGTATTCCTCTTGCTGTAAATTTTATTGTAATGATATGAGATACCCTATTTGATCTCATCAATCCATTTTTGGAAGTTTTAAGTGGCGTCGTTAGGCTGCCGAGTTTTCGTAAGGGATTTTTCATCTCACTTTTATTCCTGTGAGATTTATGCTACATTTGCCACAATTTCATTTAAGTGGTTTATGTACTGCCCATTATTACACTCCTTTTTTAATATAATTTCATTTATGGGTATTTACATATTCATTGTAAGACACTTCTTCAATGGGGTGTACTTTTCGAAAGTTACCCAAGTCGGTAAGGGAACCTTTCACCCTCCTCATTTTAAAAGACTTCGTTTGTTATGTCTTTTAATTCACATACTATTATGTTGGGATATGTTCTTATATATCCTTATTGATGTAAATTTTATTTCCAATTGATGATATTCCCTTTTTATCTCTCATCAACTCATTTTCTGAATTTTTGAAGTGACGCCGTTTAGGCTGTCGAATTTTACCAAGGGAACGTTTTAACCCAATTTCAATTTCTTTGGGTTAAACATGTAGTTATTGAGTATGTCATCCTTTGAATATGTGTTAATGAACTTTTATTGTTTTACACTTAATATCCAATTATATTGGGTGTATTTATATTTGTCACACATAATTTTGAGATTGATTTATCCTTAATTTAAGGATACCTTCTTTATAGGGGATTTCATCACATTTTACATCCCTATTGAGACTTCATTGTTGTTATGCACCAATTCACTCTTATATGGTGTATATACTGTCCTTTGGAATATTATATCATGAATCCATTTATTCTCATGATATTATAAAGTTCTTATTAAATGTTATTCCTCAATTATTGTATTCAAGTGTCTCTAATTTTGGTAAAAACCCTTTAACCAAAATATCGCTTTAAATGTTTTAATGATTTGTTCTTATTAATATCCATGTTTTCAAAATGGTTTTAAGGATTTATTTATATGGATATTAATGGTTTAAAATGTTAAAAGCTTCAAGGTGGTATGGGACACTTTGATTCAAAAATCTCCTTATTAAATGTTTTAAATGGTTTTGGAAATGGTTTCTTTTTGAACGGATTCATTATTTCAATATACTAAAATGTTATATTGTGATTGAAATGTGGAAATGTTATGTTTCCTTTATGCATGTTTTA
This sequence comes from Viscum album, assembly GCA_963277665.1. NCBI lineage: Eukaryota > Viridiplantae > Streptophyta > Magnoliopsida > Santalales > Viscaceae > Viscum > Viscum album. The sequence goes on from OY728147.1 coordinate 1,371,157,404, forward strand.
TGTGATACGTTTATGTTATGGTTCTTGGGCATTGTTATGAAAACAGGTGGTTCCGTGATAAACTAAGGGCGGGTGAGCCCGATATAGCTCTCCAATGCATTGGGTAACGCGAAAGAGTGAAACGTTAAGGTTTCTCTGAAGAGATTTAGGGAATATACTGTGATGGGTATTCCAAACGTAACCAAGAGGGTTAATCCCTACATAAGAATGTTATGAATGCCTCAAGTTACCTTTATGTCTTATGTTTTCTATGATTTATTCATGGTTTGATGAGGTATGTTAAAGTGCCTATGTTTTATGGGTAAAGTATGATTTCATTCTTATGTATATATGAACTCATGTTTCCTTTCCATATTTTTATAACCCTTACTGAGCTTTTTATGCTCATCCCAAGTTTTTGAAATGTTTTTCACAGGTCAAGGGTAAGGTACATGATGTGATGATAGTGTCAAGGATGTGTCAAGAAAGAATCCATGTTTTATTTTCAATATGTTTCCATTGATGGGAAGAATGAATGCTATCTTTTATGTAACCACTTTGTTTAAATGTGGAATGTAATGCAAGTTTCATGATCTAATTCTCTAAAACTCTAAACCTGAAAAGATCCTCAATGTGTAATCTTGTAATAAATCAATATTAAGTAAGGTTTAAGGTTGGGGCCTTATATCCATGACACTTCAATCTGAGTGGAAAGGGGTTAAAGGAGCCAAAATCCTCTCTTGAGAGCCTCCAAAATACAAAGGAAATATTTAGTGTCAAATAGAAGTATTTTAGGGTTAAAACCCCTGATCTTGATATTTTAATTAAAAAAATTTTGTAGATTAAGACTATGTTAACACAATTTCTTAGTTAGGCTGCATGATTAATACTAATTGTGCACCAAATTGTGTTCCCTTACTAGTCTTCTAGAATGGGTACTTAGTCTGGATGCATAGTTAGTAAAACCATGAATCAAACCCGAAAATACACACTATCCAAGTCCACATGGTTTAGAGGTGATTCCACATGCTTATAACTAATTGTGCTCCAACCATTATCCCCTATCTAGCACTTCAGAAATGGCCACAAGTTTTATTGGTCTAAACTGGTCAATTTTCTCTAATTATTTTCCAACCATTAACAACCTCAAAAAAATTCAAAAATTCTCAAAAACATTCATAAAAACATGAAATATGAGCCAAAAATGATCAAAACAAGGGGTTGGATGTATCTAAAATCTTTTTATGGTATGTTACAACCTCCCTACCATAAAATATTTATACACTGAGAAAGAATATTATGAATGTAAGGCCCCATCCTTAAACATTACTTAATCTTGAGTTATTTCAAGAATTCACATTGAGGATCTTTTAAGGTTTAGAGTTTTGGAGAATTAGGTCTTAAATCATGCATTTCATTCTACATTTAAACAAGGTGGCTACATCAAAAATAGTATTCATATTTTTTCATAAAAGGAAAAATATTTAAAATAAAACATGGTTTCTTTCTTGACACTTCTTCGACACTATCATCCCATCATGTACTTTTCCCTTGACCTGTGAAAAACATTTCAAAAACATGGGATGAGCATAACAAGCTCAGTAAGGGATATAAAAATACGGAAATAAAACATTAGTCCATGTATACATAAGAATCAATGAAATCATACTTTATTCATAAAACATATGCACTTTAACATACCTCATGAAATCATACTATTTATAAATAACTCGTAGAAATCATAAGACATAAAGGTAACATGAGGCATTCATAACATTCTTATGTAGGGAGTAACCCTCATGGTTATGTTTGGAATACCCATCACAGTATATTCACTAAATCTCTTCGGAGAAACCATAGAGTTTAACTCCTTCACGTTACCCAATGCATTGGAGAGATATCTTGGGCTAACTCGCCCCTAGTTTATCACGGAACCACTCGACTACATAAACAATGCCCAATAACCATAACATAATCGTATCACATACAACATGCATAAAAGAAACATAACATTTCTATATTGAAATAACAATATAACATTTTATGACATTGAAATAATAAATACATTATAAAAACAATTTTCAATACCAAAATACGTAAAAAGAGTATATGGTATTTATTTTTCTTTTGAAAACATTATGGCTTGTTAAGGAATCCATAGATCAAAAAATACTCACGGTGGTGGAAAAGGTCGTTGTCACCGCTTATGTTAAAAAAATAATCATTCCTTTTTTTAATTTAGTAAAATGATTTGTAGAGAAAATATTACCTTTGAATGAAATGAAAATTCAAAAGGGTTTTATACACCATATAAAATAAAGTCATGTAGAAATCAAAATATGCCTCAATGAAAGGAGATTGAGACGAAGTCCCGTACAAAGACGGTATCCTTAGATTAAGGATAAATCCATTACATAATTATGTGTGACCAATATAAATACACCAAATATAAGTGGATATTATGTGTAAAACAATCATAGTTAATCCCGACATATTCATTGCATGACATAATCAAGAAGTAGAGGTTTAACCCAATGAATTGAAATTGGGTTAAGAAGTTCCCTTACAGAAATTCAACAGCCTAATGGCGTCACATTAAAAATCAGAAAATGAGTTGATGAGAGAGAAAATGGTATCTCATCACTTGGACATAAAATTTACATTAATAAGGATATAAAATAACATATCCCAACATAATAATATGTAAATTAGAAGACATAACAAAATGAATTACTTTAAAAAGAAGAGGGTGAAAGGTTCCGTTACCGATTTGGGTATTTTTCAAAACATACACCCCATGAAAGAAGGATCATACAATGAAGATGTAAATACCCATAAATTAAAGTATATTACACAAAGAATACAATAATTTTCAGTACAGACACCACATAAAAGTAAATAGTGTCAAATGTAGCATGAATCTCATGGGAATAAAAGTGAGATGAAAAATCTCATATGAAAACTCAGCAACCTAACGGCGCCACTTAAAACTTCAAAAAAAAAGGATTGCTGAGATCAAATAGGGTCTCTCATCATATGAAAATAAAAATTAAAGTAATAGGAATATAAAAGAACATCCCCCAACATAATAAAGAGGATATTAAAAGCAATAAAATAAAAGAGAGTACTTAAAAAGAAAGAGAGTGGTAGGATCCCTTACCTTGAGTCTGACTTGTTCTTGTTCGTTCTTTATATTCCTGAATAATAAACATAGTTCAATTTATAATTTCATAAGAAATTCCTTTAAATTTCATTATTCAATTAATATCACATGTTACAATATTATAATAATTAGTTAATTATGTGATTTCATATCATACGTTTTGTCGATGTTTGGTACCTGAGTAAAAAATTAACTTGTTTGAAAAGAATTGTCCATGTAGTTATATGTAAATAATCTCAAAGATATTATTAATGTTTTAAATATCATATATATCCATTATATATTCATTTTATACTATTTCATAACATTTGGAGTTAAAAAAAATGAAATGCACCATTCATGGAGACGGTAGGCCGTATGTACGCATGAACGCTACTTTCATTTCTTTGTCATACTAAAGGAATTTAAAATAAATGATTCATATATATATTATAATTCCATTATAATATATTTGTTATATAGGTCATATAAGTTCATTAATTTCGCACTTTATACATTCCATGTATTGCATGAACGAGTCACATCACTAGAGGGGGCGGTAGTCCACACTACCTCAGATGAAATTATCGCAATTACACGACATGAAAATCATAAAGGTATGTTTTAAATATAAAATATAGGAGCATAGAGAGGACATAAATATAATATATATCAGATATAAATATAGTGACATAATAATGGCTACCATGAAAGGTGTTAAGAGAAGATTGAACAATCATTGTTTCATGAGGCAGTAATTTGCCACCCACATCAACGGTATGTTCATTAACCATTAGCCGAAGGTGTGTGTAAGTGTAAATAAAATCCTTCTCATAAAAAAATCCTTGTATATTGAGGATACTGGTGTTTTTATGGAATCAAATAATAATAATGTTAGTGGTGAGTTAAGAATTTAAATAAAATAAAGGAACTCGAGAGAAGACATTACCTCTAAATCGGGTAACTCTTTTTGATTTGAGCCAAAGGCTTCCTTGGAAAGACTTATGCCCAAAGTGAGGATTCTAGGAGTAATAGAGGTATGTGTAGAGATAAAATGAGCTGAGTTTTTACGAGCCAAGGGCTTGAGAGGTGTGAGTAAGGGGTAGAGGTGATGACTTTTTATAAGGGCAAGGAGGGTCACTCTTGGAATGTCATGAAATATTAATTTTTTATAAAATGTTTTTAAAATTAGAATGTTTTCAAAATGATGTATTTCTAGGATAAGAGGATAATGGGTTGAAATCCACTCAACCAATAGGATTTAGACAAGTTGAGGTCATAGAATTCACCTTATCTTTTCATTTTAACCCTTAGTTAAAATTAATAATTTTTACTACATCTTTTTTTTATTTTCAAAGTATAAGGTCATAATAGTTACTTTAAATTGACAATAGTCCCATAATTATATCAATAATGATATTAGTAATATATTATATTTCATTTGGAAGAATATTAATTTTTTTGGACTATTATACCATTTAATAAAATAACATTTGTTTTAAAAACTCATTTATGCCAATTTTGACTCTATTTGGTAGTTGACTTTTGATAAAGGCATAAAAGCATTTTTACTTCAAAATAAGAGTATTAAAATAAATTTTAAATATCATAATCATCTCTAAAATTCGTGGATAGCATCCAAAGTCTCAAAAAAATATTTTAACACTTATAATATCATTTATTTAAATCTTTCATTAATGAGGTAATAACTGCATCATCATTGTGTCAAAAATAAATTTATTTATTTAGTGTCTAAAAATTCTAAATAAACTATCATGATGTAGGAAATATTTTTATCTTTCCAATTAATATTTATAGTCAAAGATATAATTTATATAAACAAAACTAAAATTGTTTTATTTAGGTGTTACATACTTTGGTTATATTTTTCTTTCTTTAAAAATAATATGATAAAATGTCACTATCACACTAAAGTGATTCCATGGGGTCCCAAAGTTGTTACAAGGCATCCCATGGTCGGACATGACTCAAAAAATAGAATTAATACACATGTATGGGTAATTTTATATTATTATAACATTATTTTTTTTACCCTTTTTACCCGATTTACTAATTAATCACAGTAATTAAAAATAATTACCGTAATTACTATTCATCATGTCAAAAAAAAAGTCTTAATTACATAATTTGGAACTTATGATTCTAAATATGGAATAAATTTTACCAAATTCCAAACATAGAAATTGTAGTAATTAATTTAAAAAAATCTCGTTGTCAAAACCAAAGACGGGTTTTTAAGAAGTAAAATTTATCAAAAGATTGAGTTGTTTTTACATCCAATTGAAAAGTTAAATTACATCCAATGAACAACATTGTATTAAATGATAAAAAAATAATTCAATTAAACTTTAAAACCAATTAAAATGACAATATAAATTTATAAATAAATTGGATGAAAAGGCAGTTTTGAATTAAAATGCTGTATTTTTCACTATTTATTAAAAAATGAACATTATCAGAAAAATACCAAAAATTTACCCTAAGCTATAATTGATATTCCAAATTCAAAAATGATTTCCATTTTATAAAATTAAAAACATAGAATTTTCATTAATAAATTATATAGTTAATTCCCGCTGTCAAAACAAATAGCGTGTTTTTAAGAAACAATATCTTTCAAAAGATTAACACTTGTTTATGTCCATTTTCAAAGTGAAATTAATTCTAATGACCACCATTGTATTAAATGGTAAAAATATATTCTAATTACACATTAAAACAAATTAAAAAGATAATGTAACCTTATAAATAAATTAGATTAAAAAGCACTTTTGAAATAAAATACAGTATTTTTCACTTTTCATTAAAAAATGAATTTTATCAGAAAAATACCAAAAATTTACCCAAAGTAAATTTTGGTGATACAAATATAAATAAGAATTTTATTTTGTCAAAATGAACATATGAAAGTGACCAAAACTAGATTTAAATAGTGTTCTCCATCAAAAGGCGATAAATCGGCCTTTTAATGTAAATTATGCTTAAAATTAGATTCATTCACATTTTAAGCCTCTAACTTTTAATGGATAAAAGTAAATACATTTAACAAACATCTATAATCATATTGTATTTAGTTTTATTCATTCCCTTCAATGCAACAGCTGGGTGTTAACTACCATTTAAAATAATAATATTATATTATTAGTGTGTAATGTAAGATTTCAAAGAAACATGTTGTTGTGTATTAGGTAATCCATCGAACATAGAAACCCCTTTAAAGTAAAATTAATATTTAATTCACAAATATTAATAAATATGAAAATATCATATTTCTTTATTTACTTGGGATGTTAAATCCTTCCCCCCTTTTGGGAATTGTGTCCTTGCAATTTTAAAAATTGGGCTTGGAAACATCATTTAAAGTCTCACATCGGAAAACTAGTCAATAAAACTATCACTTTAAAATAAATAAAAAGAAATGAAAAGGTCACCCAAGATAATAGATAATAGGATTCCATGAAAACATGGATATGGAGGAGAAAACAAATCATCAATTTCTGATGGAGAGTGATAGAAAACATGTCTAGAAGAAAGTTAACCACCAGAAAATCACAAACTTCTGATGGGTTAAACGGTATTTGATTCCCCAGTAGGAAAGGTTAACAGATAACATTTTTGTTTTATGTTTTTTTCAATGAAGAATTTATTTATGGGATTTACTAAAACATAAGGAAATATACTTACTTGTCATGTAGACTTCATCTTTTACTAGATTTCTAACACAAACTCATATTTTCTCCAAACGATGAGTATTCAGGAGGACTTGTTCACATTAAGAGCACTATAATCAACTTAGAGAGAATCACATAATCTACAAAAGATGAACTATATATTTCCCATATCTTAAGACCTTAACCAAAAACAAAATGATTAGTACAAGATTAGATAATCCCCAAAAAGGATAGCCTTTTACAAAAAGGAAAACTACTCGTAATCCCCAAAATTTTCCCAACAAAACCCAAAGTTCATCAAAGACCATTCAATAAACAGTTATCCATAATATTCTTCAAAGTAATAAAAACTAATATTGAAACCCAAATCTCTTAAGGATTTGATCACATGGTCTTCCAAGATAAATCTTAACATTTATCTCCAAATAACATCAGTTACTCACAAGGTCTCATATTGAAAAGTAATTAACCTAATCACATATTCTCCATAACAGGGTGTAACATCCCAGGTAAATAAAGAATAAAACATTTTCATATTTATTAATATTTATGAATTAAATTTTAATTTTACTTTAAAGGGGTTGCTATGTTCGATAGCGTACCCGATACGCAACAAAGAGTTTCTTTGAAATCTTACGTTGCACACTAGTAATAAAATAATATTATTTTAAATGGTAGTTAACACGTAGTTGTTTTATTGGCGGGAATGAATAGAAATAAATAAAATATTATTATATATGTTTGTTAAATGTTTTTACATTTATCCAATAAAGGATAAAGGCTTAAAATATGAAAAGAATTCAATTTTAGGCATATATACTCCAATTTTCACTAAAGGTCCACTTATCACCTTTTGATGGCAAATCGTCATTAAATGTAGTTTTGGTCACTCTTATACATTATATTGTACCAAATAAAATTCTTATTTAAAATCGGGACATCAAAATTTACTTTGTTTAAATTTTTGGTATTTTTCCGATAAAGTTCATTTTTTAATGAATAGTGAAAAATGTTCTATTTTAATTCAAAACCTCTTTTTAATCTAATTTATTTATATGATTAGATTATCTTTTGAATTGATTTTAAAGTGAAATTAGAATATATTTTTACCATTTAATCCAATAGTGGTCGTTGAAATTAATTTCACTTTGAAATTGGACTTAAACTAGTGTCAATCTTTTGATATATATTGTTTCATAAAAACACGCTTTTTGACATGACAGCGGGAATTAATTATTAAATTAATTAATGTAACTTATATGTTTTGAATTTTTTAAAATATACATCATTTTTTAATTCAAAATATCAAATATATCTTAGGGTGAATTTTTGGTATTTTTCTAAAAAACTTCAATTTTTGATGAATAGTGAAACCACTAAGTGGTACTTAAAAAACTGATTTTTCGTTTAAATGAAATTTTACCACCTATGTGTTTTGAATTTCAAAAATCTGACATACATGGTTGTCATTAGGAAGTAAAATGTGGTTAAATATGATTAAAATAATTTTTTGGTGAATAGTAACTTTTAAGTTTTTAATCGCAATTAGAGGTAATTAGTGTAGTTTAAGGTAAAAATAATGTTTTAATAATATGAAATTACCTTTACACATGTCCTACCCTTATTGTATGTGTCATGGGCGACCAACACAATCCTTGGTTCAACTTGGGGACCCCATGGAGCCACTTTGGTAGGAAAATGACATTAATAACTTTTTATTTAAAGTTAAAATAAAAATGTCACAAACATGAGTTGTTTTACTAAAACAATTTTTAAATGGGGTTATACAAGTCATATTTTTGACTATAAATATTCCATATAAATATAAAAATATTTCCTACATCATGATATATTTTTTATAATTTTTAGACATTAAATAAATTAAATTATTTATGACATCATGATGATGCAGCGATTACCTCATTATTTAACGATTTAAATAAAATGAAAAGATAATGTAAAATCTAAGACCTACACATGTCAAAAACCTATTTTGGGGGTGGATTTCGAACTCTTATCACCTTATCCTCTAAATACATCAATGTGGAACCTTTAAAAACTGAAACTCATTTTATAATAAAGTAACCTTTTATAACTTTCCTAGAGTGCCCCTCCTCTCCTCTTATAAAAGGCCCCCACCTCTACCATCTTACCCACACCTCTCAAGCCTTTGTCTCGGCCAAACCCTACCCATTTTGTCTCTCCATATCCCTCTATTACTCCTAGAAGCCTCACTTTCTCCAGAAGTCTTCCCAAGGAAGCCTTTGAGCTCAAATCAAAAAGAGTTACCCATTTTAAAGGTAGTGTCTTCTCTTGTGTTCTTATGTTTTATTTTTCTTCTCCAACCCCATAAACTCTTTTTATTCCTTTATTTTGTAACAAAAACAGTATCTTAAATATACTAGGATGTTGTTATGAGAAGTATTAGATCTACACCTACACACACCTTCGTCTAATGGTTAAAGAACATACTATTTCTGTGGTTGGCGATTTTCTACCTCACAAAATGATGATTGTTCAATATTCTTTTAACACCTTTCATGGTGGCCATTAAGATGTCACTCTATTTATATATGATTTATATTATGTTTGTGTTTTCCTTATGCTTCTGTATTTTTCATTTATGTCATACCTTTATGGTTTCCATTATGGGTAAACGCGATAATTTCATTTTAGGAAGTGCGGACTACCGCCCCCTCAAAGTGATTTGATTCGTTAATGCCATATGTGGGACGTATAAAGGATGGAGTTAATGTTGTTATATATTATTTTATACTTCAATTATAAGATACCCTTATATCATTATGATTTCACTCCATTAAATACAAAATAGAAATGAAAGAAGCGTTCATGCGTACGTACGGCTTACCGTCTCCATGAACGGTGCATTTCATTTATTACCTCTAAATGTTATGTACTACTATAAATACATGTATATTCTGGATATATATGATATATATGATATCCAAATCATGAATATCATTCTGGATATAATGAACCTTTGACCACATAAACAACATGTAATTGTAAGAAGTCCATTTTTGACTTATGAACCAGATATCGACAAAATGAACATTATTAACTTAAATGATTACATAACATTTATAACATGGAAATAAGTTATATAAAAGGAATAATAAACTTTAAAAAGGTTCTTAAGAAAGTATAAATTAACTTTAGTTTATTATTCAGGAAATTAAAGAGAACTCGAGTCACGTCAGACACGTGGTAAGGGACTTTGTCTCAATCTCCTTTCATTGAGGCATATTTTGTTCTAATACAAGGATTTCTTTTATACGGTGTATAAACCCCTTTGACTTTTAATTTTATACAAAAGGAATCTTTTTCTACGAAGATTTTTACAAAACGACAAAAAGGAATGTTTCTTTTAACGTACGTGGTGACAATGACTTTTTCCACCACCGTGAGTATTATTTGGTCTTTGGCTTCCTCAATAAGCCGTAATGTTTTTAAAATGAAATAAATACCATATACTCTTTAATGTATTTTGGTATTGAAAATGGTTTTTATAATGGTTTTGTTATGTCAATATATTTTAGTGATATATTGTGATCGAAATGTGGAAATGTTTTCTTTCCATTATATTTGTTTTATGTCTTATGATTTTATAATGTTACTTGTACATTTGACGGGTGGTTACGTGATAAACCATATGACGGGTGGTGCCGTGAATACCGAGACAGGTGGTTACGTTATAACCTCCAATGCATTGGGTATGGAAGTCAGTCGTATGGCTATTCCATTAAGTGATATGTGTGGAAGTCGACCGTATGGTTATTCCATTTAAGTATGTTTATGTCCCAAGTTACCTTTATATGTTATGTGTTCTTTATATGGGTTTTATGGAAATATTTTGGTTATAAAAGGGTAAGTAACGATATTTTATTCAGTGAAGATTTTTTACTACTTCATAAAGGTGAAAGGTATTACTTTGATAAAGTATACATGGTTTACTTGTTGTTTTTAAAAACTAACAGTTTTCATTCTTTGTGTATCCCTTACTGAGCTTTTTATGCTCACCCCAAGTTTTTTTGAAATGTTTTTCACAGGACTTAATGTGTAATATGGTCAAGGATGGGATCAATGGAAAGTCATGCTATCTAAAACATGGAACTAGACATGTTTCTTTTTATAAGTTTTTATTTTATGGAAACTTAGTAGAAGTGTCTACTTTGTAATCTTTTGAGATGTAATAGTTATGTCCTAATTCTCTAAAACTCTAAACCTGAAAAGATCCTCAATGTGAATTATTCATTTAATTCAATATTAAGTAAGGTTTAAGGCTGGGGCCTTATAGTTGGTATCAGAGTTCAGTTTAGACAATTTTAGGAGTTAGAAAATTGTTAAATTATAAATTAATTTATGGTATGATTGAAATGATATAGCATTTAAAGATTACCATATTGCTTCGCCTAAGATATTTATGTGTTCAGAATGGTTTTCCGCAGAGGAAACAAGTCAGCTATGTTGGGACGACATCAGGAGGAAGACAACCTTCCAAATCAGTAACCTGAGATGGTCGGAATTGGAGATGAACAGTTTGTTGCAGTGATGGAACAGTTGACTCAGGCTATAAATGGTGGTGGTATCCATGCACGAGATCAGCCAGATCAACCGCAGAGGAACATTTCAGTGGTGGAACATTTCATGAGGCAACATCCCCCATCAATCAGAGGATCATCTGACCATGTGCTAGCTGAAGGGTGGATTAAAACACTTGAGAAGATTTTTGATGTCATGGGGTGTTCAGAACATCAAAAGTTTAGTCTTGTTGTTTACCGTTTTGAAGGTGAAGCTGATCAGTGGTGGTCGATGATGAAAAATATCAGGGATGGTGATGAGATTGATGATCTTCACTAGGACGAATTCAAAGGTATGTTTCTTGAGAAATATTTTCCTAAGGTGGTTTGTCTTATGATGAAAAAACAATTCCTAGAATTGAGGCAGGAGGATGACTCAGTGGCTGCTTATGAAGCAAAGTTCACTCGACTGGAAAGGTATGCTCCAAACTTCATACGAGATCTTGATAGTAAAATCAACCATTTTTACTCAGGATTAAAGTCAAAGTATCGAAGGGCTTTAGCTTCTCGTGAGTTCAAAAGTTATGAAAAACTTGTTCGATGTGCGGAGAAGGTGGAAATGGAGTTTACCGATGATCATGTGTTCTTTGACAAATAACAGAATAAGAGGTCTAGTTGGCATGCAAAGGGAAAGAATTCATCAAAGAAACAAGGAGGTAAGAAAACCAAATATCCATCCTATGAGAAGTGTGGTAAAATGAATCCTAGAGAATGTTTATCCAAGTCTGGAAAGTGCTTTCGGTGTGGTAAGTCTGGTCATATTGCTCGTAACTATAAGGAAGATGATCAGGCAGGCAATGAAAAGTTAGCGGTAAGATGTTTTAAGTGTAATGAAATGGGTCATTGTGTAAATGAGTGTCTAACGAAGAACTCAACTGGGGGAAAGCATCCAGACTACAAGAAGAAAGGGGTGGTGAAATCCTTTGCAACTACTTCAGCAGATGTTGGGCCATCAAATTAAGTAGTATTAGGTACACTGTTTGTTTGTTAGGATTATGCCAATGTGTTGTTTGATTCAGGGTCTACACATTCTTTCATTTCTGAGAAGTTTTCTAGTAAATTGGAAATTCCATCTCAAGATATGAATCCTGAACTTATGGTAATAACACCCGGAGGAAACGTTGAGACAAAAAGAAATTATAAGAACCTTCATATCCTTGTGTGCAGAAAGAATCTACCAGCAAACCTTATTGTTTTGCCTCTAGTAGAGTTTGATGTTATTTTGGGCATGGATTGGCTTTCTGTTTATCATGCTAAGATTGACTGCAGATCTAAAATAGTTTCTTTTCAGAAATATTTTCAGTTTGTGTACAAGAATGAACCCTTTCTTTTGATAACATATCAGGAAGTTTAGAAACTAGTAAAAGATGGAAATAAATGTTATCTTGCACATATTGTTGAAAATAAAGGAACTGTTCAGATTAATGATGTTCCAGTGGTAAATGAGTATCTTGATGTTTTTCCTGATGAGTTGCCTAGTATTATTCATGATCGGGAAGTTGAATTTATTGTTGACTTAGTTCTTGATTCTAATCCAATTTCAAAACCCCCTTACCGAATGGCTCAAGTTGAACTTTTAGAGTTAAAGAAGCAATTGCAAGAGTTATTAGATAAAGGTTTCATTCGACCTAGCACATCACCATGGGGTGCTCATGTCTTGTTTGTTAAAAAGAAAGATTGTTCAATGAGACTTTTCATTGATTATAGAGCCTTGAATAACATTACTGTTAAGAACAAGTATCTTTTGCCTCATATCGATGATTTGTTTGATCAGCTCCAGGGAGCTCAGTATTTTTCGAAGATTGACTTGAGGTCGGGGTACCATCAGTTGAAAGTAAAAGAATTAGACATTCCGAAGACTGCGTTCCGTACTAGATATGACCATTATGAATTTTTAGTTAAGCCTTTTGGGTTAACCAATGCACCTGCTGTATTCATGGACCTTATGAATAGAATTTTCCATGAGTTCTTGGATAAGTTTTTGTTTGTTTTCATCGATGATATTTTGGTGTTTTCTAAAAGTAAATAGGAGCATTAAAGTCATTTAAGGGATATATTGAAAACCTTAAAATAAAAGAAAATCTATGGAAAATTCAGAAAGTGTGATTTTTGGTTACAACAAATTTCTTTCCTTGGTCACATTGTTTCAAAAAATGGCATAACTGTTGATCCTGCTAAAACAAAAGTTGTTGAAGAATGGCCAAGACCCACAAATGTAACCGAGATTTGTAGTTTTCTTGGTTTGGTGGGTTACTACCGAAGTTTTTTTGAAAAAATTTCACGGTTATCTAGTCCAATGACTAAGCTAACTCGGAAGGGTGTTAAGTTTGTCTGGACAAAAGAATGTGATGATTGTTTTCAGGAGTTGAAAAGAAGATTGGTGAATGCTCCAGTTTTGGCACTTCCTTCCAGGAATGGTGAGTTTGTTATCTACAGTGATGCTTCATTGAAAGGGCATGGTTGTGTCCTTATGAAGAATGATCAGATAATTTCATATGCTTCACGTCAGTTGAAAACTCATGAGGTAAATTACCCAACACATGATTTGGAATTAGCTGTTGTTGTTTTTTCTTTAAAAATTTAGAGGCATCATTTGTAGGGAGTAAAGTGTGAAATATATACTGATCCCAAAAGTTTAAAGTATATATTCACTCAGAAAGAATTGAATATGAGATAGAGGAGATGGCTAGAATTAATCAAGGATTATTATTGTACAATTCATTACCATCCGGGAAAATCAAATAAAGTGGATGATGCTTTGAGTTGAAAAAGTAATGCTTCATTAACCATGCTACGTTTGGAACGAGATCCTTTGGTTTTTAATTTGATGAACTTTGGCATAGAAGTTGTTGGTGCAGGAATTTCTTCTGTTTTGTTTCAAGTATCAGTGAGATCATCCCTATCAGACAGAATTAAGCAAGCGCAGAAGAAAGACAGTGGGTTGCAGAAAAAGGTAGAGCTGGTTCAGAAGGGTAAGTTTCCTGAATTTAATATTTATAATGATTGTGTTTTGAGGTTTGGGAAGAGATTATGTGTGTCTGGTGATTCACGGTTGAAGAATGAGTTGTTATGTGAGGCTCATAGTTCCCTGTTTTCAGTTCATCCTGGAAGTACTAAGATGTACAGAGATCTGCAGGAGTATTACTGGTGGGATGGAATGAAAAGAGATGTTTCTGATTTTACTGTGAAGTGTTTGACTTGTCATGAGGTTAAAGTAGAGCAAAAGTGTAACGACCCAAAGTTTCATTAATGGAAAATCCCTCTTGATCCAGTTAAATGTTTCTTTATGAAAAATGTTTTTATAAGATGTCAACTTCTTTAGTTTTACGTTAATATTTGTGACCGTTACTTTTTTTAGACGTTGAATAGTGATCATCTGAGTAGTATAAATATAAGGATCTAACGAACCCATTTCTACTCAGACAAAGGAAGCGATGGCCTCATCCAGTAGAATTTCCCCTTATGAAGCCCATTTGTCAGAGCTCGGAAAAGAGGTGGCATCTTTGGGCTTTGCCCTTGACCAAGCCCAAGCTGAGATTCATCAAGTCAAGATCGAACGTGATCGTCTACGGGAAAAGTGGAAGTTGATTGAAATTACCACTCGAGCGATGTTATCCAAGCCGCCCCAAGAGTCTGTCACCATTGCACACCTTACCCTTAGGTCTTATGTGGCTATTTTAAGGGGTTATGTAACAAATAAGTAGCACTATGTTCATGTACATTATTTTTTGTATATAATAATGAATATAATTTCTAGTCATTTTTGATACATTGTAATTAGTTTTTAAAGTACAAATTGTGTTTTTAGTTATTATTTAATTAAGAATTATATTTTATTAAATTAAAGGATTTTTGAATTAAATAATATTTTAATAAAATATTATTATTAATATTAAATTAATTTTTTTTATTAAGTATAAATGATCTTATAATTTTATGAATGCAATTAAAATTTTTATTAAGGTTTGAAATCCATTTCTGTCAAAACCCGTGAATTTTTTTTATAAATGTCGGTTTTTATTTTAAAAGTGAAAATTCACATATTTATAAAATTATTTAGATAAAATAAATATTATTTTTGGAATCAGGACGTCGAAATTATCCAACGGTGAATTTTTCATAATTTTCTGAGACAGTCAAATTTTTGGGTAAAAATTAAATACCATTTAAATATATAATGTGTTTTATGACATCATAATGACCCAATGGTGATGTAATAAAATAACATAATCCTTATGTTCGGCCAATATGTGTTTTATCATTAAAATAATTAGGTTTTGGGTTTGTTTGACTTACTTTTCAAAGCATTAATGGAGCCCGCAAGACTTAATCAACACTTTGCCTTTTTAAATTAATTTCCATGGGAGTGTGACTCACCTCCACATAAGCAAACCTAATTTTTTAATAAGTTCGGACCTTGGCCTTGTAAAATATTGTTTTCCTCTTTACTTTTCCAGAAACCATGGGCAAATACCATGGGATGGTTTGTGGTTTGGATTATTTTAATATAAGGGGTCCCAAACCTAAATAATAAAGAATTCTCTCACCTTTCCTATATAAACCCACCCAAGCTCCCACTTCCTCCTCACTCAAAGCCCTTGAAGTTCTTCCAAACTCTGCCCTACTCTCTCTAGAATCCTCTCAAAGTGCCCCAAGCTCCCAAGAAGCCTCTCACAAGCCTCTCTCTAGCCTTTGGAAGCACACTTCCAAGTAAGGGTTTTTTTTCTTCCTTTCTTATTTTTTGTCAATTTTCTTTAAGTTGTATTTCCCTTTTAATTTCAATTATGAATGTTGGGGTATGGTTTCTCACCTCTACCATACTTCCCTATTATTGTTTTAATGATGGGATACCCCTTTCTCTCTCATTAAATGCCTCCCATGTACACCCGTTACTATGCCGAAATTCCGAAAGGAACTTCTCTCTCTTCTTTTACATTCAAGCAATACTTTTGTATCATGAATCTAAATTCCATTTATATTGTTGGGACATGTATATATATGACCTCCTTACTGTCCATTACATGTAAATATGATGAGTAACCCCTTTCTCTCTCATCAACCTTTTTTATGAATTCTTATGGCACGCCGTTACGCTGCCGAAATCGCACCGATTTTCTAAGCCAATGTCTTTGTGTAGTGAATACCATGCCCATTTCTCCATCAAGGGTATTCACCTTTATGCACATTTACATATTGATTGTAAAGTTTCATATATGAATTCCACATTCCTTTATCGTGTAAGAAATGATTATGTTTTATGAATCCATGTTTTATGATCCATGTGGCACACTTATGCATGAAATGAAATGTTTAAGAAGGGTGCGCCCTTTATAGCGCTCCAATGCATTGGGTAAAGTATAGTATCATGATACGTCATGTGAAATGAGTGTTGACTCATGCTAATTCAAGTGCAACGAGGGTTTACTCGTGCTTCAAGTGCAATGAGGGTTTACTCATGCTCCATGTGCAATGAGCCTTGGCTCATGCTAATTCAATGTTAAGTGTTGTTGCCACATTTCCATGTTTTGGTTATCATGCTTTATCATGCCTTTATGTTAATGTTACTCTAATGCTCTATTGATGTTCCTATTTCCTAACATGTATTGTACTCCTCATGTTATTCATTGTGTACTCCCTTACTGGGCTTTATAGCTCACCCTTTTCTTATGCATGTCCTCAGGTTATCCCATGCAATGCTAAGTACGAAGGAATGTAGTGGTCGTGTAAAGGAAGTTTTCAATAAAGATGTTGTATTTCAAGTTTAAAGTTTTTATGTAATGATCCTAAGCCCTAAAGACACTAAACCTCTCGATCTTCTTTGTTGTATCAAGTGAAGTTGTATGTAATAAAGCATGTTTAAGTTGTAATAAAAAGCAGGGTTGTCATAAAAAGTTACCAAAAGTGATGCTTCAGCCTTTACCAGTGCCAGAGTGGAAATGGGAAAATATATCCATGGACTTTGTTGTGGGATTACTGAATACATCTCGAGGTAATAATCCAATCTGGGTTATTGTTGATCGCTTGACTAAATCTGCTCATTTCCTTCCTATTCGAGATACTTTCTCTCTAGATCAACTTTCTCGATTGTATCTTAAAGAGATAGTTAGGTTGCATGAAGTTCCCATATCCATTGTATCTGATCGTGATCCCAGGTTTACTTATAACTTTTGGAAAGTCCTTCAGAAGTCACTGGGTACTGAATTAAATTTTAGTACAGCTTTTCATCCTCAATCAGATGGGAAGTCAGAATGAACGATTTAGAATTTGGAGGATATGCTACGTGCTTGTTCGATGGATTATCAGGGAAGTTGGGACCAACATCTTTCTTTGGTTGAATTTTCATATAATAACAGTTTTCATTCCAGTATACAGATGGCTTCGTTTGAAGCATTATATGGTAAACGGTGTCGAACTCCAGCTTTTTGGGATGAAGTGGGTGAAAGGAAACTGATGGGACCAGAATTGGTAGAAGAGATGGCAGAAAAAGTTAAGTTGATTCAGAAACACATGAGAACAGCTCAGATCAGGCAGAAGAGTTATGAGAATAATCGGAGGAAGGATCTATATTTCAAGGTAGGTGATCATGTTTTTCTCAAAGCTTCACCATGGAAAAGTGTGATGCGATTTGGTAAGAAAGGAAAGTTGAGTCCAAGGTTCATTGGACCATATAAAATTCTGGAGAGAGTTGGATCAGTTGCTTACCGAGTGGCTTTACCTCCGAGTTTATCTCAGGTACACAATGTTTTTCATGTTTCGATGTTGAGAAAGTATATGCCAGATCCATCTCATGTTTTGAGCCCAGTGGTAGTTCAGTTGGAAGAGAATCTCTCTTATGAAGAACAACCAGTCCAGATTCTTGACCGAAAAGAGCAAGTGTTGCGAAATAAGGTAATTAACTAGGTAAATGTTTTATGGAAAAACCATATGGTTGAAGAGGCAATATGAGAATCTGAAAATGCTATGAGGGATAAATACCCCCACTTATTTTGATAAGTGAATAAAATTGTGAGGACGCAATTCTCAAAAGGGGGGAAAGACGTAACATCCCAGGTAAATAAAGAATAAAACATTTTCATATTTATTAATATTTACAAATTAAATATTAATTTTACTTTAAAGGGGTTTCTATGTTCGATAGCGTACCCGATACGCAACAAAGAGTTTCTTTGAAATCTTACGTTGCACACTAGTAATAAAATAATATTATTTTAAATGGTAGTTAACACGTAGCCGTTATATTGGCGGGAATAAATATAAATAACTAAAATATGATTATATATGTTTGTTAAATGTTTTTACATTTATCCAATAAAGTATAAAGTTTTAAAATACGAAAAGAATTCAATTTTAGGCATATATACTCTAATTTTCACTAAAGGTCCACTTATCGCCTTTTGATGGCGAACCGTCATTAAATATAGTTTTGGTCACTCTTATACATTCTATTGGACCAAATAAAATTATTATTTAGAATCGTTACATCAAAATTTACTTTGTTTAAATTTTTGGTATTTTTCTGATAAAGTTCATTTTTTAATAAATAGTGAAAAAACTTGTATTTTAATTCAAAACCTCTTATTAATATAATTTATTTATATGATTAGATTATATTTTGAATTGGTTTTAAAGTTAAATTAGAATATATTTTTACCATTTAATCTAATAGTGGTCGTTGAAATTAATTTCACTTTGAAATTGGACTTAAACTATTGTCAATCTTTTGATATATATTTTTTCATAAAAACACGCTTTTTCTCATGACAACGGGAATTAATTATTAAATAAATTAATGTAACTTATATGTTTAGAATTTTTTAAAATAGACATCATTTTTGAATTCGGAATATCAAATATATCTTAGGGTGAAGTTTTGGTATTTTTCTGAAAAACTTCAATTTTTGATGAATAGTGAAACCACAAAGTGGTACTTAAAAAACTGATTTTTCGTTTAAATGAAATTTTACCACCTCTGCGTTTTGAATTTAAAAAATCCAACATACATAGTTGTCATTAGTAAGTAAAATGTGGTTCAATAGGATTAAAATAATTTTTTGGTGAATAGTAACTTTTAAGTTTTTAATCGCGATTAGAGGTAATTAGTGTAGTTTAAGGTAAAAATAGTATTTTAATAATCTGAAATGACCTTGACACATGTCCTACCCTTATTGTATGTGCCATGGACGACCAAGACAATCCATAGGTAAACTTTGGGACCCCATTGAGCCACTTTGGTAGGAAAATGACATTAATAACTTTTTATTTAAAGTTAAAATAAAAATGTCACAAACATGAGTTCTTTTACTAAAACAATTTTTAAATGGGGTTATACAAGTCATATTTTTTACTATAAATATTAATTATAAAGATAAAAAGATTTAATACATCATGATATTTTTTTTATAATTTTTAGACATTAAATAAATTAAATTATTTATGACATCATGATGATGAAGCGACTACCTCATTATTTAACGATTTAAATAAAATGAAAAGATAATGTAAAATATAAGACCTAAACATGTCAAAAACCTATTGAATTGGTGGATTTAGAAATCTTATCACCTTATACTAAAAATAAATCAATGTGGGACCTTTAAAAACCAAAAATCATTTTATAATAAAGTAACATTTTATAACTTTCCAAGAGTGCCCCTCCTCTCCTCTTATAAAAGGCCTCCACCTCTACCACCTTACCCACACCTCTCAAGCCTTTGGCTCGGCCAACTCTGCCCATTTTGTCTCTCCACATCCTTATCTTACTCTTAGAAGCCTCACTTTGGGCATAAGTCTTCCCAAGGAAGCCTTTGAGCTCAAATCAAAAAGAGTTACCCGTTTTAAAGGTAGTGTCTTCTCTTGTGTTCTTATGTTTTATTTTGCTTCTCCAACCCCCTAAACTCTTTTTATTACTTTATTTTGTAACAAAAAAAGTATCTTAAATATACTAGTATGTTGTTATGAGAAGTATTATAGCTTCACCTACACACACCTTCTTCTAATGGTTAAAGAACATACTGTTTTTGTAGTTGGCGATTTTTTGCCTCACGAAACGATGATTGTTCAATATTCTTTTAACACCTTTCATGGTGGCCATTAAGATGTCACTATATTTATATATGATTTATATTATGTTTATTTTTTTCTTATTCTTCTGTATTTCTCATTTATGGCATACCTTTATGGTTTCCATTATGGGTAAACGTGATAATTTCATTTTAGGAAGTGCGGACTACCGCCCCCTCAAAGTGATTTGATTCGTTAATGCCATATGTGGGACGTATAAAGGATGGAGTTAATGTTATTATATATGATGTTATACTAGAATTATAATATACCCTTATATCATTATGATTTCACTCCATTAAATATGAAATATAAATGAAAGTAGCGTTCATGCATACGTACGGCTTACCGTCTCCATGAACAGTGCATTTCATTTCTTACCTCTAAATGTTATGTACTATTATAAATACATGTATATTATGGATATATATGATATATATGATATCCAAATAATGAATATCATTCAGGATATAATGAACCTTTTACCACATAAACAACATGTAATTGTAAGAAGTCCATTTTTGACTTATGAACCAGATATCGAAAAAACAAACATTAGTAACATAAATGATTACATAACGTTTATAACATAGAAATAAGTTATATAAAATGAATAATAAACTTGAAAAAGGTTCTTAAGAAAGTATAAATTAACTTTAGTTTATTATTCAGGAGATTAAAGAGCACTCGAGTCGCGTCGGACACGAGGTACGGGACTTCGTCTCAATCTCCTTTCATTGAGGCATATTTTGTTCTAATACAAGGCTTTCTTTTATACGGTTTATAAACCCCTTTGACTTTTAATTTTATACAAAAGGAATATTTTTCTACAAAGAGTTTTACAAAATGACAAAAAGGAATGTTTCTTTTAACGTACGTGGTGACAATGACCTTTTCCGCCGCCGCGAGTATTATTTGGTCTTTGGCTTCATCAAAAAGCCGTAATGTTTTTAAAATGAAATAAATACCATATACTCTTTAATTTATTTTGGTATTGAAAATGGTTTTTATAATGGTTTTGTTATGTCAATATATTTTAGTGATATATTGTGATCGAAATGTGGAAATGTTTTCTTTCCATTATATTTGTTTTATGTCTTGTGATTTTATAATGGTACTTGGACATTTGATGGGTGGTTACGTGATAAACCATATGACGGGTGGTGCCATGAATACCAGGAGGGGTGGTTACATTATAACCTCCAATGCATTGGGTATGGATGTCGGCCGTATGGCTATTCCATTAAGTGATATGTGTGGAAGTAGACCGTATGGTTATTCCATTTAAGTATGTTTATGTCCCAAGTTACCTTTATATGTTATGTGTTCTTTATATGGGTTTTATGGTAATATTTTGGTTACAAAAGGGTAAGTAATGATCTTTTATTCAGTGAAGAGTTTTTACTACTTCATAAAGGTGAAGGTATTACTTTGATATAAGTATACATGGTTTACTTGTTGTTTTTAAAAACTAACAGTTTTCATTCTTTGTGTATCCCTTACTGAGCTTTTTGTGCTCACCCAAAGTTTTTTTGAAATGTTTTTCATAGGACTTAATGTGGAATAGGGTCAAGGATGGGATCAAGGGAAAGTCATGCTATCTAAAACATGGAACTAGACATGTTTCTTTTTAAGAGTTTTTATTTTATGGAAACTTAGTAGAAGTGTATACTTTTTAATCTTTTGAGATGTAATAGTTATGTCCTAATTCTCTAAAACTCTAAACCTGAAAAGATCCTCAATGTGAATTATTCATTTAATTCAATATTAAGTAAGGTTTAAGGTCGGGGCCTTATAGTTGGTATCAGAGGTCGTTTTAGACAACTTTACGAGTTAGAAAACTGTTAAATTATAAATTAATTTATGGTATGATTGAAATGATATAGCATTTAAAGATTACCATGTTGCTTCGCCTAAGATATTTCTGTGTTCATAATGGTTTTCCGCAGAGGAAACAAGGCAGATATGTTGGGACGACATCAGAAGGAAGACAACATTCCAAATCAGCAACCTGAGATGGTCGGAATTAGAACTGAACAGTTTGTTGTAGTGATGGCACAGTTGACTCAGGATATAAATGGTGGTGGTATCCATGCATGAGATCAGCCAGATCAACCGCAGAGGAACATGTCAGTGGTGGAACATTTCATGAGGCAACATCCCCCATCATTTAGAGGATCATCTGACCCTGTGCTAGCTGAAGGGTGGATTAAAACACTTGAGAAGATTTTTGATGTCATGGGGTGTTCAGAACATCAAAAGGTTAGTCTTGGTGTTTATTGTTTTGAAGGTGAAGCTGATCAGTGGTGGTCGATGATGAAAAATATCAGGGATGGTGATGAGATTGATGATCTTCACTGGGACGAATTCAAAGGTAGGTTTCTTGAGAAATATTTTCCTAAGGTGGTTCGGCTTAGGATGGAAAAACAATTCCTAGAATTGAGGCGGGAGGGTGACTCAGTGGCTGCTTATGAAGAAAATTTCACTCGACTGGAAAGGTATGCTCCAAACTTCATACGAGATCTTGATAGTAAAATCAACCGTTTTTACTCAAGATTAAATCCAAAGTATCGAAGGGCTTTAGCTTCTCGTGAGTTCAAAAGTTATGAAAAACTTGTTCGATGTGCGGATAAGGTGGAAATGAAGTTTTCCGATGATCAGGTGTTCTTTGACAAATAACAGAATAAGAGGTCCAGTTGGAAGGAAAAGGGAAAGAATTCATCAAAGAAACAAGGAGGTAAGAAAACCAAATATCCATCCTGTGAGAAGTGTGGTAAAATTCATCCTGGAGAATGTTTATCCAAGTTTGGAAAGTGCTTTCGGTGTGGTAAGTCTGGTCATATTGCTCGTAACTGTAAGGAATATGATCAGGCAGGCAATGAAAAGCCAGTGGTAAGATATTTTAAGTGTAATGAAATGGGTCATTCTGCAAATGAGTGTCTAACAAAGAACTCAACTGGGGGAAAGCATCCAGACTACAAGCAGAAAGGGGTGGTGAAATCCTTTGCAACTACTTCAGCAGATGTTGGGCCATCGAATGAAGTAGTATCAGGTACACTGTTTGTTTGTTCGGATTATGCCAATGTGTTCTTTGATTCAGGTTCTACACATTCTTTCATTTCTGAGAAGTTTTCTAGTAAATTGGAAATTCCATCTCAAGATATGAATCTTGAACTTATGGTAAAAATACCTGGAGGAAACGTTGAGACAAAAATAAATTATAAGAACCTTCCTATCCTTGTTTGCAGAAAGAATCTACCATCAAACCTTATTGTTTTGCCTCTAGTAGAGTTTGATTTTATTTTGGGCATGGATTGGCTTTCTGTTTATCATGCTAAGATTGACTACAGAGCTAAAATGGTTTCTTTTCAGAAAGATTTTCAGTTTGTGTACAAGAATGAACCCTTGCTTTTGATAACATATCAGGAAGTTGAGAAACTAGTAAAAGATGGAAATGAATGTTATCTTGCACATATTGTTGAAAATAAAGGAACTGTTCATATTAATGATGTGCCGATGGTAAATGAGTATCTTGATATTTTTCCTGATGAGTTTTCTGGTATTATTCATGATCGGGAAGTTGAATTTACTGTTGACTTAGTTCCTGATTCTAAGCCAATTTCAAAACCCCCTTACCGAATGGCTCAAGTTGAACTTTTAGAGTTAAAGAAGCAATTGCAGGAGTTATTAGATAAAGGTTTCATTCGACCTAGCACATCACCATGGGGTGCTCCTGTCTTGTTTGTTAAAAATAAATATGGTTCAATGAGACTTTTCATTGATTATAGAGCCTTGAATAACATTACTGTTAAGAACAAGTATCTTTTGCCTCATATTGATGATTTTTTTTATCAGCTCCAGGGAGCTCAGTATTTTTCGAAGATTGACTTGAGGTCGGGGTACCATCAGTTGAAAGTAAAAGAAGCAGACGTTCCGAAGACTACGTTCCATACTAGATATGGCCATTATGAATTTGTAGTTATGAATTTTCGGTTAACCAATGCACCTGCTGTATTCATGGACCTTATGAATAGAATTTTTCATGAGTTCTTGGATAAGTTTATGGTTGTTTTCATCGATGATATTTTGGTGTTTTCTAAAAGTAAAGAGGAGCATGAAAGTCATTTAAGGGTTATCTTTCAAACCTTAAAAGAAAAGAAACTGTATGGAAAATTAAGCAAGTGTGAGTTTTGGTTATAACAAATTTCTTTCCTTGGTCACATTGTTTCAAAAAATGGCATAAATGTTGATCCTGCTAAAACAAAATTTGTTGAAGAATGGACAAGACCCACAAATGTAACCGAGATCCGTAGATTTCTTGGTTTGGCGGGTTACTACCGAAGTTTTGTTGAAAATTTTTCACGGTTATCTATTCCAATGACTAAGCTAACTCGGAAGGGTGTTAAGTTTGTCTGGACAAAAGAATGTGATGATTGTTTTTAGGAGTTGAAAATAAGATTGGTGAATGCTCCAGTTTTGGCACTTCCTTCCAGGAATGGTGAGTTTGTTATCTACAGTGATGCTTCATTGAAAGGGATTGGTTGTGCCCTTATGCAGAATGATCAGGTAATTGCATATGCTTCACGTCAGTTGAAAAGTCATGAGGTAAATTACCCTACACATGATTTGGAATTAGTTGCTGTTGTTTTTACTTTAAAATTTTGGAGGCATCATTTGTATGGAGTAAAGTGTGAAATATATATTGATCACAAAAGTTTAAAGTATATATTCACTCAGAAATAATTGAACATGAGATAGAGGAGATGGATAGAATTAATCAAGGATTATGATTGTACAATTCATTGCCATCCGAGAAAAGAAAATAAAGTGGCTGATGCTTTGAATCGAAAAAGTAATGCTTCATTAACCATGCTACGTTTGGAACGAGATCCTTTGGTTTTTGATTTGATGAACTTTGGCATAGAAGTTGTTGGTGCAGGAAGTTCTTCTGTTTTGTTTCAGGTATCAGTGAGATCATTCCTATCAGATAGAATTAAGCAAGCGCAGAAGAAAGACAGTGGGTTGCAGAAAAAGGTAGTGCTAGTTCAGAAGGGTAAGTTTCCTGAATTTAATATTGATAATGATTGTGTTTTGAGGTTTGGGAAGAGATTATGTATGCCTGGTGATTCACAGTTGAAGAATGATTTGTTATGTGAGGCTCATAGTTCCCTGTTTTCAGGTCATCCTGGTAGTACTAAGATGTACAGAGATCTGCGGGAGTATTACTAGTGGGATGGAATGAAAAGAGATATTGATGATTTTACTATTAAGTGTTTGACTTGTCAGCAGGTTAAAGCAGGGAGGCAGTTACCAAAATGGATGATTCATCCTTTACCAGTGCCAGAGTGGAAATGGGAAAATATATCAATGGACTTTGTTGTGGGATTACCGAAGACATCTCGAGGTAATAATGCAATCTAGGTTATTGTTGATTTTTTGACTAAATCTTCTCATTTCCTTCCTATTCGAGATACTTTCTCTCTAGATCAAATTTCTCGATTGTATCTTAAAGAGATAGTCAGGTTGCATGGAGTTACCCTATCCATTGTATCTGATCGTGATCTCAGGTTTACTTCTAACTTTTGGAAAGGCCTTCAGAAGTCACTGGGTACTGAATTAAATTTTAGTACAGCTTTTCATCCTCAATCAGATGGGCAGTCAGAACGAACAATTCAGAATTTGGAGGATATGCTACATGTTTGTTCGATGGATTATCAGGGAAGTTGGGACCAACATCTTTCTTTGGTTGAATTTTCATATAATAATAGTTTTCATTCCAGTATACAAATGGCTCCGTTTGAAGAATTATATGGTAAACGGTGTCGAACTCCAGATTTTTGGGATAAAGTGGGTGAAAGGAAACTGATGGGACCAAAATTGGTAGAAGAGATGGCAGAAAAAGTTCAGGTGATTCAGAAACACATGAGAACAGCTCAGAGCAGGCAGAAGAGTTATGCGGATAACCGGAGGAAGGATCTATCTTTCGAGGTAGGTGATCATATTTTTCTCAAAGTTTCACCATGGAAAAGTGTGATGTGATTTGGTAATAAAGGAAAGCTAAGTCCAAGGTTCGTTGGACCATATGAAATTATGGAGAGTTGGATCAGTTTCTTACCGAGTGTCTTTACCTCCGAGTTTATCTCAGGTACACAATGTTTTTCATGTTTCGATGTTGAGAAAGTATATGCCAGATCCATCTCATGTTTTGAGCTCAGAGGTAGTTCAGTTGGAAGATAATCTCTCTTATGAAGAACAACCAGTCCAGATTCTTGACCGAAGAGAGCAAGTGTTGTGAAATAAGGTAATTCACCAGGTAAAGGTTTTGTGGAAAAACCATATGGTTGAAGAGGAACGGTGGGAATCTGAAAATGCTATGAGGGATAAATACCCCCACTTATTTTGATAAGTGAATAAAATTGCGAGGACGCAATTCCCAAAAGGGGGGAAAGATGTAACATCCCAGGTAAATAAAGAATAAAACATTTTCATATTTATTAATATTTACAAATTAAATGTTAATTTTACTTTAAAGGGGTTGCTATGTTCGATAGCGTACCCGATACGCAACAAAGAGTTTCTTTGAAATCTTGCGTTGCACACTAGTAATAAAATAATATTATTTTAACACGTAACCGTTGTATTGGCAGGAATGAATAGAAATAACTAAAATATGATTATATATGTTTGTTAAATGTTTTTACATTTATCCAATAAAGGATAAAGGCTTAAAATTCGAAAAGAATTCAATTTTAGGCATATATACTCTAATTTTCACTAAAGGTCCACTTATCGTCTTTTGATGGTGAACCGTCATTAAATATAGTTTTGGTCACTCTTATACATTCTATTAGACCAAATAAAATTCTTCTTTAGAATTGGGACATCAAAATTTACTTTGTTTAAATTTTTTGTATTTTTTCGATAAAGTTCATTTTTTTAATGAATAGTGAAAAATGTTGTATTTTAATTCAAAAGCTCTTTTTAATCTAATTTATTTATATGATTAGATTATCTTTTGAATTGGTTTTAAATTTAAATTAGAATATATTTTTACCATTTAATCCAATAGTGGTCGTTGAAATTAATTTCACTTTGAAATTGGACTTAAACTAGTGTCAATCTTTTGATATATATTGTTTCATAAAAACACGCTTTTTGTCATGACATCGGGAATTAATTATTAAATAAATTAATGTAACTTATATGTTTTGAATTTTGTAAAATAGACATCATTTTTGAATTTGGAATATCAAATATATCTTAGGGTGAAGTTTTGGTATTTTTCTGAAAAACTTCAATTTTTGATGAATAGTGAAACCACTAAGTGGTACTTAAAAAACTGATTTTTTCGTTTAAATGAAATTTTACCACCTCTGTGTTTTGAATTTCAAAAATCCGACATACATGGTTGTCATTAGTAAGTAAAATGTGGTTCAATGGGACTAAAATAATTTTTTGGTGAATAGTAACTTTTAAGTTTTTAATCGCGATTAGAGGTAATTAGTGTAGTTTAAGGTAAAAATAATGTTTTAATAATATAAAATGACTTTGACACATGTCCTACCCTTATTGGATGTGTCATGGCCGACCAAGAAAATCCATGGGTCAACTTGGGGACCCCATGGAGCCACTTTGGTAGGAAAATGACATTAATAACTTTTTATTTAAAGTTAAAATAAAAATGTCACAAACATGAGTTGTTTTACTAAAACAATTTTTAAATGGGTTTATACAAGTCATATTTTTGACTATAAATATTCATTATAAAGATAAAAATATTTCCTACATGATATTTTTTTATAATTTTTAGACATTAAATAAATTAAAGTATTTATGACATCATGATGATGCAGCGATTACCTCATTATTTAACGATTTAAATAAAATGAAAAGATAATGTAAAATCTAAGACCTACACATGTCAAAAACCTATTGGATGGGTGGATTTCGAACTCTAATCACCTTATACTCGAAATACATCACTGTGGGACCTTTAAAAACCAAAACTCATTTTATAATAAAGTAACCTTTTATAACTTTCCAAGAGTGCCCCTCCTCTCCACTTATAAAAGGCCCCCACCTCTACCACTTTACTCACACCTCTCAAGCCTTTGGCTCGGCCAACCCCTGCCCATTTTGTCTCTCCACATCCCTCTCTTACTCCTAGAAGCCTCACTTTGGGCAGAAGTCTTCCCAAGGAAGCCTTTGAGCTCAAATCAAAAAGAGTTACCCGTTTTAAAGGTAGTGTCTTCTCTTGTGTTCTTATGTTTTATTTTGCTTCTCCAACCCCCTAAACTCTTTTTATTCCTTTCTTTTGTAACAACAACAGTATCTTAAATATACTAGGATATTGTTATGAGAAGTATTAGAGCTACACCTACACACACCTTCATCTAATGGTTAAAGAACATACTGTTTCTGTGGTTGGCGATTTTCTGCCTCACGAAACGATGATTGTTCAATCTTCTTTTAACACCTTTCATGGTGGCCATTAAGATGTCACTCTATTTATATATGATTTATATTATGTTTATGTTTTCTTTATGCTTCTGTATTTTTCATTTATGGCATACCTTTATGGTTTCCATTATGGGTAAACGCGATAATTTCATTTTAGGAAGTGCGGACTACCGCCCCCTCAAAGTGATTTGATTCGTTAATGCCATATGTGAGACGTATAAAGGATGGAGTTAATGTTATTATATATGATGTTATACTGGAATTATAATATACCCTTATATCATTATGATTTCACTCCATTAAATACGAAATAGAAATGAAAGTAGCGTTCATGCGTACGTACGTCTTACCGTCTCCATGAACGGTGCATTTCATTTCTTACCTTTAAATGTTATGTACTATTATAAATACATGTATATTCTGGATATAATGAACTTTTGACCACATAAACAACATGTAATTGTAAGAAGTCCGTTTTTGACTTATGAACCAGATATCGACAAAACGAACATTATTAACATAAATGATTACATAACGTTTATAACATGGCAATAAGTTATATAAAAGGAATAATAAACTTGAAAAAGGTTCTTAAGCAAGTAGAAATTAACTTTAGTTTATTATTCAGGAGATTAAAGAGCAGTCGAGTCACGTCGGACACGGGGTTAGGGACTTCGTCTCAATCTCTTTTCATTGAGGCATATTTTGTTCTAATACAAGGCTTTCTTTTATATGGTGTATAAACCCCTTTGACTTTTAATTTTATACAAAAGGAATCTTTTTCTACGAAGAGTTTTACAAAACGACAAAAAGGAATGTTTCTTTTAACGTACGTGGTGACAACGACTTTTTCCGCCGCCGCGAGTATTATTTGGTCTTTGGCTTCCTCAACAAGCCGTAATGTTTTTAAAATGAAATAAATACCATATACTCTTTAATGTATTTTGGTATTGAAAATGGTTTTTATAATGGTTTTATTATGTCAATATATTTTAGTGATATATTGTGATCGAAATGTGGAAATGTTTTCTTTCCATTATATTTGTTTTATGTCTTATGATTTTATAATGGTACTTGGACATTTGACGGGTGGTTACGTGATAAACCATATGACGGGTGGTGCTGTGAATACCAGGACGGGTGGTTACGTTATAACCTCCAATGCATTGGGTATGGAAGTCGGCCGTATGGCTATTCCATTAACTGATATGTGTGGAAGTCGACCGTATGGTTATTCCATTTAAGTATGTTTATGTCTCAAGTTACCTTTATATGTTATGTGTTCTTTATATGGGTTTTATGGTAATCTTTTGGTTACAAAAGGGTAAGTAGTGATCTTTTATTCAGTGAAGAGTTTTTACTACTTCATAAAGGAGAAAGGTATTACTTTGATAAAGTATACATGGTTTACTTGTTGTTTTGAAAAACTAACAGTTTTCATTCTTTGTGTATCCCTTACTGAGCTTTTTATGCTCACCCCAAGTTTTTTTGAAATGTTTTTCATAGGACTTGATGTGGAATAGGGTCAAGGATGGGATCAAGGGAAAGTCATGTTATCTAAAACATGGAACTAGACATGTTTCTTTTTAAGAGTTTTTATTTTATGGAAACTTAGTAGAAGTGTATACTTTTTAATCTTTTGAGATGTAATAGTTATGTCCTAATTCTCTATAACTCTAAACCTGAAAAGATCTTCAATGTGAATTATTCATTTAATTCAATATTAAGTAAGGTTTAAGGCTAGGGCCTTATACAGGGTAATCATTTTCATAAATAAACGAAATCATCGTATGTCCACAATAAAAACATAGATTCTTCCAAACTAAAATTTCAACCATTACTCCACAATTGAAATCCCATAGTATTCTATCTTTCTTAGGGATATAGTGTTTCTTCAAAAGAGAGAACGTCTTTCACAACAACCTTTATCACTCAATCACCGGATCATTTTCCTATACTATGTATATCCATTTGATAAAACATCAATTCTCAAAATCAACTTATTCTTGTTCCATAAAATCATTTTACTAAAATAATAAGTCATACTAATCAGGGACTTCAAGTAGGCCAGTGGTAGGTGATGCGCCCTTGTCGCCATTCGGTTGTGGGTTTGATTCCTACGGCCTTACCAAATGTGGCGGGTTTTCACTCATCCTACGGGTTGTCCTTTTTATAAAACTCAAAAATAACCCTAACATGTTTTAACCTCAATGGTTTCCTTATACCTCTCATTTTCATCCAAATTCATTATGATCTCAACATCTTAATTCTTGAAGTCTTATTTCACCACCATAAGATAAAATAAAATGATCCCCAAAATGAAGAACATCATACCTTGATCATGGTGTCCATTTGGTTTCATCGTCATCTTGTTCATGTAGGTAGAAGGTCCATGCATTGAAACAATGATTTAGAGATCCCTCAAAATCATTTGCTTCCTCCATCCAAATACACCTTGTACAACATGGGTCATATGGGTGTTCACAGAAAAACAGTTTTGGAAAATAATCATGTACAACATATAATTTCAAAACATCTGATAAAACGTGATTTCTATAAAATAGTCGGAGCGAATTTGAGTTAAAACTTTCAATTAATGGTCCTTTTAAAATACCATAGGTATGTGCTGAGAGACTATATTGTAAAAGAAAATATAAATAGGTTGCGCAAGGGTCTCCTTCTTCGGCACCTTTTTTAAAATCATAATATGCTTCAAAATCATGTGATAAGGTAAAATATTTGAAAATGACTTGATAATATTTACCTTTCATGAAAATATGATAATATTGTGAAAATAGGATTTGTTTAAATACAACTCATGATCCACAATGATAACGAGATATAGTGGAGGTGTTTCATATCTCAAACAACTGCTTTCAAGTGAGTTGTATGATAGAAAAAGTTTCACAATCATCTGAACCTGACTTTGCAATAATTATTGCAAGAATGTCCTCAGGAAGAGATAGGAATTTCGTTTGAGATCCTCCTCCTTCCATTTGTAACTGACTTTACTGGACCTGAAAAAAGTTATAAAACAAGGATTTAACTGAAAATAATAGACATAGGGACTAACCATGTGTCTAACAAAAACTCCTAATTCCTAAAGATTTCTAAACCGACCTCTGATACCAACTGTAAGACCCCAGCCTTAAACATTACTTAATCTTGAGTTATTTCAAGGATTCACAATGAGTATCTTTTCAGGTTTAGAGTTTTAGAGAATTAGGTCATAAATCATGCATTTCATTCCACATTTAAACAAGGTGGTTACATCAAAAACAATATTCATTTTTTTCATAAAAAGAAACATATTTAAAATAAAACATGGTTTCTTTCTTGACACTTCTTCGACACTATCATCACATAATGTACTTTTCTCTTGACCTGTGAAAAACATTTCAAAAACATGAGATGAGCATAAAAAGTTCAGTAAGGGACACTACAAAATAATTAATTTTTTCCAACATGGGTATATCTGTTGGTAAAAATGCATTTTCTGTTGGTAAAACGTTTTGCCAATAAAAATTGTCCTGTCGCTAAACTGTTGGTAAAAACTCCGTCGCTAAATGTTATTCCGACAGATAAAATAGTTCTATTACTATTATAATAATACCAACAGATAATATATGTTGGTCAAAGTGTTTAACAACGAATTCATATGACAAATATATCTGTTGGTAATAAGAATACTAACATATATTATATGTTTACAAATTACATTTAAATTAAAATTATAAATTTTTATTGATATTAAAATTTCATATTATATTTATTAATTTATCATAAATAATACACCTGTTTTAATTATCAAGCCAAAGACAATTTTCACACATGTTCAAACTTTGAAAAACATTAATTATATTAATAACTGAATTTAATACAAAATGAATCAATACATAGTTGAAGTTTATTGATAAGACCATAAAAAACACAAAAACCCAAGATTTATCTATTCAATTGCCGCCACCGCACCCCCACCACCCATGTCGTCTCTTGACTGCAATCCTCCAACACTGTCGTCTCTTGACCGCAATCCACCAACACTCATCATGGTAGAAGAATAGTTACTTCCGCCAAAGATATTTCATCACCCCCAAGTAAGTCACTAGAAGAAACAACCCAAGTCAACTCCAATACCATTGAGCAACCTCAAGTCGATGTTATGTCACACCCTTCAGCTCCAAAATCTACACCAGTCAAAAAACATACCCACAAATAAGAGAAAAATATCTGCATGTATTGAAACCAAAAATAATAATAAAGTATAAAAAAATGCAAGCCACAGGGAAATAATTAACAGAACTCAAAACAGAAAATACATTAAGATTGAAACTATTCACTGTTCAAAGAGAATAACACTGTTACACTGTACAACAGAGCTTTGAATCCATAGATGCAAGGCACATGCAGAATGCTTGATAACCTGTTAAAGGATGCCTGTAATCCATCACATACTATGATTTCCCCACCCTTCCAAGCTGCAATATTGTCTGCTTTCCACCCTCCCCCAAAATCAACTGGAAATTTTTTACAGAACTTTGAATCGGAAGCTCATCTCTGCCTTTATCACTGTAATCCAATTCATAATGCGTTGAAATTTTATTGTGGTGTGGTATCCTTGAGAACAGCTAATGTACCCCATCCTTCCTCATCTCCCAATCACAGGGCAAGCCTTTGACGTGTTGTGTCTACATGGAAAGACAAAGTAGTAGGATCAATGCCCAATGAAAATTAATACTTTCATCTTTTGATTCTTCCTTATCACCTATGTCATGTTCTTCAGCTGCATGGATTGGTATTTGGGTACCCATGCCCTCATGATTATGTAACTCCCATTCCATGTGGCTATGGTGGGCATGAATCTATACAAACATAAAAAATAATGATGAGTCAGTGAGAGTGAAGAAGGGAATGGTGGAGAGAAAGGGAAAGGGAAAGTCTGCTCACGTTACATGCAGAGATTACATGCAGAGTTTACAGACACAGATTGCACTGAGTTTACAGACACACAGATTGCACACAGAGACACAGATTGCACACACAGATTACACACTGAGATTACACACTGAATTTTCACACCGTTTACACACACAGACACAAATTGCACACAAAGATTGAACAATGAGGTTACACACTGAACATACACACTGAGTTTACACTGAAGTTTACACACAATGATAATGATGCTAGTAAATAGATGCAAGAACATTAATGTAGAGAGGATAGTGATTGGGCTGTGAGAATCTGGTTTCCTACACACAGTTTTCACAGAGAGACAGATTGAACACACAGATTACACAATGAGATGACACACTGAGTTGACAGACACCAATCACACACTGAGTTTATAGACATAAATTACACACTGAGTTTATAGACACACAGATTGCACACACTGATTACACACCGATATTACACACTGAGATTACACACCGTTTACACACAGAGGCACAAATTGCACACACAGATTGCACAATGAGGTTACACGCTTTTACACTGAAGTTTACACACAATTTGCACACACAGACACAGATTGCACACATAGATTACACAATGAGCTTACACGCAGTGTTTACAGACACAAATTACACACTGGGTTTACTGACATAGATTACACACAGATTAAAATTGCACAAATGGATTTTTACACAGTTTACACAATGACTTTACAGACAAAGAATTGTATTACACATATAGAGATTCCAGATTTCAGTGTAGTATAATACAAATTATGACATGTCATTGATAATCAATATTCATACAGAAAGTTTCTTATTAAATGGCACATATTATCAAAGTAATTCCAGGTTATAAAATAAAAAGTATAACATTAGTGAATTTAAACATATTTGAAGTACCAAAGTTAATTAACAAGTGCATGTGTTCAGAAATATAATATATGTCAGAGAGGGTACTAATTTTTCATAAAATGGAATCATATTCAACAAATTTGTGCAAAACAATACATATTTAATGAAAGTGAAATATCTAAAAAGAGGTCATGTGCTACATATACTAATCTCAATTCTCTCAAATTGTGTTAAATGTTAAGTAAAAGGAATGTTACTCTAAAATCAAACCTTTTCTCAATCTCATCAGAGTTATTAGTTTTTGACTACTGAAGATTATAGTAATGTGAATTTTATAGAAACACTATATCTTGGGTTACTTTGCTAAAGTTATCAGTTTTTAT
The DNA here is from genome assembly GCA_963277665.1 of Viscum album. Classification (NCBI taxonomy): domain Eukaryota; kingdom Viridiplantae; phylum Streptophyta; class Magnoliopsida; order Santalales; family Viscaceae; genus Viscum; species Viscum album. The sequence goes on from OY728147.1 coordinate 1,371,192,531, forward strand.
ATACTAATTTGGTAAAAACCTTCAAGCCTATAAACGGTTAATGACCCTCCACAATGTACTGGCTGGAGAGAGAGGGAGAGGGGGTGTTCCATTGGATGACAATGCACGATCCCTAAATGATTGTATAGGAAGCGGGCCTTGGCATGGATTTACTATTGACTAAAAATTATATTCACAAAGTGAGTAGTGGATATTGGTATATTGGTACAATTCGGGTTGAATTCTCCATAAACATAGCCCATTTTGGTGAACCAAATAAAATTATTGTGTCCTTTTTCTCAAGTTATTTACCAGCTTTAAATCTGGTTGTACATGAAATAATTAAAATAATGGACTAATGTATTTACTAACCTAGGAAAAAGATCCATCTGAAGTAAATAACTAAAACAAGTACATTTCATCGGTTAACACTTTGTTTCACCCCCTCTCCCCTCCCCCACCTTCCTTGCTCTCCGGGTATTTGTGGGACCATGCCGCAACAAGTTGTATCTATTGCCAAAGGTTCTAACATGGATTTTAGTATATCATATGTGTTTAAGATGTTTCAACCACATATGAATTTTTATTTGAAGACTCTTGTTTATTAGGTTTCTCATTGTGAAGGTATCATGTTAGATATGTTATTTTTTAGGTAGGCAGAGATAATACCGTTGAATGTATTTTCATTGATATTGATTTGAGAAATCCTAGGCAAAGGGTTTGTGATGGAGAAGCATAAAGGATTTTGAGTTATGATTTAACAGGAGAGGTGTTTAGAAAAACTGTTCAAAGTACAAAAACTTTTGATATATAGGAATCTTTCAGGAACATCTATGAAGAATCTATATAATATTAATGTTTCTGTACTCAAAAAACTGGTGAGAATAAATATGATGGTGAGAAATTCCTTATGTTAATAGGTAAGAATAATAATAAAAAAAAAGGTGACAGAATTTGGGCGCACTATTAGAGGTAAATGAAATTAATTTTTTTAAAATATGAATGTAATTCCTCAATAAAAACATCTTGTAAATCTAAAGATGAAAATTCTCCCTCAATAATGGAAAAAATGGTATGTTTTCTAATGAAGAAGTGAATACAGCATCATGTTGTCGATTTGGAGGATGTCCATGAAGTAATCAAGAGGAGATTTAGGCCTAGAGAAGAAAAGGTGAACTTGAGAGGGCCGGTTGCAAGGATTAACACCAAGATGAAGGTGGAAAGTAATTTATTGGGTAAACTTAGTTATGAACTAGAAGATCAAAAGGCAAAAGTGAAAAGCCCCAAAGTAGACATAAATTATCTCAAAAAATAACTTGATGAAACAATAAAATTTATCCATGAAGCATGCTCTCAATTGGATGTGATGGAATACCAGTTGAAAGATAGCAATATGGAGTTTTTGTAGGATTAGAAAGGGATAAAATTTAGATTGAAAAATCTTTTCTCCAATAGAGATTCTAATATAGATAATTTAACATGTGGTAATTAATGATGTACAGATATGGAATATGTAAAGAAGAAGTCTCTTTTCAAATTTGGAAAGGAAGATCCATAAGAAATAATTATAAAAAAGTACTTCTGCTGTAGAGGTTTAGGACACACCATGAATGTGTGTATTGATACTATGGAGGTATACACTGAAATAAAGACTGAAAGAGCATCTCATATTAATGAGGAATAAAAGAGGTGTGACTTCTTTTAGAGATAATTTATTTATGGTAACTTTGTTTATAAGGAAAGATACTGCAACAGTAGTAAATGAGATTAGAAGGAAACTATGGTTCCTTTGTAAAGGAGGAATCATGTTTTCAAGAAAATGAAATATGTTGCATTGAAAAATACAATTCATGGCATTGGAAGAATGTGATTCTAAAAGAAATAAAGGTGTGCACAAAACACCAATGGCTGATTATTAGAGTAACCATCATAGAGAATGAAGAAACAAAACTAGAATACTAAGGAGGAGGTTGTCAACATGTCAACAAGAAAGAAATGGACAAAATCAAATATAATTCATAGTTAAAGAATGATAAATCTGGTGATAAATATGGAGAGATGTGTATTATAGGATTTAGTTGCATAATCTAGAAGAAATAGTAGCATTGTATAAATGGGAACAATTGCACATTGAAGGGAAATTATGAGACAAAGGATAGGTGTGATGGAAACATTCAAAACTGGAAAGATTTTTGCACAAGAGGTATCCGTCAATGAAGTACCACTGAAAAGGGTTATGAAAGCAGAGGTTATAAACTGAAGAAAAGGGCTGGATCATAAATTCTAGTCACACTCCTCAACTTGAGGATGTTTGAAAGGTAACCCTCTCCCCATTTATGTTGTCATGTATTTAAAAAGTAGTCGAAACTATGTATAGATTATGTGGAGATAAAATCCAAGGAGCTTGTAAAAGGGAAAGAAAAGAAAATTTTAGAAGTGTACATAGGGATATTTGAAAGAAATTACAGTTGGAAGGCTGATATGGTCTGGGCAGAATATGAAAAACAGTATCGGAGCATAAAGGCTGGATTCATCATCAAAACATGGTAGGAAAGACTTGACTGGTTTCAAAGTCATTTTTCACTTGTTTCTCACATAGCTCATTGACTCCATTGAGCATAGAGAAAGTGATGAAGATTCCTTGTCTTAGGTTATATTTGAAGAATACATTAATGTTTTTCATTTGATTTCTGTGTCGAAAATGTTTTACTCGGGAGAAGTTTCTTGTAAATCAATAGCAAGTTGAATTCAAATCAGATAAAATTAATGAGTTTTGTGGATACAAAAAATTAGATACATCTAGAATTATTAAAATTACATATTATCTAATACAATGGAAGAAAATCCATTGAATCTAAAATAAATTTAAGATCTGGAGAATGTTTGAAACTGTGACTGCTAAGGAAACAATGAAAGGGAAGAGTTGAAAATTGAATCTTGGGATTTTTTTCACAAGTAGTATGCTAGACCATTGGAAATAACAATCAATAAGTAGAAGAGGCCGTTTTTATTAGATACTAGAAAATTGAACCCCGGAGGAGAATATTCCGTATAGGAGTTTTCTAAGGGAGCACAATTCTAGCAGGGGTCTTGGAAGGTGGAAGAATCTTCTCCACAAGAATGCAATTCAATGTTAGGATCAAAGACTATGACATGGGATGCGAGAAATGAAGAAAGCTCATTTCATCTGGAGTGGCTCCAGAGAAGTATGTAACTAGCATAAAAAAATCACCAAAAAAATACAAGAACCAGAACAAGAAAGATTCTTTCATCGGAATTTCCCTCAAACCCTAACTGAAATTCAATTCAAACACTAGATACCTAAGATTTTAGATGCTTAAAACATAAAGAGAAGAATTGCATGCCTGATAAGAGGCCCAAACATCGACCGATTGAATGAGAAATGGGGTCGTGTCCAATCCCCTCCCTGCTCCTCGTCTTGATAGCAGAAAGGGGAAAACTGAAATCGAACGTCGGTAGGGGGCGTGAGCAATGCTAAATTATCGATGGTGTGGGTGCGGGTGCGGGTGCGGGTGCGGGTGCGGGTGCGGGTGCGCTTGACGGTGATGAACCGGGAGTGTGACGCGGGTAGAGATTTCTACTGTGTGGGCGTCGAGCGACGAAGAACGGGAGGCAATCGGGGAAGAGGGGAGCCGCGGGGAGAAAACGGGGATGGGAAGTAATATATTTTATTTATTTATTTTTATTTATTTTTATTATTTTATTTATTTTATTTATTTTTTAATGGCTTATTAAATCATAATAAAGAAATTTATTTTCAGTTTTTTTAACTTTTATATGAATGGGTTTTAAAATCTCACTCATATAATATTTAATCTCAAATACGATATATTTAAAATGTAAATTTAATTTTATCCCAAATAGAAAATATCTTGAATTATTATTTTTGAATATATTTCAAATATTTATCAATATGTTTTTTTAATAGCAACATAGTTTTTTTAGTAAACTAATAACTGATAGTAATATCAAAATTATCATTAGATGATTTGTTTGTGGCCAAAAAATACTAGCATCAAATTTATATGTTGAAAAAACTATTAGTAATGATAATTAATATCAATAGATTCATTTGTTGATAAAAAACTATTGGTATTAATATATAAAGCAACAAATTTAATTGTTGGTGAAATATATGTTGGTATTAAACAATTAATAGCAACAGATAAATTTGTTGGTAAAGATAAATGTTGGTACTTGAATTTAATACCGATAGAACTTAATATCTGTTGGAATTGTCCATTTTTACTGACAAATATATTGTCTGTCGGTAATTTTCTGTTGGTGTAAGTCATTTTTTTTTGTAGTGGGATATAAAAATACAGAAAGAAAACAATAGTCCATGTATACATAAGAATCATTGAAATCATACTTTATTCATAATACATAAGCACTTTAACATACCTCATGAAATCATACTATTTATAAATAACTCATAGAAATCATAAGACATAAATGTAACATGAGACATTCATAACATTCTTACGTAGGGAGTAACACTCATGATTACGTTTGGAATACCCATCACAGTATATTCCCTAAATCTCTTCGAAGAAACCATAGAGTTTAACTCCTTCGCGTTACCCAATGCATTGGAGAGCTATCTCGGGCTCACCCGCCCCAAGTTTATCACGGAACCACCCGACATCATAAACAATGCCCAAGAACCATAACATAATCGTATCACATACAACATGCATAAAGGAAACATAACATTTCCATATTGCAATAACAATATAACATTTTATGATATTGAAATAACAAATCCATTGTAAAAACAATTTTCAATACCAAAATACGTAAAAAGAGTATATGGTATATATTTTTCTTTTGAAAACATTATGCCTTGTTACAGAAGGCATAAAACAAATAATACTCGCAGCGGCGGAAAAGGTCGTTGTCACCGCTTACGTTAAAAAAAGAATCATTCTTTTTTGTCGTTTAGTAAAACGCTTCATAGAGAAAAGATTACCATTGAATGAAATGAAAAGTCAAAAGGGTTTTATACACCGTATAAAATAAAGTCGTTTAGAAATCAAAATATACCTCAATGAAAAGCGATTGAGTCGAAGTCCCGTAGAAAGACGATATCATAAGATTAATGATAAATCCATTACATAATTATGTGTGACAAATATAAATACACCCAATATAAGTGGATATCAAGTGTAAAACAATCATAGGTCATCCACACATATTCATAGCACGACATGATTAAGAAGTAGAGGTTTAACCCAATGAAATGAAATTAGGTTAAGAAGTTCCCTTACAGAAATTCGACAGCCTAATGGCGTCACTTTAAAATTCAGAAAATGAGTTAATGAGAGAGAAAATGGTATTTCACCACTTGGACATAAAATTTACATCAATAAGGATATAGAATAACATATCCCAAAATAATAATATGTAAATTAAAAGACATAATAAAATGAAGTCTTTTAAAAAGAGGAGGGTGAAAGGTTCCCTTACCGATTTGGGTAACTTTCGAAACGCACACCCCATGAAAGAAGGATCATACAATGAAGATGTAAATACCCATAAATTAAAGTATATTACACAAAGAATATAATAATTTTCAGTACACACACCACACAAAAGGAAATAGTGGCCAATGTAGCATGAATCTCACGGGAATAAAAGTGAGATGAAAAATCCCTTACGAAAACTCGGCAGCCTAACGACGCCACTTAAAACTTCCAAAAAATGGATTGATGATATCAAATAGGGTCTTTCATCGTATGAACATAAAAAGTACAGTAAGAGAAATATAAAAGAACATCCCCCAACATAATAAATAGGAGCTTAAAAGAAATGACATAAACGAGAGTACTTAAAAAGAAAGAGAGAGGTAGGATCACTTACCTCGAGTCTGACTTGTTCTTGTTTGTTCTTTATATTCCTGAATAATAAACGTAGGTCAATTTATAATTTCTTAAGGACTTAATTTAAAGTTCATTATTCATTTCATATCACATATTATCATGTTATAATAATTAGTTAATTATGTGATTTCATATCATACGTTTTGTCGATGTTTGGTACCTGAGTCAAAAATTAACTTGTTTGAAAAGAATTGTCCATGTATTATAAGTACATCATCTCTAGAATATTATTAATGATTTAAATATCATATATATCCAGTATATATTCTTTTATACTATTTCATAACATTTGGAGTTAAAAAAATGAAATGCACCGTTCATGGAGACGGTAGGCCGTACGTATGCATGAATGCTACTTTCATTTCTTTGTCATATTAAAGGAATTAAAAATAAATGAGACATATATATATATATTATAATTCCAGTATAATATATATATTATATAGGTCACATAAGTTCATTAATTTAACACTTTATACATTCTATATATTGTATGAACGAGTCGCATCACTAGAGGGGGCGGTAGTCCACACTAACTCTGATGAAATTAAAGCAATTACACGACATGAAAATCATAAAGGTATGTTTTAAATATAAAATACAGAAGCATAGAGAGGACATAAATATAATATATATCATATATAAATACAGTGACATCATAATGACCACCATGAAAGGTGTTAAGAGAAGATTAAACAATCATCGTTTCGTGAGGTAGTAATTCTCCACCCACAACAACAGTATGTTCATTAACCATTAGACGAAGGTGTGTGTAAGTGTAAATATAATCCTTCTCATAAAAACATCCTAGTATATTGAGTATACTGGTATTTTTATGGAATCAAATAATAATAATGTTAGTGGTGAGTGAAGAAGGGAAATAAAAGAAAGGAACTCGAGAGAAGATATTACCTCTAAATCGGATAACTCTTTTTTATTTGAGCCAATGGCTTACTTGGAAATACTTCTGCCCAAAGTGAGGCTTCTATGAGTAAGATAGGGATGTGGAGAGATAAAATAAGCTGAGGTTGGATGAGCCAAGGGCTTGAGAGTAGTGAGTAAGGGGTAGAGGTGATGACTTTTTATAAGGGCAAGGAGGGTCACTCTTGGAATGTCATGAAATATTAATTTATTATAAAATGTTTTTCAAATTAGAATTGTACCAAAATGATGTATTTATAGGATAAGAGGATAAGTGGTATTAATCCACTCAACTAATAGGATTTAGACAAGTTTAGGTCATATAATTCACCTTATCTGTTCATTTTAACCCTTAGTTAAAATTAATAATTTTTACTACGTCTTTTTTTATTTTCAAAGTATAAGGTCATAATAGTTACATTAAAATTACAATAGTCCCATAATTGTATCAATAATGATATTAGTAATATATTATATGTCATTTGGCAGAATATTATATTTTTTGGACTATTATAACATTTAATAAAATAACATTTGTTTTAAAAACTCATTTATGCCAATTTTGACACTATTTGGTAGTTGACTTTTGATAAAGGAATAAAAGCATTATTCCTTCAAAATAAGAGTTTTAAAATAAATATGACATATCATAATAATCTATAAAATTCATGGATATCATCCAAAGTCTGAAAACAAAATTAGTTTATCACTTATAATATCATTTATTTAAATATTTCATTAATGAGGTAATAAAAGCATCATCATTGTGTCAAAAATAAATTTATTTATTTAAGGTCTAAAAATTCTAAATAAACTATCATGATGTAGGAAATATTTTTAGATTTACAATTAATATTTATAGTCAAAGATATCATTTATATAAATAAAACTAAAATTGTTTTACTTAGGTGTTACATACTTTGGTTATATTTTTCTTTCTTTAAAAATAATATGATAAAAGGTCACTATCACACTAAAGTGATTCCATGGGGTCCCAAAGTTGGAACAAAGAATCTAATGATCGGACATGACTCAAAAAATAGAATTAAGACACATGTATGGGTAATTTTATATTATTATAACATTATTTTGTTTACCCTTTTGACACGATTTACTAATTAATCACGGTAATTAAAAATAATTACCGTAATTACTATTCATCATGTCAAAAAAAGAGTCTTAATTACATAATTTGGACCTTATGATTCCAAATATGGAATATATTTTACCAAATTCCAAACATAGAAATTGTAGTAATTAATTTAAAAATAATTCCCTATTGTCAAAACCAAAGATTGGTTTTTAAGAAGTAAACTTTATCAAAAGATTGACTTGTTTTTACATCCAATTGAAAAGTGAAATTACATCCAATGACCAAAATTTTATTAAATGATAAAAAAATAATTCAATTAAACTTTAAAACCAATTAAAATGACAATCTAACTTTATAAATAAATTGGATGAAAAGGCAGTTTGGAATTAAAATGCTGTATTTTTCACTATTTATTAAAAAATGAACATTATCAGAAAAATACTAAAAATTCACCCTAAGATATATTTGATATTCCAAATTAAAAAATGATGTCCATTTTATCAAATTAAAAACATATAAGTGTCTTTAATAAATAATATATTTAATTCCCTCTGTCAAAACAAATATCATGTTTTTAAGAAACAATATCTATCAAAAGATTGACACTTGTTTATGTCCATTTTCAAAGTGCAATTAATTATAATGACCACCATTGGATTAAATGGTAAAAATATATTCTAATTACACTTTAAAACCAAATAAAAAGATAATATAACCATATAAATAAATTATATTAAAAAGCACTTTTGAAATAAAATACAGTATTTTTCACTTTTCATTAAAAAATGAATTTTATTAGAAAAATACCAAAAAATTACCCAAAGTAAATTTTTATGATACTAATCTAAAGAAGAATTTTATTTTTTGCAAATGAACATATGAAAGTGACCAAAACTATATTTAAATAGTGTTCGCCATCAAAAGGCGATAAATCAGCCTTTTAAAGTAAGTTATGCTGAAAATTAGATTCATTCACATTTTAAGCCTCTAACTTTTATTGGATAAAAGTAAATACATTTAACAAACATCTATAATCATATTGTAGTTAATTCTATTCGTTTCCTTCAATACAATGACTAGGTGTTAACTACTATTTAAAATAATAATATTATTTTATTAGTGTGCAACATAAGATTTCAAAGAAACCTGTTGTTGTGTATCGGGTATGTTGTACCTCTCGTACCCCTCGTGGTTTAATTTTCATGATCACAATCACTCTATTATTTATCTAATATTGTTTTAAGTATTTTTGGATGATAGACATGATTTCAGGTTGCCAAGGAATTGGGCCAAGAAAGCAAGAAGGCAAAAGTGGACTGAATTTCAGTCCACCGGCCAACCGGTAGATGCCCACCGGCCAGCCGATGGAGCCTAGACAGAAGGCATCCCCTCTGTCCAGACCACCGGCCAACCGGTGTCCCACCACCAGCCAGCCGGTGGAACCCAGACAAATAGTGTCAGCCACTGCCTCAGCACCGACCAACCGGTGGCCTCCTCACCGACCAGCCGGTGGTGCCTGAGCCCAAAGGCCTCTACTTTTTCAATGCACCGGCCAACCAGTGGCACTGTACCGGTCAGCCGGTGGAGCCAGTCAAACTAACCGTTGGGCTTTGACCAGACTTGTCCACTTGCCTCCCAACGGCTCCGAAGGCCTCTCCAACGGCTCCGAAGACCCCCAAAGGCCATTTGAGGGTTCCCCCTCTATAAATAAAGGACTAGGAAGCCCCGAAAATGTACGGAAGCCCACGGGAACATTTTTCATCATTTGGCGAACCTCCGGCGCATTCCTCCAAGGAACCCCCACTTGCTCCAACTCACTTCCACATCCAAGGAGCACCATCAAAGAAGCTTGGGAGCGCTCTTCATCAACTTCATCAATCCTTTGGCGCCCAAGACTTCTCCTCATACGGTTTTTATCATTTTATCATTTTGAGCTTTATTTTGGGTTTGTGCCTACAAACCCCTCTTTCTCTCATCTCCCTTTCATTTGGGTTTTCACACCACCTTCAAGGTGCGAAGAGGTTAGTCAAGCCTTCCCTTTAAAAGGCTTGAGTCATAGGTGAGCTAGCCTTCACCTGTAAGAAGGCTAGTGGGTTCTTGCTCAACCATTAAAAGTAAGTGGGTTCTTGCTCAACCATTAAAAGCAAGCTGTAATAGGTTCTAGACTACCTTAAAGTCTAGTGGGTTTCTTGCTAAAACCATTAAAAAGCAAGCGGTAGTAAATCTCTCAACGGTTGAGTTGGGAGCGGAGACGTAGGCTTTGGTTTAAGCCGAACTCCGTTATCAATTTTGTGTCTTGCCTCCTTTATTTCCGCTGCACTTTTAACTTTGATTTTAAATTGTTAATTATTTTTTAAAAGGCAATTCACCCCCCTCTTGCCATCACTCTCCGCCCAACAATTGGTATCAGAGGCAAAATTTGAGTAATACCTTCACCGGTTTCAAATTCAAGATCCTTTGTGATGGCTTCAACTTCTTTCGCCCCCGAAGGTTATTCTTTGGGTCGTGCTCCATTTTTTGATGGAACCGACTATACCTATTGGAAAACCCTCATGACCACTTTTCTTAGAAGCATTGGTTATCCTATTTATAAAATTGTCATGCATGGTTATTCTCTTTCTTCTCCCGATGAATCCAAATGGACTCAAGCTGATATTAAAAATTTCGAGCTTGATGGAAAAGCCATGAACGCTCTTCATTGCGGCCTTGATCGTAATGAATTCAATTGAGTTTCCACATGCACCTCATCACATGAAATCTGGAAACTATTGGAGGTTACCCATGAGGGGACCAACAAAGTTAAGGATACTAGATTGGATATGTACCGTCAAGATTTTGAGTCTTTTACCATGCATCCATCTGAATCTATTTCTGATATGTTTACTCGTTTTACTGACGTTTGCAATGGAAGAAAATCTCTTGGAGATGATGTTTCTGCAGAGACGATGGTCAAGAAGATCCTTTGGATCTTACCAAGCTCATGGGCACCGAAAGTCACGGCAATCCAAGAAGCAAAAGACATCAAGAACATGCCGGTCGAAGAGTTCATCGGATCCCTCATGACCTACGAGATCACCATGAGGAGGCAAGCTGAAAAGGAAGGCAAACCGATCAAAGTTCCAAAGAACATCTCCTTCAAAGTTCAAAAAGAAGAAAGCTCCTCCTCCTCATCGTCTTCCTCTTCAAGAGGTGATTCAGAAATGGAGAATCTTGCCCGCAAAATGCACAAATTCATGAAGAAGCACAACAAGAAGAAATCCCGCAAGGCTCAACCCAATGAAAAATCCGAACCTGAGGTAACAGGTTACGGGTGTGGCAAGAAAGGCCATTACAAGCCCGATTGTCCACTCAACAAGAAAAAGTCCAAGCAAAAGGAAAAGAAGAAGGCATTCAAGGCCACATGGAGTGATAGCTCCACATCCTCCTCCTCCTCCTCCTCAAGTGACAACGGTAAAAAATGCCTAATGGCATTTCATGAGGTATCCTCTTCCGACTCCTCATCCTCTAGTTCTTCAAATTCTTTCAATCATTTATCTTATGAGGATCTCCAACATGCTAGAGATCAATTGGAGGAAGGTTTTCACGAACTTTCTTCCAAATTTGTTGCTTTAACAAAGAATTTCAAAAAACTTTCTTCTGAAAAGGAACAACTTCTCAAAGAAAAGGAGGAGTTGTCCCTCAAGGTCCAAAACCTTCCCAATATTGATTCTATGAAATTAACAATCAAAGATTTAAGGGAATCTCTTGCCAAGTTCACCCAAGGTGAACAAAATTTGACCAAATTTCTAGGTTCTCAACGTTCGTCTAGAACCACCCAAGGGCTTGGCTATTCCAAGAAAGCTTCCTCTTCCCATGCTCCAACTATTTTTGTAAGGGGGAGCTCCCAATATAAATTTTGCAATTATTGTAAAAAACCCGGGCACTTAATTTATGAGTGCGATTGCAAAAATGCCCGGTATGGAAGGCCCAAAACCATTTCCTTTAATGATGAATTTTATAGGAGAAGACCCGCCACTAGACAAGTTTGGATTGAAAAATCCCTTTTAGCGAGTCTCACTGGACCAAAATTTGTCTCGGTTTCAAAATCCTCTCCCCGGTGATTTGTTGTTTTTATTTAGGGGGAGTTAGGATTGTTTAAGTCTTTTTGCGTTTTTATTTCAAAACTTTCAATTCAAAACTTTCAATTAAAAACTTTCAATTCAAAATTTTCATTTCAAAATTTTCAATTCAAAACTTTCAATTCAAAACTTTCAATTCAAATTTCAAAAATTTCAATTGGTTTAAAATCTCTATCTTGTTTTTCAACCTTTCCCTCAATCAAGTTTTATGCCCCGTGCTATTTTGATAATCACAAAGGGAGAGAAATTCTTGGTTGATTGGGGGAGAAATCTTTTCTCTCATGCTTTGCTTTACTTTTCAATTTATCCTTTAAAGCATGCCTTTCATTTCAGTCTTTTACATTGCTTATTTTGGTGATTGTGATCATCAAAATAGGGGGAGATTGTTGTACCTCTCGTACCCCTCGTGGTTTAATTTTCATGATCACAATCACTATCTTATTTATCTAATATTGTTTTAAGTATTTTTGGATGATAGACATGATTTCAGGTTGCCAGGGAACTGGGCCAAGAAAGCAAGAAGGCAAAAGTGGACTGAATTTCAGTCCACCGGCCAACCGGTGGATGCCCACCGGCCAGACGATGGAGCCTGGACAGAAGGCATCCCCTCTGTCCAGACCACCGGCCAACCGGTGTCCCACCACCGGCCAGCCGGTGGAACCCATACAAATAGTGTCAGCCACTGCCTCAGCACCGGCCAACCGGTGGCCTCCTCACCGGCTAGCCGGTGGTGCCTGAGCCCGGAGGCCTCTCCTTTTTCAATGCACCGGCCAACTGGTGGCACTGTACCGGTCAGCCGGTGGAGCCAGTCAAACTAGCCGTTGGGCTTTGACCAGACTTGTCCACTTGCCTCCCAACGGCTCTGAAGGCCTCTCCAACGGCTCCGAAGACCCCCAAAGGCCATTTGAGGGTTCCCCCTCTATAAATAAAGGACTAGGAAGCCCCGGAAATGTACAGAAGCCCACGAGAACATTTTTCATCATTTGGAGAACCTCCGGCGCATTCCTCCAAGGAACCCCCACTTGCTCCAACTCACTTCCACATCCAAGGAGCACCATCAAAGAATCTTGGGAGCGCTCTTCATCAACTTCATCAATCCTTTGGCTCCCAAGACTTCTCCTCATACGGTTTTTATCATTTTATCATTTTGAGCTTTATTTTGGGTTTGTGCCTACAAACCCCTCTTTCTCTCATCTCCATTTCATTTGGGTTTTCACACCACCTTCAAGGTGCGAAGAGGTTAGTCAAGCCTTCCCTTTAAAAGGCTTGAGTCATAGGTGAGCTAGCCTTCACCTGTAAGAAGGCTAGTGGGTTCTTTCTCAACCATTAAAAGTAAGTGGGTTCTTGCTCAACCATTAAAAGCAAGCTGTAATAGGTTCTAGACTACCTTAAAGTCTAGTGGGTTTCTTGCTAAAACCATTAAAAAGCAAGCGGTATTAAATCTCTCAACGGTTGAGTTGGGAGCGGAGACGTAGGCTTTGGTTTAAGCCGAACTCCGTTATCAATTTTGTGTCTTGCCTCCTTTATTTCCGCTGCACTTTTAACTTTGATTTTAAATTGTTAATTATTTTTTAAAAGGCAATTCAGCCCCCCTCTTGCCATCACTCTCCGCCCAACAGGGTAAGCCATCGAACAAAGAAACCCCTTTAAAGTAAAATTAATATTTAATTCAAAAATATTAATAAATATGAAAATATCATATTTCTTTATTTACTTGGGATGCTACAATGAAGACTTCATATCAATTAAATAAGGCACTACACCCTCATTAGTGCCACATGATTCCATGTCTCTTTTGATTTAGAACCATACTACAAAATCAAACAAGCCAAAGTTGTAGATTTTTCATGAAGAACCTTCATCTCAAAATTAATATTCTGAACTGGCTACTCAGTCATGTATAAATTTGGTTCAACATTAAGTTCATTCCAGCTCAATACACGATGTCGGTAAAATCAATACATTTTGATCTTGAACATGTTAAAAATTCTATGAACCAATGTTAACCAAGTTAGAAAATTCAAGATGTAAGAAACCTTTTCAATATTCTCAACAAAATTAAATGGTCCCACATATCTTGGAACTGACTTCCCCTATTTCCCAAGATTTCATTTACTTAGTTGAGGTGAAAATCTTAGAAATACCTGGTCACAAACATAAAAATATCAAGGTCACCAATGACGATCAACATAGGATTTATACCATCTATTTTTTTTGTCACTATTCTATGATGAATCAAATGAATCTTTTTCATCATATCTTAGACCAAACTAGGCCCAAACCGGAAAGATTCACCAATCAATGACGACCGTAATAGAGATTAACAGGGTTGGACAAAAAGGTTCTCAAAGGGTGCCATAATGATGGATGATTGGTAACTTTTTTATAGTCAAGCTCAACCACTTCCAAGTGGATATCCCAATCTCTATCAAAGTCAAGAACATAGGCACATATCATGTCATCAAATAATTTTTATAGGTTTTTCTATCTGGACATCCATATGTATATGATAATTCATGCTCAAACTCACATGATATCTCATCACCTCTAGGTGGACACTCTAAAAATTAAATGTGAAGTGAGGATCCCTATCAAAAACTATAATATATGTAAATCCATGAAATCTGATAATACCCTATACATTATAGATCCACAGGTCCTCCACTTTGGTTTTATAATTAATGGGTATAAATTATGTAAATTTGGTTCATCGATCAATCACTGATCATATAACGTTCTTCCCTCAATGGTTATGTCGAAAAAACAAAAAAAAACCATCGAAATATCATCCTGCTTTCATGTTAGCACATGAAGGGGATGATGCGAACTTAAAGGTTTATGGTGCATATAAATGACCTATTTGAAAGTATAAAAATATGAATCAAAATCAATGATGTATCATCTCAAACTTGGATTCCAAAATCATTGTCACATAAATTAGAACATATTTATAGTTCCAAGTTGCACTTCCCATTGTTAATTATGTAAATCCCCCATCAAATCCTTTCTCATGGTAAAAAGTACAACATACCAGTTCTAGGAACATAAGACACCATTCAAAGATAATAAAGACTCACTGATAGTCTCCCCACCAAAGTAAGAGTCCCTAGATCTATAGAATCCATCATAAAGATGCTTCTCCTAAATAATAAACTTGAGGAGAGGGGATGTTAGATGTATGCCTATAATGAAAATACTAGTCTTCTCCTCTCAAACTCCCAAATATATACGAGAATTGATATCCCTAAAATTCCACACTTATAATTATTATTTCATATCTTGTGTTGGAAGTTTATTGCTCAAGGAAACAGTAACAAAATTCCTCTTTTCTAGTGGTGTAGGCAATATCGAAAACAAATGACTATATTTAATCCACTCAACACCTTTGGTGGAGATTCAAATTATTTAATGAGATGTTATAACTTAGACTTTAGTTTTTGGAAAACATTGTAAATATTTTTATAAAAATGTAATGTCACCAAATATTTAGGTAATGCATCAAAACTTCATGTTCTAGATCATGGGTTGGATAGTTATTCTCTTTTGTACTGTCAAGAACCATAGGATACAATGTGATCACCAAGCATGATAATGTATCCCAAACCCAAATATGATGCATCATAAAAGGCCATATAACCCTACCCAACCATTAGAGTATTAAACACTATTGTATAATTAAAAAAACACATCATATCATAAAAATAATTCTTATATTTTGAGTACCATAATAACATTACACCTTTTTGAGTGATATAGGTTATTAGAGAATCCAACTACAAAAAAAAATATTTTAAGAACTGATGGTAATAACCTACTAAGCCCAAGAATCTTTGAATATTTAAAAAAATTCATGATTGCTCCCATGTTATAATAGCATTCCCCCTCTTATGATCAATAAACATTCAATGTTTAGAGAATATGTGTACAAACAAATTCACTTACCAAATCTATAAATTACATTTCAATAGATTAGAATAAAGTTGGAGATCTCCCAATATTTTCAGAACTACTCTCATATGGCGTACATGGTTTTCCTTAGTCTTAGAGTAAACCACGATTTCATCCATAAATTCTAGAATGAATAAATCCAAATAATCATGGAATATTCTATTCATTAGTTCCATAATGACTATAGGATAATTGGTTAGAAGAAAAGAAATAATAACATTCTTGTAGTTGGCATACATACATCTAAAGACAGTATTTAGGATGTCTGATTCCTTGATTCCCCGCTAGTGGTGATAGGATCAAATTTAAATCTTTATGAACAAGTTTTCCCCCTTTCAAAAGTTCAAAAAAAATCAATTTTAGGTAATATTTACCTATTTTTTACTAAAACTTGATTGTGTTTTTAGTAATAAACACAATTTTAAAGTGACCCATAAAATGTCTTTTCAAAATAAACAGGCTCCACCCAAGGAGATGCATTCATGCGTATAAAGCCTTTATCAAATAGATTATCCCACTAAGTCTTTAACTCTTTCAACTCTAATGGTTCCATAAAGTAATAAGGGATAAATATAGGCTGAGTTCCCAGTACCAAGTAAAGATATTAACTCTATATCCCCTACTGATGGTAAGCTAGAAAAGTCTGATTCAAACACATTGGGAAACTTGTTGACTATTGGTGGAAGATATAAACTGAAATATTATTTATACAGATAAAAATAAAACACAAATATCACCCTACCAAACATTGGAAGTGGATGCACAACTATACTTGATCTTGGGTCCCATTCTCCCTAAAAACCCAACACACCCTCTCAAGGGATGTAAAGGATGCATACCAAAGATAATAGTTAATATAGGATTCATAGGAAATCAACTATTAAATTTAGAAAATTAAATAAAAAGGATTCATTTCAAGAACCGGAAAATCAAAAATGATTTCAATCTCTAATAAATTTAAGGCATAAGAAGTGCATCAGGCCCTTGGTCTTTATTTGTTCTAAGGGGTGTAAAAATTATCCCTCACAGAAGACATAAGAATCATAGAAAGGTTTAAATAATTAAAAACAGAAGTAAATATAAATATATAAGATGGATATGTATCAAATAATGTAGTCAATAAAGATAAATCTATATTGATGGTACCTATAACTACTGCGGGACCCATATCAGCTTCCTCTGAATACTCTTCCACTGTATGAAGAAGTTTCATTCAAGATTCACGGGGTTGGAACCCCTTAATTCTTGAAGAATATGATAGAAATACAGTACCTTTTGTTACTAATGATCCCATTCCACTACCCTAGGTTCAAAATACATTAAATAACTTTTTTAGGTGTCCAGAGTGACTGTACAAACCATAGATCTTCGGTGGATTAGTATAAATTCAATTTTAATGCATGAACACTATGCACTGGAAGCTACTCAAAGGGCCTCAAACAGACATTCCAAAAGGTTTGGAAGATTATTGATTTCAATATCCATTATGAGAATCATCACACTTTCTCTTTCCTTTAATGGAACTAAAAGAACTTCCCCTAGGAGTAGGAGTAACTCCCTTCAACCCTAACTTACTAACATGTTTAATCATAATCATCAACGTTATATCCATAATATCCATATAATAGGTGGTATTAATATTGAAAATATTAGTTTTGATATCATATTTAAGGACCATGTTGAATAATTGAGCCTTAAATTTCTCACTCGTCACTACCTCTAGAGAAAACTGAACACTTTTTTAAAATCATTTTTTATACAAAGTTGCGATCTTATCGCCCTATTTAAGGTCAATAAACTCCATATACTTTTACAAACCCCTCAAATATGGATATAAATTTTATGTGAAAATATATTTGAAGCCTTTTCATTCTAATAAATAATGTTCTCTTACTATAACCATCTGATCCTAACACTTCATGTTAGGTACATCAAACTTGAAGGTAGCACATTTCACCTTTATAACATATAGAATTTCCAATAAATCAAAATGAATCTCAGTTTTTTTTTCAAAAAATACTCCACCTATTTAGTATAATTTCATCCTTATAGAGAATGTGGATTGACAACATGCATGACCATCTCAATGAGATTCTGATAAACTAAGGGGTTCACTTACCATTATGCATCATGAACTCTCTCTCAAGGCTTGTTTAGAAGACTTTATGAGGGCATGGTACTACACAACATAAATAAGAAACATGAAAACATCAATAAAGACACTCAAGTCCTTAACTCAATCAAGATACATAGGAAATAAAATTACATTAGATAGAATTCAAACATATAGGATTTCAAAATACTTAGAACACATTTAGTGAAAATACTAGAATCAGATCAATTTACTTCCTCAAACACAATTTTCCTAAACACCCATTGTGACTTAAGGATCACTATAATGAGAGATTTCAAGGAAGGAACTCATAATAAACATATTATGTCCCAAAAATCCCACCTCCTATCCATCAAGAAATCAATGACTATATATCATCATCAAGGAATGATACTCAACCATTATTAGATACCATTTTTCCATAAACCAAACCAAATACCCCTGTACACCAGTACATAAGTTAGATTTGAAAAGGCCCAAAGGGCATTATCAATCCCCAAAGGCTATAAACTAGTGACCGAACATCATCTAGATGTTGTAGGGAATGATTTCACTGTAGAATATATAATCAGTACCTAAAAAAGAAGATAAAACAACAAATAGTCGGTTTGAAAAATACTCCTCAGGGAGAAAATTATCACAAATAGGTAGATAGAAACCACCAAAAGGTATATAATCCAAAATAAAATGGTATAACATTAATCAATAAAATGTATTCAAATCTCCAAGTAACAATTAGACCACAACTCCGCAGTTCCCCATCACGACCTAAGTTCCCATGAATCAAGCACACCCACCTCCTCGGAGTGGTGACTTCCCTTTTCCAAAACATGGTATAATATAATCTACAAATTAATGAAGTAAAAGTTTTTATGTGAGTAAAAAAATCATTTAATATTATGCTAAATGTTCTATAAGAAATTCCATAACAAATAAACCATTTATCCTTCAATTTTTTTAAAATATAAGGCATGGAAAATTATTTTATATTTACTAGTCAAAATATGATTTTAAATTAAGAATATGGAAAATATATCTAATTATGAACAAATGGAAATTTTTTATAAACCATGGGCATGAATAAAACTATTCTATAATCACAAGAATGTAATAATCAAATCATAACAAAAAAGAGAACCATGGTCTTATACCTTTATGATTATTAGTTCATAATTATAGGATCCTAACACTTCTCATTCAATCACCATAGACCAATGTGTATGCATAAACCCCTAAGGCTTGTTCCATCGAGATAGAATCAATCAACACCCAATTGAGGAAAATCATTCCGAACTTGGTTTAGTGAGAGTAATCATCATAAATCCATTGTTAGGAATTTAGGGTCCTAGCATGATTATTCTAGTCACCTAATAACTAATTAGGATCACATGTTATTTCAATCAATAAATCATGGTAAAATAAATTTAATTAAATTCAAAACATCATTCACAATTCAATTTCCCAATCATAAGTTTCAAAATTATATTTCAATTTCTAAAAACCAAATCATAGGTTTTTCATCAAATCCATGTGTTTCAAAATCATCTTTTATTTAAATACATGTTCTAAAATGTCAACCTCAAATAATTTATCATTTCAATCAATATTTTGTCAAAATCCACTCAATTAAATGAAATCATTGAAAAAGGGTTTTATTTCAAAATTCCATTCATTTTCAAAATAAATTGTAAAATATTCTGAATTCAAGGAAATCACTTGAAATTTCATATAAAATCAATAATTTAATTTAAGGCTTCAAATATCAGAAAATCCTTAGATAACTACCAACCTCTGTGTCACAGGAGAAATTGACCAATCATCCAAAATGAGAACCACTAATAGAAAATTAAATGTGAGGAACATCAAAAAGGAAACCCAAGAATCAATGTCTAAAATATGGTGTTAAATATATTATCAGTATGAGTATATATCACTCTCAAATAATGAGAGAATAGAATAAATGAGAATTTAAAATGTGATAATATCAAATTACTAGAGAGTGATCAAATGCATCAGCTCGCACTATCATATGAGATGAAATGGGATGAAGAAGAAAAAATTATCTCATGGGAGCCTCTAAAAGTTGAAGCACTGAGTTAGGGTTAAATAGAATATGTCTAGGGTTAAAAAGGGGGTCCAAGTATTTTAATTAAAATTTTACAAGGTTTAAAAACTAGTTCACACGATTTCTTAGTTGGGATGATTGGTTAGTAATAACTATGTTCCTAACCACGCACCCTTACTAGGATTCTACAATGGGTGAATGGTTTGAGTGCACGGTTAGAAAAAATATGCAATAAAAATTAAAACCCCAACTGTATAAGGCCAAACGGTTTATAGGGGATACCAAAAGGTTATTACTAATAATGTGCTAACATTGTTCCCTCCTATTGTTTATCAAGAGAGACCAAATGGTTTTATGGTCTCACCAACATAGTTTTCCATAACCATGTGCTAACTATACATAGCCTAAAACATCTAAAATTATATAAATATATATATAAATTACCAAAAACAAGAACAAAGAAAAAAAGTGATCAAAAAATGGTTTAAAAGTACCTAAAATATGGTAATTGGATGTTACACCCATTTAATGGGGTTATCTCCTTTCATCTTTATACCCTTCCCCCCTTAATGTGTATTAAGAAACTCTAATAAAGTTTAGATACCACTTTTTCTTTAACATATATGAGGTATTACTCAAGTTATTCAAATCCCCATTTTAGGATAGAGAGTAATTCCTTATCTAAAGTCACGTCCCCATGCTTCAATGAACTTGTATCCTTTGGGATAAACCTCATGTTTATTATCCAAATGCTTTGAACCCAATTTGAAACAGTTTTGGGTTGGAATGCCCAACTCCAGAATCTTCCTTTACAAGATAATTTCTTATTATTAAGATTTTCATTGATTTAATATATGACTTGGTACTTTGTATATAGAAAAATCCATTAAGCCTAATGAGTCTAAGCTCGGTGTAGGAGATACTAGTTTTTCTACACAACAAAAGGTTTTCCTAGTCACTTATGAATTCCTTTGAAAAACTCATAGTATATTTATCATTTTAACTTCTCAAAAAACTCCGTGATCTTAATCAAGTTTAAAACAAATAGTTAGAATTGAATACTAAATAAATTGGTATTGAGGATCATACCATGTAATTAAGTAATCGATACCACTTGTTAAATTTTTTAACAAATGATACAACATGTACTACATGCCTTTTGATTCTTAATAGGCTTCAAACATGTTCAGATAAGGCTTAAAAACCATGAATTTTTTTCAAAACTACACCTAAATAATTTTTCCTCCTAACACCATTAAGTTATTTCTAAAATTGGGGATTCTACTAATGGTAATATATATTCCATTTAAAAATATTTTTTTATATTTTTAAATTAATCAAATGATTCCAAATACCAATACACTTATTAAATAAAAAAACATGAATACAATTTTCTTATTGTTTTTTACCATCTCCCTCATACTTCTTTCTTGAGGCTTGAAACCAATTTATTGTATCATGATACCAATTTATTCTACCTCTTCCACCATCCAAGCCTTCTTTCTTGTATTTTATAGTATATAAAACCTCTATAGTCATGAAACTTCATACATGATACCAATTAATACTCATTGATCTTTAAATAACAAACAAATCCACTATATTTTTGTAAATTTTTCAAAATCTATAGATCTTAATTCATCTTCAATAATATGTTATTTTCTAGAAAAATCACCACATGGATCATAAATCCCCCTTAATTTTTTATTTATTTATAAAGATTTAGAAATAATAAAGAACATAGGAAGAGGTGTACATCAATATTCTTCAAGTAGAGGAAGGGGATATCCAAATTAGACTAAACCTTTAACTTCCATATTTCATTTTCACTCATTCATATATTGTGAATGGAATGAACTAATATCTTCAACTTCATCATCATCATTTGTAAACAACCTTCTCAAGTTATTTATTAAGGATATCCTTTTTATGATATAACTCAGACACTTATCTTCATGGATGTGAGCATTTTCGTCCTTCATTGTATTGAGATTTTCCATAATTGTGGTATCGATCACACTTAAAAGGTATATTTTGAGGTGTATAAATAATGGATATCACCTCTATATTTATTCTATATTGTATCTTTATTTTTATCTTTTTAGTGGTTTTTGAAATAACACTTAGTAATATATCTTAACTGATGGCCATAAGTTCAATCATGGATTCCTTCTTACTATGTGGGTTCTTATTTTCTTCCACCTAATTCATTACTGTGACAACTCCTTTATTTTTCATGTAGATTTTTCTTATTTCATTCCAAGATATTTGGTGTGAGTATCTAGATCATGGAGCATGATACACCCTTTTTTTAGGAACATCTTTATTCTCCAAAACATTAAACCTATTATCTATATTAATAAGACCTTTCTTTGGATAAACTATATCTTCATAAGTAAATGGAATAAATTGTCTCTTGATGAATTATATTTCCTTACATGAAATAATTTAGTTTAAATACATTTGAAGGTGACCAAATCTAGATAAAATAAAGAATATAAAAGAATAATCATTCCTCATGTGGTCCCTCCTTAATTGAGATATTGAAACTATTAGAGTTCTTCCCTCATCTATGTGCTTATTTTATTTGAAACATGTACTGGTAATATGTCCAATACTTCCATAATAGTATAAATTTAGTGCCTCCATGTTTTCTAGGTAACCAATTTTAGATTTATCATGTAACTCATGTTTTATTCTAGATTTTATATTTTGAATATTTCTTCTTATTTTGGCTGCTTTTGTGAAGATTTTTCCTCTTCTAATTTGAGGTGTTTATCCTCCCCTAGTGTTCTAGGATATTAATATTTCTCCTTTAAAATGAAAAACCATATACTTTACCTTTAATAAAACATATATCTTGGTTTTTATTCATTCTTAATTTTTAGGGGAATTATGATTGCATTCAATTCCTTCTTTATAGCCATTTTCTTTAATTTTTCATGGGAATGCTCTTCAATCATGTTGATTTATTCATTCATATTATTTCCCATTTTCATTATGATAAAATTAAAGTCCACATATCCTTGATTTTTAATTTTTTTCACCAAGTCAAGATATTTAATCATCATATAATAAACAGCATACATGAGTTCCAATTGGTCCACCATCTCTTGTAGAATTGGAATCTCCTATAGGACATTGCATGAACACCTCATGGATTTGTAACATGATATTTATTCCACCTCTTCATAATATATAGTTTTAATATTTTAAATATAGTCTAAAATTCCATAAACATTATCCAAACTAGTTTTAAAATCACATATGAAATTAAATTTTTAATTTTTCTCCTTAGTAGGATAATTATTTCTTTATGAATTTTACTTTTTTATTTCCTTTGGACACAAAACACCCTTAATCATATTTTCCAAGGAGTTATTCCAAACACATCCACGTATAATTAGAGAAAATTATAGGTGTATCCTCCTTTGAGATTACTTATCAAAGTGAACCCTTTTAACAACCTTTTTGAAAAATTCATCAATATTAATGTTTATTTTATTTTCTTTAAAGACAAATTTATGTTAGCTAAATAGAAACAACTCCATCCTCCATAACTTCTTATGAAACTCCAAGAGAATCTTCCATGTGGGAAATAAACTCTATTTCACATTATTTTATGTTATTTAAACAAAACATCAGTGCCTTTACTATGTCTGAAGTTTTTCTTCACAAAAAAATATATTAATTAATAGGAATAAAAAATACATGAAAAATGAATCTTTACTCTGATACTAGTTGTAAGTTCCATAATAGGGTCTTAAAGTGAAATTACCCTAATTGAAGGAGGTGATGGTGAATCGGGGTATGGAATGATTACCAAATTAATTCATTTCCATTTAACTCTCACTACCCTAAAATGATCTTGAACTCTCAACCTTAAGTGTCACTTTATAATCTTATTATCATAAATGTTTATCTCATTAAACCACTTAACCAACTGGGTCATTATAATATATTATTTATGATTCTTTTTACATTTTTTGTTGTGAATGTGTAATCAAAGTAGGGACTTGAGAATTTACTTGTTCACTATAACTTGGTTAAGTCCAAGGAGTATACAATGTTTATGTGTTATGAACTAAATCACTATAAATCAAAATACTCTTGACACGAGGTTTGGGCTAGGCCACTCCTTTCCCAGGCTCACTGCCTTATAAATTTTAGGGTCAAATAATGTTTTCCCAAGGCTTAATACTGGCTCACTATCCTTATTATGATTTTCTCAACTCTTTTTGAATATCCCTACATACTTTACGAACATTTATATCCCTTTGCCCATATCAATTTCATGGTTACATCGACTATGGATTAATTCAATTGAATTCCTCTTTCAACTACTCACACTCATTGTGATCTCCCCTAGAATAACCTTCCTCTTTCTTCAAGAATAATGTATAGAATGTCACCTTCACTAAAGAGTAGATATATCTACCTTTATTCATTGGATGTGTATTAAATGGGTGTAAATATCATATTCTTTATTCAATCCCCTCACCTAGATCACCTCTCTTATATTTGAGTTCAAATATGATATAAAAATAGATCTCTATCTCTATGTAGGTGTTGATTATACTTTTATAATACGATATCACGATCCAAATAAAATTTCCACCTATTTCACTATTATGGGCCTTTAATAACTACCAATAACACCTCCACAAACATCATCCTTGGTTTCCATAACAACTTCCAATATATAATTTCTATGCCACTCCATTTATCTACCCTTTACAACATGAATTGATTTTAAATTAATTTACCATATGAATTCTATAAAATTATATGGATTTATGCTTGAAACAAGGACTAAATTCAAGGCCCATTACTATTAAACGAATTACAAATGATTCATGCATTATTTTAGTAAAATATTAGGAATTTGAGGCATCTCATTCCAAAAATTACCACTAACATGAATACCTTTTGAACACTATGGTGTGGTATGTGTATTTCAAGGATAAAATTCCCTTCAACATGACCATATCCATGGATTGTTGGACATGTTTCATTCTCCTATTGAAATACAAACCTCCACTTCAATCCTTTGAACAAACCACATCACCATGAATATCACCAAAATAATAAAGGTCCTTACCATGACACAATAGTAGACTCTCATAACACCACACCCATAACTATAACAAGTTTCATTTTCCTTGTCCATATTTACCACTACAAGCTCCAGATTTTTAATGCAATACAAACATGCAACCGTGATGATTAATCCGTGGTGTGACATAGAATATTTTATTCTATTGGACTCTCCATGACATGTTCCATGACACAAAAAATCTTTAGATGATTGTTTTTCTCCTATAGGACTTATTATAAACACCAAAACTATTGAAACACATTTCCACCATGTCCACCAATTTGTATAGTTATATGGAATTCTACCATGGGGACCACCAGAGTGAGGTGTGTTATAACTTTCCTATAATGGGAATCACCTTCTCTACTACTATTATAATCTATAAAGTTATTGAACCTACCTTATTATTCATATTAACCATTCCCACTAACTATAATTTGGTATTAACCATGTTAGTAAACATCAACAAAACCTTCTTCAATATTCCTTAAATATACCTCTAGCCCTTCTCTTGAACATATAGTCTCCTTGTCAAAATACTTCTCACTTCCATATTACCTATAGAATTCATTCTATTTGTGTGTAAAATAAATCCAACACAAGAACTATTAATATTACTTTTAAAAAAAATACAACATCAAGAAATCAATTTAATTGTTAATTATCATACAAGCATCAACTTGATCATATTGTACCTTTTAATAAATTTCCTCTTCCTTATTGTAAATAAATCTTACATAATCCTTTAGGATTTTAAACAAACATTAATACACTCAACTCTTTTAACATTAAATAATTAATTAGAGGTATATATCAAACCCATCAATTATAATATATAATTTACAAGAATCATAAAATACACAAAACAAATAGGGTCTTGTACATTAACCATAAAACTCATAAAAACATTCATAATTTCTTCATAGCTTAATTTACCAATGGGAAACATAGTAGTTTCATAATTATTTTCATTAAAAATCATTATAATCCATTTATAGAAATAATGTGGCTGGTTTCATTTTACCATTTATTCAATTAATCATAAAAATCAATAAAATATGTTGAAAAAGAATAAAAATAGTTTTATAAAATAATTATAAAATCTATTTGAAAATAATGAGAAATATAATTTTCTATTGGTAAATTTTGAAAAAAAAATCATAGAATAATGTAAATAAGATTTTTTTTAAAACCTATGGAAAATTTTAAATGAATATTAATAACTAATAGTGGAAAAAATAAGGAAAAAGTGGTCTGGTGACAAAAATTTAAAAACTATCTTTTAACACTTTAAAAAATGTAAAACATGACAGATATAGAAAATGTTATTAATATATTTTATAAATTATTATAAATAAGTTAAAATTTATTTGATAATGTAATTTTAAAATCATTGAAATATCGTGAATAAATATTATTTAACGAATATAAATAATATGAATATGGAGGAAAATGATTTAGGAAAAATACTTCAAAATCGTTAGAACAATGTTTAAAAAACAACTTATGGTTTTTAAAATTAAAATAAATTGAATGAATTGACAAAAAATGGAACTTTAAATATCATTAATAAAATAAAAACTTGATCCAATGTGTAATATATAAAGAATATACACTATATTAATTAATATAGGTACATAATTTGAAACATGCCTTAGAGAAGGAAAATTAATATGAAGAACATTTACAACTTTGGTAACATTTAAATAAAATCCCCTGAATGATATAACTTAAAAAAAATTAAATTCCATGAATAAATATTGGGAAAATATATAATGTAAAATAGGTTTTATATACACTATTTAATATAAAATATTTTTATATTATAAAACATGTCTCAAATAAGGAAATTTTAGCTGAGAAATCCATATGAAATTTATATCACTTGAATAAAAATAAATTTAAATAAAGAACTATATTTTTATTTTTAAATCCCATTAGTAACCTGAAAAATATATTATTAATTGTTGGGTACAATTGCAAGTGTGGCACACGACGCTGCAGATAAAATGTAGAAGACATACAGGCCCGTGGAATTGACCCTGCGACCTGCCCCTCACCCCCAATGCCCTTACCATGACACCACCAATGGTGGGGCACCAGAAAAAAATATTATAATATATTCTTATTGTATTTAATCAAAATAAAACCATATAATAGTAAATACAGAATAAAATATGAAACATGTCTTAAGGAATTGAAATTGATACCATAAAACCCATACTTTGTAATATCTCTTAGAAGGATTAAATATAACCTATTTTATAAAAAAATAAGACTTATTAAACTTTTAATTAAGAACCCTATTCATATCTATATCCTTTTACATTAATCTTTTATATTCATTTCTTTTTTAGTCTTTACTTATTGCTCATTGATGTTAGTTGTGTTTATTATTGCATGTCTATTTTTACATAATGATTTTAGTTATCATTATATGGTCATGAGTTCATTATATCAGGAATATAAAAATTATTTTAATATAACTTATACAATTATTTATTTAGTTATAGTTTCATTATATTAGATTTTTATATGTAATTATTAAACATGAAACACAAAATGAGCTTGTATTATTTATTTTTTAATAAACTAAAGGTTGTATTTTTAAATTAATTTAAATAATAATAGTACTATTATATAACCAAAAAAATAATTATATATTAATTTCATATCTAACTAGAATCATAGAATTTTTATAATTTAATATGTTGTAAAAAATATATTCAAATTTAGAAAAGGGTCTCGATATGCTCGATTTAGGTGGTCAAATTTTATATTGAACATTCAATATTAATAATATAAATTGAGTGAAAAAATTATATTTAAAAAACTCTAATAAGTTTATAAGTATCATATTTTTTAAAAATTATTTTTATAACCATCCATGATAGGTGGTGATGAAAAATGAAATAAATCGTTCATGAAGGTGGTTGTTCGCACATTAAATGAGTGACATTTTAATTTTCCAATGGATAAGATAAAGGAAGATAATGGTTGTTCATTAAAAATAATAAAATTTCAATATAAAGAAGATACTGATTTTATTATATTAGTAAGTTTGTAAGATATATGGAGGAGGTCAAAATCAAAAGCAACTTGAATGAACTCGGTTAAGACAATTACCTCTTCCTTTGATATCTTCCTTTCAATCGAACTTAAAGTCTTTGGAAGAGAGGCTCTTGGTAACACAAGGGGATTAAAAACATGGAAAGATATGTTTTAATGGTATTTGGGTAAATTATTGATGGATAATATAAATCATTTTTGTCATTGTAATTTTTATATCGAGTCCTCTTTTTGAAAAATAAATCAATACTTTGTTCTAAATATTAAGTATTTACGAGTCAAGAATGAAATTTTAAAAAATAAAAGTCACTTATTAATAAACCATGAATGATATTATAGAAAATGTCTCCTAGAATTAACTTTTTATAAGATTTTTGTTATTCTTATAACAATTAATAATTTTTTTTAAAATTAAATACCATTTAGTGTCCTTTTCACCACTATTCACATAATTTTCCTTTAATGATATTTAGATAACCATGTAATTCTAATTTAAACATTAAAATTACTTAATAACAATATTTTTTATTCAAAAAAGTTGTGAAAGGATCCATTTAATCCAAATGATATAACTTTTAATATTTTTTAATCCATTTTATTTTACTTTTCTACTGCTTGTACACGAGCTTTATTGATGTTGCGTAAGTGTTTTTAATATAATATTATTTAAAATTAAAATTAAAATAAATTAAAAAATATAATTTAATAATGTTTAATATTTTCATCTAGAACCTTTCATAATGTAATTTTATTCTTATCCTTTTCATAAAAACATTTTTAGGATAATACATGAGAAATGTGACACTTTTGTAAATATTTACTTATTTTAATAAAATAAATTTCATATTCAAAGAATGTGGATTAAAAATTAATAATAATAGAAAATGGATAAGGTGTATGTTGATAAATATTATATATACCTATTTAAGGGTAGTTTATTGTGATATTTTATGGTTTTAACCCCTGATTTAACACATTTATCATATTTTATCCTTTTTCTTGGTGACTAACATTTACCATGCTAAATAATATTTATGAAAAAAAAATTAAATTTACCTTATTATATAGTTTGAACATAATAGTTAAAAATTTAATAAATTTTTTATTATATTAAATTTATAGTGGTGGTGAAAATTAATTTTTATAAATGTATACTTAACACAACAAAAACATTTTTATAAAAAATGAATTTTAAGCATAAAAATGAATTTACAGAAAAATCATGTATAGTATTGATTACCATGAAATTAATTAAGTTATAATTAAATAATAATATGTTTTTTGATTTAAAAGTTATCTAAAACCGAATGGATCCACTTTAATACTTAATTAAAAGAAAACATCCAAAAAAACTTTATTGGAATAAAATATCACTTAGGTTCTAAAGTTTCAAAAATATAGTTTTAAATCCACTGTAGTATTTTCAAATGACTTATTTTACTCCTTAAATAAATATTAATTCAAGATAGTGGTTTTATAAATATTCAAGTCATTTTTATTTTAGGATGATTTCATAAAAGTTACAGAATTTATAACAATGATAGTTTTCACTATTCACCAAAAAACCCATCCTTTTTAGAAAAATAAAAATATCACCATAAGCTAGTTTTTACATGATTAATCCAAAAATAAAATTCATTTTATCATATTTATATTATAAATAAATTGAAATTTATGTTTTAAATAAAACCATATAATACATGGAAAATACTTTATTCAAATTGAAACATATTCATTTTCAAATAAAAAACCAATCATTATTTCATAGATTCGTTAAATAAAAAAATATTAATATTAATTTATAAAATAAATAGGTATATACATTTTTACATTTTTAATAATTAAATAATTCTTTTAATAGTTTAAAATAAGAAATTTTCTTAATAGAAATTTACATAACCTTTAAATAAAATATCCCTCATAAGATGAAGTAAAAACGATAATCCTAAATGTAATATAAATATCTACATAATATATTTTGAGACATGGTATAAACATATATAGAAGATTAAATGATAAATAAATTCATAATCCGGAATATTAATCAACCATAAAAGTGATATATTATTAAAAATATATTTGTTATCGCATATATAGTCCAAGAACAATTTCCACATTATTAGATTATTTATCATGTATAGGTGTAGAAACATTACCATATTCTTTATCATGAATAATACCTATACATATAGGTATTTCTATAGTTCCTAAAACCACATAATTAACTAATGAAGTAAGAATTTATCCCATATACACAAATTATAAGAGTATGAACTTGATAAACATTGAATTCTATAAATATCTTATTGTATAAATTCACATTACCATGATTCCTTCATTTTTTATTTACATAAAACATTTATAATTTTTTTTCAATTAAATCCATTTTTATAACTAGTGCCATTTTTAAAACCATTTGAAAACATTTCAAAATATACTTTCTAGTATTACAATAATTTTAATATATAATATACATGAATAAATCCTTTCAAATGCCTACTATGATACATGGAAATTTTACCCATCCTAACCCATTATGGTTTAATATTATTCCTTGAAAAACCATTTAACAAGAGATCCTATAATCACTTGGCATACCCAAACTCCTATGAAACTCATGCTTCACTAGAAAGAGGTTTAATATGAATTTTTATAGTTACCACATTAGTTTTTCCAATATTTATATGAATTCCTACCATACATTCAAATTAATAACATTAAACCATTACTTTACTACAATTTGTTAATAACACGACCCAAGGAATTGAATATCAAGACCTAAACTGGACCACCAAATAACCTCAATAATATTCTTTAACCACTGAAGGATAGAAACTAGTTCCATTAAATACCACATAATAACTAGGGGTAATTTTTTTAAAAAATAAAATAAAAAAATGACTTTTTAACAAACATTATTTTACAATATATACCAATATTTAAGGGAACAATCACTAACAAAAAATAATAAAACAAGTAAAACCAAGAAATAAAAACAAATGTTCTTTTAAAAAAACCTATTCATATAGGATAAAAAACTCATTTAATGATCTCTAACCAATCACCATAATATTCTAACCAAATCCAAGCTCATAGGATCCATTTTTAATGAATATGTGATTGGACTATAGATCATCACAAAAATAAATATTTAATTTATAAACTCATACAATTTCATAACATTGAAGGGTTAAACACTAGGGAAGGTTGGTGAATTATATTAGGTATTAATAAAAAAACTATAATACTAAAATCAAGGAAAAAATAAATGGAATGGAATGAGTAATTGAGTGTTTAGAATAAAAACCAAATAAATAAGAGTGAGAGTGAGGTTCTTGGAATCAAAGAAAATAAAAAATGGGTTATAGGTAGGAAACATTCAAGAATGATAACTAATAAGGGATTTAATTGAAAAGGTCTGTTAAATGAATTATTTTCAAGAAAATGGTTTGGAATATTTTTACTAAG
The DNA here is from genome assembly GCA_963277665.1 of Viscum album. Taxonomy (NCBI): domain Eukaryota; kingdom Viridiplantae; phylum Streptophyta; class Magnoliopsida; order Santalales; family Viscaceae; genus Viscum; species Viscum album. Next base: position 1,371,224,306 of record OY728147.1, read on the forward strand.
AATTAATTCATATAATTACCAATCATTAACATGTAAAGGAATATTCAATATATCCTTATACTCAACCTATCGATTTATTACATTTGGTAAATAGTATTTAGAATGATTTTTTTTTTCAATTCATCAACTATAATAAGAACTGGAATGAAAGGGAAGAAAAACCCAAAAATTATGAAAATATAATTCAATAAAAATGAACCATGAACAAAAAAAGAGTAAAGAAACAAAATATTTTTTCATATCAATGATTTTTTCGAGTGTATGTTTGCAATTAATAAGTATGGAACAATAAACAATATATAATAAGGATATAAACATGTAAGAGGAGGAATCCTTCTCAGAAGAGGTGGGAGCTCCAATCCACCATTAATTTACAAACTTATTTCCCCAAGATGTTTGGATCATGCAACCTAGTATTATTCATATTGTCTTGATCAACGCCAATCATTTTTTCCATTTTGAGTATGTTCCCTTTACAATCTATCCCCTCTTCTTTTTGAATATAGGAACATGCCAACTCCTATCACTGAGATCAAATATATCATTGTATGTCAAAAATTTAAAGAGTTGTTTTATAGAAATAATATATTTCAAAATAAATTAAAATATAAATATCAATTAATATTTCATTAAAATCATTAAAAACATATGTTCATAAAATTTACGAGAATTAAGACCAAGAAATTGAATCAAAGAATAAAAAAAAACAAAATTTTCATCTATATATTAAAAAGGTCATATTTTTTTCTCAAAATTCAAATGATTCAATTATCTATTAGATAAAGATATTTTCACCATTAAATTATTGATATTTTCATATAAAATACCTGTAAAAAATGCATCAAATTAAAGAAAAATAAAATTCCATTACTCATATCTCATTGAATGTCCCCAAGAAATCAATTTATCAAATTTATTATAATCCAATTAATATTAAAACTGAAATATATACATTTATAACTAATAAGTAATCTCAAAAAGTCTACTACCCCATTATCTTCTTCAAGTAGGTAAGGATGGTCTCTCTTCTGAAAAGGTGTTTGGCTAAATTTTGGTTTTTAGTTTTACAATAATGAATTAATTTGGAATTTTTATATATACATAAAACAATAATTTTTATTCATTTTTTTCCAAAATTATTTTTTATCTACGGTGAATAGAATCACATATTTTAACATGAATAATAATTAGACACAATTAAATGAATTATTTAATTAATAATTATGAAGATGCATAAATAACTCAACCAATAATTTTATCTTAATGAATAAAAAGCTCAAATGGGATTAATATTACATTTATAGACTATTTGAATAAAAATTTAATGTGTTTAAATCTAGAAAACAATTTTAAATTCAGTAATTTTTTTAAATATTAATCTAAAAATTTGAACAATAGATATTTTTTAAGGGAGTAATGTAAATTATAATACTAGACTAAATTTATGGTATATTAGAAAAGATTAACAACTCAAATGTAATGAACAAAACTAGTTCAACCTAACAAGTCACTTCAACTGACCCAACACATGACACAAAGCATGTTCTCGATCTCCATAGTCCAGCGACAAGAATCATGCATTACTACAAATCTCTTGCGAACGGTTTTTCCCATGGTAAACTAGCATAACCCATCGTAATATAACTAGATGACCAGACCAATATTACCAGATTCAAAAATACATAACATGAAATCACTATAGAACATAATAAATATTAAAAAGGAACCATCAACAATAGTACACATCATATACAAATCATTCCATAACCGAACATAAAAATGGTATCTCAAGTTAAAATTTCAAACCTCCAAAGAATGTATACAAGACCAAACAAGGCATATAGATACATCCAAAGTGATAAAAAATACCAAAAAAACTCATTATGATCCAACACAGTGAGACTAAACCTCCTCTAGTAACAAACAGACAGTGGTAATCAAGAATATCCAACTTAGTACATAGAAACCTTTCCTTTATCTGTGTCCTACAAAATAAAGTCTACATACACCAAAATGAATATATAGTGTGTGATGTAAATATCCTATTAGGATATCACCATGAATCTATTTAAGTATTTTACCCATGTAAACCAATAAACTAGTCTAAACACCTTTCAAAACTAAATCAATTTGAAAAACAGTTATTTCTAAATTAGACATTGAAATACATTTTATTATATATTTAAAACAAAAAAAATTCCAAAATATTTATAAACATGTATCAACAAAATAAACAAGTAAAAATATGATCATTATACCTAACACAATAAGGGAAAGTGTGACATCTGTATCATATAATAAATATGAAAAAATGGGAATAAAATATCTCATCACATAAATAATGGAACTAATAAAATGATTAATGAACATAAAAAAATATCTCATTAGTAATTTTACAAAGGGGTCTAACCATAAGGGTTTAATTTGATTGAGTCTAAACAATGTATGCTATCCAAATAAGAAAAATAGAAGCATTTAAGATCATCCCTAGGCCTAATTCTAAGAGACATCATGGTCTCTTGGAAACCAAATGTAATCTCTAATGATATTCCTACCCAAAGTATCTCATAGTCCCTTGGATACCAAAATGGAATCTCTCTTGGTCTTCCCCCTAAAGGAACTCATAGTCTCTTAGACAACCCCTCACTCACACCCTGATTATAGCATGTGTTACTCCATGATATCATTACCATAATCAATTTTCATATAATCAAAATCCATATCACAAGAAAATTTGAAAAATAAAAATTATTATTTTATAAAAAAATTCCCACAAGGAAAAATCATTTCTGAAACCATTTTATAAATCCATTTAAATTCATAAAACTCATTTGATCCATTTCACCAACCACTTAGAGTGAAAAAATACCACCCAATTTGGAAAACATTCTTTTAATCACCAAATTTCAAAAACAATCCATAATGAAAATCAAGAATGAGATATACATGAACAATAAATAATCTACATGGAAATTAAACAAACATAACCCAAATGTGATTCATAATTTAAAGGTAATCCACGAAAAATATTCTTAAAAAGAGACACATACCACATAAAGCTTCCATCATAGTTACCCTTGATGATAACCACCAGTAATAGGTTAATAAAGTCCTATATCACCTAAGACATAAGAAAAAAAAACTGAAACCCACATTACACACACTATATTCATCCAATACCCCTTCTAGGGTTAAACATATCAAAAAAATGGTAGAAAATCATGGACATGGGGAAAGGACGAGGAAAAATAAATAAATTGATTTACCTAAAAAAACACCTTGAATCCATGTATAAATCCACCACAAAGGGAGACGTGAATCTCCACCACCATAGAAAAATGGCTGTGCATGATATAGAAGTAAAATTATAGCTAAAACCCTTAAAATATGATAGGGGTAAAATTAATACAATCTTATTTTTAAGTGACCTAGATAGGTCACCCAGGGTATCCACATAGTTAAGAAAATCATGTTCCGAACATGTGGGGATACTATCTCCTAAAAATAAAAGCCACACAGTTACCCCTAGGTGACTCATGGATTGGAAAACAATGCCCAAACCAAGAAAAATCCCACTATCACTAACTGAGGAACCCTCATACAGTTACCCACATGGTTAGAAATACCATGCACTAACTATATGCTTGAACTTTATTCCCCAAAAACTCCCATTTCCCACACTAATATCCCATTAACTCTAATAATAAACCCAAGAGTTAAATAAAACTCAAAATTATATGTACCAGTGATCCTATGGGTGTCAAAAACTCCCCACTATGCCACTTTCTGTCCTTAGAAAGTCCTTAAGTGTCCCATACAATAAAATTTGTAAAGAAACTACTCCATAAAAAAATAATCTCATTTGCATGTCTCGTGGATATCATCACCATGCTCCGGAGCACACTTTCCAAAATGATTAACTTACCATGGAGGACCTTTTTTTGAAAATCCATAATACGAATAGGCTGCTTCAAAATGGTATTATCATGATAAATCTCCAAATCATCACAATCTATCACATGATATGGGTTTGGATGGTATCAATTTAACAAGGAAATGTAGAATATTTCTTGTATTGAGGCCATCACTAGTAGAAAGTCCAACTAATAGGACAACTTCTTGAGATACTCCACAATATGAAATGACCCAACATACTACGAAACCAACGTTACCTTATTACCCATAACATATTTTCCCAATTGAATGAATATATAAAGAAACACTAGATCAAAATATAATACTACAACGGGAAATTAAAATGGTGAAAATACAACATCTGGTGTCCTTGGGATGTTATGAATCATTTTTGAATTAATCAAAATATCTTGGTCATTTCCATTTTGAGAATCATTCTAGCCAATGAATGATCACACACATTATGCAAAAATAAAGGGGATTGGAATGACCATATATATGACTCCTAAAAAAATTCCCTTCTAATAAAGTCCTAATAACAATTATTATAAGAAAACTATACTAAATACGGGTTCCTTTCCCAATATCCTCAGAAATAAAGAACATATTCTCACACCATATCCTCAAGAGGCTGGCCCATCTGGAATGCTGCACCTTTGGAATCAACTCCCACCTGAAGCTAAAAGGAACCAATAGATTATTTAAAAAGAGGAAAGAACCATCAAGTAACTAAGATCACTCACCCAAGGTCTACCCATGACTGAAATCACTATTAATCTACTAGCACTCTAGGTTAGATTCATGCTAAATCATAAACTGATCGATGAGAGGGGGTGTAACCTACACATTGGAAAAGAACACCTACTATCCACCCTCATACACCCCCTATATCTATATTAGTAATAACAATCATTAGTCCCCACCCATTTAATAATTCTCAAAAATTATTTTATAAGAATCTTCATACTATGAGTATCATTAACCACATTCTCCTTCTCTGGTGTATAAGAAATATCCAAATAAAAAGTTTGATGGTATTCCACCTAGAATCTTTGTATGAGGTTAAGGTCCCTCTAGGTGAAAATATAATTTAGGCTCTTATTATTCAAATACACTATAAAATGATTCCTAAATAGGTAATTTATCGAAAACTTCAACACATTCATCGTTTCTGATAATTCTAGGTCATGGGTGGGATAATTCCACTCATGTGGGCATAGATTCCTTGAGCTATAGGTCACCACATGGTAACATTTCATTAGCACACATACAAAACCAACACCATAAGCATAAAAAACATGGAATAAACTTACCCAGGATTAGGAATAATCAAAATTAGTGCAAAAGACTAATAGGTATTAAACTACTCAAAAGAACATTGGCACTTATCATACCACTCAAACATTTCCCCTTTCTAAGTCAAGGATATCAAGGTAGAAGAAATCCTATAGAATTCTATAATGAATCATCTATAATACCCAAACAATACCATAATGATATGGATATCAAACATATTCTTGAGATACTCCCAGGAAATTCCCTCTTGGATGTTCTCAGGATCCATTGAGACTTAATCTTTGGAAATCATGTGTCCTAAAATCATTACATCATAATTCTAAAAAAGGAATTTGAATTTTTTTTATAGATGGTGCTCTATCAAAACACCCAATATAACATAAAAATGATTATCATGACCTTCCTTTATCTTGGAATACACAAATATTTCTTCCAAATACATGACCTCAAAGAAGTCTAAAAAGCAGTGTATGTTCTAGTTCATCAACAACATGAAAACTTTAGTATCATTAGTAATCCCAGATGGAAAAACCAAATACTAAAAATGTACATACTATATTTGAAAGGTAGTCTTTGAACTATCATGTTATTGGATGCTCAACTATTGGTACTTGAATCACTAATTGATCTTTGAAAACCATCAATCCCCTATAACCTGATCGATTAAATCATCAATTCTAGGAAAAAAATATTTATTCTTTATGGATACATGATTAATATTATGATTGTATATACATATTTTGAGGATTTAAAACAACTTCATTGAAAATATAATTTGGGAATCCCATGGTGACATGCTGTAATGGATAAATCCCTTTCCCTCAAGATCTTATAACTGAAGCTTCTACTCTTGTAGCATGACTGACTCCAACTGATTAGATGAGAAGGAAACTGGGCTTGTACCAAGGAGCATGTAAATAGTAAACTTAACCTATCATTGGCTTGTTAATCCCAAAAAATCATCAATAAAAATATATATGTATATATACACAAACCATGGATGTTAAACCATTGTGATATGATCAACACCATAAATAAAAAACATGTACATCTTGCATGAGATCAACCCCAACTCCGATGAAACTGTTCCTGCCCCCCTGAACATGGATCCCACTCTCCCTAAAATATGTGAGAGATCCCATAAAGAGTAAGGAATTGGATCCTATAGAGATAATAGTTGACTCTCACCTTGAAGCTAATCAACCCTTACCTGATGATGATAAGATCAAAAACATCTAGGTCAAAAATAGGGAAATCCAAAAATAATCCATGTTAGTAATTAAGATACAGCACTCTGATCAATTGAATATATTCTCCTTCTTCTTACCCAAAAGGTTTTAGAATATTCATAAAACATGGAAGCAAATCCATTCATATCCAAAAAGAATCAATTTGTTTCAGCTAAATGAAGGAATGAGATATGCCAATGTCAAACAAAATAGATGTCATAGAAGAAGTTGTAAACACCATACTTATCATGGTTTCTAGATTGGAATCTGAGTCCTCTGGTATAGACACATCTGTATAGAGATACCCCAACTTAGACCTAACATGTTTCTTCTTCCCCTATTGAGAATATACCTTACCATGAGTGAAGAATCTTCCACCTTTTGAATCCTATGACTACACCTGAGATCCTTTCAAAAAAGTGGATCCCAGACCACTCCCTTATGAATCCAACTGATAAAAACATTGGATATGACACATAAATCCACACTATTGTCACACTATTGGAGTCCCTGATTAGTTAAGACTTGTGTTTAAAACCTTCCCATACTAATAATAAATGACTAGACTACACCATTTAAAATCTTTAGGATCTAAACCAGATGACTACTAGACAGTCTTTCCACTATCCCAATGAGGATTATCCCACTTCTATTTCTACCCTGATGAAGAACTCTAGATTCATTCCACATAAATAATTCCACTAGGACATATCATACCAATAAAATAAAACTCTTCAAAAACATTATTGTGAAACAAATTTAAGTAGGTAAGTAGATAGATAATAATAAGAATATACCTAATCTTTGGTCACAAACCCATCTTAAAATGATAATCCTTAAGGTAATAATTCGTTAGTAGACCCGTAGAGACATGAGAAAACTATGTAAAGAGATTTTCATACTCCACAACTAAATAATAACCTTTCTTAATATTCAATAACTCATGGGACTTCACTACCCTCAATATATTTGGATAGAATTTGTGATTAAAAGACACCTTGATAGTGATACACATGAGATCACCATGCCTCCTTGATAGAACCATCAACTCTAGCCAATTCCTACTTATACTATTCAACATGTACATATAAAATCCCACTTTAGAGGTCTAAAGGGTGTTTAAGAACTCAAATATTCATTGGATATGATTCAACCACTCCTCAATCCCATTGGTTCCCCTGTCACCACAGAACACTAATAGATTTTTTCTTATAAACTCCTAAGCATGGAACACTATTCATGTATTCTCTTGAATACTCACTTGAACCAAGGATTAGATCATATAGATCACATACTCCACTAAATTAACATTAATAAAAGGAGTTTCCTTTAGGGTCTTCTCCATATCATCCTCTATATGCCTGGATGAGGTTCTTTTAGGAGGTATTTTTGTATGACACAAATCAAAAGCTGAATAAAACCCAAATCAATCTCAAACAACATCAAAATAACCAAATGATACCCTCAAAATATGTATCAAAATGAATCTTTGGCATCATAAGAAACAACAAAAGAATACAAATAAAATAAATAAAAAATATCAATGATTTTCCCATAGTGAATGGTTTAACAGAACGGTTTGTAAAATCTTGCGCCAACCATAGGAGTCCCTAGAGTTGGAAGGAAAGGTCACATAAGACACACATGGTTACTTGTAACCATGCATACTAACCTTTATACTCCTCCATACCTCCCTGTTTCATCCCAAAACCCAAATTTACCCTTTATCACACCACGAGACTCTACACCATCCAAGAAATGCCTCAAATTATCACTAAAACCCCATAACCAGTCTCAAAACATAACAATAATCCCAAAACACCCATGGTGAATTGAGTTTTTACATGAAGAAGAGATAGGTAGGTACCCCCAATTCATAACTCCAAAATACCAAAGATCCTAGTTCCATTCGATCACTAACTCCAAATTATCATCCTTCTCTGATACACTGTCACGACCCATCCTCGGGGCCCGTGCCGTGACTACCCCAAGCCCGCCTTCCATAGGCCAGGGGCTGACGACTAGCACCAAGGCGTAAATCCCAACAAAAGGGAAGGCATTGCCTTTGAAAAGTAAACAAGCACCACAGAGTAAGCAAGCGGAAAAGTAAACACTAAGTAAAACTGTAACAAGCTGTGCTGAAAGTAAAAGGGGCCGGAAATACAAGCCCAACTGTAAAGTACAACTGAAAGGGAAAAACAACATCTGAAGGGAAAAGCCGCAGCGTCGAGCCATCCTCTGAAGGTCCCACCAGAAGGGTGGGTACAGATAGCCTCAACAGCTCCTCGGTCCAGCCGTCCACTCCGAGTACGTCCCGCCCAGTGGTCCACCTCCAGGCACCGTCCTGCTCCGCACGCCTCCACCACGATCAGCGTTGTCCGTCGTCTGCAACCAACACAACGTAGTGCGGGCATAGCCCGTGCAGGGGTGAGTATAAGCTACTCAGTAGGGACCCCGAGACCCCCGAAGGTCTCCCGAAATCCACAAAGGATAAACCACAAAGGAAAGATACAATCACGAAGTAACAACCGACACTGCTTAGGTATATGCCCATACATATACCTAAGTCATCAATTCCCGTTCGGCTCCAACGTCCGAGCCCAAGCACAACCCAGTCCACACAGGAAAGCAAACGTATACCCACACAGGATAGCACAACACAATCCACAAAGGAGAGTAAACAGTAAATCCACACAGGATAGCTCAACACAATCCACAAAGGAGAGTAAACAGTAAATCCACACAGGATAACTCAACACAATCCACAAAGGAGAGTAAACAGTAAATCCACACAGGATAGCTCAACACAATCCACAAAGGAGAGTAACACAAGATTCAGCTCACGCAGGTATACATCATCGAAAAGGTGAAAAAGATGATCAGACATAGATACTGAATCATCTAAGCTAGGACCCACATAGGATACAAGACCAGCCGTCCTCATTGTTTCGTTTATGCTGGGACCCACATAGGATACAAGACCAGCACGGCTGAGACCCACATAGGATACAAGACCAGCACGGCTGAGACCCACATAGGATACAAGACCAGCACGGCTGAGACCCACATAGGATACAAGACCAGCTGTCTTCATTGATTCAACTATACTGGGACCCACATAGGATACAAGACCAGTATTGAATCATCTAAGCTGGGACCCACATAGGATACAAGACCAGCACAACTAGGACCCACATAGGATACAAGACCAGCTGTCTTCATTGATTCAACTATACTGGGACCCACATAGGATACAAGACCAGTATTGAATCATCTAAGCTGGGACCCACATAGGATACAAGACCAGCACAGCTAGGACCCACATAGGATACAAGACCAGCTGTCTTCATTGATTCATCTATACTGGGACCCACATAGGATAAAAGACCAGTATTGAATCATCTAAGCTGGGACCCACATAGGATACAAGACCAGCACAGCTAGGACCCACATAGGATACAAGACCAGCTGTCTTCGTTGATTCATCTATACTGCGACCCACATAGGATACAAGACCAGTATTGAATCATCTAAGCTGGGACCCACATAGGATACAAGACCAGCACAGCTAGGACCCACATAGGATACAAGACCAACTGTCTTCATCATCGCAGTCCACTAAGGATCTCTGCACCGTCGTCGTCGCAGTCCACTAAGGATCTCTGCACCGTCGTCGTCGCAGTCCACTGAGGATCTCTGCACGGTCGTCGCCGCAGTCCACTGAGGATCTCTGCACGGTCGTCGCTGTCGAAGTAGCAGTCGCAGCCAGCACTAGGGTTCCCGCACACAGCAAGCTCGTTCGGGAGGGTCCGTTCCACGAGCCGAGAGGCTGATACATCAACTGTCACAAAGTCCGAAGTTGATGTATCCAAAAGTTCCGTATCGACAACAGGAACTCAACGTCACAGACGGCGCGTCAATCGGACGCCCGGTCTGAGAGTTATTGACTTTTTCGTCCCAGGGGCCCGGTTGATTTTTAAGGCAAAACCAACCTGACCGTACTCCACCTGCGTCCAAAACTCAGGCGGAGTGAGCCAAAATATCCGTCTCACTTAGAGGAATTCAACAAAGCTGACGGCACGTCAATCGGACGTCTGTAGCTCAAGATATGAGCGTTTCCGCTCAGAGGGCCCGATTGGTTTCGTGTACGAACCAACCCGGCCGAACTCAAAGTATTCCTAAACCTTGAGTGCGATATACCGAAACGACCGTCTAGATCCAAGGATCGCATTTCCGCTGACGGCGAGTCGTTTGGAGGCCCGTAGCTCAAGTTACGGGCGTTTGAACGAAGACCTTCCGAAGACGGGGGGGTCCGGGCCCGGGCCGACCCGGCCCGACCCCCCCTGGGTCGGCCGAACCGGGTCAACCCGGTCTGACCCGGTCGGACCGGTCTGGCTCTGCCAGCCCGGCCCGGCTCGGCCGAGCGGCCGACGCGGGGGGAGCCGCCGCCCCGCATGACACCCCCGCGGCACCCGCGGGGTGTCGGCCAGACAACCGGACGCGGCTGAAGCCGCGTCCCAGGTGACGCGGGGGGGAGCCGCCGCCCCCGCGTTACACCCGGGGGACACTCGCGGGGTGTCTCCCTGGCGCCGGACGCGGCTTCAGCCGTGTCCCGCGAGCGCCGCCGCCGGAGTCGCTCCGGTGGCCCGATTTTCTTCCCGTCTGCGCCATTGCTCCTCCCGGGTTCCGTTCTTCACTGCGGGATCGTCAAACATCCATTGCGGCACGTTCCGTCATCGCCCGTCAAATCCGCATAAAACGATGAACGGTGGAGGGTCGTCGGGCCGTGTTCGTTTGGCCCGCACCCTCCGTGTTAGAGATAAACAACGAGAGGAATAAAGTTCAACACATGAACGCATAACCGAAAACAATTTTTAATGAAATAAAATTGTTTTATAAAACGGGTTCCTCAATTTGAACGGAAACGACAAGGGAAAAAGAGGCATTTCCAAGAAATAAAATCCCTACTTCGAAGTCGTCGTGCGTGAGCGTTCTTCGCGGAATTGCTCGTCGCGGAAGGAGGGGATCGCCGCGTCGTCGCGGAAAGGCGTCGCGTCGTTGCGGAATCCGGCGTTGAGTCGGCGAACTCAACGGACCAAGAACAACAGATTTAATTTAATTATAATTAAATCCGTGTTTCGGTAAAAACCACAAAGGAGATAAAGAAAGAAAAACTGAGGCTCTTACCTCAAGCAGCCGATCGAAGATCCGTCGCGGAGGAAGAGACGTCGCAGAAGAACGTTGCAAGAAGGGAGTGTAGGCGTCGCGGATCACGGCATCACGTCGTCGATTTCCGGGTTCGGCGTTCTTCGCGTTCTTCACGTTCTTCGCGTTCTTCGCGAAGGAGGATGAAGGTTCAAGGATCCTCTCTCAACGAGTAATCCTCCAAAAAAATAGGTTGGTCTTATTTTATTATTATGCCAACAAACGAAAACAGGTAAGTAACGACCCATCAATTCGTTGAATTAATTCAATGAAAGAAACAGCTCATTTAATTTACGAAATAAACCGCCCAATTAAATGGTCTGTTAAGAATTTAAGAAACGTGTCAGTTGACTTTCATAATGACGGGTTTTCGCGGGTGCGTTACTTAGCGGAAAGAAACGGCGGGGATCGTGCGGGCCCCACCTCACAAATATCCTACAAAGAGGGTAGGATATTTTTAGATAGTATCCTATCCGGTTCAGCTCAGTTCAAGCCGCCTTTAAGTGGCTTCAAGTGGCTTCCAAGTGGTTTAAGTGAAATAAAATAAAGTTGTCGCAAAATTATTTTATTTCTTAACTTTAAGCCCGAAAATTAAAAACCACACCTGAGCAAACGCAACTCCAGAAGAGGCGTTTCTAAGCGAATACCGGCGCTGCGATTTCATCGGTGCCCTCAAAATTCGATTCCGGGCACCGGTTCAAAAGTTAGAAAAACCCGCTCGTCCGTTCACTGAACGTACCCGAGCCAAACTTCAGAAAATGATTCCGGGCACAACGGGCCTCGGAATCAGGTGCCGTCAGAAGCTGCGCTCTTGTAAAATTCCAAAGAAAATTAAGAAAAAAAATTTCCTTGAAATTTACGGGTCTTTACATTATTCCCACCACAGGGCTTTACGTCCCCGTAAAGCTTCAACACAAACTAGGGAAACAAAGGCGATACTGAGCACGCAACTGAGCCTCCCGCTCCAAAGTGCTCTCTGGAGGTTCCCGTGCTACCATCTGAAGCACACTAGAGGAATCGATCATCCACGTAGGACCCACTCCTGTCGATCCTCTATCTCCACTGGGACCTCCGCAAAAGTCGCCCCATCATCCACATCTAGCTTCCCATAGTCAAAGGTTTGCGTCGGGTCGTGCACGTATCTCCTTAGCTGGGACACGTGGAAGACGTCGTGCACCCGGTGCAACTGAGGTGGCAGAGCCAAGTGATAAGCCACCTCGCCAATCCTGCTGAGGACCTGGAAAGGCCCGATGAAGCGTGGAGAGAACTTGCCGCCTCGGCCAAAACTCCGCAAACCATGTCGAGGTGAGACCCGCAAGAAGACGTGGTCGCCATCCTTGAACACTAGTGGCCTCTGCCTCCTGTCAGCATAAGTCTTCTGCCGGCTCTGAGCTGTACTCATCCGCCCCTGGATGACCTGGACCATCTCAGGTCCCACAAGAGCTGCAAGATTTCTTCTTTGCCGATAAGAGAAATTTGTTCCCATCCCCTGGATGAACCACATTCTTTGCCTAATACAGTCAATCCCGACATGGATGATACTAATCCATACCAAGGATGACGTCGTAAGGCCTCGACGCTACTACCAAGAGATCCAACCGTTACTCTCGCCTCCAAGGGTTGGGTCACACTGTCGGCATCAGTGTGTGGTAACTGGGTCTCCTCCAGTAGATGTCTCACAAGTGAGGGTCAAGTCAACAGTCAAAACTGGAACCTCTTAGTAACAACACAAAAGAGGACAGGAATGAAAAAATCACAAAGGTATGCGTCTTTTATTATTGCAGCTCATAATACAAAGACGCTACACAATAGCAACAAGGAACTAGAAGTACAAAAGACGTATCCACTAGTCCCACTCCTGTCCATCTGCTCCCTGAGCTCCTTGATCGAAGGCCTCAGCTACCTGAAGCTGAGATCTCCCATGTCCACCAACTCCCTGCGGTTGGGGTGGACCTCCTGGTGGTGGTGGTGGAAACACCTCGAAGTGTCTCCCACCATCAGCTACTCGGCCAGCTCCTCTGCCTCGTCCGCCTGCACCCTGCGGACCACCGTGGCCGAACCTCTGTCTGGGAGGTCCCTCTACCACCTGCTGCTCATCTGCAAGACGAGTCGGGCAGTCTCGAGCCATGTGACCTCGCCCACTGCATGCGTAGTAATGTTTTCCCCTCGCGTAGCTGGCTCTCCTTCGGGTGCCCCACACAACCGAATCTTCATCCTGTGACTGCCCATCTGATGGTCTGGCCCGCTTGGATCTCTGCATCACCTGTCTACTGCCAGCTGTAGAAGACCCTGCTACGGGCTATCCTGCGGAGGGCCCTGTCACTGGAGCCTGCTCGGCGAGAAAACTCTCCACTAGAAGGGCTCTCTCCAACACCTCTGCCTGTGTCGGAATGTTGAGGGAGATCATCGAAGCCCTGATCTCGTGGCTCAGTCCCTGCTCGAAGGTCTGGGCCCGGAAGAATGGGTCCCGTACCATATCTGTGGAGTAGCGTGAGAGATCAGTAAATCTCACCGAGTACTGGGCCACTGTCATACTGCCCTTCCGTAGCTGTAGCAGCTCTTGGATGCGCACCGCACGGAGGGTGGCTGGGACGAACTCGGAGCGGAAGATGCTCTCAAAGTCCATCCAGAGAAGAGATGTCTCGTCATGCACCTGGAGCATCAAGCTCCACCATCTGCCTGCTGCCGCGTGCAGGAGGCTCGCTGCGAGGATCACCATGAGGTCTGCTGGTGTCCTCACTAGCCTGAAAACTCGCACGACCGCCTCCAGCCAGTCCTCGGCTGCCTGGGGGTCCGTCTCCCCACGAAACCTGGGTGGTCGCTGGCGTTGGAACTCATGCAGAGCTCCAAGGCGACGTGCATCGTCAGCGGTCGTGGCGGGAAGCATCGGTGGCTCGGCGGGTAAAGGTACCACCGGTGCCTCTGCTGACAAGGAGCCCTGCACCGAGGCCTCGTCACTCAGTGGGCTGTCATCACACTCTACTCTCGGAACCCTAGCTGGCTGCCGTCGTGGGGCCATCCTGAAAAGGAAACAAGTGCGCCACGGTCAGAACAATATACCTGGTGAGCTGACACAAGTAATCACAAAGAAAACTTGAAACACACATGCAATCAATGTTTTCATGCATTAAGTCGGAAATCAGAAGTCAGGGTCCTGGTATACGGATACGTCGGCCGCCGCACCAACACTGGACTCCCTGGACTGATAATCACACCCAATACGCTAAACACTATTGCTTCACATAGAAGAAAGATCAGAGTCTGCAGTAGAACCGACCACCTCTGATACCAATTTGTCACGACCCGTCCTCGGGGCCCATGCCGTGACTACCCCAAGCACGCCTTCCATAGGCCAGGGGATGGCGACTAGCACCAAGGCGTAAATCCCAACAAAAGGGAAGGCATTGCCTTTGAAAAGTAAACAAGCACCACAGAGTAAGAAAGCGGAAAAGTAAACACTAAGTAAAACTTTAACAAGCTGTGCTGAAAGTAAAAGGGGCCGGAAATACAAGCCCAACTGTAAAGTACAACTGAAAGGGAAAAACAACATCTGAAGGGAAAAGCCGCAGCATCGAACCGTCCTCTGAAGGTCCCACCAGAAGGGTGGGTACAAATAGCCTCCACAGCTCCTCGGTCCAGCCGTCCACTCCGAGTACATCCCGCCCAGTGGTCCACCTCCAAGCACCGTCCTGCTCCGCACGCCTCCACCACGATCAGCGCTGTCCGTCGTCTGCAACCAACACAACGTAGTGCGGGCATAGCCCGTGCAGGGGTGAGTATAAGCTACTCAGTAGGGACCCCGAGACCCCCGAAGGTCTCCCGAAATCCACAAAGGATAAACCACAAAGGAAAGATACAATCACGAAGTAACAACCGACACTGGTTAGGTATATGCCCATACATATACCTAAGTCATCAATTCCCGTTCGGCTCCAACATCCGAGCCCAAGCACAACCCAGTCCACACAGGAAAGCAAACGTATACCCACACAGGATAGCACAACACAATCCACAAAGGAGAGTAAACAGTAAATCCACACAGGATAGCTCAACATAATCCACAAAGGAGAGTAAATAGTAAATCCACACAGGATAACTCAACACAATCCACAAAGGAGAGTAAACAGTAAATCCACACAGGATAGCTCAACACAATCTACAAAGGAGAGTAACACAAGATTTAGCTCACGCAGGTATACATCATCGAAAAGGTGAAAAAGATGATCAGACATAGATACTGAATCATCTAAGCTAGGACCCACATAGGATACAAGACCAGCCGTCCTCATTGTTTCGTTTATGCTGGGACCCACATAGGATACAAGACCAGCACGGCTGAGACCCACATAGGATACAAGACCAGCACCGCTAGGACCCACATAGGATACAAGACCAGCTGTCTTCATTGATTCAACTATACTGGGACCCACATAGGATACAAGACCAGTATTGAATCATCTAAGCTGGGACCCACATAGGATACAAGACCAGCACAGCTAGGACCCACATAGGATACAAGACCAGCTGTCTTCGTTGATTCATCTATACTGGGACCCACATAGGATACAAGACCAGTATTGAATCATCTAAGCTGGGACCCACATAAGATATAAGACCAGCACATCTAGGACCCACAAAGGATACAAGACCAGCTGTCTTTGTTGATTCATCTATACTGGGTCCCACATAGGATACAAGACCAGTATTGAATCATCTAAGCTGGGACCCACATAAGATATAAGACCAGCACAGCTAGGACCCACATAGCATACAAGACCAGCTGTCTTCGTTGATTCATCTATACTGGGACCCACATAGGATACAAGACCACTATTGAATCATCTAAGCTGGGACCCACATAGGATACAAGACCAGCACAGCTAGGACCCACATAGGATACAAGACCAGCTGTCTTCATAATCGCAGTCCACTGAGGATCTCTGCACCGTCGTCGTCGCAGTCCACTAAGGATCTCTGCACCGTCGTCGTCGCAATCCACTGAGGATCTCTGCACGGTCGTCGCCGCAGTCCACTGAGGATCTCTGCACGGTCGTCGCTGTCGAAGTAGCAGTCGCAGCCAGCACTAGGGTTCCCGCACACAACAAGCTCGTTCGGGAGGGTCCGCTCCACGAGCCGAGAGGCTGATACATCAACTGTCACAAAGTCCAAAGTTGATGTATCCAAAAGTTCCGTATCGACAACAGGAACTCAACGCCACAGACGGCGCGTCAATCGGACGCCCGGTCTGAGAGTTATTGGCTTTTTCGTCCTAGGGGCCCGGTTGATTTTTAAGGCAAAACCAACCCAACCGTACTCCACCTGCATCCAAACCTCGAGCGGAGTGAGCCAAAAGATCCGTCTCACTTAGAGGAATTCAACGAAGCTGACGGCACGTCAATCGGACGTCCGTAGCTCAAGATATGAGCGTTTCCGCTCCGAGGGCTCGGTTGGTTTCGTGTACGAACCAACCCGGCCGAAATCAAAGTATTCTGAAACCTTGAGTGCGATATACCAAAACGACCATCTCGATCCAAGGATCACGTTTCCGCTGACGGCGAGTCGTTTGGAGGCCCGTAGCTCAAGTTACGGACGTTTGAACGAAGACCGTCCGAAGACGGGGGGTCCGGGCCCGGGCCGACCCGGCCCGACCCCCCTGGGTCGGCCGAACCGAGTCAACCCGTTCCAAACCGGGTCAACCTGGTTTGACCTGGTCCGACCCGGTCAGACCGTTCTGGCTCGGCCAGCCCGGCCCGGCTCGGCCGAGCGGCCGACGCGGGGGGAGCCGCCGCCCCGCGTGACACCCCCGCGGCACCCGCAGGGTGTCGGCTAGACAACCGGACACAGCTGAAGCCGCATCCCGGGTGATGCAGGGGGGAGCTTCCGCCCCCGTGTGACACCCGCAGGGTGTCTCCCTGGCGCCGGAGGCGGCTTCAGCCGCGTCCCGCGAGCGCCGCCGCCGCGGCCGGAGTCGCTCCGGTGGCCCGATTTTCTTCCCATCTACGCCGTTGCTCCTCCTGGGTTCCGTTCTTCACTGCGGGATCATCAAACATCCGTTGCGGCACGTTCCGCCGTCGCCCGTCAAATCCGCACAAAACGATGAACGACGGAGGGTCGTCGGGCCGTGTTCGTTTGGCCCACGCCCTCCGCGTTAGAGATAAACAACGGGAGGAATAAAGTTCAACACATGAACGCATAACCGAAAACAATTTTTAATGAAATAAAATTGTTTTATAAAACGAGTTCCTCAATTTGAATGGAAACGACAAGGGAAAAAGAGGCATTTACAAGAAATAAAATCCCTACTTCGAAGTCGTCACGCGTGAGCGTTCTTCGCGGAATTGCTCGTCGCGGAAGGAGGGGATCGTCGCGTCGTCGCGGAAAGGCATCACGTCGTCGCGGAATCCGGAGTTGAGTCGGCGAACTCAACGGACCAAGAACAACAGATTTAATTTAATTATAATTAAATACGTGTTTCGGTAAAAACCACAAAGGAGATAAAGAAAGAAAAACTAAGGCTCTTACCTCAAGCAGCCGATCGAAGATCCGTCGCGGAGGAAGAGACGTCGCAGAAGAACGTTGCAGGAAGGGAGCGTCGGCGTCGCGGATCACGGCGTCGCGTCATCGATTTCCGGGTTCAGCGTTCTTCGCGTTCTTCGCGTTCTTCGCATTCTTCGCGAAGGAGGATGAAGGTTCAAGGATCCTCTCTCAACGAGTAATCCTCCAAAAAAGATATGTTGGTCTTATTTTATTATTATGCCAACAAACGAAAACAGTTAAGTAACGACCCATCAATTCGTTGAATTAATTCAACGAAAGAAACAGCTCATTTAATTTACGAAATAAACCGCCCAATTAAATGGTCTGTTAAGAATTTAAGAAATGCGTCAGTTGACTTTCATAATGATGGGTTTTCACGGGTGCGTTACTTAGCGGAAAGAAACGGCGGGGCTCGTGCGGGACCCACCTCACAAATATCCTACCAAGAGGGTAGGATATTTCTGGATAGTATCCTATCCGGTTCAGCTCAGTTCAAGCCGCCTTTAAGTGGCTTCAAGTGGCTTCCAAGTGGTTTAAGTGAAATAAAATAAAGTTATCGCAAAATTATTTTATTTCTTAACTTTAAGCCCAAAAATTAAAAACCACACCCGAGAAAACGCAACTCCGGAAGAGGCGTTTCTAAGCGAATACCGGCACTGCGATTTCATCGGTGCCCTCAGAATTCGATTCCGGGCACCGGTTCAAAAGTTAGAAAAACCCGCTCGTCCGTTCACTGAACGTACCCGAGCCAAACTTCGGAAAATGATTCCGGGAACACCGGGCCTCGGAATCAGGTGCCGTCAGAAGCTGCGCTCTTGTAAAATTCCAAAGAAAATTAAGAAAAAAAATTTCCTTGAAATTTACGGGTCTTTACATACACTTTTTTAATAAATTTACCTAGATTGACCTGACATATCACTTGAGTCAGCCAGTCACATAGAATCACATTCTTTGTCTCCATGAGATGTAGACAAGAACTAGGCATAACCAATAATATCATGGGACAAGTTTCTCCTATGGTAAATAAGAATAAACCATCCATATAATGGGATAAACACACCAATATCATCACATTCAACAAAACATAACATGAATCTTCCAGAGAATGAAATAAATAATAAGCAGATACCATCATTAACAATACAGATTATATAAAAATCATTCCATTGTAATAAATATACATGGTATATCAAGATAAAATCCCAAGACTCCAAATAATGGATGCTAGGAAAAAAACCTACACATACATCCCAATGGACACAAAATCCAAAAATGACTCCTCATGATCCAACATAGTTAGACTACGTCTCATACAAATAGTAATAGACAATGGTAATAAAGAAGATTCACCCAAGTACACAATGCCCTTTTCATTAATGGTGTCCGAAAAAATAATGTTTAAAAATTTCCAATGACATATGTAGAGTGTGAGGCATATAGACCAGTAGGATAACACCACAAATCTATTTTAGGATTTTACCCAAGAAAACTAAATAATTACTCTAAAACACTATTCAAAACTAAATCACTTTGAAAGCATCTCATTTAAAAATAAGTCTTTGAAATCCCTTTGATTTTAATTTTTTTTAAAAATTTTTCCAAAACATTTTAAATATGGGTCAAATAAATAAATAACTAAAAAAATTCTTAATATACACGACACAAAAAGGGAAATAATAACATAATCATCATATAATAAATAAGAAACAATGGGAATAAAATATCTCATAACATCAATCATGGAACTAATAAAATATATAAATAAAATAAACCAATCTAGAATATGTAAGTGAACCAAGTGATCAAAGGGTCTAATGTGAATGAGTCTAAACAATGTATGCTAGCAAGCTAAACAAAATGGAACCTCTCACAAAATTCCCTAGTCCCAACTCCAAGAGGTCTCATAATCTCTTGAAAACAAAATAGAAGCTCTCATGGTCTTCCTAACAAAAGGATCTCATATTCCCTTGGAAATCAAAAATGGAATCTCTCTTAGTCTTTCTCCCTAAATGATCTCATGGTCTCTCATACAACCTCTTGCTCACACCCTGATTATCCCATTTGTTATTACATTCCAACAAAACCATAATCAATTTCCCCATAATAAAAAAAAAATTCAAAAATAAATATTATAATTTTATAAAACACATTCCCACACGGTAAAACCATTTCTAAAACAATATTAGAAATACATTTAAATTAATTAAAATCTTTTGAGCTATTTCATGAGACACTTACAGTGCACACATGCCACCCCATTTGGAGAACCTTCTTTAAATCACTAAATTCCCAAACCAATCTAGAAATAACATCAATAATGTGATATACATTGACCATAAACCATTTAAATTGAAATTAAACCAGCATAAACGAAAGTAGATTTATAATTTAATATTAATCAATGGAATAACCCTTAAATAGAGACACCTACCTCAAAAAGGGTTAAAAAGTCATTGCCTTCAACGTCAACCAGCTAGAATTGGTATATTAAAGGATCACATGACTATACACAAGAAAACAAAGTAAACCCCCATTACACACCAAAGATTCAAACAACACATCTTTTAGGGTTAGGTGTATCCATGAAAATAGTGGAATGAGCATATAGAAAGGGGAAAGAGGAGTAAACCTTAAAAAATTTACTTGACTCAAGAAAAACCACTCAAGATCCAATAAAAAATCCACCATAATGGGATAAGAGAAGATCCGCTACTATGGGGAAGGGGAAACAGATGATTTGTAAGGAAAATAGTGTCCAAAACCATTAAATTTCATCAAGTTTAAAATGGTAGAAATCTATTTTTAGGTGACCTAGATATGAAAAAATGATTTGGCCACATGGTTTGGAAAATTTTGTGCAAAACATGCCAAGATTTCAAAATTACAAGACACGTGGTTACCCATAGGTATTTCATGATTTAGGAAACCATACCTAAACTATGTGAAACAACACTATCACAAACTGCATCATGCTCGACCACATGAGTTCCCTGGATGACTGCATGAATTTTGCTAACAGTACGATTCCCATGCACCAACCTAAATAATAATAATAATAATAATAATAATAACTTAATAATATTCTTAATAATAATGATAATATTATTATTATTATTATTATTATTGAAACAATAAATTTTATTTTATTTTACTTTTTATTTTTTGTTATTATCTATTCATTTAACTTTATTTTTTAATTCATTTACCTTTTTAATTCATCATGTATACTAGTTAGGTTTCACAATGACAATGGAGTAGCTGAAGAGTCTCCCAACCATGCTTTACTTGTACAGTAGACACCACCAAACCCAAAACATGATTTTTTATCAATAAAACTCAAAAATTTTACCAGGGAATCACCCAAACCCCATCCTGAGTCAGAACCAAGGAAAAATTAAAAACTGAGTGTGAAATTAGTTATGGTGCGGTCCAATGTTCTAAAATATTTTTAAATACACCAAAGGATCTTGAATACCATTTTTTCACCACTAATGGAACTTTAGAATGATCTCAAAGTCAATCAAGGAGATAAAAACATGGTTCTTCTTGAATTTTGTAGATCATTAATTTCTATATAGTATCCCTTTAATCCTAGATCACAATTAACCCCCTAGTGACATGCCACCTTTTCTTATGTTTTTTAAATAAAAAACGTTCCTAAACTATTGTATCCCTCAATGTTTTTTAATACTGAACATTATTGAAAGGACACCAAATTACAATGTAGTTAATTTTTATCTCACACCATTATTAAATAGGCTACACATTTTAGTAAAAGGTCCCCTCAACCAGTGTTGAACTAAATTCTCACTGAAGATAAACTATGATGTGGATACATCATCAGAGTGAAACCACATGTACTTCTATTTAGAAATATTATTAATGTATAAATTCATCTTAGCCTCAACACCAAAATATGATTATCTTCATCTCAACCATGCTTCTTTGTAATGAACTTAACTTATACTATATAATTTAGATTATAAGTAAGAGTAACTTCTTCAATTTACATGAAACATAATATTAACTTCATCTTAACCTCACACCCTTAATGGAACAAAAAATATCACTATGGAATAAGACAACTATGTATGGGTAATTTCATATCTTGTATCAAATTTAATTTTTATCTAATAACCCCATCACATTACAATGATACCCTTTATTTCATGATGTAATTAAACTAAAAAATATCATTACTTTTCATCTTAACTCATCTCCAATTAAAATTCAATTCATTTATGATGATATTGTCAATAAGTATACTAAAAATGCATCTCCAAACTCATTATCAAATTTCCTCAAGAAATAATTCATAACATTCCACAAAATTAAAGACATCTAAAAATAAAAACATTAGATAGAATGGTGTTTTTAGAGTTCTTTATCATCTTTGGGTAATGAAAATTTCTACATTGACCATATATAAATCTTGAACAAATCACATCTCCCCCTTCATCAATAAAATTAGTAAGGTATATAAAATCATAAATACTAAAAAACTCACCTCCCCCATTATATTTTCTAAAAAATGAATATATATATGTGAAATCTCTTTCAACCTTAAGAAACCAACACTTCAAGCTTCCCCCTTTATAAGAAAATTTTCTTCCACTTCTCCAATATGATTTACCCTGATAAAAGAATAAAAGAGGCTTATCCCATTTCTATAAGATATCCTTTCTTATCTCCACATTTAATAATAATATAATGTAATTAAAGAGGTAAAATAAACTAACTAACATGCAAGTAAGTTGTTAGATGATTCACTTTTAGAAATAATGTCATGTCTGGGAAAGCATCCATTAATAGGGTCTACCTCAAGATATTCAGAACTTTCTCCTTGGTTGAGTCATATTTCAAGAAAAATCAGTATGTTAAAATTTTAATTAATTAATTGTTAATTTTTGTAAATATTCTTTAAAAATGAATGTTTTATCAATTTATTTGAAAAATTTATTGAAATTCATCTCTCACCCCAAATTACTAATGTGTATAATACATTCACTAAAATAAATTCAGGTTATCACATCATCCTACTAATTTGTTTCATGACTTGTTTTATCATAAAATAATCATATTATACTCATCTAATAGTGATAATGTAATTCTTCAGAGAGTTCCAAGGAACAAACCATCATCTAATAAAGAAATCACCACCATGTTTTTACTATATATCATCAACATCTCTGATAAAATCAAAATTAGTGTAGCTATAAATAATAAATGATATAAATTTTTTATAACTAAAAATATGATCAATATTATTTTTAATATATCACATTATCTAATTCACCATTATAGGATGATAATAAGTAGGATTACATTAGAATCATTCAAATGTTGTAATAAAAAAATATTGTTTAGATTCAATTATATAGACCAGGCATTAAAAATCCTTCAATTGTTCTTTTGATCTACACATATTCCTTATTATTCTAAGGTAGAAACAATCCCAAGTGTTATAGGACTGAATACCTATCTTTATTACCCCATTACAATCATATTGAAAAACTCACAAGTATACTTTTATTATGATATAAATAAAAAATATTTTATTCTAATTATGATAAAACTATATAAAAATATAATTGAAATCTTGAAGAGATTCCCAATTTGTGGAAAAATTAATTAAAATTTTAATTATTTTTTCATGAATAAATTATTTCATTGACATACATAGTCATAATAATTGAGTTTTTATCATCTACTTAAACATCAATATTTGAATCCAATGATCCCTTATTGAATTATGTTATATTGAAGTTATTTTCCATTTAAAAATACAATACTCAATGTGGTATTTATAGACCATATAATTCCTTCTTCAAAATGAAAACAAGAGAACCATGATCATCTGGGATAGACCCATACGATTCTTCAATATATATATAATCATAATGCTTGTCATTCCCAATGACTGAATTCATAATGTAGTTCCTTTTATTAAAATTCATGATAAATTTGAAATTTTTTACAACACATGCAACCAGATAATAAGTCTAATTAAAATAAATTACCTTAATTTGATAGTATACCTTATAAACAAGATGATATTCATTCAAAAAACATCACCTTTCACACTGAGCTAATTCAAAAAAGATAGCTTTATATAGAACATAATTTTTTTATTTGGGATTTGGAACCAATTACTAGGGTTCATTCCTCAAAATTTTATTTATATCATCCACAACTACTATTGTACTCCCTCATTTTACAATGATTCATCAATATTAATTGGTTAAGCTTTTGTAAATAAGTTGGTGTGATTGGAATACCACTAACTTTTTAATGTTTATACACTCTTACTATTGTCTCTAAGCATGTTAATTTTTTCTAGATTCATTATATGTATTCAGAACATTTCATCTCTTTTCCATACAAATTATTCATTAATGTAATTTTAATAAAACTAATTATATATTTGAAAAAATTGTTTTCTCTTATTGAATAATCCCATGTTGTGCAATGTTTTCATCAAGGGACCTCTTAATGTCATCCTTACTAGGAAATATTTATTATGAAGAATTATTATTTCATAACACATTTATACCAAATTATATAATTATATTTCTCATATACATGTTATAAGAATGATAACTTCTTCCATCAAGTGTGTATCCAAGAAGTATACCCTCATCACCTCTCCTATAACTCTTTCACAAATTCATTACATTAATATTGATACAACATGTTCTTGAAAATACTTTAAAATTCTTTAAATTTGAAAATTTTCCAACCCCTAAATCATAGGGTCAGTTGATTGAATTTTTAAAAAGTACAGTCATCTTTAAAATGTTTATTTTCATTGTTCTATATTGTATATAAATGTATTTCAAGGTGATATTATCTTAAAACAT
Organism: Viscum album; assembly: GCA_963277665.1. NCBI lineage: Eukaryota > Viridiplantae > Streptophyta > Magnoliopsida > Santalales > Viscaceae > Viscum > Viscum album. Next base: position 1,371,249,348 of record OY728147.1, read on the forward strand.
TTTCCCTCCCATTACCATAATGATTAAATTATTATTCTATGAAAATCTATTTTGGGGTGTTTATCAAACAAAGTATTCTTAACGTGTTTCATACATATCAAGATATTCTTCAATGTCATTATTCTTGCATTTTAATCCATTATTAAACTAAAACATTTTAACAAAACATCCCACAATATTCTAAGAAATTCTTCCAAAATGATAAAATTTATAAATAGATTTTGACTTAGTTTTCAGAAAATAAGTATATTTCGTAAGAGTAAAAAAATAAATGAATTTCCTAAAATACCTACCAGCATTGGTTGAATACAAGATCATTAGGTCACACATATCCAAACGAAGAAACTAATGAGGATTATTTGTCATAGTATATATCAAATAGTGAATTTTATTCATCATATTTTTTTCATTTCATCCGGAAAATGTGTTGGGCCACTCATAATACAGATTTGGTAGATTCCTCATTACATCATTGTATACTACATTTTCTATGTTCTTTTTTACACAATGGACAAGTCTCATTTTCCGTAATTAATTTTCCTCTATTATACCCCTCAAAAACATATTTACTTTATACCGAAATTTGAAATAGATTTCCTATTGTATAATTCAACTTAATAAAGATTATTTCATCATTAATTATTCTAAAGTAACATTAATTATCATATAAAAACAAATAATTACCTATTATATAAAATCTAAGAGAAAAAAATGTTTTTTCCAAAACCTATTGAAAAATAAAACATCCTCAGATTCCTTATTAGTGATATTGGTGTATCCAACCTCTTTCACATTGATAGATCCATAATTTCTAAAAGTGATAGAACCTCTATTATACCTTTATATGTTATTCAAGATATGTTTTATAACATAATGGGAAACCAATATCATGTTTCAAATATATCTCTCTACATCCATCAATGAATAAAAACCTACCACCATTGAATGTTCATAATTATTATACTTATTGTTAGATTTATAATTATCCATTAATTATTCTAATAAAATTTTAAATAACATGATTTAATTATTTCTAGGTTTATCACACATCCCATCAAATTCTTTAAGATAATCCTATGAATTTTTTAGTTATAACTTTTCTTTTAGATGTTTTCTTGGTTTACTTTATAAATCCTCATGTTAACTCCCCCATGATTATTTTACTCACATCAATTGGGGATGCGATAATTAAACTACTACATATTTGTTTCTTGTATACACCATAGTAAAAAAATATTTCTTCATTTAGAAATATCCTATGATAATAGATAGGATCCTAAAAATATATTTTTATATTTTCCCACTAATTTCATATCCATATATTCATTTAATCTTTTTCATCCTAGGAGAATCTTAATTTACCTTTTCTTTTCCATTAGTCTTAGAGTCAGTATTCATATACCTCTACTCCAAATTTGTTTTGGAATTTTCTGAACTACCACTAAATATTGAATTAGGTGATATCTCCTCCTAAGTGATTTAACAACCTTCCTCTTTCATTTGTTGTTATAAACACCATTTATGTTCTATGAGTGAGTGTCTAAGATGATAGTTCATGGAACCATAGAGAAATGACCATGTTCTTTGGAATCATTGGTAACTTATTCCACAAATATTGATCATACACAAATTTAATTAATTGACATTTGGAACTTAAAGAGAATGTTCCTCCATGAATAATTAAATTAAACTAATTTTTGTAAATATATTATTTACTTATTCATTCATCATAATTATATTTTTTAGATTTTTTTATTTATATAGATTTTGGGAAGAAATAATACATGGTATGGTGAATTATTGTTTATAAAAATTAAACATAAAACCACTCAACACCTCTATTATAGCAATATCAATTGGTTTAATTAGTTATTATGATAAACTGTAAAATTTAAAAGTAAAAAAATTTAAATAATACCTATTATGAACCTCATAAAAATACTAGATATATAATTAAATTTAAAAAATATAAATAAATAGATGAAACACCTTAACTATGTGGGGTCTTCACTTTAACCCGACATTGAAATGATGTTTGTAGTCCAACTTTAGGTATCCCTGATTATAAAACAATGAGTAGTTCTATCTTCCAATACTTTTAAGCCCTTATTCAGACTAATCAAAAAATCCATGTCTCCCAATCATTGGGATCCCTCGATCAATATGATCATACAAACCACTTCCCATAGCATCAGGAGGCCTTGATCAACATGATCATAAAAACAAAAAACACCTGTTAATATTAGATAATTTAAAATAGAAACCTCATAGTATATTCTCAATGGCGATATCTCTAAATATTATAATTTGAAGCACTCTCAAAAATGAGAATTTAAAAAAAAAACCAATCAAAATATATATGTACATGTTGGTGCTCACTTCTTACCAATGAGGTCATGGTCCTATTTATTTAAATTTTCATAATAAACTTACAATAGTTTACTTCTACATTTCTTATAGTCACTTGAAACAACATCAAATATATCATCTTTAAATTTTTATGTGTTCATCACATCAACACTTTTTCTTATGATCATTAGATAAATACCCATTATAAATCACTGTATAATGCTTTTCTCATAGAATTAGTAAGTCTCTATCCATTGTACTGAGTAAATCACAATCCAGTAGACATTGTATATATATGTTAGAATTTTAATATATCTATCTTTTAATTTTTTCATTTTTCCATCTACTTCACTTTGAATATCATCATTCGGTGGACTAAATCAATATATTTCCAGTGAAATGAAATTTATTTATATAGTAAAATTGAATCTCCCAATTGTGTTGAATGAACATAAAAAACATTTATTTATTGAACATAAAACCCATCAAGAAAAATTAATTCTCTCAATATAGTAAAACTATAAACATAATAACTATTTGTATTCTTAATCATCCTTAAAATTTGAAATATATAATATTATAAATATGAATATTATAAGATTGAATTTTTATTTTTCAAAATAAGAGTAGAAATAAACTTTTCAACTCAATTTTCACGATCATTTTCTCCCATGCTTCATGGATTTCATTAAAATCTTATATATTTCCTGTGAACTCCACTTGTATCATAAAAATTACTTTGGATATTGAATTATCAATATTTTTTTCTGAAGGAATCATTCAAAGATTATAAAACTTCCTTTCCCCTTTTTATATTTCTATATTCATTCTAGTAAACCATTCCATTCATTAAAAATTTGGACACTTTCGATGAATCCTCATCACAAAGTTTATCTTATTTAAATACTCACTTATTATTCATCTATGGTATCTTTGGGATATTTCTAATTTTCCATAAAATGTTTTACCCTAATCCAAAAATTATTATTTCTCCCTTTTAGTGTCCTCTTCAAAATATATGGTTTTGTGATTTCATAATATATTCTTCTTATTCAAAATTTTGTAAGATAATTTTCCATTGATGAATTATCTCCATTTTGACCACATACCATCATTATTATTTTTTATATATTTTTATATTAATAATATACCATATATTATTCATTTTTCTTCTCAAGGAAACCCTCTATAAGGTGATTTTTTTATGAATTAAATATTTAAATGTTATTTTTCCTATAATATTTAAATTTTTATAATTTCATACCATAAATAAAATAATTTTATGGATTCATCACATTACATGGAATATTTGTTATCAATTATTTATTTATTATTATAATTTTTCAGATCCACTTGTTTTATGGTTTATATTATATATCCTTCCTATATTTTTTATACTTTGTAAAGGAATGCCATATTTTAAAATATTGGAAGTAAAAACAATATTTATTTTTGGAATGGCCACTTATCCATGTATTATTTTTATATATCTGATAACCTCATATCGAATTCATCCAGAAGTAGTATCATCATATTCTTAACAATGGTAATATTTTCAAGAATTTCACTATATCTTTGAATCCTGTTTGTATTTTTTTTACATGAACAAAAACTCATTCAATAATTGATATTACCCATTTAAAATTTATTTAATTTAATAAATGAATGTTATAAGTAATAAAACTTCACTTTATTATCTCATTCATTGATTTAATGATTCTTCCTTAATATTACATTCACTATTTGAATTCAAACAACTCAATTTAACTCATTATGTAAGATAGATTAAATTAACAATTTTTTTTATCTCTAATCTACTTCAATATTCATTTTTTCCAAAAAAGTATAGGTTTCTTTGACTTTAGGTAGATTTAATCCATTATTGGTGAAATCAAGAACATTTAAAACATGTGATAGAAGATATGGATTCATCCTCTCTCTCGATATGTTGATTGAATCCCTTTCCATAAAACATAAGGACTTCATTATTGTTGAAGATATTCAATATGTCCATATTAATATTCGATCACAGATATGGTATGTACGAAATAAGAATATATCAAAGGTAAATTAATTAGAAAACACTGATAAAACTTTAAATAATAGTTTATTTTGATAATAAATTTATTTTACTATAGATTGAACAATTACCAGGAGAATGTCCAACGAGAGATTTCAATACCATGAGGGGGTTAATCAGTTGTTACCAAAAGCACATACTCTCAACACACTTATCCAAAAATAGTTAATTAAAAAATGATCTCAATGGTAATGAAATGATAATGAGAGAATGATTTATAAAGAAAAAATCTCACATGAAAATTAAATATAAATGATGTAAAAATATGAACCTTTAACCCCCGTAAAGAAGTTATCCCCATTTTGAATTGCTAACCCATTACATATAGGCTCTCTAAAACATTACTCAGGAACTAAATCCCATATATTTTCAAATGGGGGTTTAATTTATCATTAAATTATTAATAATCAACTCCCATAATTAATTCTAAATTTATAAAATAGATAAATTTATTCACAGAGAACATGAACTATCTAGAAATTTAAAAATAAAAGTATTGAAAAATCAAAGACAATCCTAGGTTCCTCTGTGATAAAAATTACTAATTTATACCTTTTATTCATTAGTAAATTTCTCCCAAATTTCATGCATATTAAAAAAAATCAATTAGTTGAAGTAATGATAAACAAATACTTATATAAAATGTTTTTCAAGAATATACTAATCTTATCTCACCACTTTAAAAAATTACTCATAACATGGGAATGATTTTTCATAGACTAGTAAAATATAAAATCCAATCATGATATAGAATTTTTATAAATCATATGAGAGGAATAGAGAAGTATAGAGGAATAATACGTGATTATTCATTATATCAACTAGTTAACAAACTAATCCTAATATATTACAAATCATCAAGGGATAATGGAAAAATAAGGGATAGAAAATAGATGCCCCCTCATTATAAAATTTCCTCCCTAAAAATAATGGAACTGATTTGTTTTTTATTATACAACAATGAAAAAAAATAGAACCCACTTAAAGTGATGGTTGGGAAAATTCCCTAAGACATTGATGAATCATATCAATGATTAAATTATCCACTATGTACTTGATACATTACACTAGACTCTTAATAGTGGTTTTCTATCACTATGTGTCTATAAAAAATATGGTGTTTTCAATTATGTTTCTATTGTTTTTTATGATATCCACTCGAGCCTCCTCTATTAAAAAAATGTAATTAAATTTGGTCATTTTTAAAAAAAATTCCCCCTAAAAATATAATTCTAAATATCATAAATATATATGTATCCTCTCTTTCCAATTCTAAATCAAAAATTATAAATTTTTATTATTTCGAGTTCAAATGGATTCTACTCATTTTCAAGATTCTACGACACCATGTAAGCCCATTAGAGCTAATATGATGTGGTGGCATAGATAGCACTAGGTGATCTAGTTATAGATTAAATGATCAGAGGACCTATATATCACTACAATGAATTGAGTAAAGATTTATATATCATATAATAATAATAGGAACAAGTCAAAGGGATCAATCCACTATAGGAATAAGGTATAACCTGATCCACTCTAAAAAGAGAGATGTGACTGGGAATTGTGGTGTGTTCCACCCAGTAGGTTCATCCCCCATAAAGTTTACTAATAATCTTTGGAAATGAACCTTCAATTATAGATAATTATTTTATATGATTGTGTTTATGTGAAAAGTCCATTTATTATTACAATTATATTCCCTCATTACTCATTCTCATTGATTTCATTATAATTCATGTCTTATGAACTAGAAATATTTATATCATTACTCTTAATTATGATCTTTGATATGGAATGTATGATCTTAATATAATATGCTTATAAATCCCAGACCCTAGAATCCCAGAGCTGGTGTATTATTACATTTAATTGGCATTATTACAAGCAAAATAATCCTGAAGGACCATTCAGTTTAGTAGTTTTGGAAATCCAGATTACATACATGATACCTATAATACATTGGAAAATAAGAAATACAATCATGATACATAATAAAGTTAAATAATCTCTATCCATGAATAATTATTCAAATATTTCTTCTTCCTAACCCAGTGAAAGTAACATAATAAAGGTGACGTAAAATGATCAGTAGGGGTAAGTAAAGTATATGCAATAATTAATCGATAGGAATAAATTAACATGGTAAGGTGATTATCTGATAACAAATTACATTAAAATAATTATATAATATAATATCAATATAGAAATTTAGGAAACTAAAAAACTTTCTATTTAATTAATGAAATGAAAATGAAATGTATCCATATCTATGTCGATGTAATATCTCATTGATGAAAAATAACTAAATCCTGAAAATGAAATGTATCCATAGATATATCGACATAATATCTCATGGATGAATAATAACTAAATATAAATGATTTTAATGGTTAATTTTTGGATTCCAAGTTTCCTAGGTATAAGGTACCTTTACCTTCAAGATCTTTCACAAGATGGATTACAAAATGTAGGGTAAAAACCCATCTAATTGGCTAAATGATTCACCTCACAAGACTACCGATGCATCGAGGGGCTATCTATAACCGAGCCCCACCCGTGTCATACTAGTCCAAATAATTCATCATATTCATGAACAATGTTACTTATAAAATGTATCAATATTGAATAGAAGATATGGATTTATCAGTAATACCTCAAATAAGGATAATTAACAACGACGATTTTTGACATTAAAACAATCTTGAGGAAAAATAATATTTAAACATTCTAATGTATCCCATACCACATTGAAACATTTAAATAATAATTACCCATGAATTAAATGAAGATTATAACATTAATAGAACTATTATATTCATGTTATAAAATTTAAAGGGTATGTATATACACAAAATAAGAGTGAATTGGTGCATAACAAACATAAGTCTCAACAAAAAGTAAGCTGAGATGAAATCCCTTACCTAAACCTTCCTCTAGTTGTGTGGCATTTAACCTCATGTATAGTGGGTTAAAATATGTTACATTATAATAAAAAACCATAAAAATGTTTATATTTTCATATATTAACTTCTTATAATATTTTATTACCCGATTTTTTAACAATATTCTATTAATTTTACTATTGGCGGTGTTAATTTCCTAGTTTGTTGAGTATGTTTTAACTTGTTAATTGTTGTTCTTATAAGATATATCTTGGTTTAATAATCTCCAGAATATAAAACATGACTAAATTATCTTATATATTCATTACATATTTATTTAAAATGCTCCATAATATTTTGATATAAGACATGAAGTGCACCGTTCTTGGAGACTGTAGGTCATGCGTACGCATGAATGCTGCTTTTATTTCATTTGTTGTATTAATATAATTAAAAATAAATTATACATATATATATTATAATTATAGTATCATATATATGTTATATATTTTATATATATTTATTAAAAACATCATTTCTATGTTTTTTGTATGGAATGAATGAATCATATCTCTTTGAGGGAGAGGTAGTCTACACTTACTCAAATGAAATTATCGTATTTACACAACCTGGATAGCATAAATGTATATTACTAATAAAAATTACAGAATTATAATAAACCATAAATAACATATATATCTTATATATATATATAGTTTCCATCATAATGGACACCATGTGAGGTGGTAGGGAAAAATTGAACAATCATCGTTTCATGAGGCTATATTTCGCCATACACAGAAACAATATGTTTATTACCTATTAGAAAGAGTTGTGTGTAAGTGTAGTTAGAAACCTTATCATAAAAACATAATAGTAAATTTATCATACTGGTGTTCTTATGTAATCATATAATGAGAATATTATAGTGGGTGGGGAATGAAAATGAAATTATAAAGCACGAGATAATGCATTACCTCTTAATTAGGTAACTTCTTTTTGTTTATACCAAAAGGATTTTAGGGAAAGATTTCTACCCAAAGTGATTCTACTAAGTCGAGGGTAGGGTTTTTGGGATACTATTTGTCTAGGGATTGGCCGATCTTAGGGGGTTTTATAGGAGTTAGGAATTGGTGGAGGTGGTTTCCTTTTATTGGGAAGGGGGAGTGTCACTTTTTTAAATACCAAATGGTATTCCACAATAGGTGGCCTCCCTTACATAATGAGCCTAAAAAATGAAAAAATAATTTATTAAATGAGAATATTTGTAGATGAAAACCTCATACTCACAAAAATATTTGAAATTTAATAATTTGTTCCCATAACTTCTAAGATTCCCAAATTTTATCATTTTGGTTTTTATTAAAGAATCTAGTTTTCTAATCTAATTAATTTAACAATTATGAATAAATTAAAGTGAGGTTTATTAGAAAATATAGATCCACTTAATTATTAATATAATATCTAAATTATAATAAAAAAATCTTATGTGTTTTGTGATTTAATTTTAAAACAAGTTCATGTGATGTGGTAAAATGCTGCTTGAACCAGTACCGTGTAAATAACATTTTTACAATATATGGGTTAATATGTTAATTATAAAAGATTAATTGGACCATTAATAAACCATATTTAATATTAATTAACAATTAATAATCACTTGGTAGAATATAGGATTTTTATTAATTTTAAATCATTTAATAATATTCAATTATTTGAAAATAACAATAATGTCAATTTTGACATTATTTATTTAATGTTAATTTTAAAATATCAATATAATATTTCAATTCAAAGTTATTAGTATAAAATAATTGAAAAATGATATTTTCATTTTAAAAAATAAATAAAGACAATGATTTGATCAATTAAATACTCTTTTAATATTTATCGTATCATTTATTTTAGTTGATTATAAATTAAATAATCACTATATTGGAATTTCTAAAGCATTTTAAGTAACTAAATCATCTCTAAAAATTACTGATAAATAATTTGAATACAAATAAAGTATTTACCATCCAAAATTGTATGTATAAATTAAAATATGATGTTTTTTACCTATCTAAAATTTTATAAATGTTAAAGGTAAGGAATGTTCCATTTTTGTATTTTTTGTTACATAACTATTTAGATAGGGAACATTCAATAAATAATATCCCAATAACAATATAATTAGAACCAATTGGGTACATGGTCAAATTATTGGAAGAAAAAGGCTTTTGGACCAGTTTCCAAGTCATTTTGATCCTTATTATTGAGGTTTAGTTTCTTATTAAGCTCAATCATACCTTAATCAACATAATTAATCTTAATCACATTCACTAATAATTTTGGTAAAAAAATTATGTTGATATTATTATACCAAAAATACCATACTAATTAAATATATTTTTTTTTGATTTTCAAAATTCTAATCATAGAAGAAAGAAAATTAAGATTAACTCTAATCTCATATACAGGGTGAAATAACAAGTTTTTATCATAAAAAACATTCAAAAGTTTGTTATGTTTTTATATTCAATTTGAATGTAACATTGATTATAATGAACTTAATTTTATAAATAAATATATAATTAATATAATTTGACTCTAAAAATAAAATAAAATTTAATTTATCATTAATAATTATTTAAATGAAAAGGTTTCCTTTAACTAAATTGCAGTAATTTTCACTATTCATCAAAAAATGAATTTTCTTAGAAAAATCCCAAAAATTAACCATAAGATAATTTTGTAATTATGAATTAAATAAGGTTTTTTATTTTAAAAATAAAATTTATAAAAAGTGTCAAAATTTAGTTTTAAAATTGGTTCTCCATTAAAAGGCGGTAAAACTCGATCTTGCGTATAACACAGGCTAAATCAGTATCGTATGTAGCGTAATTAAAACATTTTATGAAAATAATTCCAAGAAAAAAATATATTTAATCTTAAATGAAAATATTTTAATTTCTTCAGGTGTCAAATTATCCCCACGTTAATTAAATTGCATCCTCACAATTTAAACATGACCTCAATAATCTAGGGATTGAAAATAAAATATGTTTGAAAGACCCACATCATAAAAGGGTCAATATCATATTTTATTAATAAGAGAGAAAGGAAATAAAAAAGGTCACATATCTATGTTCCCTAGAGAGAGAACATAGGTGTAAAATGGAAACATGGATATTGAAAAATAATCAAATCATCAAGTTCTGATGGAGAGTGCTAGAGAACACATTTAGATTAAAGTTATTAAACAAAAAACTGTAAACCATAAGTGTGAATAATTGTAATTGATATCATAAAAATGATGATATTAAGACAATATTTTTTGTTTCAATACCATTTTTTCTATATTTTTGGGATACTTTCATTGTATAAGAATTTAACTAAATATAGGCTTCTATATACACAATTTTTTCTTTGATTACTCCTTGAACTATTTCTACTTCATATCTTATCATATGATACAAAATATAGTTATGTAATACATTACCCTCTAAAATATCATCCAATGATAATCATGAACCATTTTATAAATGATTAAAATTTCCATCTCATTATAATACAATCACTTTTAAATGAAATTACCTGAAATTTCAAAGTGAACTTTTCATTTTCCTTTAATCAACATGAAGCAAATTTTAATTTTCACAGTCCAAACATGTGAATAACTTCATCATGTATCCTTTTTAAATATGATAATAACTCTAATTACCATAATAAATTATTTGAAACCTAAATTATTCCTTATTCATTAAGTAAGACTAATGTTATTAGATATATTTCATAAATCCAAAAATGTTGTAAACTCCATCAATGTTATCATAGACCACTTTTTTGACAAGTCATTAACCAATCCCAAGTTAATTATAACTCATACAATAAATCATTTCTTCATCATTATCCTAAAATCAGGAACATATTAAGGGTTTTCTTTTAATCAATGTTTTTTATAAAAAAATTTAGCTCTCTACTCAATAACTTTTCTTGGTACCACTCCACATATGGTCTGAAGTCCTTAATTTAAATGTACTGCAGTACTATCCTTACAATTTTAATACATAAAAATATTAGAGAAAAATAAATAAAATACTTTTAAAACATATTTCGTAGATTCAAATATATAATTATATTAATCATTCCATTTTAGTTGTGTCAATCACATATGATTGACCATGATCCCTTAGTTTCTTTGGAGTTACCTTCTCGTGATGTTTGGGGAACTCATTTGGATAGTAACCTATCTCCTTGTAGTTGAAACACTGAATAATATCATTTTTTTTCTTCCCTATTCATTTTTTTATTGGTAGCATTTTTCTACACACTTAAAATAGGATCCAAATAATTTCAATCATTTACCAGAGTGATTATTTCTATAGTTACCAAAAGTTAGAAAATCCTCTTTTCTCTTCATCTTCTTTGACTCGTTGCCTTTTTCATGGTGTTTAGAAGACCTCTTATTCTATTTGTTTACCTTAAATACATATGATCTTGATAATTCCTTCTCCATATTAATGGAATATAAAACTATCTCTTTGTATGTTAAGAAAGTCTGAGAAACCAGTTAACTTCTATGATTTGGCTTAAGTCTTTTAAAGAAGAGATCAATCTTGCACTCTGTGTTACGTATGCAATCCATATCATACCTTGATAATGTTGTAAATGTATCTTCATAATCTGAAAAAATTTATTCCACTTCCCACTTTATCTAAGTTACTTTCTCTTAATATAAATTTTTAGATCATTAGGGAAGTATTTATTAAATTATTTATCCATAAAAGTCCTCCATTCTATGAGTTCAATTTCTTAGCCCTCTCTTGTGTTCTAGATTAAAGACCACCAATTATCCACATTACCTTGAAGATAATAGACAGAAAGTGTGACCTTTTCCTTTTCCATACATTCCAATTCCATAAATATATTCTCTAGAGACTTAATACATTGTTCAGCTACAATTGGATTAGCAGTCCCACTAAAATATGGGGGCTTCTGTCATATAAAACAATCTATCATAGGAGATTCTCTCTGTGGAATAGGTTTCTCCATTTGGGAAAGGTTATTTATCACAAAATAACTATGATTCCCTAATATATCCACAACTTGATCAATTATAATACCATATTCATTAACTTTCTCAATAGGGAAACTTCTATATTTCCCATGAGTATCAATACCATTCTTCCTTCCAGGATCCATTTCTAATTAATAGCATGCATTAGATAAGCTCATAATATATAATTCCAAATATGGTATAGCCCATAAAATAAATCTTTTCATCATTAATCCTAGATCCATAAAAGTTGTCTACTTTGGTGAAATCATTACTTCTAAATCCTTCCTAATGATAGGTAAATAAAATGTGAATTATCTTAAGAATATCCCCTAGGAGTGTCAAACTAGCTACTTAGTATGTCTTGTTTTTGTCTACCATATTACCCTGAGTCAAGACTTGAACACGTTTTTTGAGTTGTTACTCCTAGGTGCATATTATTTTGAACCACATAAACTTTTAGTATTTAGAAAAGGAAGTACTGAAATGAATTACCCCATAATCTTTACTCTATAAAAATTCAAGGATGTTCTTCTACACTTATCCTCAATGTCTATCTTAGGTTTGTAATCCCTAATCTAGGTTTTAAAAATATAGTTTAGAAGGTTGTTTCTAAACTTTATTTGACACCAACTATAATGCCTCGACCCTAGAAGCCCGGAGCGGGTGCATTATTAAATTTCATTGGAATTATTACAAGGAAACAAATCCTGAAAGACCATTTAGTTTAGCAATCCTAGAAATCAATATTACATACATGATACCCATAATACATTGGGAAATATGAAATAAAATAACGATACATAATAAAATGAAATAATTTTCATCCTTGAATGCTTATTTAAATATTTCTTCTTATTATCCTAGCTAAAGAAACATAATAACGGTGAGCTCAAATTCTCAGTAAGGGTAAGTAAAAAAGAAGAAATAATGAATCAATAGGAATAAATTCACAGGAATGGTGATTAAAAGATAACGCATTCTCTTAAACTAATTTGATAAGTAATTATCAATATAAAAAGGTAGGAAACTTAAAAACATTCCATTTAATAAACAAAAAGTATCCATAGATATGTTGAATCAATATCTCATGGACAAATAATAACTGAATCAAAAAAATGAAATGTATCTATAGATATGTTGATTAAATATCTCATAGATGAATAATAACTGAATATGAATGAGGTTAAGGATTAATTATTGAATTAAATGTTTCCAAGGTATATGGTTACTTTAAAATCAAGACCCTTCACAAGACGTTTTACAAAATTTAGGGTAAAAACCCATATAATTGGCGAAATTATTCGTCTAATTAGACTACTGATGCATCGAGGGGATATCTTTTACCAAAACCCACCTGTTTGGTACCAATACAAATCATTTATCACATTCATGAACAATGTTCCTTAAAAAAATGTATTCGTATATAATAGAAGATATATAATTATCAATAATAACTCAAAGAAGGATAATTAACTACAAGGGTTATTAATATTAAAACAATCTTGAGGAAAATTAATATTTAAACATTCAAATGTGTCCCATAACACATTGAAACATTTAAATCATAATTCCCCATGAATTAAATAAAACTTATAACATTATGATAATGTTTATATTCATGGTTTAACATGTCAAGGGGATTTATATACCCAAATAAATGTGAATTGGTGTAGAGAAAACATCATTCTTAAAGGTAAGTAAGTTGAGATGAAATCCCTTACCTTAACCTTCCTCTAGTTGCGTGGTATATAAAATCTTTTATATTGGATTAAAATATGTTACATACTATTAAAATAACCATAACTAGGTTTATAGTATCATATATTAACTTCTTAATATATTATATTACCCATTTTTTTTAACAATCATCCATTATTTTTACTATTGCGGGTGTTAATTGCATAGTTTGTCGAGAATGTTTTAACTTGTTTTTTGTTGTTCTTATAGAATATATGATGGTTTCATAGTATATAGAATATATAAAATGACTAAATAATCTTATATACTCATTACATGTGTATTTATAATGGTACAAAATATTTGTAGATTAGACATGAAGTGCACTCTTCATGGAGACGGTAGGCCGTACGTACGCACGAACGCTGCTTTCATTTCATTATTGTATTATATTAATTAAAAATAAATTATAAATATGTATATTATAATTACATTATCAGATATAAATTATATATTTTATATTGGTTTATTAAAAACATCCTTTATACATTCCATGTATGGTATGAATGAATCATATAGCTTTGAGGGGGCGGTAATCCACACTTAAACAAAATTATCATATTGACACAACCTGGATAGTATAAAGGTATGTTAAAAATAAAAAATACAGAATAATAAATCATTATAAATAAACTTTATATCTTATATATATATATATTCCATCATAATGGAAACCATTAGAGGTGGTATGAAAAAATTAAACAATCATCGCTTCGTGAGGCTGTATTTCACCTTACAGAGAAACAATATATTTGTTAACCATTAGATGGAGGTGTGTGTAAATGTTTTTATAAAAATTATCATAAGAAATCCTAGTATATTTAGGATAATGGTTTTTTTATGAAATCATAGAGTAAAAATATTTTAGGGAGTGGGCAATGAAAATGAAATTAGAAAGCACGAGAGAAGGTGTTACCTCTTAATTAGGTAACTTCTTTGGTTTATACCAAAAGGATTTATTAGAAAGTTTTCTTCCCAAAGGAATTAATCTAGGTCTAGGGGTTTGTTTTTGGGAGACTATTTGGTTAGTTAATGGACTAACTTATATGGTTTTACATGTGTTTAGAATGGGGAGAGTTTGTGGCCTTTTATAGAGAACATGGGGTGTCATTTTTGTAAATACCAAATTGTATTCAATAATGGGTGATCTATATTACCTAACGAGACTCCAAAATGTAAAAATAATGGATTAAATGAGAATAATGGTCAATAAAAACCTCATCCACACAAAAATATGTTCATTTTAATAATTTTGATCCTTAACTTCTATGATTTCTAAATTATATCATTTTGGTTTTTATTAAAGAATCTAGTTTTGTAATCTAATTTATTTAACCATTAAGAATAAATTAAAGTGATATTTATTATAAAATATATATAAAATTAATTATTAATAATATAACTAATTTATAAAATAAAATTCCTATGTGTTTTGGAAATTAATTTTTAAACAAGTTCATATGACGAGCTAAAACACTACTTGAACCAAGACCGTGTTTACAACATTTTTACAGTATATGGGTCAATATGTTAATTATAGAATATTAATGGATAAATTAATATAAAATATAAAATATTTATTAAAACATAAAAATCACTTTTTAGAATATTTTTTTTATTAATTTTAAATCATTTAATAAAATTCATTTATGGTAAAATAACAATAATAACAATTTTGACATTATTTATTTAATATTAATTTTAATATATAAATATAATATTGTAATCAAAATATATTAGGATTACAGATTTGAAACATGATATTTAAATCTTAATAAATAAATAAATACAATAATTCAATCAATAAAATTCAGTTTTATTATTTATCATATCATTTATTTTAGTTAATTATTACTTAAATAATCACCATGTTGGAATTTCTTAAGAATTTTAAGTAAATAAATTATCTCTAAAAATTATTAATAAATTATTATGATAACATTAAATTATTTATCATAAAAATGGTATGTATAAACGAATATATGATGTTTATTACATATCTAAAAATTTTATAATAGCTAAAGGAAAGGAAAGTTCCATTTTTATCTTTTTCCATACTTAACCTTTCATATAGAGAACTTTCAATTAATAATATCCCAATAACCATATATATCAAACCAAGTGGAAAAATGGTAAAATTATTGGCAAAAAAGGCTTTTGGACAATTTTCCATGAATTTTGGTCCTTAATATCAAGGTTTAGTCCCTTATTAGTCTTAATCATACATTAATCATCCTAATTAATCTTAACCACATTCACTAATAATTTTGGTCAAAAGATTAGGTTGATATTATTAGAATAAAAATATAATAATAATTACATCTGTGTATGTTTTATTTTCAAAATTATAATCATATATGTGGGAAAATTAAAATTCTAACTAATCCCATAGATGGGGTGAAACAACAAGTTTTTATTGTAGAAAAACGTTAAAAGGTTTTTTATGTTTTTATACTCAATATGGAAGTAAAATTAATTATAAAGAAATTAATTAAAAAAATTGATGTCTAATTTATATAATATAACTCTGAAAAAATCTAAAATATAATTTAGCATTAATAATTATTTAAAATTAAAGTCTATTTTTATCTAAATTGCAGTAATTTTCACTATTCATCAAAAAATGAAGTTTCTCAGAAAGATCCCAAAAAATTACCATAAGCTAATTTCATAATTTTTAATTCAAAAATGATGTATATTTTTAAAATTAAAATTCATATAAGTTTCAAAATTTATTTTTAAAATAGGTTCTCCATTAAAAGGCAGTAAAACTAGGTCATGGGTGTAACCCAAGCTAATTTAGGGTTATATATAGCATAATTTAAAGATTGTATATAAATAATTCCAACAATAAAATTATATTAATATATAAGGAAAATATATAAATGTCTTGGGGTTCCACAATTCCCATATTTTCATATCCTTATGTTCATGTTATGATTAAATATATCCTTTATTTTTACCCTTACAAATCTTCTAATCCTACCCATTCTTATATTTACATTCCCCATGTTATGTAAAAAGATTTTAAATAGGAGTTATAATGGTAAATATCATTATGAAATATGTTAATGATATTTCACCAATTTAGAATAATGATATCCCATTTTCTAACTAGATTAAACTATTACGGTCTTTAGAAATGTTCATTTTTAATATACTGATTTTTTTTAAAATGATGTAAAATCCATGTATATTAATCTTGGGTTATTATAATTTTTATAAAATAGAAGGGTTAGTTAAAATTTCAAAAGTAGTATGAGAAAACATTAGTGAGATCCCATGGGATATTTCTAAGAATATTTCTTTGGATGTCTCTAAGGATAAGTGTATGGATGAACCAAAGTATAGTAAAGTGACTTGGAATTTTGGTAAAGGATTTAGAGAGTTATTTACAAGTAATTACATCTGTATCTAGATACTAAAAGTGGATGTGGATATAGAAGTGATGTACATAGGAATAATGGAAAGAAACACATTTTATTGATCTGTAATTGATCCAGAACTAGTGTGTGACAATGGTCCTTTCTTCATACCCAGTTTGAAACTCTTGGGGGATATGATAAATTAATTCAATATATATTTATGAAAAACAAATAGGATTTAGTCAGAGAATTACTATGAACAAACAACGATTAACCAAAGGTGTCATAGATTAAATAATTATGTGTTATGATTTAAAAATCATATAAGTTATTTTTCATGATTATGTGGTTTTCCTCTATGATAAGTGTTTCTTATTATATGATTTCTTGTTTTAGTCAATGGATAAAACCCAAATAAATAATGTTAATATTGAATGTAATTGAAAAAATGATGATTTTCCTCTTGAGAAACCAACCGATATGGGAGATTTTATTTAAATTCTTATTTATATAATCTGATAAAGTTTTTAATCTATGAATCATATCGAACTTCCAAGTGAGAAAAATAAACAAAATTGTTCTGTTAAGTCATTCATGGGGAAACGTCCACCTTCATATATTGGTTCAATTGATCCACTAGTTGCTGAAAAAAGGATCAGTACAAATGAAAATATATTTTCTATTATTTATTTATTGGAGCATGAAAAAGTTATCTTGAATACTTATCCATTTGAATGAGAATTTGATCAGTGTTCGATTTTTATTATGAACATGTCAGAACACATAAGAACAAGAATAAATTTAATATAAAAAATGGGAAGTTTTTCTTGGGATTTTTATGTAATTAATTATCTTATATTCTATGACCAAATAAGGAAAATTAATTCCTTGAACTAATACAAAATGATGATGAATCTATTGGTACAAATAAATCTAATTTTACAAGACTTGAAAGGTATGTTTCTAGTTTGATCACCATCCCTAAAAGAGAAATCCATCTATTCCTTGATGGCCTGAATCAAAGACATAAAAAGGTCTTATAAATAATATAGTTTATTAGTTGTTAATAATTCATTCTATGTACACTAAATATATAAATTTATATTAGATATTACAACCCTTCCTTTGGTTTTGATTAGAAAAGGATGATCAAGCCTCATGAAAATTATAATGGTTAAATGAAATTCCAAGAATCTATGTGCCAGATATGCAGAAAATATCATCAAGGGAATTTATTCAATGGTACTAGGAGGTGATTTAAATGTATAAATTAAGGTCATGAAGTCCTATAATTTCCAAATATTATTAATAATATGGTTAATGTAATAAATATAATATAATTTCAACAAATGAACCACCTTCACTATAGTGTTTCAAGTGAAAGGATTTTTGGCACTATACTGGTCAATTAATTAATAAAATGGAAAATATTGTTGATGATACACAACAACCAATACATAAAAAAGGAAAATGGAATCCTTATGAAATCAAAATCGATGATGTGAATCATGATAATTAGGGACCACATATCTCCCCTACATAGTTGTGGAATTTCTTGTTTTATTTGTTTATGAATAATTCCAATGGAAATCATATTTTTCATTCTTTAGTGATGTTTTATGTGATTATATCCCTCCATATATATCCTAGAATTATAAAATGACATTTCATATAATATCAGTAAAGTGTAGACCCAAGTTTCCAATTGAAATGTTTTGATATAAGATATGATCTTATTTAAGGAATAAAGGGAGAATTAATTTTCTATAAGGATTATAAGGTTATTCATTTATGGAATGGTTTAAGTTAAACTTTGAACCAAGTTTTGTAGATTAAAATATGGTATTGTCATATGATGATTTATATATTGTATAACATGTTCTGACCATTTTTCAATGATCTTATATAAATACAAAAAGAATGAATTATCCTTCATTTTTTTGATCTCATGATTTTTATTTCTTCAGGAATGAAAAATTCACATACATTCTCTGGAGTAAGATATGAAGTGATAATTGATCATAACATATCCAAAACGTTATATTGTGCTTATGGAATTGAATTAAATCAAGTAAGTATATATTATATTGTAAAACTCATCAACTATAAGATTTTTTTTGAAAAATATTTCTCATAATACCTTCATTTCTATTGAACTTGAGGTCTTATAAATAATCATATATTTATGGTTTTAAGGTTGTTAACATTCCATTGATCATGCACTGACATGTGATCAGAGATCATAATCACTCTCTGTAATTACTTATTCTTTTATTCCATGTCCAATATTCACTTCCCACCTATGTTCTCCTACATGGAAACCTATTTAAGGGTTTATTTAGTAACAATTTTGGTTCCAACTTTTCTTTTTAAAAGGATGTTTTAGTATTCATTTTTATGATTTGGGATTTTATTAATGAATCTTTAAACTATTTAACCTTTTATAAAACTAATGAATTTCTAGGGATAAATTTGTTTTATGGGGGGAAGAATGTAACACCCTCATATTTATTGAAATATATCTTTCAAATTAATTTATTCTTTTCAATATTCTTCATTTCAAGAAATACTAAATAAAGCTTTTGTTATATAAATTCACTATGTTTGGATTGAGTTTCATGCAACTCCATATTTTTTGAAATGGACCGAAGGCCTTTATTTTTTTTATTATTTTGATAATCCACCTTTCAAGGGTTGAGGTGGAACCCTTATAAGGATCGAAGGCTTAGAGACAATTACATTACCCATAGGTATTAGAGGGAATCACCCAAACAAGACAAGTCAGAACTTCTCCTCCCCATCATATGTCATGATATCAGCACTGCAACTTTTCAGGGCTGGTCGGCTAGCTATCCTATGCAAAGTTGCACATGCCCGGTACTGATGGAAAAGACTTATCTTCTCATTCTTCCAATTCTAGTTATCTCTGCTCCAGTGAATGCACCTACCCCGAATCCTCCTCTGAAGCCTTGTCCCTTGTAGTCTGACCGGTACATCTGCATTTTCGTGTGCCCTGAAGGTCTTGGGGTGGCCCAAAGGCCTTAAGGTGGCCCAAAGGCCTTGAGAATCAACCAGATCAAAGGCCTTTCAGGACCCGAGGACCAAAACGGTGGCCCAAAGGCCCAGAACGATAATTAGTTCTGGATGCTATAGTACCTATGACAGTGCCTTCTACAGTGCACACTTCAGTACTGCTACAGTGTTTGCTACAATGATGGTATAGTACCTGGTATAGTAATGCTAAAAATACCCCCGGAAAATATGCCTCCACCCAAATTTGATCTCGGATCTCTTGGATGCACCTACCGAGTCCTCACTAACTGGGTTGAGTCTCATGTTCATGAAAACCATGTTAATATAGAACCATTCCCAACACATAGATTAGCTTATGGTACATAAAATACTCTATTTTTTTTGTTACACACAATGATGAGCTCCTTCAATAGAATTTGTTACATCTAAGTCCATGTTTTACTAAACTATAATATGCTTTTAATATTGTTATTAAAATATTATTATAGTTACAACCTAACTGTTGGAATGGAAGTTACCAATAATTCTATCTATATTTTGAAAATATTATTTTAATATGTATATAAAATGATTCCTTTGTAGTAAATTAGTTATCAATGAATGTAATAACTATTTGAAAGTAAAAAATTCCTTTTATATGAAATAAATTTTTGGATGTAAAAACACAATATTATACTAATAAATTAAACACACAACTTATGAGAAATTATTTTAGTAAATTTTTATATTCTATATTAAATCATATTTTTGACACACATCTAATAAATTTTAGAGGTATTAGATAAGAATAAATCCAATTTTATGAATAAAAGATGTATTTTTCAAAATGGTAATTTCAATTCCTTTTAATGCCACCCCTATTTTAAATATATTTTTGACACTTTATTTATTTTTATTTTATAAAATAAACTTCTTTTTTGAAATAGGATTTTCAAAATTTACTTTGGGGAAATTTGGAGTATTTTTTTGAGAAGATTCTTTTTTTTGATAACTAGTAAAAAGCTTAATTTTAATGGAAAACTCTTTTTCATATAATTTTATTATATAGATAAATTATATTTTAAATTTTTTAGAAAGTATATTTAGATTAAATGTATATATATTAATACAATTTAGATCATTCAAATCAATTTAACATTGAAATTAGATATAGAAACACATATTTTTTTTACCATTTTCACTTTAAAAACTGGTTGTCTCGTTCTATTTAGAGGATTAATAATAAATTAATTTATTCCAATTATGTTCTTATAATTTAGAAAAATTTATTCCATATCTATAATCCCAATAATTTATAATTTCTAGTGTGTTAAAAATTATTTTGACCAAAAACATTAGTAAATAAAATTAAGATTAATTACATCAATTAAGGTAAAAACAAGTTTACTTGGGGTTAAAAATTAACTTATGGTTCCAAATAACAAAGATAAATGTACAAAATCCATTTTATTCCCATATTTCAACCATATCTATCCTTTTATCGAATATGGAAAACTGTTGGTGGAACATCGTGTAAGGGATACCTCTCAATAGTGTTTAACTTTTTTTATTTACAAGAATTCCATTATTCCACTATAAAAAGGTAACTCACCCCCCTCATTTCATCACACCTATAAAACTATTTGGATCATCCAAACCTTGTGAAAATGATCTTCCAACATCCCTCAATTAACCAAATAATCCTTTATTTTATCAGAAATCCAACCAAGGAAGCACGTCGGTGAAAACCATAGGAGTTACCCAAAGAAGAGGTAATATCCTTCAATAAGTACTTTTATTTTATTTAATTTTCCAGCAGATTAATTATTATTATTAAATTATTATATAATAACATCATCTTCATAATTATAATTACATTTTTATAGCAAGGGTATGACCTTTTCCTATACACACTACGATTAAATGGTATACATAATCATCGTTCGCTTGTACATCGAACTTGCACCTCACGAACTAATGTTTTTCATTCTTCCATTACATACATTAATGGTTGGGAATAATGACGGAATTACTATTTTTATATGTTATATATAATATATTTATGATTTATTTCTGATTATTTAATTATTATATCACATATACCTTTATTTTTTGTGGGAATATGGTAACTTCTTTTTTAGACGTGTGTACTACTGCCTCCTCAAAGCGATATGATTAGTTCACACTTTTCATGGAATATATTAAGTATAGGTTAATTAAACTTATATAATATATTTGAAATAATAATTTTAATGCAATGGTAATATATATATATATATATTAATATATGTCATTTACACTATTTTTTTCAATACAAGAGGAAAACGGAAACAACAGTCATGCGTACGTAAAACAAACCATCTCCATTAACAGAGTATTTCATTTAATTTTTTTATATTTTATATATTGTTATAAATAAATATATACTAAATATATAATATATTTATACCCTATTTTAATGTTTTGAAATTAGTAAATTAGGATCTATGTAATATCATCAAGAATAAAAAGTCAAAATTTAAAAAAAAACAAAGCGTTCCCTACCCGAAAGGAAACATTAACATGAAATTGTAAATAAATAGGTAAAATAAAGTAATAATAAAATAATTTATGCTATTATATATAACAATATGGTTATATTAAATATTAATAATAATATTATATTTATTATTCATGAATTTTGAACGTATGCAACGAAATTCAGGTCTTAATGTAAGGGTTTTCTCGTCTCTCTTTTATTTATGTGAGATGTATTCTATATTCACCACTTACTCTTGTTGTTTGGTGTATATAGTTACCTATTCCATTTTATATAATTAGTTTAAATTATTTAATTATTTCAATTAATTTTATTCTTTCATGGGTATCATGATTTAAAAGATACTTTAGTAGTAAGAGGATTTCTAGTCTCACTATTATTTCTAAGAGACTTCTTCCATATTCACTCATCATTTATTTTTTTTGGTGTAAATAAAAAACAAGAATTTATTTAATGATTATTATACATAAAATTTGTGGTATTTTTATATCTATTTTATTTTATCACTTTCTTAGGTTTTATGGTTCAAAATATTTCAAATTGGTAAAGTAATTTTGTATCAACTTTCCTCATTTCATATACATTCCATGTTATGCACCTATATTATTATATGAGGTTTATATGAAACCATTTTACATGTTATATCATGAATATATTTCTTTTCATGATTTTTAAGCTTAATGTAATTTTATTAATTCATGGGTATTTTGATTCAATGTTACCATGGTGGTAACAGTTTACTACTACAACCTCATTATTTATCATGATTATTTATGATTATGCTTCTATTGAGGAAATATTTTAATAAATATCTCAAAATATCTCAAGAATTTTCTAATACGATGTAAATTCATGATACATTAAAGTAATGGTACAATCTTTCCACTCTTTGATACTTATTATAATTAATAATGTGTTTTTAATAAAAAGCTAACATCATTAATCTATTCATTCAGAAATATGTATTCTCTCAAAACCATGCCTTCAACAAATGTTTTCAAAAAAACTTCTATGATTTTTGAAAGACATTTTTACCCATGTTTAATCTTTTTAATAAATAATCGTTTTAAAAAGAACCACTATTACATTTTCTAATCAAGGCACTTTTCTAAACAATTTACAGTTCAAAAAGAATCTTCATAATGTAAGAATTTACCCACCATCATGATCCTTATTTCCATAAATTTTACTTTAATGATTTACATGTTATTTTTAAATGATATTTTTCCCTGATTTTCATGAAATTATTTTTTTTAAATTTTTTTATTAGAGAAAATGTTTTTCAAAATTTTATTATGTTTTAAAAAAATGTTTCAAATGATTTGAAAAGCATCATTTATATGTTTCCAAAGTTATTTTCAAATTAAATGGTAGTGGAAATTATTTATCTTTCAAAACATTGTTTTTCAATGTGGAAAGGTTATTTTCCTCAAGAAAAATTTTAAATTATTTTTGAAGCATACTCTATAATTTTTCAATGACATTTTCAAAGAAAATGATTTAGAAAATGTTTTATTTATTAAAAATATTGATTTTTAAAGAAAGGGTATTTTTATTAAGAAATGTTTAAAGTGATCTTTCAAAATAATTTTCCATATAAGATGAATTCCATTGATATGTTTTATTATCTTTAAGCGATATGTTGCAATTATACCATCCATATTATTTCTTTAAATGGTTTATCATTTGATGGAATGATGTTTTTTGAACCTGTTTCTTTTCCATGATTAAATCATATTTTAAAGAGATTATTATGAAACCCATTTTTCTTCCAATGGATAATAAAATTTCAAATATATTGAAATAAAACCACTTATTTTCTATGGGTTAATCTATTTAGGAAATGATAATTTTTTTCATGTGTATTTATGATGATATGAAAAATCATATTACTTTATTCATGTTGTGGTTTTTTGGATATTTCTTATCTGATAGGGTGTACCAAATATCATTGGGTAAGATCATTGAATCTTATTTGTAGAGGATGATAGTATTGGGTAATCCTATTATATATTATATGATAGGTTTGACCATATAGCATTGGGTAAGCTCATGGAATATTATATGATATGACGAACCAAATGATTATGGGTAAACCTATTACATTATATATGATGGGGTGGCCCAGATAACCCCATGTGATCCCATTATCAATTACATGAAATATGGGACCTATATCTCCCTCCAATCGATTTGGTAAACATTTATATCTCATTTGATAGTAATGGGAACAATTCGACGACTGCTATCCACTATGGGAGGAAGGTATATCCTAATCCATTGTAAGGAAAGTATTGTGACTAGGGATGGTGGTGTGCCTCAACCAGTAGGTGAATCCCCCAAGATTCTGCCACGACCCGACCTCGGGGCCCGTGCCGTGACTACCCCAAGCCCGCCTTCCATAGGCCAGGGGCTGGCGACTAGCACCAAGGCGTATAATCCCAGTAAACAGGGAAGGCATTGCCTTTATAAGTATCAACCACACAGAGTCAGCAAGCGGAAAGTAAAGTGCAGAAAAGTAAAGGGGCCGGAAATACAAGCCCAACTGTAAAGTACAACTGAAAAGGTAAAGTACAGCAACTGAAGAAAAGACGGCGGCCTCGTGTCATCCACTGGCAATCCCACCTGAAGGGTGGGTACAGATAGCCTCCAGGCTCCTCGGGTCCCACGTCCGCTCCGAGCACGTCCCGCCCAGTGGTCCACCTCCAGGTACCGTCCTGCTCCACGCCCCAACCGTGATCAGCGCTGTCCGTCGTCTGCAACCAACACAACAAGGTGCGGGCATAGCCCGTGCAGGGGTGAGTACAAGCTACTCAGTAAGGACCCCGAGACCCCCGAAGGTCTCCCGAAATCCACAAAGGATATATCACAAAAGAAAGATGCAATCACGAAGTAACATCTGACTCGACTTAGGTATATGCCCATACATATACCTAAGTCCCCAATTCTAGCTCTGCTCACGAGCTCAAGAACAACTCAATCCACAAAGGAAAGCAAGACTCAAATCCACAAGGAGAGTATACAGTAAATCCACATAGGATAGTTCAACACAATCCACAAAGGAGAGTAACATAAGATTCAGCTCAACCAGGTATACTTTTTCAGATGACGTCAAAGATGATCACTGATCCATCTAAGTCGTCGGACCCACGAAGGATCGATAGGTACTAACCCCCGCAGAAGACCCACACAGGATCGGGCTCACACAGAACCTGTAGGCAGTGGCTCACACAGAACCGGTAGGCAGTGGCTCACACAGAACCGGTAGTAAGGACCCACATAGGATCGGGCTCACACAGAACCTGTAGGCAGAGGCTCACACAGAACCGGTAGCACTGATCCACGTAGGATCGCTGAGTGCAGTAGTCGACGCAGTCCACTGAGGATCTCTGCACAGTCGTCGCCGCAGTCCACGAAGGATCTCTGCTCTGCCGTCGTCGCAGTCCACGGAGGATCTCTGCTCTGCCGTCGTCGCAGTCCACGGAGGATCTCTGCTCTGCCGTCGAAGTCACAGCCAGCGCTAGGGTTCCCGCACATAGCGAGCTCGTTTAGGAGGGTCCGCTCCACGAGCCGAGAGGCTGATACATCAACTGACACGTAGTCCGAAGTTGATGTATCCAAAAGTTCCGTATCGACAACAGGATCTCAACGCAACAGACGGCGCGTCAATCGGACGCCCGGTCTGAGAGTTATTGACATTTTCGTCCCAGGGGCCCGGTTGGTTTTTAGGGAAAAACCAACCCGACCGTACTCCGCCTGTATCCGATCCTCGGGCGGAGTATGCCAAAAGTTCCGTCTCACTTAGAGGAAACTACCACAGCTGACGGTACGTCGATCGGACGTCCGTAGCTCACGTTATGAGCGTTTCCGCTCCGAGGGCCCGGTTGGTTTCGTGTACGAACCAACCCGGCCGAACCCAAAGTCTTCCAAAACCTTGAGTATAATATACCTAAACGACCGTCTCGATCCAAGGATCGCGTAGCCGCTGACGGTTCGTCAATCGGAGGTCCCAGGCCCAAGATATGGGCGAAAGACCGAAGAGGGCCCGAAACGGGGGTTCTGGGCCCGGGGCGACCCGGCCCGAACCCCCCCTGGGGTCGGCCGAACCGGGTCGGCCCGACCCGGCCCGACCCGGCTAGGCCGGGTCCGGTCCGGCCTGGGCGCGGCCCGGCCGACCGGACCGGCCGGCTCGGCCTCGGCCGAGCGGCTGAGTGAGCCGCCGCGGGTCAAACCCGCGGCTTTGGAGAAACGCGGCCCGCGCGGGCCGCGTGCTGGATGTCCGGACCGCGGACGCGGTCCGGCGGTTCGCCGCCGCCGCGGCTCGGCCGCGGCGGACTCCTCCGGCGGCGCGCCGGGCGCCGCCGCCTCCGGTCGCCGGCGCCGCCGCGCCGGCGACCCGCGCCGCCGCCTCCTTCCGCGGGCCGCCGGAGTTGCTCCGGTGGCCCGTTTTGCCTCCCGTCTGCGCCGATGCTCCTCCCGGGGGCCGATCTTCACTGCGGGATCAATGGATCGCCCCTGCCGCGCGGTTCATCGTCGTCCGCCATATCCGCACAACAAAAGAGATCGGCGGAGGGTTGCCGGGTCTTGTTCGTTAGACCCGCACCCTCCGCGTTAGTCATAATCAACGGGAGGAAAGGCTACAACAATTTTTAATCAAAGATAAAAAATTGTTCACTTCCTTTTCTTTTAAACGGCATTTCAATTTTTAATTAATTGAAATTATTCATGCCGGTTCTTTATTTAAAAGAAATAAGAACACGGGAATGAATCATCAAGGAAAAATAAACCCCTACCTTGTCGTCGTTGTCGGACGAGAGGTCGTCGCGGAATCGCTCGTCGCGGAAGAAGGGGGGATCGTTGCGTCGTCGCGGTATCCGGCGTCGCGTCGCCAAACTCCGGATCAAGAACAAACGGATTTAATTAATTAAATCCGTTGCCATGAAATTAAGAAGGGAGAATTTAGAAGTTTCGATTCTCACCTTTAACCGCCGATCGCAGGTTCGCCGCGGAAGAAGAGGCACCGAAGAAGAAGAAGAAGAAGGAGGTCGCGGAAAAGCTGTTGACGTCGTGGATCGTGCGTCGTCGGATTCCGGTTCCGGCGTTCTTCGCGTTCTTCGTGTTCTTCGCGTTCTTCGCGTTCTTCGCGGAGAGGGTGGAGGCTCAGAGGAATTGCACAACGATAGCAATCCTCCAAAATAGACAAGTTTGTCTATTTTATTATTTTGCCAACAAACGTAAAACGCATAAGTAACGACCCAATTAATTCACGAAGAAACAGTCCATTTAATTCACGAAATAAACCGCCCAATTAAATGGTCTGTTAAGAATTAAAGAAAACGCGTCGGTTGACTTTTCAGTTACTTTGACGGGTTTTCGCGGGTGCGTTACTTAGCGAAAGAAACGGCGGGGCTCGTGCGGGCCCTGCCTCACAAATATCCTAACAAGAGGGTAGGATATTTCTGGATAGCATCCTATCCAGTTCAACTCAGTTCAAGCCGTCTTTAATTGGCTTCAAGTGGCTTCCAAGCAGCTTAAGTGAAATAGAATAAAGTTGTCGCACAAACTTTATTTTATTTCTGACTTAAAGCCGCAAAATTTAAAAAACCACGTCTGAGCAAACGCAACTCCGGAAGAGGCGTTTCTAAGCAAATACCGGCGCTGCGATTTCATCGGTGCCCTCAGAATTTGATTCCGGGCACCGGTTCAAAAGATAGAAAAACCCGCTCGTCCGTTCACTGAACGTACCCGAGCCAAACTTCGGAAATTGATTCCGGGCACACCGGGCCTCGGAATCAGGTGCCGTCTGAAGCTGCGCTCTTGTAAAATTCCAAAGAAAATTAAGAAAAAAAAATTTCCTTGAAATTTGCGGGTCTTTACATTACTCCCACCTCAGGGTTTTACGTCCCCGTAAAGATACATCAAAAACTAGGGGAACAAATGGGGGTACTGAGCACGCATCTGAGCCTCCCGCTCCCAAGTGCTCTCCTGGAGGTTCCCGTGCTGCCATCTGACGCGCACAAGAGGAATCGACCGCCCACGTAGGACCCGCTCCTGTCGATCCTCGATCTCCACTGGGACCTCCGCAAAAGTCGCCCCATCGTCCACGTCCAGCTCCCCAAAGTCGATGATGTGCGTCGGGTCGTGCACGTATCTCCTCAGCTGAGACACGTGGAAGACGTCGTGCACCCGATGCAACTGAGGTGGTAGAGCCAGGCGATAAGCCACCTCTCCTATCCTGCTGAGGAACTGGAAAGGCCCGATGAAGCGTGGAGACAACTTGCCGCCTTGGCCAAATCTCCGTAAACCACGTCGAGGTGAGACACGCAAAAAGACGTGGTCGCCATCCTCGAACTCCAGTGGCCTCCGCCTCTTGTCAGCATATGACTTCTGCCGGCTCTGAGCTGTCCTCATCCTCTCCTGGATGATCTGGACCTTCTCTGTCGTGGCTCGGACCATCTCTGGTCCCACGAGTGCTGACTCCCCAGGGTCTGTCCAGCACAATGGTGATCTGCAGGGTCTGCCGTACAACGCCTCGTAAGGTGCCATCCCGATGGTGGAGTGGTAGCTGTTGTTGTACGCGAACTCCACCAAGGGTAGGTGGTCCTCCCAGCTGCGACCAAAGTCGAGAACACATGCACGGAGCATGTCCTCGAGTGTCTGTATGGTCCTCTCCGTCTGACCATCCGTCTGAGGGTGGAAGGCTGTGCTCAGATGGAGCCGCGTCCCGAACGCCTCCTGCAACCCCTTCCAAAGCCGGGAAGTGAAACGAGCATCTCGATCGGAGACGATAGACGATGGCACACCGTGAAGCCGTACGATCTCCTGGACGTAAAGACGTCCCAAGCTCTCCACTGAGCCCTGCTCTCTGATGGGTAAGAAGTGTGCCGACTTGGTGAGTCGGTCGACAATCACCCAAATGGAGTCGTCACCTCTGGAAGTGCGTGGAAGTCCAGTCACGAAGTCCATAGATATGCCATCCCACTTCCACTCCGGGACCTCCAAGGGCTGTACCAAGCCTGCTGGTACCTGATGCTCTGCCTTCACCTGCTGGCAGGTGAGGCATCGTGAAACGAACTCTGCCACAGCTTTCTTCATGCCCGGCCACCAGTGCTGTCGCCTGAGATCCTGGTACATCTTCGCCACTCCAGGATGTACCGCCAAGGGAGAAGTGTGAAACTCTCTCAGCACCTCCTCTCGCAAAGCGACTGGTACGAAGGTACGTCCTCTGAAAAGGATGACGTGCTCTGCTCCAAGGGTGAAGCCATCAGGCGCCTGACCTGAGGATATCAGTGCACGCCGAGTCTCACAGTCAGCGTCCCCACGCTGAGCCTCTCTGACCCGCTGTAGAAGTGGAGGAGAGACTGTGAGAGACTGAAGAAAGGCTGCTCCGTCTCTATCCACGAAGGATATCTGTAAGGAGGCCAGCTGCTCCGTCGCCTCCTCAAGTAGCTGAATGCCCGTCCTCCTGCTGAGGGCATCGGCTACCACGTTCCCCTTCCCAGGAGTATAGACTATCTCAAAGTCATAGTCCTGGAGGAACTCAAGCCATCTCCGCTGTCTCAGGTTCAGGTCCTTCTGAGAGAAGATATACCTGAGACTCTGGTGGTCTGAAAAGACTGTGAAGCGCTCGCCCATCAGATAGTGCCGCCAAGTCTTCAGAGCGAAGACCACTGCTGCCAACTCCAGGTCATGAGTGGCGTAGTTCTGCTCATGCGGCCTCAACTGACGTGATCCGTAGGCGATCACAGCCCGCTCCTGCATCAGGACGCACCCGAGTCCAGTCCCTGATGCATCGCAGTAAACTACGTACCCAACTCCCTCCTCAGGCAACCTCAAGATAGGTGCGCTGGTCAATCTCTGTCTCAGCTCCTGGAAGCTCTGCTGACATCTGTCTGACCACACGAAGGGTTTCCCCTTCTTCGTCAAAGCTGAGAGTGGTGCCGCAACTCTGGAGAAGTCCGGCACAAATCTCCGATAGTATCCGGCTAGGCCCAAGAAGCTCCGCACCTCCGTCACGCTCTTGGGTGGCTCCCAAGCTAGCACTGCCTCGATCTTCGCGGGGTCCACTGCAACTCCCGCCTCAGAAATGACGTGCCCCAAGAAATGGACCTCACGTAACCAGAACTGGCACTTTGAGAGCTTGCCGTAAAGCTGGTGCTCTCGGAGTGCGTCTAGCACAACTCGCAGGTGGTAGGCATGCTCCTCCTCAATCGTCGAGTATACCAAAATGTCGTCAATGAAGACCACGACAAATCGGTCGAGGTATGGCTGGAAGATCCTGTTCATGAGGCTCATGAACACTGCTGGAGCATTGGTTACGCCGAATGGCATAACCAAGAACTCATAATGGCCATACCGACACCTGAAGGCCGTCTTCTGCACGTCCTCGTCTCGAACTCTGAGCTGATGATAGCCTGACCGGAGGTCTATCTTCGAGAACCACCGCGCTCCATTGAGCTGATCGAAGAGGTCATCAATCCGTGGCAGCGGATACTTGTTCCTCACTGTCACCTGGTTCAGGCGACGATAGTCGACACACAGTCGCAAGCTCCCGTCCGCCTTCTTGGCGAACAATATCGGGGAATCCCAGGGTGAAACACTGGGTCGGATAAACCCCTTGCTCTGCAAGTCCTCCAACTGTACCCGCAGCTCTCGAAGCTCGGCGGGGGCCATCCGATATGCTGGAGTAGATATCGGGGCTGTCCCGGGGTACAAGTCGATGTAAAAGTCTACCTCTCTATGAGGAGGTAGCCCTGGAACGTCGTCGGGAAAGACGTCCACGTACTGGTCCACCACTGCAGGAAAAGCCGGACTCCGCACGTCCACTGCTCCCAGGATGAGGCTAGCCAACTGATGAGAGATAGGCTGCACTCTCCTCCGCGGAAGTCCATCCTGTGCTGCAAAGGTTCCCTTCTCGCCGGTGAAGGTAAACCTGCTCCCGTCGGTGCGAACACATCGCACCTTGCGCCTAAAACAGTCGATCTGGGCATGAACCGTGGATAGCCAATCCATGCCCAAGATGACGTCGTAAGGCCTCGACGCCGCTACAAGGAGATCCCAGCCGAAGCTCTCGCCTCCTAGAGTAAGCTCACACTGCCGGCACCAGTGCGTAATCGTCGAGTCTACTCCCGTAGGAGTCTCTAGCCGTAAGGATCGAGCCAACGGCTCAGTCGGAATCTCCGAGCTCCGAACAAGGGCAGAGGCTATGAAAGAGTGACTCGCTCCTGTGTCTATAAGTACTGCAACAAGGGTGGAATAGACACAGATCGTACCTCGAATCATCTCTGGCAAGTCGGGGTCGTAGGCCTCCACTGCCTGGAGCTGGGCCTGTCTCTGCCCGCCAGCTCCCTGTGGTCGAGGTGGCCCTCCTGGTGGTGGTGGGGGTAGAGCCTGGAAGCGTCGCCCACCACCCGCTGCTCGGCCAGCTCCTCTGCCTCGTCCGCCTCCTCCCTGCGGACCGCTACGGTCGACCCTCTGCCTCTGCCTGGGTGGCCCCTCCACCGTCTGCTGCTCCTCTGGTCGGCGAGTCGGGCAGTCACGAGCCATGTGACCCTGCCCGCCGCAGGTGTAGCACAGCCTGCCTCTCGGAAGGCTGGCACTCCGCTGTGTGCCCTGCACTGCTGAGCCAGTGTCCCGGGGTCGCCTGCCGGAAGGTCTGGTCCGCCTGGAACCCTGGGTCATCCGTTGGCTACCCGCTGCCGAAGACTCAGCTACCTGCCGCCCTGCGCTAGGTCTCGCCACTGAAGAAGGCTCTGCCAGGAAGCTCTCGATCAGGAGGGCTCGCTCCAGCACTCCCGCCTGGGTCGGAATGCTGAGGGAGATCAGCGACGCCCGAATCTCCTGTCGCAAGCCCTGCTCGAAGGTCCGGGCCCGGAAGAAGGGGTCCCGTACCATGTCGGTCGAGTAGCGAGATAGGTCCGTGAACCTCGCCGCGTACTGAGCGACCGTCATGCTACCCTGGCGCAGCTGGAGAAGCTCCTGGATGCGCACCGCTCGGAGGGTGGCCGGGACGAACTCAGAGCGGAAGAGGCTCTCGAAGTCCGCCCAGAGCAGGGATGCCTCATCGTGAACCTGGAGCATCAGGCTCCACCATCGTCCTGCCGCCGCCTGCAGGAGGCTCGCTGCGAGAATCACCATGAGATCCGCTGGTGTCCTCACTAGCCGAAAGATCCGTACCACCGCCTCTAGCCAGTCCTCGGCGGCCTGGGGGTCCGCCTCACCGCGAAACCTGGGCGGTCGCTGGCTCTGAAACTCATGCAGTGCCCTGAGGCGACGTGCATCGTCAGCGTCTGGTACTGGAAGCATCGGTGGCTCGGCGGGTAAGGCTACCGCCGGTGCCACTGCTGGCAAAGGGCCCTGCACCGAGGCCTCGTCGCTCGGTGGGCTGCCGTCGCGCCCTACACTCGGAACCCTAGCTGGCAGTCGTCGCGGGGCCATCCTGAAAAGGAGAACAAGAGCACCACAGTCAGAACAGTATACCTGGTGAGCTGGCACAAGTAATCGCAAGGAAAACTTGTGACTTTCATAAAGCAGATCAGTATACCCGGTGAGCTGACACAAGTAATCACAAAGAAAACTTGAAACACACACGCAATCAATGTTTTCATGCATTAAGTCGGAAATCAGGAGTCAGGGTCCTGGTGTACGGATACGTCGGCCGCCGCACCAACACTGGGCTCCCTGAACTGATAACCACACTCAATACACTAAACACTATTGCTTCACATAGAAAGAAAGGACGATCAGAGTCTGCGGTAGTACCGACCACCTCTGATACCAATTTGTCACGACCCGACCTCGGGGCCCGTGCCGTGACTACCCCAAGCCCGCCTTCCATAGGCCAGGGGCTGGCGACTAGCACCAAGGCGTAGAATCCCAGTAAACAGGGAAGGCATTGCCTTTATAAGTATCAACCACACAGAGTCAGCAAGCGGAAAGTAAAGTGCAGAAAAGTAAAGGGGCCGGAAATACAAGCCCAACTGTAAAGTACAACTGAAAAGGTAAAGTACAGCAACTGAAGAAAAGACGGCGGCCTCGTGTCGTCCACTGGCAATCCCACCTGAAGGGTGGGTACAGATAGCCTCCAGGCTCCTCGGGTCCCACGTCCGCTCCGAGCACGTCCCGCCCAGTGGTCCACCTCCAGGTACCGTCCTGCTCCACGCCCCAACCATGATCAGCGCTGTCCGTCGTCTGCAACCAACACAACAAGGTGCGGGCATAGCCCGTGCAGGGGTGAGTACAAGCTACTCAGTAAGGACCCCGAGACCCCCGAAGGTCTCCCGAAATCCACAAAGGATATATCACAAAAGAAAGATGCAATCACGAAGTAACATCTGACTCGACTTAGGTATATGCCCATACATATACCTAAGTCCCCAATTCTAGCTCTGCTCACGAGCTCAAGAACAACTCAATCCACAAAGGAAAGCAAGACTCAAATCCACAAGGAGAGTATACAGTAAATCCACATAGGATAGTTCAACACAATCCACAAAGGAGAGTAACATAAGATTCAGCTCAACCAGGTATACTTTTTCAGATGACGTCAAAGATGATCACTGATCCATCTAAGTCGTCGGACCCACGAAGGATCGATAGGTACTAACCCCCGCAGAAGACCCACACAGGATCGGGCTCACACAGAACCTGTAGGCAGTGGCTCACACAGAACCGGTAGGCAGTGGCTCACACAGAACCGGTAGTAAGGACCCACATAGGATCGGGCTCACACAGAACCTGTAGGCAGAGGCTCACACAGAACCGGTAGCACTGATCCACGTAGGATCGCTGAGTGCAGTAGTCGACGCAGTCCACTGAGGATCTCTGCACAGTCGTCGCCGCAGTCCACGAAGGATCTCTGCTCTGCCGTCGTCGCAGTCCATGGAGGATCTCTGCTCTGCCGTCGTCGCAGTCCACGGAGGATCTCTGCTCTGCCGTCGAAGTCACAGCCAGCGCTAGGGTTCCCGCACATAGCGAGCTCGTTTAGGAGGGTCCGCTCCACGAGCCGAGAGGCTGATACATCAACTGACACGTAGTCCGAAGTTGATGTATCCAAAAGTTCCGTATCGACAACAGGATCTCAACGCAACAGACGGCGCGTCAATCGGACGCCCGGTCTGAGAGTTATTGACATTTTCGTCCCAGGGGCCCGGTTGGTTTTTAGGGCAAAACCAACCCGACCGTACTCCGCCTGTATCCGATCCTCGGGCGGAGTATGCCAAAAGTTCCGTCTCACTTAGAGGAAACTACCACAGCTGACGGTACGTCGATCGGACGTCCGTAGCTCACGTTATGAGCGTTTCCGCTCCGAGGGCCCGGTTGGTTTCGTGTACGAACCAACCCGGCCGAACCCAAAGTCTTCCGAAACCTTGAGTATAATATACCGAAACGACTGTCTCGATCCAAGGATCGCGTAGCCGCTGACGGTTCGTCAATCGGAGGTCCCAGGCCCAAGATATGGGCGAAAGACCGAAGAGGGCCCGAAACGGGGGTTCTGGGCCCGGGGCGACCCGGCCCGAACCCCCCCTGGGGTCGGCCGAACCGGGTCGGCCCGACCCGGCCCGACCCGGCTAGGCCGGGTCCGGTCCGGCCTGGGCGCGGCTCGGCCGACCGGACCGGCCGGCTCGGCCTCGGCCGAGCGGCTGAGTGAGCCGCCGCAGGTCAAACCCGCGGCTTTGGAGAAACGCGGCCCGCGCGGGCCCCGTGCTGGATGGCCGGACCGCGGACGCGGTCCGGCGGTTCGCCGCCGCCGCGGCTCGGCCGCGGCGGACTCCTCTGGCGGCGCGCCGGGCGCCGCCGCCTCCGGTCGCCGACGCCGCCGCGCCGGCGACCCGCGCCGCCGCCTCCTTCCGCGGGCCGCCGGAGTTGCTCCGGTGGCCCGTTTTGCCTCCCGTCTGCGCCGATGCTCCTCCCGGGGGGCCGATCTTCACTGCGGGATCAACGGATCGCCCCTGCCGCGCGGTTCATCGTCGTCCGCCATATCCGCACAACAAAAGAGATCGGCGGAGGGTTGCCGGGTCTTGTTCGTTAGACCCGCACCCTCCGCGTTAGTCATAATCAACGGGAGGAAAGGCTACAACAATTTTTAATCAAAGATAAAAAATTGTTCACTCCTTTTCTTCTAAACGGCATTTCAATTTTTAATTAATTGAAATTATTCATGCCGGTTCTTTATTTAAAAGAAATAAGAACACGGGAATGAATCATCAAGGAAAAATAAACCCCTACCTTGTCGTCGTCGTCGGACGAGAGGTCGTCGCGGAATCGCTCGTCGCGGAAGAAGGGGGGATCGTTGCGTCGTCGCGGTATCCGGCGTCGCGTCGCCAAACTCCGGATCAAGAACAAACGGATTTAATTAATTAAATCCGTTGCCATGAAATTAAGAAGGGAGAATTTAGAAGTTTCGATTCTCACCTTTAACCGCCGATCGCAGGTTCGCCGCGGAAGAAGAGGCACCGAAGAAGAAGAAGAAGAAGAAGGTCGCGGAAAAGCTGTTGACGTCGCGGATCGTGCGTCGTCGGATTCCGGTTCCGGCATTCTTCGCGTTCTTCGCGTTCTTCGCGTTCTTCGCGTTCTTCGCGGAGAGGGTGGAGGCTCAGAGGAATTGCACAACGATAGCAATCCTCCAAAATAGACAAGTTTGTCTATTTTATTATTTTGCCAACAAACATAAAACGCATAAGTAACGACCCAATTAATTCACGAAGAAACAGTCCATTTAATTCACGAAATAAACCGCCCAATTAAATGGTCTGTTAAGAATTAAAGAAAACGCGTCGGTTGACTTTTCAGTTACTTTGACGGGTTTTCGCGGGTGCGTTACTTAGCGAAAGAAACGGCGGGGCTCGTGTGGGCCCTGCCTCACAAATATCCTACCAAGAGGGTAGGATATTTCTGGATAGCATCCTATCCAGTTCAACTCAGTTCAAGCCGTCTTTAAGTGGCTTCAAGTGGCTTCCAAGCAGCTTAAGTGAAATAGAATAAAGTTGTCGCACAAACTTTATTTTATTTCTGACTTAAAGCCGCAAAATTTAAAAAACCACGTCTGAGCAAACGCAACTCCGGAAGAGGCGTTTCTAAGCAAATACCGGCGCTGCGATTTCATCGGTGCCCTCAGAATTTGATTCCGGGCACCGGTTCAAAAGATAGCAAAACCCGCTCGTCCGTTCACTGAACGTACCCGAGCCAAACTTCGGAAATTGATTCCGGGCACACCGGACCTCGGAATCAGGTGCCGTCTGAAGCTGCGCTCTTGTAAAATTCCAAAGAAAATTAAGAAAAAAAAATTTCCTTGAAATTTGCGGGTCTTTACAGATTCTCCCTAATAAGCATTGAAACTAAGACCTGAATTATAGGGAAAGATTTTATTTTCTTATTTGTATTCCACAAGTCAATTTCATATTCCAATGGTATTCTCTCACAAATAATTATCTTTTATTTCCTTATGATTCATATCATATAAACTACCAATCATTATTCCATGAATCATGAGTATGATATTTTATATAGAGGGTGTAATCATCAAATTTTATACTCATATTATCATACCCTTATGTCCATGCTATTATTATATATCTCGTTTATTTTTACCCTTACCGAGCATATGATCTCATGCTTTCTTGTGTTTCTTTTCCCTAGTTTATTAAGAATGGTTTTAATTACGACTACCAGAGGTGAAGATCATTACTAGATATGATGAAGATCTTTAACCAAATTAGAAGAATGTGTTCCCAGTTTCCAAATACACAAACTAATAATGTCCCCAAGCATGTACTTTTTAAATGGGCTTAATATTTATCTATAACGATGTAATATCCATGTATTTTAATCCCGAGTTACAATACACAATTATTCACCATTTTAATTAAATAAAATAACCCCTATAAAGAATTATTTAAACAAAATTAATATATTATAAATCTATTATAATTAATTTAAGTTAATACCATGATTATTACTAGTTATAGAGTATATAAAAAATCATCTTTATCTTAAAAATACAATTCTTGAAAAAAAGGCTTTTTGTCATGTGTTTGAATTTTATTTTATATTAAATTCTCCCAAATATTATATTTATATTTGGTAAAATGGATTTTATATTTGGAAGGATAATTATTTATATTATCAATATGTTAAATTAAATCTTTTTCATAATGAATAGGTAAAATAGTATAAATAGTTTTCCATGGTTAATGTTAAAACAAGTTTACCGGGGGTTAAACTAATTAGAAAACAGTTAGAATAACCTAAAATATTATTTTATAGTCATATTTAAACTATTATTACCTTACTATATAATCTTCTAGGGTTCTGGTATACTTTTTCATGAATTCCACTGATAAAGTAATTTATCTAATGAAAAAAGAGAAAATTACACACCATTACTTTTATATTTCAATTATTTTTAATACATGGAAAATTTATTCTACTGAAATAATTTTTATTCTCATTTTGAGAATAATAAAATTATTTTTTGAGAGTAATTTATCATCAATTTTTTGTAATTATACTATTAATTTGAATGATTAATCAATTCAAACCCAATAATTATTAAATTAATAGAAAAATATAATATATTATACTAAAAATATTAAGTGTAATTTAAATGGAATGAATATTTACATTCCATGTTTTTTGGATAAATATTACATGATATACAGGTTTTAGTGAATATAATTTAATTCTATTTTTTCCTGATGTTTTTAATGTTAATTTAAATAAATTGTCTCAAATTTGACATTAATGTTATTTTTAAATAAATAATATTTTATGAAATTATATAAATTCCCTACAAAGTCATATACTATGATTTTTTTTTTAAAATATGTTTAATCATGTTTATAATGGTCAATTAATGGACCAATTGTCCTTTTATAATAAATATATTTAACCACAAATAGTGGAAACATCATTACCTTGGTAAGGAATGAAACAAGGTTTTTCGAGTTTCATGCAATTGGATAAGAAATTAGTTTCCAGACATGAAGTGTTTTTATTTTATAAATTGGACTTAATATAGATTACTAGTGGTTAGAAATTATATAATATGGATCATTTTATTTCATGTCTTAAATTATAAATTACCTAGATAAAAATCTAGTTATCATAGTAAAAACCTTAATAGAAGATGTTTAGAAACATAGAAATTCAGGAAAAACATGTTTAAGAAATGCGTTTTTTGTGGATGTATAAATCACTATTAATTCTTCTCCTGTAATTTATTTTTCCATTTGTTATTCACCTATGTTGACAGTTTTTTTCACATTATAAAATACTTTTGGGTATTTAAAAAAAATTCACTCATTCTTAATTAGGAAAGGGAGCTCCCTCCCATAACTTCTTCATACCACTCAAGCCATTTTTCTTGAAAAAACCTACAAAAAACTCCAAAAAACCTAATAGATATTATATATCCTTTTTTATTCCATAAATTCCTTCCCTAGTGTCATTAATAGTATATTTAATGGTGGTTTCTCCAAGAGAATGTAATCATCTTAATTAGACTCTTTATTTTTCCTTCTTATTTTATAATCACTAATTATGAATTAATAATTCTATTTTAATTACAAAAGTATAAAAAATATAGTAAGATATTATTATTTTTTATGGAAAAACCCACATCCATATCTTATTCCATGAAATGTGAAATGAATCCATCGTTTCTGAGTACAGCGGTCTGTCTCCTCGCATACCGATGTAATTAATTTTCCATCATCACCTCTCACAATAGTTTATAATTATGAATTTAATGTATATATTATATATATATAATAATAATTATACTTATGGATTTATTATATCACATATACCTTCTATTAAACATTCCATGGGGGATACTATGATGTCACTCATGTGTACAACCGACTATCGCCTCCTGAAGCAATGTGATTCGTTTTTCACTAACACTATTCATATAAGGTAAAAAAATATTTAATAAATATATGTGATATATATGAAATAATTATAATATTCATGATATATTTATCATTATTATTATATAATATATCATTTTCTGTTTTTACTATTCTACTCACTAAAAAATGAAAATGTCGCTTCTGTGTTCATGTGGACTACCACCTCCATGAATAGACGTGTCTCTTTTTTTATCACCACATTACATGTGTGACATATAAAATTATATTTAAATAAATAATTTGGTAACTATTATATTATCATTTCATAAACATAAAATAATTCTAACCTACTTTCCATATTGATAATTGGAATATTGAAACGTTACTCATGCATATATACGAGATACATTCTCTATGATTGTAATGTCGTTCATTTATCATAGTAATTTATCATGATTGATATTAAAAGTATTAATGATATATAAAAATTATAATTATTTCATGATTATTATTCTAAATATTTTGGAATAATGACCTCATTATACATGGTCAATATAGTGAACCTGTTTTGAAACAATGAACTGAACACCTAGAAAACACTTGACGTGTACTTAACTGATGAAGTATTTAAATATATAAATAAAATAAATTATTTATGAATATGGTATTAAAAATAGAAAATTTTATATCAAATTAAATATTTTATATAAATTTATTATACATGAGTTAAATAAAATTCATGGAAATTATAGACTCGGGGTAAGGGACTTCATCTCAATTTTCATTCATTATGGAATATTTTAATTTTATAAAACTTATTATTTTTATATGTATTATATACTTCTCATTTTACATGTAATATCATAAATTATGCATAAATAAAGAAATTTGAAGTTAAATTTTGAATTATTTTACACAAGGGGATTTGAATTGAAAGTTACCAACTGATAATGAATTTCATAACTCGATTTATTTTCATTGGGCTATATTAAATTTTAATTTTATTTGATATTATAATATTATGTTTGTAATGAATTTATTATATAATTTTTTATTTCCAATTTTTTATATGGATTTTTTTTATTACACAAAATCAATTCATTTATTAATTCTCAAATTCAATTGTATGGTTTTTGTAAGGGTAATTTGTCACAAAATCTCTTTAATTGAGACATATGAATATGATATGAAACTATATAAAAATTATAGGTCTATATTATCTTATTTTACATATTATATCATATATATCCTTATGTTCATGAAATATAATGATTCATTTGATGTTATTATTTAATGGGGTATACGAATGAAGATTTGTCAAAGTGAAAATGGATTTATATTTCAATCTCATTTCTTTCAGGATTGTGTATATTTACATTAGAGGAAATAATATTATATTAATTTCTTAAACAACATAACTTTATTATACACCCATTATCAATTTTGGATAACATGTTTTATTTTAATTTACACCCTTATTTATTCATGAAACATAATCCAATATTTTTATAAGTGATACTGATCTAGTATTTTCTTTTATATGAGCTACCTCCTGCTTCCATATCCATGTTTTCAAGAAAAAAATTCTAAAATGTTCTTTTATAAAAATAATATATTTCCTAAATTTAATTTACAATTTATTTGATCTTATATTAAATTTTTTAATGAAATTTCTTCACATTTTTCAAAAGAATAACTTTTGAATCCTTTTTCAAAATGTTTGAAAATAATGATTATTTTTAATGTATAATACATGAACTTATTTTTCTTACATCTTGTCCATTATTTTATATTTAGTTTTATTTTTATTGTTGCAATGATTCTTACAGAAAAATATTTTTTATATATTTCTTGAATTTTTAGATTTGAAAAAGTTATTTT
Organism: Viscum album; assembly: GCA_963277665.1. Taxonomy (NCBI): domain Eukaryota; kingdom Viridiplantae; phylum Streptophyta; class Magnoliopsida; order Santalales; family Viscaceae; genus Viscum; species Viscum album. Next base: position 1,371,291,093 of record OY728147.1, read on the forward strand.
CATTGTGAAAATAATTGTTTTACTTAAGAATTTTTTTCATTACATTTTAATAGAATTTATATTCATCAAAATAAACATCCCTTGATGTTTTTTGTGATCCTATTGGGATAATTTTTAAGGATCCCATCCTAGTTACTTCACTATATGGATTATGATTTCTTCAGAAATATTTTCATAGACCTGATTCATTTTCAATGGGTTAATCAAATTGTAAAAGGGATAATGGTTGTATTGTGAGTTTTATAAATAAATGTGAGTTTCTATTTTTTTATTATGTTTTGGTTCTTAGGAATTAGTTATGTTTTTGGTTGGGTCCATGATATCCCTCCAATGCATTAGGTATGGACATTTACTATATGATTATTCCATTTGTAAGAGTGATTGTAAGAGTGATATGGAAATGATGTTCCAATGATTCCACCATGATTTATTATGCTTGTTGTGGGTATTCAATAACACTTTTGATCAATATTGAAATCACATGGATCATAATTATTGATTAATATGACTCATGAATTTGTTAAGGATTTATTTCATTACATATATATATTGATTTAGGTTTGATGGTTTTGATTTCCCTTTTTTTTAAGATCATGTACTTTTATTATGCCATATTACCCATATGATCATATTATTATCTCTATTTACATTTAAATGATAATTAATATTTTTATCCTTTTTGATAATTTTAACTCATCATTCTTATGTTTAATTTTACCCTATTTTATAAAAAATTATTATAAAATATTCTTGTCCTGAAAGGTTTTATATGTGAATAAATTTAGGGTATATATTGAAGACTTTATATGGAATAGAAAATGTTGTGTATAGTTGGGGATGATGTTCATCATTATCAGCAGGTTATTTATGGATGCAATTTGTTAAGATTTTTTTTCTAATTCCTAAAAACTATAAACCTAAAATTTCCCTGGGTTTGTATATGATCCAATATTTTATTTTTTATGGTTTTAATGGAAAAAATTGGATCGAAATTATCATTATCAAATCCGTAAATGTAATGTTTATATTTTTATTACCAAATCCAGGAGTGTGAGTTTGGGGGATAATATATGTAATTATCCTTATTTTATTAAGGACTGACATGTAAGTAAACTTCACTACTTCATTATGGAATTAATGTTTTCGAAATACATCCTTAAGTTGTGTTATATATTTGGAACACTTATGCATATACATGATGTGAAAGTGACAATTGGGCTCAGAATTATATATCCCTCTAGTGAAATTCTTAATGTTTTAATCTCTTATGATTCCATTTATAGTGTATGAGAGGTTATCCTAATCAAACTCAATTATTTTTTACTGGTGGATAGCCTTGACTTAGGTGTATGATTCCATGTTTTAACTTGTTTCTGCATTCACATATTGAATTTATGTTATCATAATATACAATGATTTTATGTTCCTGTTTATGATTCAAACTTCTATTAGGAAATTTTGAAATGCACATTTACTAAAATTTAAAACTAACTTAATGTTACACTTTATTTATTCCCTTACCAGGATTTATAGCTCACCCCTTTTCTTATATATGTCCCATTTTTATCCTGTGTAGTTTTAAGACCAATCAAATTTTTAAATAATTTTTAGGATTTTTTAAATAATGTTGTTGTATCAATTTACCTATTTGATGTGATGTGTACCTAATTTACCAAATACACAAGGATTCATGGTTTCTAGATTGCATTAATTATGATTTCATGTAATAAATAATGAAATAGGGTTATCATATTTGGTATGAGTGGAAAGTATAGTTATATCTATGATTATGGTTTGAAATCAATAGTGAAATTTTAGGGAAAGTACTAAACATAAGAAAACAAACAATTTTTTTTTCAAGTATATATTACATGGTTTTTAAGGAAATACACCACTATTTTTATACTACAAGTGTATATGGACCTAGAACATATGTAACAATGGTTAACCAACTCGAAAATAGTTTATTGAGATAGAGTTGATCAAAAACTGGTGCATGAAAATGGGACATCAACACACATGGTTTGAAACTCCTAGAGGATGTGGTTTCAAAAAAACAATAGATCAATATGAACAACTATTATGGGTAAGAAATTACTATGAGATTTTATAATATGAAATATATCATTAATAACTTAGATTCAAGCCTAAACATTTATATGATAAGGAATATTAATCATTTACTTGTTATCAAATTAATGGTCATTATTTCCTTTTTATGAGTTTGATAGTTTTGAAATAATTTACCTAATTTTCAATTTATTATATTCAATGGATATAAATTGAGTGATGTAAAGACCCGTAAAATTCAAGGAATTTTTTTTCTTAATTTTCTTTGGAATTTTACAAGAACACAGTTTCTGACGGCACCTGATTCCGAGGCCCGGTGTGCCCGGAATCTTTTACCGAAGTTTAGCTCGGGTACGTTCAGTGAACGAACGAGCAAGTTTTTCTAACTTTTGAACCGGTGCTCGGAATCGAATTCTGAGGGCACCAATGGAATTTCAACACCAGTAATTGCTTATAAACACCTTTTCCGGAGTTGCGTTTGCTCGGGTGTGGTTTTTAATTTTTGAGGTTAAGTTAAGAAATAAAATAAAAGTGGTGCGACTTTTTATTTTATTTTAATTAAAGCGGCTTAACCTAAGTTAAGAGGATAAGGTGGAACCCACAATATCCTACCCACTTGGTAGGATATTTGTGAGGTGGGGCCCACACGAGCCCCACCGTTTCTTTCCTTCTAAGTAACGCACCCGCACCCCCTTTTAATGAAGTCAACCGTGCGTTTATTCTAGTTAAGAAACGTCTCATTAATTTGGGCGGTTAAATCGTTACAATTAATTCATTGAATTAATTGTTCGTTTCTTTTCTTTTTAATTTCAAAAGCTTAGGTAATGATAATAAAATAAGTGTTGAACTTATTTTATTTCGTTGGATTTCTGGTTGTGGGAGCCTTTGGGAGAAAAAGTGAAGTCTTGATGATTCTTCGTTCTTCGTCGAAGAACACGAAGAACGCACCACCGCCGACGAAGAACGTCGACCTACGACGGTGGACGACGTCGAGAGACGCCATCCTCGGAGATCACCTAACGCCAACGACGTTCCTTCCGTGACGCTCTCTTCCGCGGTGATCCTCTTCTTCCATGACGATCCTCTTATTCTGCGACGGTTAATTCCGCGATGAACTCTCGTTTGACGTCAACGTTGAGGTAGGGGTTTATTTTTATTGGTTTGTTCATGATTACTTCCGTCGCCATCTTCCTTTCTTTTTGATCCGCCTGATATCGCAATAACGGGAGGAGGTCGGACCGCACGAACACGACCGACCCTCCTCCCCCTTATTGGTTTGATTTTGATTGCGGCGAGCAAGGAAACACGGTGCCAAAGCACCGCACGAAAAATATTAAAGAAAGGGAAGAAGCGCAATGCCGTCGCACCGCGCTGTTGAAAACGAACCAAAGATGTGGCGCCGTCACGCCGCACCGGAGAACTACGAAAGCACCACAGCCAGAGCGGGGCCGCGGTGCTGTCGCGACACCGTCGTGCCATGCCGGACGGATAAAGGCCGCGGTCGGTTCCAGGCCGCGGCGGATCAGGGGAACCAGTGGCCGGTTCCAAGCCGCCGGCATCGGAGCAGGGGGGATCGGCCTTACCGGTCCCGTGGCGGCAGAAGTCGGCCGGCCGGAGCGGGCTGACCGGACCGTGGAAGAACTAGGGGTTCGAAACCCCTGGCTGGCCAGACGTGAGCGGCCCCATTAAGGGGCCGCAGTTGCTACACACGGGGCAGCGCCCCCCGCCTCCGAACGGCTCAGTCGTTCGGCCGAGCCCCTGGCCAGCGCGCCAGTGCGGCACGCACCGGGCCGGCTGCCCTGGCCGGTCCGCCAGGTTGGCCCGCACCCAGGCCGGGCCGGAACGCGCCTGCCGGGTCGGGCCGCGCCCAAGCGGTCCGGACCCGGACCCGGTTCGGGCCGACCCTGGGGGTATCGGGCCTGGTCGGACCGGGCCCGAACCCCCTAATACCGATCCTCTTTCAGTATGTTGGCCATAACTTGAGCTACGGGCCTCCGATCGAGGCACCGTTAGTTGCGTTGCGATCCTTGGATTGAGATGGTCGTTTAGGTATATTACACTCAAGGTTTCAGAGAACTTTGGGTTCGACCGGGTTGGTTCTTACACGAAACCAACCGGGCACTCAGAACGGAAATGCTTATAACTTGAGCTCCGGACGTCCGATTGACGTGCCATCAACTTTGATGGTTTCCTTTAAGTGAGAAGGACCTTTTGGCTTACTCCGTTCGAGGTTTGGATGCAGTTGGAGTACGGTCGGGTTGGTTTTGACTTAAAAACCAACTGGGCCCCTGGGACGAAAAAGCCAATAAATCTCAGAACGGGCGTCCGATCGACGCGCCGTCTGTCGCGTTGAGTTCCTGTTGACGATATGGAACTTTTGGATACATCAACTCCGGACTATGTGTTAGTTGATGTATCATCCTTTTGGCTCGTGGAGTAGACCCTCCCAAACGAGCTTGCTGTGTGCGGGAACCCTAGAGCTGGCTGCGACTGCGACGACGACGACGACTGTACAGAGATCCTCAGTGGATTCGACGACGACAATTTCAGCACTCAGCGATCCTACGTGGATCAGTGCTACTGATTCTGTGTGGGTCCAATCCTGTGTGGGTCAGTGCTCAACGGTCCTGTGTGGGCCAACGCCTACAGATCCTGTGTGGGTCCGATCATGTGTGGGTCATTGCGGGGGTTAGTTAACTATCGATCCCATTTGGGTCAGATCCTTTGTGGGTCATTGCGAGGGTTAGTTACCTATCGATTCTGTGTGGGTCAGATCCTTTGTGGGTCATTGTGGGGGGTTAGTTACCTATCGATCCTGTTTGGGTCAGATCCTTTGTGGGTCATTGTGGGGGTTAGTACCTATTGATCCTTTGTGGGTCCGACGGCTTAGATGAATCGGTGGCTATATCTGATCATCTCTATCGTCATACGAAGAAGTATACCTGTGTGAGCTGAATCCTGTTTTGCTTTCCTGTGTGGATTGGGTTGTGATTTCTTGTGTGGACTGGGTTGTACTTGAGCTCGGATGTTGGAGCCGAACTGGAATTGATGGCTTAGGTATATGTATGGGCATATACCTAAGCAGTGTCTGATGTTACTTCATGATTGTATCTTTCCTTTGTGGATTATCCTTTGTGGATTCTGGGAGACCTTCGGGGGTCTCAGGGTCCCTACTGAGTATCTTATACTCACCCATACACAGGTTATGCCTGTACTACGTTGTGTTGGTTACAGACGACGGACAACACTGATCGTGGTTGAGGCTTGCGGAGCAGGACGGTACTTGGAGGTGGACCACTGGGCGGGACGTACTCGGAGCGGACGACTGGACCCGAGGAGCTATGGAGGCTATCTGTACTCACCCTTCAGGTGGGACTTCCAGTGGATGGCTCGACGTTGTGGATTTTACTTTCAGTTGCTGTTTTCCCTTTTCAGTTGTACTTTACTTTCAGTTTGGGTTTGTATTCTGGCCCACTTACTTTCCGCACTTACTGTTGTACTCAGTTTTTACTTAGTGTTCACTTCTACTGCTTTCTTGCTCTGTGGTGTTTGTTTACTTCAAAAAGACAATGCCTTCCCTTTTTACTGAGAATTACGCCTTGGTGCTAGTCGCCAGCCCCTGGCCTATGGAAGGTGGGCTTGGGGTAGTCACGACACGGGCCCCGAGGACAGGTTGTGACAAATTGGTATCAAAGAAGTTCGGTTCTACCACAAAACTTTGGACTCTGAACTTTTTCTATATGAAGCAATAGTGTTAAGCGTATTGGGTGTGGTTATCAGTCCTGGGAGTCCAGTGTTGGTGTGGCGGCCGACGTATCCGTACACCAGGACCCTGACTTCTGATTTCTGACTTAATGCACGAAAACATTGATTGCATGCGTGTTTCAAGTTTTCTTTGTGATTACTTTGTGTCAGCTCACCAGGTATACTGTTCTGACCGTGGCACACCTATCTCTTTTCAGGATGGCCCCACGACGGCAGCCAGCTAGGGTTGCGAGAGTTGTGCGTGATGACAGCCCACCGAGCGACGAGGCCTCGGTACAGAGCCCTTTGACAGCAGAGGCACCGGCGATACCGCTACCCGCCAAGCCACTGATGCTACCAGCCCCAGCCGCTGACGATGCACGTCGCCTTAGTGCACTGCACGAGTTTCAGCGCCAGCGATTTCCTGGGTTCTGTGGGGAGATGGACCCTCAAGCCACCGAGGATTGGCTGGAGGCAATTGTACGAGTTTCAGGTTAGTGAGGACACCAACAGACCTCATGGTGATCCTCACAGCGAGCCTCCTGCACGTGGCAGCAGGCAGATGGTGGAGCTTGATTCTCCAGGTGCACGATGAGGCATCTATCCTAGGGAAGGACTTTGATAGTCTCTTCCACTCGGAGTTCGTCCTAGCCACCCTCCACGCGGTGCACATCTAGGAGCTTCTACAGCTGCGGTAGGGCAGCTTGACGGTCGCCCAGTACTCGGCGAGATTTACCGATCTCTCGCGCTACTCAACAGACATGGTACAGGACCCATTATTCCGGGCTCAGACCTTTGAGCAGGGATTGAGGCATGAGATCAGGGCATCGATGATCTCCCTCAGCATTCCGACTCAGGAAGGAGTACTGGAGCGAGCTCTTCTGATCGAGAGCTTTCTTGCTGAGTCTACATCAGCAGCGAGACCTACCGTAGGGCGGCAGGTAGTAGAGTCTTATACGGCAGGCAGTCGACGGATGAATCATGGGTCCAGGTAGACCAGACCCTCAGGCAGACGACCTCAGGACACTGGCTCAGCAGTGCGGGGAACACAGCACGGAGCCAGTCTTTCGAGAGGCAGACAGTGCTACACATGCGGCGGGCAGGGCCACATGGCTCATGACTGCCCGACCAGCCGTGCCGAGGAGCAGCAGATGGTTGAGGGGCCACCTAGGTAGAGGCAGAGGGTCGACCGTGGTGGTCCGCAGGGAGCAGGCGAACGAGGAATAAGATCTGGCCGAGCAGCAGGTGGTGGGCGATGATTTGAGGCTCTACCACCACCACCACCAGGAGGTCCACCCCGACCACAGGGAGTTGGCGGGCAGAGATTGGCACAGCTCCAGGTAGCGGAGGCCTATGACCACGGTGCACCCGAGATGATTCGAGGCACTATTTGTGTCTATTACACCCTTGCTGCAGTTCTTATAGACACAAGAGTGAGTCATTCTTTCATAGCCGCTACCCTTGTTCGGAGCTCGAAGATTCCGATAGAGCCGTTGGCTCGATCCTTACGGCTAGAGACTCCTACGGGAGCAGACTCGACGATTACACACTGGTGCCACCAGTGTGAGCTTACTCTAGGAGGCGAGAGATTCAGATGGGATCTTTTTGTAGTGGCGTCGAGGCCTTACGACGTCATCTTGGGCATGGATTGGTTATCTACAGTCCATGCTCAGATTGACTGTATTAGGCACAAGGTGTGATGTGTACGCACCGACGAGAGCAGGTTCACCTTCACCGGCGAGAAGGGATCCTTCGCAGCATAGGATGGACTCCCGCAGATGAGATGACAGCCCATCACTCATCATTTGGCTAGCCTCATCCTAGGAGCAGTTGACGTGCAGAGTCCTAGTTTTCCTATAGTGGTGGATCAGTATGCAGACGTTTTTTCCCGACGACGTTCCAGGACTACCTCCTCGTAGAGAGGTAGACTTTTATATTGATCTGTACCCTGGGACAACCTCGATATCCACTCCAGCATATCGGATGGCCCCCACTGAGCTTCGAGAGCTACGGGTACAGTTGGAGGACTTGCAAGGCAAGGGATTCATCCGACCCAGTGTCTCACCCTGGGCTTCCCCGATATTGTTCGCCAAGAAGGCGGACGAGAGATTGAGACTTTGTGTCGACTATCGTCTCCTGAACCAGGTGATAGTGAGGAACAAGTATCTGCTACCGAGGATTTATGACCTCTTCGATCAACTCAAGGGATCATGGTGGTTCTCAAAGATAGACCTCAGGTCAGGCTATCATCAGCTTAGAGTTCGGGACGAGGACGTGCAGAAGACGACCTTCAGATGTCGGTATGGCCACTATGAATTCTTGGTTATACCGTTCGGCGTAACCAATGCTCCAGCAGTGTTCATGGGCCTCATGAACAGGATATTTCAGCCATACCTCGATCGATTTGTTGTGGTCTTCATCAACGACATTTTGATATACTCGACCACTGAGGAGGAGCATGCCTACCACTTGCGAGTTGTACTAGACACACTCCGAGAGAACCAAATTTATGGAAAGCTCTCGAAGTGTCAGTTCTGGATATGTGAGGTCCACTTATTGGGATACGTCATCTCTGAGGCGGGAGTTGCGGTGGATCCTGCAAAGATCGAGGCAGTGCTAGCTTGGGAGCCACCCAGGAGCGTGACAAAGGTGCGAAGTTTCTTGGGACTAGCTGGATACTATCGGAGATTTGTGCCAGACTTCTCCAGAGTTGCGGAACCACTCTCAGCTTTGACGAGGAAGGGGAAACCCTTTGTGTGGTCAGACAGATATCAGCAGAGCTTCCAGGAGCTGAGACAGAAATTGACCAGCGCGCCTATCTTGAGGTTGCCGGAGGAGGGAGTAGGGTACGTAGTTTACCGCGATGCATCAGGGACCAGACTCGGATGTGTCCTGATGTAGGAGTGGTCCGTGATCACCTATGGATCACGTCAGTTGAGGTAGCATGAGCAGAACTACGCTACCCATGACCTGGAATTAGTAGTAGTGGTCTTCACTCTGAAGATGTGGCGACAATATCTGATGGGAGAGTGCTTTACAGTCTTTTCTAACCATCAGAGTCTCAGGTACATCTTCTCTTAGAAGGACCTGAATCTGAGACAATGGAGATGGCTCGAGTTCCTCCAGGACTATGACTTTGAGATAGTATATACTCCTGGGAAGGGGAACGTGGTAGCCGATGCTCTCAGCAGGAGGACGGACATTCAGCTACTTGGGGAGGCGATAGAGTAGCTAGCTGCTTTGAAGATATCCTTCGTGGATATAGATGGAGCAGCCTTCCTTCAGTCACTCACAGTCACTCCTCCACTACTACAGCGGGTCAGAGAGGCACAGCGTGGGGATGCCGACTGTGAGACGCGACATGCACAGATATCCACAGGACAGACACCTGATGGTTTCTCCTTAGGAGGAGAGCACGAAGTCCTTTTCAGAGGACGTACCTTAGTACCAGTTGATTTACGGGAGGAGGTACTGAGAGAGTTTCACACTTCTCCTTTGGCGGTACATCCTGGAGTGGTGAAGATTTACCAGGATCTTAGATGACAGCACTGGTGGCCGGGCATGAAGAAGGCTGTGGCAGAGTTCATTTCTCGATGCCTCACCTGCCAGCAGGTGAAAGCAAAGCACCAGGTACCAGAAGGCTTGGTACAACCCTTGGAGGTCCTGGAGTGGAAGTGGGATAATATATATATGGACTTCGTGATAGGACTTCCACGTACTTCCAGAGGTCACGACTCCATTTGGGTGATTGTCGACCGACTCACCAAGTCGGATCACTTCTTACCCATCAGAGAGCAGGGCTCAGTGGAGATCTTGGGACGTCTCTACGTTCAGGAGATTGAACGACTTCACAGTATGCCATCATCTATCATCTTCGATCGAGATGCTCGCTTTACTTCCAGGCTTTGGAAGGGGTTACAGGAGGTGTTTGGGACGCAGCTACGTCTGAGCACCGCCTTTCACCCTCAGACAGATGGTCAGACAGAGAGGACCATTCAGACTCTCGAGGACATGCTCCGCACATGTGTCCTTGACTTTGGTCACAGCTGGGAGGACCACCTACCCTTGGTGGAGTTCGCGTACAACAACAGCTACCACTCCACCATCGGGATGGCACCATATGAGGCGTTGTACGACCGACCTTGCAGATCTCCTCTATGCTGGACATACCTTGGGGAGTCAGTACTTGTGGGATCGGAGATGGTCCAGGCCACGACAGAAAAGGTCTAGGTCATCCAGGAGCGGATGAGGACAGCTCAGAGCCGGCAGAAGTCTTATGCTGATAGGAGGTGGAGGCCACTGGAGTTCGAGGATAGTGACCACGTCTTTTTGCGGGTCTCACCTCGACGTGGATTACAGAGATTTGGCTGAGGCGGCAAGTTGTCTCCACACTTCATCAGACCATTACAGGTCCTCAGCAGGATTGGAGAGGTGGCTTATCGCCTGGCTCTACCACCTCAGTTGAACCGGGTGTACGACGTCTTCCACGTATCCCAGCTAAGGAGATACGTGCATGACCCGACCCATATCATTGACCATGGTGAGATGAACATTGATGATGGGGTGACTTTTGCAGAGGTCCTGGTGGAGATTGAGGATCGACAGGAGCGGGTCCTGTGTGGGCGGTCGATTCCTCTAGTGCGTATCAGATGGCAGTATGGGAACCTCCAGGAGAGCACTTGGGAGCGGGAGGCTCAGATGCGTGCTCAGTACCCACATTTGTTTCCCTAGTTTCTGATGTATCTTTATGGGGATGTAAAGACCTGAGGTGAGAGTAATGTAAAGACCCGTAAAATTCAAGGAATTTTTTTTTCTTAATTTTTTTGGGAATTTTACAAGAACATAGTTTCTGATGGCACCTGATTCCGAGGCCCGGTGTGCCCGGAATCTTTTTCCGAAGTTTAGCTCAGGTACGTTTAGTGAACAAATGAGCAGGTTTTTCTAACTTTTGAACTGGTTCTCGGAATCAAATTCCGAGGGTACCAATGGAATCGCACCTCCGGTAATTGCTTAGAAACACCTTTTCCGGAGTTGCGTTTTCTCGGGTGTGGTTTTTAATTTTTGAGGTTAAGTTAAGAAATAAAATAAAAGTGGTGCGACTTTTTATTTTATTTTACTTAAAGCGGCTTAACCTAAGTTAAGCGGATAAGGTGGAACCCACAATATCCTACCCAATTGGTAGGATATTTGTGAGGTGGGGCCCGCACGATCCCCACTGTTTCTTTCCTTCTAAGTAACACACCCGCACCCCCTTTTAATGAAGTCAACCGTGTGTTTATTCTGGTTAAGAAATGCCTCATTAATTTGGGCGGTTAAATCGTTACAATTAATTCATTGAATTAATTGTTTGTTTCTTTTCTTTTGAATTTCAAAAGCTTAGGTAATGATAATAAAATAAGTGTTGAACTTATTTTATTTCGTTGGATTTCTGGTTGTGGGAGCCTTTGGGAGAAAAAGTAAAGTCTTGAGGATTCTTCGTTTTTCGACAAAGAACGCGAAGAACGCACCACTGCCGACGAAGAACGCCGACCTCCAACGGCGGACAACGACGAGAGACACCTTCCTCGGAGATCACCTAATGCCAACGACATTCCTTTCGTGACGCTCTCTTCCGTGGCGATCTTCTTCTTCCACGACGATCCTCTTCTTCCGCGACGGTTAATTCCGCGATGAACTCTCGTTCGACGACAACGTTGAGGTAGGGGTGTATTTTTATTGGTTTGTTCGTGATTACTTCCGTCGCCATCTTACTTTCTTTTTGAGCCGCCTGATATCGCAATAACGGGAGGAGGTCGGACCGCACGAACACGGCCGACCCTCCTCCCCCTTGTTGGTTTTATTTTGAATGCGGCGAGCAAGGCAACGCGGTGCTGAAGCACCACTTGGAAAATATTAAAGAAAGGGAAGAAGCACAGCGCCGTCGCGCCGCGCCGGACAGACGAAGGCCGCGGCCGGTTCCGGGCTGCGGCAGAGCAGGGGAACCGACGACCGGTTCCGGGCCGCGGTGGAGCAGGGGAACCGGCAGCCGGTTCCGGGCTGCCGGCATCGGTGCAGGGGGGACCGGCCTTGCCGGTCCCATGGCAGCAGAAGCCGGCCGGCCAGAGCGGGCCGACCGGACCGTGGAAGAACCGGGGGTTCGAAACCCCCGGCTGGCCGGACGTGAGCGGCCCCATTAAGGGTCCGCGGTCACTACACGCAGGGGCAGCACCCCCCGCATCCGAACGGCTCGGCCGTTCGGCCGAGCCCCAGGCCAGCGTGCTAGCGCGCCGCGCGCCGGGCCGGCTGCCCTGGCCGGTCCGCCAGACCGGGGCGCCAGGCCGGGCCGGGCCATGCCCAAGCAGGCCGGACCCGTAACCGGTTCGGGCCGACCCTGGGGGTATCGGGCTGGGTCGGACCGGGCCCGAACCCCCTAATACCGAACCTCTTTCGGTCTGTTGCCCATAACTTGAGATACGGGCCTCCGATCGACGCACCGTCAGTTACGTAGAAATACTTGGATCGATACAGTCGTTTCAGTATATTACACTTAAGGTTTAGGAGAACTTTGGGTTCGGCCGGGTTGGTTTGTACACGAAACCAACCGGGCCCTCGGAGCGGAAACACTTATAACTTGAGCTCCAGACGTCCGATTGACGTGCCGTCAACTTTGATGGATTCCTCTAAGTGAGACAGACCTTTTGGATTACTAAGATCAAGGTTTGGATGCAGTTGGAGTACGGTCGGGTTGGTTTTGACTTAAAAACCAATCGGGCCCCTAGGACGAAAAAGCCAATAACTCTCGGACTGGGCGTCCGATCGACGCGCCGTCTGTCGCCTTGAGTTCCTGTTGACGATACAGAACTTTTGGATACATCAACTCCGGACTATGTGTCAGTTGATATATCAGCCCCTTGGCTCGTGGAGCGGACCCTCCCGAACGAGCTTGCTGTGTGCGGGAACCCTAGAGCTGGCTGCGACTGCGACGACGACGACGACTGTACAGAGATCCTCAGTGGATTCGACGACGACAACTTCAGTACTTAGTGATCCTATGTGGATCAGTGCTACCGATCCTGTGTGGGTCCGATCCTCTGTGGGTCACTACTCAATGGTCCTGTGTGGGACAGCGCCTACAGATCCTGTGTGGGACCGATCTTATGTGGGTCATTGCGGGGGTTAGTTACCTATCGATCCTGTGTGGGTCAGATCCTTTGTGGGTCATTGCGGGGGTTAGTCACCTATCGATCCTGTGTGGGTCAGATCCTTTGTGGGTCATTGCGGGGGTTAGTTACCTATCGATCCTGTGTGGGTCAAATCCTTTGTGGGTCATTGCGGGGGTTAGTACCTATCGATCCTTTGTGGGTCCGACGGATTAGATAAATCAGTGGCTATATCTGATCATCTCTATCGTCATACGAAGAAGTATACCTGTGTGAGCTGAATCCTGTTTTGCTTTCCTGTGTGGACTGGGTTGTGATTTCCTGTGTGGACTGGGTTGTACTTGAGCTCGGATGTTGGAGCCAAACTGGAATTGATGACTTAGGTATATGTATGGGCATATACCTAAGCAGTGTCTGATGTTACTTCATGATTGTATCTTTCCTTTGTGGATTATACTTTGTGGATTATGGGAGACCTTCGGGGGTCTCGGGGTCCCTACTGAGTAGCTTATACTCACACCTGCACAGGCTATGCCCGCACTACATTGTGTTGGTTGCAGACGACAGACAACGCTGATCGTGTTTGAGGCTTGTGGAGCAGGACGGTACCTGGAATTGGACCACTGGGCGGGACGTACTCAGAGCGGACGGCTGGACCCGAGGAGCTGTGGAGGCTATCTGTACTCACCCTTCAGGTGGGACTTCCAGTGGACAGCTCGATGTTGCGACTTTTACTTTCAGTTGCTATTTTCCCTTTCCAATTGTACTTTACTTTCAGTTTGGGTTTGTATTCTGGCCCACTTACTTTCCCCACTTACTGTTGTACTCAGTTTTTACTTAGTGTTTACTTCTACTGCTTGCTTGCTCTGTGGTGTTTGTTTACTTTACAAAGGCAATGCCTTCCCTTTTTATCAGGAATTACGCCTTGGTGCTAGTCGCCAGCCCCTGACCTATGGAAGGAGGGCTTGGGGTAGTCACGACATGGGCCTCGAGGACGGGTCATGACAAGTGAACTAAGTCAACAAAAAATATGAGGTGTAATGTGATGATTTTCCAAAAGATATGCTCACTTGATGCGTGTAGGAATCCCAAACTTCATGACAATACATTCAAAAATTATTCATGTTTTAAATGTAATCCTAAATCAAGATGAATTACCAAATACCCATATGAATATGAAAGTTAAAATTTACAACTTTATATAAAAAAGGTTCCCAACATTAAGTGGATGGTCTAATCACTTAATTTTGGAACAATGGATCAAATCCATTGAAAATATATTCTCTATATTTAAATGATATGAGAAATATATGGTCATAAATTATGTTTATCATATTGAATGATATGTTAATTAAAGGTGTTTTTTGATCAATTATATGAATCCTCATGAAGTGATCTAATAGATATAATAGAAGGAATTTCTGAAAATGTTTTTTGATAAACATTCTCGTCACACTCTCTGACTGAAAATAGGGAGGGATTCCATTTCCATTAAGAAAAAGAATTTATAATATAATTAGGAATATGAGGTGAAATTTAAATTATTTATATAATAATACTCTAATTTTCACAACCCCTTAATGTAATATTGACCACAACTTTTGTGGGATCAATTGAAGTCTATGAAAATACATGGCAGTTTAGGATTTTGACATCTTTGAGAATATAGTCAGATATTCCCTCAAGGTCGAAATAGAGATCACTGAATCATAATGGCCTCATGGGGATAATAAGAAGAATATGGAGTTTGAATTTATAATTCAAATAACAAAATATTATTGGGGAAATAAATATCAATATCACACAAGTCAAAGTTGTGGGAGGAAGCACCTTAAAAATTTCATGATGGGGGAAAAGGAAATGATTTAGGTGTGAGAAGTAAGGCCATCTAGTTATAAATTTAAGGTAGGATAATCCCACCAATTTTATACTCATAGCCTTTATAATATACAATAGTACATATAGAATGGATGATGTTGAACATGGGTAGATAAAGAAGATTTTATAATAGATTCTCATTTATGGTTTTATACTCCAAAATTCTTCACTCTGGGGGTGTACTGGTCCTCTTAATCAAGAATAATTATGGCTCAATGAACCTTTGTATTGATTATCATGAGCTCAAAAATATCAGGATAATGAAAAATTAACCTATTCCATATATCTATGACATTTTCGATTAGCTGTATGGATCCCAATATATATCTATAGTGGATCTTCAGTCAGGATACTATCAAGTAATAATGATGAAAGATGATATATCTAAGAGTTATTTTTATACATGGTATGGTAACTAAGGGTTAATGTAATGCCCCGACCCCAGTTACCTAGAGTCGGTTCATTATTTTAATACATTGGCATGATTACAAGGAATCAATTCCTGAAGGATTGATCGGTTTAGCAGTCTTGGAAAATATATTACATACATGAATGTTACATTACACTTTATAACATATAAAACAACATAAATAATCCTTTATGAATGCCATTATTCCCTTGGATTAACCATGAATATCAATCATAATACACTTCTTGGAATCCTGGAAAAAATAAAACATAGAAAGGGGTGAGCTCAAACGCTCAGTATGGGTAAAAAATACATCAGAAACTTTCATAAATAAGAATAAAAATTTAAGGCAGTGTATAACTAAAACAAAATCCTTTTAAACTTTAACTTCAACATAATATGGAAAAAATAAAATGAAATAATGCCTTTTACTTATTCATATGGATATTCTACTAGTCGAATAATCACATGCAATATCAATTGCCACTTTCATAATGATGGAATGCATAATGCCAGACTATCATAACCACATAGTCAAGGCCTTGTGCTAAGTCTACAAATAAGATTTTGTCAAGGCCTTGTGCCAAGACACAGGTTTTTCTCATGAGACCTACCGATGCATCGAGGAGCTATAGCGGGCTCCACTCGTTACTTACTAAGTTTAATGCATTCTTTATATGAGAAGG
Source organism: Viscum album (assembly GCA_963277665.1). Classification (NCBI taxonomy): domain Eukaryota; kingdom Viridiplantae; phylum Streptophyta; class Magnoliopsida; order Santalales; family Viscaceae; genus Viscum; species Viscum album. The sequence goes on from OY728147.1 coordinate 1,371,307,019, forward strand.
TTTAATCATAACATAAACATTAGTATTAAAACTAGCATACAAAATGTCAATACATTACCCATAAACCATGAATGGTATAAAAATAACACATCCATAGTCAAACATATTACAAAACCTTTAATACAATATGGAATATTTGTATCATTATAAATCAACTTCAAAACAAGTTTAAAATCCATTAAAGGTTTTTGACATAGATGAAAATGATTTGTAAAACTCTTAGAGAGAAATACCCCTTTTTCATGAAAACATTTAAAAGTCACACAATTAACAAAAGAATTCATTTAAATACATTTTTGAATCAAAGTGTCCTATACCACTTTGAATCTTTTTAAAGGAATTAAAATTTAAAAAAAATTAAATTCCATATAAATAAATCCTTAAAAACCATTTTGAAAATATGGACATTAATGAGAATGATTTAGAAGAATAAATATTTAAAATATTGAAAATTATGTTTTTGTAAAATAATTCCCTTAATATAATCCCTTTGAAAACTTTTTCATGAAACATGGACATGGATAATAAATATGTCCCAGTATATACTTACGTAAAAACAACCTCGGATAATAAATAGATTGTGAAATTAACCCTTACCAATTTGGTAACTTACGAAAAATACACCCCATGAAAGAGGTATCATACAATGAATATGTAAATACACATATATTAAAGTGTATTATACAAAGAATAAAATTATGGGCAGTATATACACCACACAAAAGGTAATAGTGGAAATATGGCACGAATCTCACTGGAATAAGGAGTGAGATGAAAACCCATTACCTTGCACATTCCTTTGGTCGAGGGTATGTTTAACCTCCTGTATGAAGATCATAGTATGGTATTAAATTATACCAGAACCATATTAATATTTATGATATCATACATGATTCATTTATGACTTTATACTACCCATTTAATAATAATTTCCATGTTAAATTAACATTTCGGGTAATAATCGCATTCTTTATCGTACGTATTTTAACTTGTTACTCTTGATTGAATCACTTAGACCAAGATTTAAATACTTCTAGAATATAAAAAATTATTTATATATCATATATATTTAGAATATAAATATGTATAATTGAAATATATATGAAATGAAAAACACCATTTATGGAGATAGTAGTCCGTACGTACGCGTAAACGATGTTTCTGTTTTCATATCGTGTTGAAGGAAACTAAGTAAATAATATATATGTAAGTACATAAATATATATATATATATAAATATATATATCTCCAGTATCATTATTATTTCATATATTACATACTTATTAGTAGTATATATATTTTTATAATTTTCGATGAATGATGAATGTGGAAATGAATCTCATCGCGTCGTGGAAACGGTAATCCGTACGTACGCACGAACGATAATATAATTTCCTTAAAGTTTTGGAATTGGATGGTATAATAATTTCATAGAGACATTGTCATGTTATTTTCATTATTTATATTAATTTTACTCATCATTATATCCATCCAAATAATATAGTGTTGAATAACAAATTACACCACGACGTGGAGACGGTAAGTCATACGTACGCACGCTTGGTGACATTATCATTAATAAGATGGATAGAATAATGAATAAAGTTGTTCCATATTTATAATAGAATCAAATTATATAGAAGATACTGGAGTTATTATTTTATAATTTAAATAACAAAGAAAGAAGAAGTAGAAGAAGAAAAGAACTTGAAAGAGGGTGGTGAAATTATTACCTCTTCTTTGGGTTCTTCCTTTTTATTTGATCAAAAGAGCTCCTTAGGTTGGATTTATGATCAAACTAAGGACTCTAGGTTGAATTGAGGTAATTTGAGAGAATATTTGGGCAGGGGTTGGATGATCCAAAAGTATTTGAAGGTGTGAATTAGAGAGAAGGGGGATTGCCCTTTTATAAGAGGGGTGAGGGGCACCTTAGAAAAAACTTAAAATATTATTTTATAATAAATTCATATTCAGTTTATAATGGATCCAAAATGATTTATTTCGAGGATAAGGTGGGTATGGGGAGAAATATACACAACAAATAGGTTTTAGATAGGTTTGGGTCACTTTATTAACCTTATCTTTTAGTTTTAACTCTTAGTTAATTAGTTTGACATTTACCATGTCTCTTTGTATTTTTATATTATATGGTTAATAAACTTACTATAAACTTCCAATAGACCCCCAAGTTGTCCATTAATTATAAAAATATCATGATATATGTTATTTGGCCGAACCATAGTTTTTTAGGAATAGTTGATCAATTAATAATATAATATTTGTTTTAAAAACTCTTTTATGTCAATTTTGACACTATTGGGTATTTTGTTTTTTGTTAAAATAATAAATGCATGATTACTTCACAAAAAATAAATTGAATAAATCCTAACATGTCATATTCACCTAGAAAATTCGTGGATGTCCTAAAAACTTTGAAATTATATTTATTTTAATATTTATAATACCATTTATTTGATTCTTTCATTAATAAGGTAATTATTGCATCATCATTGTGTCATTAATTAATTTAATTATTTAATATCTAAAAATTATAAATAAAATACCATTATTTATGAAATCTTTTTATATTTCTAATTAATATTTATAATCGAATTTATCTTAAGTATAACACTATATTAAAAATGTTTTAGTTATTAAAATTTGATTTTAACTCTTTTAACTCTTCTTTGAATTAAATAATAATAAATGTCATAATATAATCAAAGTTGACCAAAGAGGTTCATATTTTATTCCTAAGGTTGTTTTTGGTCGAATTATACATATCCAATAGAATTAAGACATGTGTTAGGGTAATAATAATATCATTTTTACCCTTAATTACCCAATTTAGTTTTAACCGCGGTAAATAAAAGTAAAAAGTTACAATTCACCAAAAAATATTTTTATTTTATTGAACCACATTTTAATCATTTATATTAACCATGTCTCTTGGATTTTCTAAATTCCACTCACAAAAGCGGTAAAATTAAGTTTTATGTGAATTTGCAAATTCTCCTAGGAGATGGGTAAAAGACGGTAAAAAGTTTAATAAAATTTTTATATATCTAAAATTATTATAAACTGACTCCAATGAATTACATTGAACGTATATAGGTATTATGTATCAATTTTTTACATAAAATAAATATAAATAAAATAAATAATTATTTAAATAAACATTCGGTTTTAAACTATAACTCTGTGTTTTTCACTATTCATTAAAATTGAAAGTTTTTAGAAAAATACCAAAAATTCAACCTAAGCTAATTTCAATATTCTGAATCCAAAAATTAATTCCATTTTGAATGATAAAATTTGTAAAATTTTAAAAGTGTGCATTATTATTCATAACGGCTAGTTTGATTGGTTGTGGTGTGTGTTAGAACTCGATGTTGCGTACAAAACACACTACTATATTATTCAAAGAAAAGCATACCGTGGAAGATTGAGGTGTTACATTCTCCCCTCCTTTAATAAATTGCATCCTCGCAATTTATGCCTGGTATTTGAAACTTGGGGTTGACATTTCAAAATATCTTAGTTGAAACCCCACATCGAAAAATGGATTAATGAGGCCTCTATTTAAAATAAAGAGTGTTAAGTATGAAGGCTACCGAAAATAACACATACTAGGGATCCATGTAGGAAAACATGGATATGGAATAGAAATATAACCATCAATATCTGATGAATAGTGGTAGAGAACATGGATATGAAAAGGCCAAAAATCAGAAAGCCATAAATTTGTGATGATCTAAGGTACCATCTAGGACAACAGTTTTGTTCTATGTTCCTTTTCTTAAAATTGAGGAATTTATTTATGATATTGGATAAGATCATATGGAGATATACATAATTTATAATTAGAGTTTTATCCATTAATAAATTTCTACCACAAACTCATCTTTCACTCCAAAACATAATACAACTCAAAAATACTCTATTTATCATAATCAGTTAGGGTTCCAAATATAATGAATTTATAATTAACATAGCAGACCCTTTAAAAAAAGAAACTACATTATACCCTCCAGGAACTTCATGTAGTCCAGTGGTAGATGATAAATCCCAATGACACTTATGGTTGTGGGTTCGATTCCCATAGCTTTGTCCGATGCGACAGGTTGTCACACAGTCTGCGTGTTGTCCTTTTATAAAAATCCAAAAATAACCTTTCAAACTTAATCCATTCCAAGCATTAGACTTATCCAAAATACTACTATCCAAACTCACAGTCCAAAATTTATAAGGAATTTAAACACAATGAAGATCCTTTTTTCAATGTAATAAAATGTGAACACCTTCATCATGTATTATTTTAAAACATGGTAACATCATGAATTACCATAAAACGTTATTGATTACATTCATGCTCCCTTATTCATTATAGAATACTGTATATACTCCTTCCATCCAAAACTGTTGTAAACTCAAACAATGATGGAATGTACAAATCATTAATCACTTTCATGGTAGTCAAGAATATACAATATTATTTATCCAAATCAATCATGTATTATTCAAAAATCACTACCTCGGTATCAGAACCATATTATGGTTTATCTTTCTCTCAACCATATATTTTCCAAAAATTTAACCTGCTATTGATTCACTTCTCTTGGTTCCACACAATCTCAAGTCCTTAATGAAATAGTACTTCAGTTCAATCCTTATATACTCCATAATTATTATAACCAGTACATCATTCATACAACACTCAAATGACATAATTCTTTAATAACAACATAAGAACTCTAATCATTCCTCCTCAACTGTGGTAGTATCATAACTTGATTATTATCCCATAGAATCATTTAGGGCGTACTCTGATGATTTGGACATTGGTACACGTAGTGTCTCAACACCTTGCAGATGAAGCATTTTACATTTGAAAACTTTTTCTTACCCTAGAAATCACGTACTTGGTTTCATTTTTCTACACACTTATAACAAACTCCCATTTCCTTCAAGCATTTAACAAGGTGATTATTTTCACATTTATCACATATGGGAAAAATCCTTCTTTCCCCTATTACCTTTATCTATCTTTCTATCTTTTATCATTTTCTTCTCTTGATTCCCTTCAAAGCCATATGACTCAGAGAATTCTTAACTTATCGTACTAACACATGATATTATTTCTTAATATGTTGAGAATACATGGGAGACTATTTCATTTTTAAATGTTAGCTTAATACCATGAATGATATGACCCTTCTTACTATTTGGATCATACATATTGCTGGAGTTCTCATCCCTTATACTGGGCACCATTTCTAAACAATGGCATACACAAGGTCAGTTTATGAATCATAATTCATAATTCCAAACATGTTAAATACCTAATGTAAATTGAACAGTTTATGGATATAAGCCATAATCACAAAAATGTTTTCTTTAAGGAGATATATACTCATAAACCCTTCATAGTGGTTTGTAAAGAAAAAAAGAATTATCCTAATCATATCCCCCAGGAGTGTCGTAACCAAGAGTGCAGTAAGGCCCATTGTCATGCACCAGTTCCCGTTAGAGTCTAGCTCAAAGCGGTGTTTTCAGGTTTTACCCCTAGGTACATCTGTGCCAGAGCTGCCTCTACCTGCTCGTATCCAGACATAGATGTATTTGCTTGGAAAACTCACAAAATGTCTACATTACCAAAATTCTAGGGTGTTCTTATATACTAATCCTCAAAGTCTATCTTAGGATAATGTGCTCTAATCAGAGTTTATCTAAATCTAGTATCCAAGGTTATTCCTAAACATCCTCTGATACCAACTGTAACACTCCGACCCCAGTTACCCAGAGTCGGTGCATTATTTTAATACATTGGCATGATTACAAGGAATCAAGTATCGAAGGACCGATCAGTTTACCAGTCTTGGAAAATAGATTACATACATGAATGTTACATTACACTTTATAACATATAAAACAACATAAATAATCCTTTATGAACACCATTATTCCCTTGGATTAACCCTGCATATCAATCACAATACAATTCTTGGTATCCTGGGAAAAATAAAACATAGAAAGGGGTGAGCTCATACGCTCAGTAAGGGTAACCAATACAGCAAAAACTTTCATAAATAAACATAAACATTTAAGGCAGTGTATAACTAAACCAAAAGCCTTTTAAACTTGAACTTAAGCATAATATGGCAAAAATAAAATGAAACAATTCCATTTACTTATTCACATGGATATTCTACTAGTTGAGTAATCACAATTCTATATCAATAGCCACTTTCATAATAATGGAATGCATAATGCCAGACTATCATAACCACATAGTCAAGGCCTTGTGCCAAGACTACAAATAAGATTTTGTCAAGGCCTTGTGCCAAGACACTAGTTTGTCTCATGAGACCTACCGATGCATCAAGGAGAAATACCGTGATCCACCTGTCACTTACTAAGTCCAATGCATTCCTCATATGAAAAGGTTTAAACATAACATAAGCATTCGTATTAAAACTAGCATATGAAATGTCAATACTTTACCCATAAACCATGAATGGTATAAAAATAACACATCCATATTCAAACATATCGAAAAACCTTCAATAAAATATGGAATATTTGTATCATGATAAATCAACTTCAAAAAAAGTTTAAAATCCATTAAAGGATTTTGACATAGATGAAAATTATTTGTAAAACTCTTTGAGAGAAATACCCCCTTTTCATGAAAACATTTAAAAGTAACACAATTTAGAAAAGAAGTCATTTAAAGTAATTTTTGAATCAAAGTGTCCCATACCACTTTGAAACTTTGGAAAGGAATAAACATTTTAAAAAAACATTAAAGTCCATACAAATAAATCCTTAAAAACCATTTTGAAAACATGGACATCAATGAGAATGATTTAGAAGAATAAATATTTAAAACATTTAAAATTATGTTTTTGTAAAATAAGTCCCTTAAAATAATCCCTTTGAATTTTTTTTCATGAAACATGGACATGGATAATAAATATGTCCCAGTATATACTTACGTACAAACAACCTCAGATAATAAAGAGATTGTGAAATTAACGCTTACCAATTTGGTAACTTACGAAACATACACCCCATGAAAGAGGTATCATACAATGAATATGTAAATACACATAAATTAAAGTTTATTAAACAAATAATTAAATTATGGGAAGTATATAAACCACACAAAAGGTAATAGTGGCAATGTGTCACGAATCTTACTGGAATAAGGAGTGAGATGAAAACCCCTTACCTTACACTTTCCTTTGGACGAGGGTACCTTTAACCTCCTGTATGAAGATCGAAGTATGTTATTAAATTATACCAGAACCATATTAATATTTATGATATCATACATGATTAATTTATTACTTTATACTACCCATTTAATAATAATTTCCATGTTAAATTAACATTTCGGGTAAAAATCACTTTCTTTATCATATATGTTTTAACTTGTTACTCTTGATTGAATCACTTAGACCAAGATTTAAATACATCCAAAATATAAAACATGATTTATATATCATATATATTTAGAATATAAATATGTATAATAGACATATATACGAAATGAAAAACACCGTTTATGGAGACGGTAGTCTATCCGTACGGATAAACGATGTTTCTGTTTTCATATCACGTTGAACAGAACTAAGTGAATAAGATATATGTAAGTACACACACACACACACAAATATATATATATATATATATATCTCCAGTAGCATTATTATGTCATATATTACATAATTATTAGTAATATATATATTTTTATAATTGTCGATGAATGGTGAATGTGGAAATGAATCTCATCGCGTCGTGGAGACGGTAATTCGTACGTACGCACGAGCAACAATATCATTTACTTAAAGGTGTGGAATTGGATGATATATTAATTTTATAGAGACATTATCATTTTATTTTCATTATTTATATACATATTACTCATCATTATATCCATCCAAATAACATAGTGTTGAATAACAAATTACACCACAGCGTGGAGACAGTAAGCCGTACGTACGCACGCATGGTGACATTATCAATCACAAGATGGATAGAATAATTAATAAAGTTGTTACATATTTATAATAAAATCACAGTATATAGAATATACTAGAGTTATTATTTTAGAATGTAAATAACATAGAAAGAAGAAGTGGAAGAAGAAAAGAACTTGAAAGAGGGTGGTGAAATTATTACCTCTTCTTCGGGTTCTTCCTTTTTATTTGATCAAAATGGATCCTTAGGTTGCCTTTATAATCAAACTAAGGACTATAGGTTGAATTGAATGAAGTTGAGAGAATATTTGGGTAGAGTTTGGCCGATTCAAAAGGCTTTTAAGGTGTGAATTATAGAGAAGGGGGAGTTCCCTTTTATAAGAGGGGTGAGGGGCACCTTAGGGAAAACTTAAAATATTATTTTATAATAAATTCATATTATGTTTATAATGGCTCAAAATTGATTAATTTCTAGGATAAGGGGGTTTGGGTCTAAATCTACTCAACCAATAGGTTTTACATTGGTTTGGGTCACTTTATTAACCTTATCTTTTAGTTTTAACTCTTAGTTAATTAGTTTGACATTTACCATGTCTATTTTTATTTTTATATTATATGGTTAATAAACTTACTATAAACTTACAATAAACCCCCAAGTGGTCCATTAATGATACAAATATCATGATATAATTCCTTTGGCCAAAACTTATATTTTTAGGAAAATAATATCAATTAATAATATAATATTTGTTTTAAAAACACTTTTATGTCATTTTTGACACTATTGGGTATTTTTTTGTTAAAATAATAATAGCATGATTACTTCAAAAAACAATACATTTAATCAATCCTAACATGTCATATTCCCCTTGAAAATTCGTGGATGTCATAAAAACATTGAAATATATTTATTTTAATATTTATAATACCATTTAGTTGATTCTTTTATTAATAAGGTAATTACTGCATCATCATTATGTCATTAATAAATTTAATTATTTAATCTCTAAAAATTATAAATAAAATACCATTATGTAGGAAATATTTTTAATGTTTTAATTAATATTTATAATCGAATTTATCTTACGTATAACACTACATTACAAATGTTTTAGTTATTAAACTTTGATTTTAACTCTTTTAACTCTTCTTTGAATTAAATAATAATAAATGTCCTAATCTAATCCAAGTGGACCAAAGTGGTTCATATTTTATTCCTAAGGTTGTTTTTGGTCTAATTATACTTATCTAGTAGAATTAGGACATGTTTTAGGGTAATAATAATATCATTTTTACCCTTAATTACCCAATTTACTTTTAACCGTGGTAAATAAAAGTAAAAAGTTACTATTCACCAAAAATTATTTTTATTTTATTGAACCACATTTTACTCCTTGATATTAATCGTGTCACTCATATTTTTGAAATTTCACTCACAAAAGCGGTAAAATTAAGTTTTATGTGAATTTGCAAATTCTCCTAGGAGATGGGTAAAAGACGGTGAAAAGTTCAATAAAATTTTTATATATCTAAAATTATTATAAACTAACTCCAATGAATTAAATTGAACTTATATAGGTATTATGTATTTATTTTGACCTAAAATAAATTTAAATAAAATAAATAATTATTTAAATAAAAATTCAGTTTTAAACTATAACTCAGTGTTTTTCACTATTCATCAAATATTGAATCTTTTAAAAAAAATACCAAAAATTCACCCTAAACTAATTTCGATATTCCGAATCAAAAAATGAAGTCTATTTTGAAATATACAATTTTTAAAATTTCAAAAAGTGGGTATTAATGTTTCTAATGGCTAGTTTGATTGGTTGTGGTGTGTTTTAGAACTCGAAGTTGCGTACAACACACGCTAATGTATTATTCAAAGAAAAGCATACTGTGGAAGCTTGGGGTGTTACATTTAATAATGATTTCATTTGGACTAACAAGTTCTATAGAAATATTTATGTTCATGAAGAATATGGTCTTTATAGATTACCTCAACAAATTCAAGGTATTCTTTATAGGCGATATTCTTATTTACTTCTAATGAAATGATATAATTGAGGATCATTTTAATAGTATACTAATTACAAGGTGGAAAGAAATTATATATGTGAAGTATATTAAATTTAAATTTTAGATATATTAAGTAATATTCCTAAGGGTCGTTATCACTAGTATAGGGATATCTATGGATCCTTTTAAAACAAAGGTAATTAAAGGATGGCCCATTCCAACTGTTGTGATGGATGTGTGTACTTTTCTTAAATTATGTTAGTATAATAATCTATTTGTGAGAAAATCATAATAATTTTTAATCCCCTTAAACATGATGACTATGAAAGGATCCAAGAATTTATTAAATGATGACTGTGATGAATGTATTAAATAGATGAAGAAGAGGCCAATCACTATACATATAATCACATTACCCACTAGTGGGGAAGGATTTTTATCTATAGCGATGCATCTAGAATGGACTTTCGGTGTGTATTCATGAAAAATGAAAAATTAATAGCATATTCCTCCATCCAAATAATGAAACATGAGTAGAAATACCCAACCCATGATCTATAATTTTATGCAGTGACCTTCATATTGTAGATTTGAGGATATTTTATATATTATAAGATGTATGAAATATATACATATTTTAAGTGCATTGAGCATATATTCACAAAAAAATGAAAATAATATGTTCTAAAGGAGGTGGTTAGTGTGGATCAAGGATTATGATTATTCCATATTTTATTATCCTAGGAAGGAAAACAATGTGGAATATGGTCTGAGTAGAAAAGATCCTATAAATCTATCTATGATGGGGATCATAGGGGATCCAATCTTCTTAGACATGGATGGTATGGATATGGGAATAAAAAATGGATATTAATAATAAATTTATAAAAAACTGAACAATCTTTTATTTTGATGATTGCGGAGGATTAAAAAGATATCGAGTTTCTAAAAAATATAATAGTGAATATTATGGTGTTCAAACATACTAAAATAGAATTATAAGGTAAGGAACTCAGATATGTGTCTTTAAAAACCAAAACAGAAGTGGAAACTTTTGGATTATACCCATGTATCATACTTTAATATACCTCTTGTAAATACTAATATGTATAGTGATTTGAAGAATCAAAATTATTGGGATAACATGAAGATGGCTATTGCAGAATTTAAATCTTGTTACATGGTATGAAAGCAAGTAAATGATGAGTGAAACAAGTCTAAGGTTATGATGAAACCACTTCCTTTACCAGTATGTAAAAGGAAAACATAACCATAGTTTTCATCATATGACTCCCCATGAAATCTAAAAAAAATAATTCCATTTGGTTGGTAGTTGATCACCTTACATATATATCACTTTTCATTATTATAAAGGAAGATTTATCTCTTAATCAACACACAATATTATTCATCAGGGATGTGGGAAGTCTGTATGGACTTCCACTCTCCATTATATATAATTATGTTATGTGTTTTTCTTTGAGGTTTTGTAGAATCCTTCAGATATAGCTGGATATTGAATTGATCTAAAACACTTTTCATACCCCTAAAATGTATTTTCAATATTAAATAACCATTAATGGTTTAGAAGATATGGTGAGATCATGTTCAATTCATTTTAAAGGATGTTGGGACAAGCACCATCACGTATTGGATCCCTCATGCAACAACAGATTCAATTATAGCTTTCAAATAGAACCGTATGAAGATCTAAATGGGAAGGTATATGAGACACAATATTGTTGGGATGAATTTGGTGACTATAATCTAGTGATACCAAATCATCTCCATGATATGACATAGAAGTTTCAAACCATTAGGCATCATATGAAATCTGAACAAATTCGATAGATTTTTTTAAATAAAACCATCGATGAAAGATGGAGTTTGAGGTTAGAGATAATTTGTTCATTCGTATATCACCATGGAAGAAACTCATGAGGATTCAGAATACTTGAAGGCTTATTTCAAGATACAATGTCCCCTTTGATATCCCTGATCGCGTTGGATTGGTGGACTATAAACATGATCTCCCACCTAACCCATATCTAGTACATGATATATTCCATATATCTCTTTTTAGGAAGTACATATCATAACCCTCACATGTATTGAATCCAAATGGGGTAACCTTAGAGAAAAAAACATTAATATGAGGAGTATCTCATGAAGATATTTTATTTTAGAAAAAATTATCTACGAAACAAAACGTCTCCACTTGTAAACATTTTTTGGTGAGACCAAAAGTTTGAGGAAGTGAATTTGGAACCAGAATATGTGATGAACAAAAGTAAACTAATGTATTTTAGTGTATGTAAGGAAACTTTCAAGGATTAAATTTTTGAAGTAGGGAATAATGTTCCAACCTAAACATTAAAAAATTAAGTTACCTTTCTATTTATATTAAATTCCCTATTATATAATGTGGTTATAGAAAAAACATGTAATGATATTGTAATTTTGGAATGTTATGAATTATTGGATTTAAAATACTATTAACCATCATAAAATTTGATAAAATTTACATTGAATAGTGATCGTATGAATTTTATATATAATGGGTTTTGATAAAGTCCAATTGATATAGATGAATGAAGTGGTAGCCTTTTCAAGTAGGATCATACACTATTAATCCAATTTATTGGATCTTATAAGGGAGATAACATCTCTAGGATTTGTCCTAGATAAATATTAACATGAGATTAAACACCTAAAGACTGTGAAACCCCATTTATAGAAGTGGTGAAATCCCATAGAGATCATGACCCAAACCATGATTATTGACCCACCCCTAAAAATATCATGATCATGCACAATGCCAATGTTTTCTTGTATAATAAAGGGTTATTTATCAATACCCAAATAATATCAATTTTAGTATTTTTTTATAAAATAATGATAATATTTATCATTTATGATTATTATTACTTTTATAATGATTAGACAGTGTCTTGATAAAAATTTGTTGAAACAAAAAATTTATTTTCTTGGGAAATGTATAGTTTCAATCAAGATGGTCTATTCTAATGAATTCCATAAATATTAAAATAATTAATATTTTAATAATATATTATTATTAAATAATTTTTCATAAATATATATAATAATATAATATTGAAAAATTAAAAAAATATAAGGTTCATAAAAATATTATTGTAAAAAATCAGAATTATTCAATAAATGAAATTTTTTATTTAAAAGTGTAAATTATCATACATAGATATTCATACATATTTTTTCAGATAAAATAAATATTATTTTTGAAATAAAAAAATAAAAAATATATGATTCTAATTTTCTCATAATTTTTAGTGAGAACAAATTTTTTTGGTCAAAACTATATACAGTATAAATATATGGTGTGTATCATGACATCACAATGGACCTAAAATGATATAATATATGACATAAAGTATATCCATGACCAAATATATATTTTCAATTTAAAATAATGTGATTATGAGATTATTTTATTAATATTATAAAACCATTATAAACATAAAAACCTATATTTTAAATTATCTTTTTCTAAAACAATTATTTATAAATATGAATCACTACCACATAAACAAGGGTAATATTTTAATGAGATTTATTTTTAAGCATGTAAAATAATAAAAACCAAATCCTTTTTCTCATAAACCATGGGTAAAAACCATTCTATAGTTTTTGTTTTTGATTACCATATTTTATAGAGTCCAAAACATATGTTCAAGAGATAACAAGGAAATCCCCTCTATTTCCTTATATAAACCCACCCAAGATCCCATTAATTCTCATTATTTTTTTCAAGATTATAATTATATCTTACCTCTCAATATTCCTCCCAAGGTTCCAACAATCTCTCATGAAACCCCTCTCAAATTTTTGGAAACACCCTCTCTTGGTATGGGATCCTCTATTTGTCCTCTTTATTCAGACACCACATGTATATTTTTCCTTATTTTTCCAATTTTTCATGTTAGGATATGTTTTTTCATAATACAATTACTAACCTTATAATTTACATTTTATTAAAACCCCCATCAATCTCATTAATCTCCTCTATGATTCATAATATACCCTCACAATGATGTCAAATTTATCCTTTGATATTTCCAAGATAAACCATTGTATTGTGAATACTATCACCATTTCCACTCTATCATATTAATCTAGATTTGAATATTTGAATGGGGAATTATATTTATACAACACATAATAATTAATAATTGTATTAAATTGTATGATATAGATTCTTATGTTGTATGATATATGCAGAACACTTATTTACGTTCATGATATGAAAGTGATGGGTGGGCCCATAATTATATATCCCTTAAATGCATTGTGTTATATTTTAATCCATTGATATTCCTTTTATGGTGTCTGAGAGGTTATCCTGAGTACATTATGTCATATTTTCATGTAATTAATCCTTTACCTATGTTTAGGATTCTATGTTTTAAATTGTTTCCATATTCCCTTGTTTCCTTTATGTTATCATAATATGTCATGCATTGATGTTCATGTTTATGATTCCCACACCTTACATGTTCCATCTAAATGGCTACAGACTAACATGTAATATTTATTTTGTGATATGATTAGTTTATTCATTTATTGGCCATTATATCTCAAACCTTTTATTATTAATGTCATGGTTTATACCGTGCAGTTTTAAGAGAAATTGAATTTTAGAAGCAAGTTAATGATGTTTCCCATAATGTTTTCATATCCATACATGTAGTTGATGTGTTATGTAAACAATTCCTCAAAGAAACTATGAAACATGATTTTATTGGTTGAATTAATTGTTATTTTAATTAATAAATCATGAAATAATGTGTATTAAAGATATGAGTAGTTATATAAAAAGTGTAATTTTATTGATTGATTCCAAGAATCCTATCAGATATGTATTTTTAAATCTTCACACATAGTATATTTGTAACACCCAAAGATTTTTTGAATTATTATTTTTTGAATTAATTTAACATTTTGGATATTTTTCGTTTTACGCAACATTGTAGATAGTATATTTTATATTTGAAGCACTTAATTTGGCTTGAATTATTGATAATACCAAGTTAATCATGCAAAACACTCAACATAAACAGTAGCTTTATTAGCATAGAACAAAAATGTTAGCTTTCGTTACCTACAACAATGACTTTCCATAATGTCTTCCATAATAAGAAAGACCGAGTTTTATTGAACAATAATACATCATTAAAATGTTAGTAGTTAATATAATAAGTTATAACCTACCTATTAAATTAGAGGTTATAAATAGTATTAACTAATTTATGAAAATAAATGGTTTATACAATATAATATGAATTCATTGGTAACCAATTAATTATAAATTAATATGAAAACTGATAGATTGTAAAAGAAAATATTATTATTATTATAGTCACAATGAATTTTTTATGATAATAAATTAAATTAAATAAAATAAGTGAGTGAAAATAATTTAATATATATGTTATAAATTCAATAATTTTTTTTTATTTTCATTCAATATATTTTATAGACATAAGATAAGAACAACCCCAATTTTATGCTTAAAAACATAAATTTTTATAAATGTAGTTTTACCGCTATTAAATGGAGAACCCATTTTAAATCCAAATTTTGGAACTTTTATAGACTAAAAAGGTAAAAATAAACATAAAATTAAATAGATAAAAAAAATATTATGTTAGGATAATTTATTGGTATTTTTCTGTATGGGTTAATTATTTTAATGGATAGTTAAAAATACTGAATTTTATTTGAAAACTACATTTTCTTATAATTTTTATAAGGTTAAATTATATTTTAGATTGGTTTCAATGATTAATTAGATTATATTATTATATATTATTATAATTTAAGTTATTTATATCAATTTAACTTTGAAATTGTTTATAAAAACATAGAAATCATTTGAATGTTTTTACTTTAAAACCCTGCATTGTCGACTCGACTAAGGCACTAATTTTAAATTAATTTCTAATAGTTATGTTATTTAAATTTGAAAAAATAGATTCCATTTTTGTAATAACAATAATTTATAATTTATAATATGTTAAACTTGTTTTTTTACCAAAAAAAATTAGTTAGAGTAATTAAAATTATTTACATCGATTTAGGAAAAATTAAGCCTAACTAAGGACTAAACATTAAATTTATGACCCAAAATGATGAAGAAAATTGTCAAAAACCAATTTTATTGAAATTATTTGGCCATGAAACTTCCATTATTTAGTTTTTTGTTTTTTATTAATTTTTTAGGTAAAAATGTGGGTATACCTATCTTTTTTTCAAAAATACCAAGTGAGTCATTTCCCTTCAATATAAAAGGCCACCACATCTCCCTATTTTTCACTCCTATGAAACCACATAGGTTCATGAAATATATTGCCAATAAAATTCCCAAAATCAATATGTTCATATTATAATCCTTCTATTTTTAAGAGGTAAATACAAGGAACCCTTTTGGAACAATCCAAAAGGAGTTACCCGATTAAGAGGTAACGCCTTCTCTCAAGCTCCTTTCTTTTCATTTCCTTCTCAACTACCCACAATATTTATTCAATTATTGTATAGAAAAAATAGTGTCTTAAATATACTAGGATATGATTATTCTATTTTTATATCCTACACTTACTCCCACCTCTATTTAATGGGTAACAAACATAATGTTTACTTGTACGATGAACCACCGCCTCACTAAACGATGATTGTTCATTTTTACATTACAGCCTCTCTTGATGGAAATTATGATGGAAAATCTATTTATATATAATATATGTCATATTTATTATGTATTTGAGATTCTTTTTTTTCTTTTAGAACACTAATCCTTTATTACTTTCCATTAGGGGTAACTATGATAATTTCTTTTGTGGAAGTGTAGACTACCACCCCTTCAAAGCGATGCAATTCATTAACACACTAAATGGAATGTATTAACAATGTGTTTAGTAAAATTAAAATATATATAATATTATAATTAAGATTTAATTATATTATATACATATATACATATAGTTAATTTTTTTATTTCTTTCAATATAATAATAAAAATGGAAACAATGTTCATTCGTATGTGTGGCTTACCGTTTCCATGAATAATTTATTTCATTTTGTAATTATATATTCTATTGATTTTTATAATCAAAATATACTGAATTTAAATTATATTTATATTATGGAATACAGTATGGAATAATTATATAACTATAATGACCAAAGATATAATAAATTAAGATACACAACAAACTGAATATTATCTGAAGTGAAACCTTAACGTTGGTTGATTAACAAGAGGGTAATATAAGGTCGTAATAAAAAAATATGGTACTATATATAATAATACGGTTCTATAAAATATTTATAATAAATTTATATTTATTTATAAGGTTTTCTGAATGAGTATGACGAGAGTCAAGACATTAGGTAAGGGGATTTCGTCTCACTTTTTATTTCCATGAAACACATTCTTTATTCACCACCCATTCCTTTTGTGTGGTGTGTATACTACCCATATAATTATTAAATGATTATTATAATTATATTTATATGTATTTATATATCAATTATATGGTATTTATTTTATGGGGTTTAAGTTTAAAAAGTTACCAAGTCGGTAAAATAGTTTTGTCTCAATTTTCCTTCTTTGAGACTCATGTTTTGTAATGCACCTAAATAATTTTTTTGAGGTTTTTATATTTAAATTTTAAATGTTATATCATGGATATATTTATTTTAATTATAATTTTAATCTTAATGTAATTTCAAATTCTTACATGGGGATTGTGGTTCAAAGTTACCATGTTATTAGAGTCCATTGAAACAATCTCATCGCTTTTCGTGACTGTTTATGACTATGCTTCCTTTAATGAACTATTATGATCTATATATCAAGAAAACCCATGGGTTTCTTTATCCTATATTTATTCGAGATATATTCAGGTAATGGTACCATTTATATTCTATTTGGTTCATAAGATAGTTATGATGGTTTTTTTAAGAAATCCTAACTTTACCCCATCTTTGGTCAGATATCTATGTACCATAAAAATCATTTTTTCTAAAAAGGGTTTCCAAGAATATTGTAACATAATCCTATAATATTTAAAAGATATTTTTACCCATTTTTTCATTTAACAATATATTCAAAAGAATAATCATGTCTCTTTAATAATAGGTAATTTTCCTGACCTTTTTATCATGCAAAAGGTATGTTCTTTTTTCCTTATACGGCATGTACAGATTTACCTATCATTTTATTTGAAGATTACTTTGAATTTTTAAAAATAAATTTTTATAATTTTATTTTAAAATTAATTTTCATGGAATTATTTTTTCAAAATGTTTTCAAGCCTTATCTATATGTTTTCAAAGTGTTTTCAAAGAAAAGAGTTGTAATTTTTTTTGAATCTTCTTTAATGAGTTTTAAAGGAAAAAAGTTTTCAGAATGATTTCATGTATTCTTTAATAGTTTTCCAAGTATTTTATATGAATATAATTTTAAAATTTTATTATTTATTAAAAAACACTTTATAATTAATAAGTTATATTTTCCTCAATAAATGTTTTTGAAAGATATTTCAAAATTATTTTCCACTTGAGACGACATCTGTTTATGTTACTAATGCACTTCGTGGAATTGATCTAAAGGTTCTATTAATATTATTTATTTGAATGGGTTATTCTAAATTTCATTGTATTTATGAAATATTCTTCCCTTTAACAAGTTACATATTTATGAAATCTGTTTCTCTTCCATGTCTTATGTTTTTGATGAAATGATTTTGAAACCTAAAACAGTTTCCATAGGTTATGATATGTTTACATGTTTATGATACTCATTTAATTTCATGGTTTAAGATATGATTATTTATAATATTTTAGAACATGTTTGTATGATTTCATTATGAGAGGGATGAGACATATATTTCCCTTCAATGCATTTGGTAAATAATTATATCTCATGAGATATACATAGATGGAATGAGAAATGAACTTGGTTCAATATGGTAGGGATGTAATAATAAATGAAACTAGTTCAGTATTATATGGCTGGAATGAGGGGTGAAATCAGTTTAGTAATATAGGGCTATAATGGGGTGTGAACCTAGTTTAGTAAAGGACTTTTTCCACTAATATGTTCTCTACAGTAATTCCTTGACTACTATGAAAATAATTTTATATGATTATGTGTCTTTGAAAATTCCATGTTTTATTCATATGTTATGATTTTATGTCTTATGTTCATTATTTATTTATGATTCATCTCTTAAGAACATCGTAGATCTATTCCAAGATTTATGTATATGATCTTTGATATATGGGGTATGATCTTATATTTTCATGATCATGTTCTCATACCCCTACACTCATGATTACACTTACATATCTCCTCTTTTACCC
Source organism: Viscum album (assembly GCA_963277665.1). NCBI lineage: Eukaryota > Viridiplantae > Streptophyta > Magnoliopsida > Santalales > Viscaceae > Viscum > Viscum album. Next base: position 1,371,326,431 of record OY728147.1, read on the forward strand.
TTAAAAGGAATGTGAGATCACCCAATTTTAAAATTATTCCTCGGATTATGATGATATGTATTATGTTTGATGTGTCTAAGAAGGGTGTTAGTCAATAAGAAACTAGTGGTAGATAATGTAGCTCAATCATGTATCAATGTTTATATTTCCATGTTTCCAAAAGAACTGAACTAATACGAATTTTGGGAGTATATTTGAATAATGTTTTAAGTATTATTATAATTTAATGTAATGATAATGTATGAAAAGTGAGGGTCACTATAGTTAGTATCGGAACAAAGTTTTAGTCAACCTTTGAATCTTGGATAATAAAACCTTAGTGAGAACTATATGGACATGTCTAGGGATAAGTATAAGGATAAATAATTGTATGAGACAATGTCCTTGAATTTTGGTAAAGGATAGAGTTAGTTGTTTCCTATAAATATATCCATTTCTGGATACTACAAGTGGATGTGTCTTTGAAAAAATTGTACCTAGGAGTAACAACTTTGACAGGATGTTTCAGGCCTAAATCATGGTAATCTGTTACACGACAATGGGCCTTGTTGCATACTTAGTTTGACACTCCTAGGGGATATTAAATGGGATTCACAAACACTTCATGAACCATCATTAGGGATTTTAATATATTTTGGATATGAATAACCTATGATGAACATAGTGTGTCATAGATTAAGGAATGTTCCATGATTTTTACATCCTATAAGAATTTTTTTCAAGAATATGTGGTTTTACACTATGATAAGTAATTATCACACTATTCTTCTAGTTTTAGTAAATGATGGGAATTGGAAGGAACTTGATTAATGTTTCATATGATGGATGATTTTCTGATGATTAGTCAAGTGGGATGATCACTAGGTGAAATATTTTATGATCATACCTTATCTGTTTTCATTGAACATGATTAATAACAAATACCTTAACCAACTATCAAACTCCCCATGGAAGAGAATAAATGAGTTAATTGAGATTTTGGGTAATGAAGACCATAGATAAAAGAAGATTTGGTTTCCATTGTCTTAATAATGTGTAAAGAATAACCTAAGTGAATGTCTTATAGGAATAAGAAATTGTTTTGACTATAGAAAATATGGACACAAAGAAAGTGAATTGAAGTAAAAATGATGAGTTTGGTTAACAAAATGGATGAGAATATTTCCCTACCTATTAAATAGTTAAAGGTTATGTGTTTTAAGTGTTAAAATAATGGTCAATATGAAACTTAATGACACAAGAAGAAATATACTAAAGAGAATCAACAAGGTGTTGTGAGTAATGGTTACATTGTGGATGATGATTATAATATAGATGAAATGTGAAATGAAAGAGGTATTGTGTAATATGACGAGTTGGCCTTGATAATGGAATAAAGATGATGCAGAATAATAAAATATTTTATGTATTTGGATTCAAGAATTATATTATATGAATGGAGAAATATATAAGGATTGTTCAGTTTATGATTTTCGCAATAGATTTACACGATTACGTTGAATGGATCTGATGGAATAAAAAAGTGATTTAATGGAAGGGTGATGTCCATATAAAACAAATTATTAAGGAGAATATAACCCTTAATATGTTAATTATGTTAAGATATTTTTCTTGGATAAATATATGTCAGATATGAATAAGTAAATTAGACGTACTGACTAACATTGAATTAATTAAGGTCTTGTGGTCAAGTGGTTCATGTTGTTATGGGTGACATTTAAAACTTATTGTATTTATTAAATATATCTAATAATCTATGGAATAAGGAATTATTAATGTATTCAAGAAGTATTTGTGGTAATTTAGGTTTTACTAGGTTCTAAGAGAATATATCATGAGGGAATTCACATGTTTGGAATGTGACAACAAATAACATCTTTTTGATAGATGGGGGATCAATGTTAAGATAATTTCAGGATTTTCTTTCTAATGTTTTGAATTTTCATTTTTTAGAAGTGTTATAAGGTTAATATTTAATCAAAATTTTTATCTAAAATTTTGAGAAAGTATTTATGCCCTAAGTTTTCATTTAAAACCTTGTTTAAAAAGATATTTATTGAATAACCTTATTTCAAGGATGTCCATCAAATTTTGGAAATCATAATAGTATGGTTTTAGAAAAGAATATAATTTATATTTGGTGTCAACGAATCAGGTTCGGAAAGCCAGTGGGTCTTGAAACCATGACAGCAAGACGATAAGGGTTTCACACCTACCACTAGCCAACATGATGTCCTGGTCAATGTATTATTATTTTTGATAAATAATTATTTATGATGAAATAGAAGTTTTACTTTTTGTGTTTATATTTTAATGTGTTAACCATATTGATATTTTATGAATTTTTATAGATAAATAGTTATAATTTTCATTCTTTTATAGTGCTCTATATTTTAGTGCTGTAGGAATCAAAGTTAATTTCTGGACATCCATTTCTTGATATAATGGATGAATTAGAAATTGATAAAAGAACAACTAAATAAATAATTTTTTTAGAAATATATCAAGTAAGTATATTTCCTTCCATTTTTGATCAATACAAGAACTAATCAATGTTAGGATAATGATCAAAAGAAATTTTTTTTTCCTAATACCTTAATTTTTTTGAACCGATGTCCTTTTAAATCATCACACATTTATAACATTGAGGCCCTCAAAATTTCATTGATCATTCACTTGATTGTGATGGATGACCTGATCACACCTTATAAATATTTAAGTTTTTCCTCCATGACCAATATTCACTCCCATCATATGTTCTCCTATGTGGAATCCTAGTTATATGGGTAACCATTATGGTTCCAGCTTTTCCCATTTTAAGGGAAGTTTTAGTATCCATTTTTTGTGATGTGGGTTTCTAGCAATGAATCATTTAACTATTTAACATTCGATAACCCAACTAAATTTTGAGGAATAATTCATTTTAATGGGGTCGAGTATAACACATTAGGATTTTGTGAATTTTTTTTAAAATAATTTATCCTTTTTTATATTTTTCATTTTACACAACACTAAATATATATTAATTTATATTAGTGCATTATGTTTTTCTTGTGTTATACAGAACACCATGTTAATTGTTCACAACATGCAACCTAAACATTATCTCATTCTACATTAAACACCGTGGTTAGCATATATTACACTCAACAATGAATTTACTACATGGATTATGTAACACACAAGACAATGTTTTCCAAACAATATTATATAATTAAAATATTTTAACTTAATATAACAACATAAAAACTAAATATTATATTAGTCATTATGAATAGTATTAACTAATTTGTGATAAAATATATTATACAAAATATAATATGAATTCATAGATTACCAATTAATTAAAAATGAATTTGAAAACTGATTTAATGTAAAAGGAAAGATTAATATTTTTATGGTCACAAAAAGCTTTTACCATAATAAATTAAATTAAATTCAATTATTGAGTCATAATAATGTAATATACATGGTATATATTCAATAAAATATTTTTAATGTTCATTAAATATATTTGATAGACATAAGATGATAAAAAACACAATTTTATACTTAAAGAAATATATTTTTAAAAATGTAGTTTTACTGCCTTTTAATGGAGAACCCATTTTATATATAAGGCCCCATCCTTAAACTGTACATAATCACGAGTTAAGTAAAGAAGTCACATTCAGGATATTTTCATGTTAATAGTTTTAGATAATTATGCCATAAATATTACATAACAACTCATATATAACATTGTAGACACTTCTACTCACTATCCATTTTTTTACAAGATAAAACTCTTTAAAACATGATTTCTTTTTTTTCTTGATAGAAATCCTCATGAAATTAATCTTGACTTCTTATTTTCTCTCACTCATCTGATAACCTATGGAAAAAAAATTCAAAAACATGATATGAGTTCACAAATATCAGTACGGGATATAAATAAGGAATGAAATTGTTAGTCCATGAATATTTAAACTCATGATTTTTTTTTCACGAAATCATAATTTTCACCCATAAATTATATGTTCATTAACATACCTCATTAAATAATAATATTCCTAGAAGACATATTATAAATCATAAATGATAAATGTAACTTGTGGAATCTATATCATACTTACATTGTATCTTTTACATCTATATAGGGAGTAACCTTCAAGGTTACATTTGGAAAACAAATCAAAATATATTACTTAAATCTCTTAGAAGAAAGAATATAATTTAAATCTTTCTAATTTCAAAATGAATTGAAGATTTATCATGGGATCAAACACATTTGATTTATCAAAAAACCACCTATATACATAATATATTCTGACGATCCATAATATAATCATAACACATAAAACAATCTTAATAGAAAAATAACATTTCAACTTTGTAATTGCCAAATATCATTTCAAGATAGAGATATAATAAATTAATTCTCAAAGAAATTTTCAATAAAAAAATATTTTAAAAGGTACTATAATATTTATTTTTCTTTTTAAAACATTACTTCTTGTATAGGAATCCAAATACCAAATAACGGAAGTGGAAAAAGTAATTGTTGTTGTATAACTTAAAAACATTCCTTTTGTAATTTAGTGAAATGATTCTTAAAAAAACATTTCTTTTAAAAAAAACTGAATTAAATTTATTGTTAAATGTGTTTATTATACACCTTATAAAATAAGGTGGTGTATAAAATCAAAATAAGCCTCAATGAAAGGAGATTGAAACGAAGTCCTCTACAATGAGTAAGACTCATCATGTACAATATTTATATTAATGAATTATAAAAATAGGTTAATTTATAAATTATTTAGAACCTTTTTAAATTCAATTATTCCTTTAATATCACTTATTACCATGTTATAATAATTACATAATTATATTAGTTCATATCGGGCGTTCAGTTGAAATTAGACACTTGATTTGAAAATGATCTTGGATTGATATCAACAGTCCATGTGGTAATAATTCCATCATCTATATAATAAAATTCATGAAATAAAAATCACCTTTATACATCAATTATACTTTTTAAATTAAACCATTAATTTATGGTGTGAAAAATTAACAACGTTATAATCATAGAGACAATAGGTTGTATATACACAAGATTAACATTTCAATTTTTAATTGATCATTATGGAAATAATGTAATTATAATTTTATCATTAAATAATTATCAAAATATAATAATAATAATAATAATAATTTAAATATACTTATATATATATATCATACAACTGATGTGGGGAACAAAAATGATTTGCATCGTTTTGTGGAGGTGATAGTTCACACGTACGCATGAACGACATCATGATTTTTATGTGCATGGAAAGAAAGAACATAATTTATATATTATTATCATATAATGATAAAAATTTAATTAAAATAATATAAAAAAATTAATTTTATCATTATCACCAATCATTAGAGATGGTTATTGAAAATGAATTATACCAGTTCGTGGAGGTGATAGTTCACACACACACATGAATGATTATTTTCTTTCCCATTTAATGGATGTGAAGATGGATTCAGTTGATAATATTAAAATAATAAGATATAAATATATTTATGATACTATAGTTATTATTTAATCTTGGGTTAATAATATTTTAAGGTTGTGAAATAATAAATAAAATAGAAATACTAAAAGAAAATAATACCTCTTCTTTAGTTGATCACCTGTAATGTAAATCATAACACCTATAATAAGGTTGTTATGAATAATATAAGGCATAAATAACGTGGGTAAGGGTTATATGATGGATTTTGGGTAGATATTGGCCGAACAAAATGGTTTTTGAATTTTTGAGTAATAGAGATGAATAAGTTTCTTTTTGTAGGAGAGGGGAGGGGCACCCATGGAATTATTAAAAGTATTAAATTAACATAAATTCAGTTTATATTAAAAAGGGTATAAAACTAATTTATATCAAATATAAGATTTATTTTAGTCTAATAACAATCCTAAAAGTAAAATTATGAATGTTTTGTATATTTTTTAATCCTTATCTTTTTATTTTAACACTTATTTTACCCTTTTTAATCTTACCATGATATCTTTTTATTTTCAATTTGTGGGTTAATTTAATTACCATAACATGTCAAAACACCAACAAATATTTCATTTATGACATATTAGTACATATCATAAAATTTTGGACAAATATTAGTTTTTTATGAATTTTATAACATTTAATAATTTATTTTATATTTTAAAATACCAATATTGTCAATTATACCACTATTCATTAGTTGACTTTTAAAAAATATTATAACAGCAAGATAAGGTCAAAAAAACACCCTTTAAATAATCATAAACATGTAAAATATATCCAAAAAATACTTTCTTATATAAATTATGTCATATAATATTTATTTTAATATTTATAATATCATTTATTTTATTCTTTCATTAATTAAGAATTTACTACATCATCTTTCTGTCATAATTAAATTTAATTATTTAATTTCAAAAATTTATAAATAAATTACCATTTTTAAGTTATTAATTTCATATTTCTTAATACTATTTATAGTTTAATACATCCCCTCTATAACTTCATATTAAAAGACTTTACTTTTTAAAAACAAAAGTGCAACAAAAATGACTATTCATTAAATATAATATTATAAATACATTAAAGTCATAAAGGTGTCTCAAAGTTTTCCTAAAATCAACCAAATGAAGTTCATGGTTAGAGTACCCTCATAAAATTAAATTATGACAAGTGTTAGCGTAGTTTCATATTATTACAATATTATTTTTACCGTTAATTACCTTATTTACATTCAACTATGGTAATACAAATAATTACTAAAGTTACTATTAAAAATATATAAAAATAAAAGAGACCTATTAAAATAATTTTGACCTTTTGATTAAAAATATGGAATCCATTTTTACAAATTCAAAACATATAATTCACAAAAATAAATTAAAAATTTATATCGTTGACAGAATGATAAAACTAGTTTTAAAAGTAAAATGTTCAAAAGTTCACATAATTTTTCTATTTAATATTATTTTGAAAAATCATACAATGAACAAAATTGTATTAAATGTTAAAAAATAATCTAATTATACCTTAAAACCATGTAAAATGATAATGTAACAGAATAAATAAATTAGATCAAAGGGCATTTTGAATTAAAAATGTATTATTTTTCACTATTCATCAAAATATGAATTAAATTACAAACATAAAAAAAATTCAAACCAACTAAATTTTGATATATTTATTTCAAATAATAAGTTTATTTTTTAAAATATAAAAAATAAAAGTGACAAGAAATAGATTTAAAATGGTTTCTCTACCAAAAGGCGATGAAAGTGATTTTTTTTGAAAAATACTTCTTTAATTCAAAAAATTGAATTTGTTCATATATCATGTATAGAAAAAATATAAAATTAATTTTTAAAAATAAATTGAATATATTAAATATATATTTCATTAATTAAATTGATCAAAAATTATTTTATTAATTTATGAACTCACTTATTTGTATTTAAATAGTTTGTTTTAAAAAAACATCCTTTTAATTCAATTGGTTTTTATTTTCATTTATAATTAATTCTCTAACCAATGAAGCATTATTTAAACACGATTAAACCCTATATTCATAATTTTTTTTAATATCAATCATTCCCTCCATTCTTACGGCTATGTAATGACCTCAATTTAAAATAATATTATTAATAATATATTATTTTTCTTTATAACTCAATCTTTTGTGAAATGTAAGATATCTGAGAAACCTATTATTATGTATTATGTACTCTATCAAACATAGTGTCCCTTTTAAAGTAAAATTACCATATAATTCATAAATATTAAAAAATATAAAAAATTATTATTCTATAATTACTTGGGATGTTAAATCCTTCCCACTTTGGGAAATTGCATCCTTGTAATTTTAAATTTGGGCTCATTATCTAACGATTAACTTTCCAAAATAAATTCATTGAAATCCCACATCATAAAAAGAGTCAATAAAATATCCAATTTAAAAGGAAGAATGTGAAGTACAATGGTCACCTGATATACCACATAATAGGTTTCAATGTAGAAAAACATGGATATAGAAGAAAAACTAACGATCATGTTTTGATGGAGAATAATAATAAATATTGTTAGGAAAATTTTAAAAATAAAAAATTTAAAAATCTCTACTAGGTTAAACAATGTTTGATATCATAGTTGGAAACATTAATAGAAAACTTTTTTGTTTTGATATCCTTTTTGTATAGTTGTGTAATTTATTTACTACATAGACTAATATCATAATTAAACACACTAATTTCAAAAGTAGAGTTTCATCCATTAATCAAATTCCTCCACAAACTCATCTTTTTTCTTCAAATGATGAGTATTTAAGAGGATTTTTTTCATGATACACTAGAATAAACTACTAGAGAATAACATAATCCAAAAATATTATCTATCTATTTATCATATATTGTAACATTAACCAAAACAAAAATATTAGGATAAGATAATATAATTCCCCAAATATAATAAAATTTAAATGAAGAATGACTACTTTTAATCTCCAAAATTTAACTATAAAACCAAAAGTTCAACAGATACCATTCATTAAATAACTATCCTTAAAATCCCTCAAAATAATCCAAACTAATTTTTAACCCCAAAATTTAGAATATTTGAGCACATATACTTCCATGATAAATTTTAACATTTATCTCCAAATAACATAAACCACTTTTAATTCCTTATACCAAAAAGTGATGTCCTAATCACATATTCCCACTAATAGGTTTATAATTCCCTAAATAACTTAATTACCCATATTTCCACAATTAAAAAACATATATTCTTACAAAATATAATTCAACCATTACTCCTAAAATAAATTACCATAGTATACTATTTACCTTAATCATATAAAATTCTCAAAATAACAAATTTCTTCTGCAATATAATTTATCACTAAATCCCTGATTCATTTTCCAATACTAAGGATATCCATTTGATAAAACATATGTTTCACAAATAAACTTATTCTAATTCTATTAACTTGTTCGACTAAAAAATAATGAAGTCATACTAACCAAGGACTTCATGTAGTCTAATGGTAGAAGATGCACCCTTTTCTCACTTCAGTTGTGCATTTTATTCCCACATATTTGATGAACAAGATGATTTTTCACCCATACTGTGGTTTATCCTTTTTCTAAAACATTGTCATTATTATAACATTCTCCAAATATGATATAAAATTTTCAAAAATAACAACAACATTTTTTAACCTCAATGAATATTTCATAACTCTCATTTTTCATTCCAAAAACCAATAACCCATTATTACCTCAAAGGTTAATGTCTCTAAAAATACCATTAATCACATTCAAAGTTCCTAACATCTTGCCTAAAAAGAGATTGTAAGACATAAACTTATAATAAACCATACAATTATATACTCATGTTGATATACATAACTCTTTAGATAAAATCTTAATCTCTAAATTTGTCTAAACCATCCTATGATACCAACTATAAGGTCCCACCCTTAAACAATTCATAATATTTAGTTAATTGAATAATTAAAATTGAGGATATTTTCAGGTTTATAGTTTTAGAGAATTAGGCCACAAATATCACATAATAACTCAAATATAACCAAGTATACACTTCAACTCAATATAAATTTTTTATAGGATAAAACTATTTAAAACATGATTTATGTTTTTTCTTGATATAAATATTCAAAACATTCATCTTGACATCTTAATTTCTTATACTCATACTAATACCCTGTAGAAAATATTTCAAAAACTTGGTATAAGCACCAAAAATCATTGTAAGGGATATAAATAAGCAATGAAACTATTAGTACATGAATATTTAAACTCATGAAAACATTTTCACAAAATTATACTTTTAACCCATAAATCATAAGTTATTTAATATACCTTATGAAATCATATGATTCTTGAAAATAAATCTCAAAAATCAAAAATCATAAATATATGTTCTGGTATCCATATCATACTTACATTGTAACTTTCACAGCTACTTGTGGAGTAACCTTTAAGGTTATATTTGGAATACCCATCATAGTATATCCCTTAAATATCTTAGAATAAACCTTATCATTTAACTCCATCTCATTACCCAATGTTTTGGAGTGATATCATGGAATCATCATCCCTTCGTTTATCATGAACCACCCGTATACATAATAAATTCCAAATATCCATAACATAAACATAACACATAAAACAAGTATAAAGGAAAAATAAAAGTTCCACTTTTCAATCACAAAATATAATTTCAATATATTTATTTAATCAATCGATTCTCATAACCATTTTCAATACCAAATAACAAGAAAAGGGAATATAGTATTTATTTTTCTTTCAAAAACATTATGGATTATAGTGGAATCCATATACTAAATAACTGCAGTTGAAAAAGTTGTTGTCATCATATACCTTAAAAATCATTTTTTCATTAAGTGAAATTATTCTTATAAAAATAGTTCTTTTGAAAACCATTTAATGAAATTTAAATTGAAATGGTTTTATTATTCACCTTATAAAATAAGGTGGTGTATAACATCAAAATAAGCTTCAATGAAAGGATATTGATATGGAGTCCCTTACTATGAGTTCGACTCATCACATAGAATATATATTCCCTAATAATAATCACAAGATAATTTCAAAATTATTGAGAACATTTTTCATGTTTATTATTTCTTTTACATAAATTATTACCATGTTATAATAATTAAATAATTATTTCTATTCATATCATACGTTCAGTCGATATTTGGTACTTGGGTCAAAAATGATATTGGATTGATGTCAATAGTCCATGTGATTATAAGTCCATCATCTCCAAAATAACATTAATTAAATAATAATAACATTTATACATCAATTATACTTTTTAATATTACCATTAATTTATGTTATGAAAAATTAACAATGTTAAAATCATAGAGACAATAGGTCGTATGTACGCATTAGTAATGTTTCCATTTTTCATTGATCATTATAGAAATAAGATAATAATTATTTTAACTTTTAGGAATGATCATTATATAAATAAAACCATAATAATAATTAAAATACACTTATATATATCATACAAGTGATGGGATGAATAAAATAAATTCACATCTCTTCATGGATGTGATAGTTCACACGTACACACGAATGACGTAATTATTTTTTTGTGCATGGAATATAAGAAAAAAATTGATATATTATTCTATTAAAATTATAATTATGACATTTAAAATAATATAAAAACATTAATTTCATCATTATGACCAGTTTTTAGAGATGGTTATGGAAAATGAACTATATTGGTTCATGGAGGTGATAGTTCAAACATATGCATGAAATATTAATTCCTTTCCCATTTAATGGAAGTGGAGATGAATTTAGGTGATGATATTAAAATAATAAAATCTCAGTATATTTAGGATACTATATTTTTTATTTCATCATGGGTGAAGAATATTTTAAGGTATTGGAAGAAGAAATAAAATAGAAATATTTAAAGAAACTGATACCTCTAATTCGGTTGATCTCCTTTGGAAAAATGGATTCCATATTTTTAATGATTATGATAAATATTTTCTAATATGTTAAACTTAGTTTTTCCCTAAAAATATTAGTGAATGTAATTAAAATTAGTTACATCTATGCAGGTAAAATTAAGCATAATTAAAGACTAAACCGTAAATTTAAGACCCAAAACGACTAGGAAATTTATCCAACAACCATTTTTTGGCCATTTTTTTAACATTAACCTTTAATTATTGAGTTTTATTTCTTTTCCATGACTTTTTAGGTGAAAAAAGGGTACACCTAACTTGTTTTCAAAAATACCATGTGAGTCATTTCCCTTCCTTACAAATTCCACCAATTATCCATCTTCTTCACACTTATCAAACCACTTAGGTTTGGCCAGGATATTAAAAATAAGCTTCCCAACATCACTAACATCCTCTTAGAAGCCTTCCCTTGGGTATAAGATAACCCATGGAATCCTTTTGGTACAAACCAAAAGGGATTACCAGATTAAGAGGTAACACCTTCTCTTAACATCCTTGTTTTATTTTCCTTCTCCACCCATACAACCAATTTATTAAATGATTTTATGAAAAAACATGTATCATAAATATAACATGATGTTGTTATTATACTAGTTAAATGTACAATTACACACACCTCCATTAAATGTGTAATAAAAATACTATTTACGTGTACGACAAACCACCGCCTCACAAAATGATGATTATTCATTTTTCTTCACCGCCTCTCATTGTGGACATTATAATGGAAACTATATTTTTATAAATTATATATTATATTTATTATTAATTGAATATTTTATATTTATTTTAAAAAATATATCTTATTTCCTTTCTATTTGGTGTAAATATGATAATTTCATATGAGGAAATGTGGACTACTATAACAACACTGCTCTTTATTACATATTTAAACATGATTTATTATATAAACATGAACTTAAGACAACTATGAGGATCGATAGGTCTAGTGTATTGTGAAATTAAGAACATTAAATTACAATATATGACATAAAATAAAACATCTTTATTGAAAACCTCTTTTACATGACCATAACATTCCTTCGTACATAGCATTGCATGGGATAACCTGAGGACACATATAAGAAAAGTTGAGCTATAAAGTCCAGTAAGGGAGTAAAAAAGGCATAACATGAAGGATATAATAAATTTTAGTCAATATTCATATCAATGGATCACAAGAGAAACATGAACATAAAGGCATGATATAGCATGATTATCATAACATGTAAATGTGGCAACGACATACAACATGATAATAGAATGATCCAAGGGCCATTTCAAATGGATTAACATGAGTAAAATCTAATTGAACATGAATTATCATGAGTAAATTCTCATTTAAGTTGTATTATCATGAGTAAACTCTAATTTCATATTCCGTATCATGATACTAAACATTACCCAATGTATTGGAGTTCTATCGGGGCACACCCTTTATAAACTTTTCATTTCATGCATAAGTGTGACACATGGATCTTATAACATGGAATAATTTAAAATCATAATTTATTCAATGATATATGAATTTGGAATACATTAATTACAATATATAATCAATAATTATAAATTCATAAAGGTTAATACCCTTGATAGAGGAAAGAGCATGGTATTCATTACACGAAGATTTTCGCATGGAAAATTACGGTGTAATTTTAGTAGCCTAACAGTGTGACTTAAAAATTTATAAAAACATTTGATGAGAGGGAAAGGGGTCTCCCATTATATTTAAATTAAATTAAAAGTAATGGGGTCAAATAGATTCATTTTTCAACACATGTAATTTGGAAATAGAAGTTGTAACAAAATAATGAAACTTGAAGAAAGAGGAGAAATGTAATAACTCTTAAGAAATATTGGCATGGTAAAGGTGAACATGGGAGGGATTAATGAGAGAAAAAGAGGTCTCAAATCATTCAAACATAATGAAGGAAGTATAGGGGAGGTGTTAAATTATACCCCAACACTTTTAATTGAATATAAAAGTCACTACTAAAAATTCGGGCTATAGAGACCCCCATCGGCGGTCTCTATAGGCCTCTAGAGACCGCCCAACAACCACCATTGGCAGTCACTTTAGCCTCATCGCAATAGGCCAACAGTGACCGCAAATGGCGGTCCCTATAGGTGGCCAAAATTCCGGCCAACAGCGACTGCCTGGTGGTCGCTCTAGGCTACCTACCGGGTCAACATTAGCGACCGCTAATGGCGGTCGCTATAGGTGGCCGAAATTCCGGCCAACAATGACCACCATTGGAGGTCGCTAATATTGACCTGGAAGGCAGCCTATAGCGACCACCACAGGCGATCACTAGTCTGGGAAAATTTTATTTAAAAAAAAATTCACAGTGCATATAAATGAAATATTTTTAAGATTACAAATGTGTTTTATTATAATAGAAAATAAATAAAATACATTTATTTAAGGTTATTAGTGAAAGAAATATATATATATATATAATATTAAATAAAATATTTTTCTTATTCATCCAATATGTTTGTTAAGCATATGGTAATAATGAATCAAATTTTATACTTAAAATTTGTATTTCTCTAAAAAGGTAATTTTACTACCTCTTAATGGAGAGCCTATTTTAAATATAAATTCTAGAACATTTATAAATTTTTTATTTCAATATAAACTTATCTTTTTAAAAACTTAAGATAAAAATGTGTTAGGGTTAATTTGTGGTTTTTTTTGTGGATTTTAATTTTTTTAATGAAATGTACAAATTGTGTTTTTTTTTAATTCATAGTGCAAAATCAAAGATAAAACAAGGTAAAAATCATAAAAAATGGAAAAAAAATTCAAACAACATAAACATCAAGATCGTCATAAACAATAAATGATAAACATGCTTCAACGATCTGAGCAGGTCCATACCGTTCAATCTACTACTTCAATAAACCTACAATAAGACAAAATAAAAAAAATAAACAAAAAGAAATGTAAATTAGACATATTTATTCAGTTATTATATATATATATAATAAAATTAAATCTGACATAAAATCATGGTGCTATAATAATTTAAAACCCCCAATTTAAGAAATGCTATAATTTCAGTATTTTTTTCTAATTTGGTTTAGTTTGTAAAATTGTTTTGTTGTCTAAAAAAATGTTATCCACACGCACCGCACATCCGATGGGTGTGACGTCTCCTCCTCCATGTCACGAATAATATTCCTATTGTTTTCATGTGGTTTCAGGTCATTCGGAGCACGTTTGCTCTGAATTCGACCGTCTCACGCCGTTTTGGTGTTTTATGACTCTGGAAATGAATTTCCAGTCACTGCGGTCAAAAACACCTCCGATTGACATGCTGTCTGCCCGACCATTTCAAAATTCACACAACAGCTATTGTCGTATAATTTCATGGCATTCTGAGGTCATTCGAGTTGTTTTGACCCCCCAACGCTCCCTTTTAGTGCGCGCAGAGCTGCTAAAAACAACACAATCGGTCGTATCGCGTGCACCACATGTCCGATGGGCGTGACCTATCCTCCTACACGTCACGAATAATATTCCTATTATTTTCATGTGATTTTAGGTCATTTGGAGCATGTTTTCTCTGAATTCGACCGTCTCATGCTGTTTTGGTGTTTTATGACTCCGGAAACGCTTTTTCAGTCACCGCGGTCAAACAACAGCTCCAATTGATGTGCCGTCTATCCGAACATTTTACAATTCACACAACGACTGTTGTCATATAATTTCATGGCATTCTAAGGTCGTTCGGGTGGTTTTAACCCCCCAACGCGTCATTTTAGCGCGCGTCGAGCTGCTGAAAATGACACAATCAGTCGTACCGCGCATACCACATGTCTTATGGGAGTGACATCTCCTCATACATGTCAAGAATAATATTCCTATTGTTTTCGTGTGGTTTCAGGTCATTTGGAGCACGTTTTCTCCGAATTCGACCGTCTCACGCCGTTTTGGTGTTTTATGACTCCATAAATGCATTTACAATCACTGCGGTCAAACGACACCTCCGATTGATGTGCTGTCTACCCGAACATTTCACAATTCACACAGCGGATGTTTTCGTATGATTTCATGGCATTCCGGGGTCATTCGGGTGGTTTTGACCCCCCAACGTGCCCTTTTAGCGTGCCCCGAGCTGCTGAAAATGACACAATTAGTCGTACCGCACACACCGCTTGTCTGATGGGCGTTCCTTCTCCTCCTACACATCATGAATAATATTACTATTGTTTTCGTGTGGTTTCATGTCATTCGGAGCACGTTTTCTCCGAATTCGACCGTCTCAGGCCGTTTTGGTGGTTTATGACTCCGGAAATGCGTTTCCGGTCACCACGGTCAAACAACATCTCTGATTGATGTTCCGTCTACCCGAGCATTTAAAAATTTACACAGAGGATGTTTTCGTATGATTTCATGGCATTCTGAGGTCGTTCGAGTGGTTTTGACCCCCCAAAACGCCCTTTTACCGCGCGCTGAGCTGCTGGAAATGACACAGTCGGTCGTACCGCGCGCACCGCACGTCCGATGGGCATGTCGTCTCCTCCTACATGTCAATAATAATATTCCTATTTTTTTTGTGTGATTTTAGGTCATTCGGATCACGTTTTCTCTGAATTCGACTGTCTCACACCGTTTTGGTGTTTTATGACTCCGGAAACAGGTTTCCGGTCACCGCGATCAAACGACACCTCCGATTGACTTAATGTCTACCCAAACATTTCAAAATTCACACAATGGATGTTATAGTATGATTTCATGGAATTAAGAGGTCGTTCGGGTGGTTTTGACCCCCCAACGTGCCCTTTTAGTGAGCGTCGAGCTGCTGAAAATGACACAATCGGTCGTACCGCATGCACCGCATGTCTGATGGGCATGCCATCTCCTCCTACACATCACAAATAATATTCCTATTATTTTTGTGCGATTTTTAGTCATTCGGAGCACATTTTCTCTGAATTCGACCGTCTCACGTCGTTTTGGTGTTTTATGACTCTAGAAACACGTTTCCAGTCACTGCGGTCAAAAGAAACCTCCGATTAATGTTCCGTCTACCCGAACATTTCACAATTCATACAATAGCTGTTTTTTATGATTTCATGGAATTCCGAGATTGTTTGGGTGGTTTTGACCCCCCAACTTTCCCTTTTAGCACGCACCGAGCTGCTGAAAACAACACAATCGATCGTACCGCGCGCACCGCACGTCCGATGGGCGTTCCGTCTCCTCCTACACATCAAGAATAATATTACTATTTTTTTCGTGTGGTTTTAGGTCATTCAGAGCACGTTTGCTTTGAATTCGACCATCTCACACCGTTTTGGTGTTTTGTGACTCCGGAAACACGTTTCCGGTTCCCGCGGTCAAACGACACCTTCGATTTACATGTCTTCTACCCTACCATTTCAAAATTTACACAACAGCTATTGTCGTATGATTTCATGGCATTCCGAGGTCGTTTGGGTGGTTTTGACCCCCCAACGCGCCCTTTTAGCGCGCATCGAGCTGCTGAAAACGACACAATCCATCGTACTGCATGCAGCGCACGTCCGATGGGTGTTCCATATCCTCCTACACATCAAGAATAATATTCATATTGTTTTCATGTGATTTCAGGTCATTTGGAGCCTCTTTGCTCCGAATTCGACCGTCTCATGCCGTTTTGGTGTTTTATGACTCCAGAAACACGTTTCCGGTCACTGTGATCAAACAAAACCTCTGATTGACGTGCCATCTACTTAACAATATCATAATTCACACAAAAGATATTGTTTTATGATTACATCACATTCTGAGGTCGTTCGGGTGGTTTTGACCCCTCAACGCGCCCTTTTAGTGCACACCGAGCTGCTGAAAACAACACAATCGATCGCACCGTGCGCACCACACGTCCGATGGGAATTCCGTCTCCTCATACATGTTATGAATAATATTACTATTGTTTTTGTGTGGTTTCAGGTCATTTGGAGGATGTTTGATCCAAATTCGACCATCTCATGCCGTTTTGGTGTTTTATGACTCCGTAAACGCGTTTCCGGTCACCGCGGTCAAACGACACCTCCAATTGACGTGTCGTCTACCCAACCATTTCACAATTCACACAACAGCTAGTGAATAAATGCAGGGGAATTCCGTCCCGCAGGATGAAATACCTCATCAAATGAAACATCAAAAGTCGTGTCAGAATTCCATGATAATATGCCACGACCAGGGCCTCTCTTGCGAGAGGAAGAAGTAGTCGAGTTTGATCCTGTTGAAAACAATTTTATATATAAATTGACAGACGTTATAAATATATATATATATATATATGTTTATCAATTACATTAAAAATAGAGACAATGACATTCAAACATACCTCGACCCTGAGATGTAGATGCCTCAGATGGATGATGTGGATCTGCTGCCTCTTCCCCTGACATGCCTGCAGTCATGGAGAACATTAGTAAGGGGACTATCCAAAGTGTCTAAATGATAAATTGGATTGTTTTTTAAAAAAATAAAACTTTTACAGTTGTTAATCAAAGAAAAAGGGATTGAATAATTAGTTGTGAATGAATTTTAAAAAATTATAATGTTAACAAAATAGATATACAAATTATGTACAAAACCAATCAATGCATAGCCAAATTTCAAATTGAATTAATAAAAATTCAAGCAGCACATGAACCAAATGAAGAATACCTCAATGGGAAGATACACTGACAATAACATTAATATAACATGAGTTAAATCACCCTAAATATTTATAACTGAATAAACTTCCAAAAGTGAGGATTAAAACATACAAGAATTTATAAAATGGTTAGATAATTTATGATATCTTAGGCTGAATAGCGGGAAAAAAATTATACCTTTCATTAAGCATGAAAATCTACTGTTTCTCCTTCAACAGCCACTCTGACCCAATAAATATCTTCTTCACGTTGAACTACGGTATGTTGATCAAGCCGTTTTGGTGTTTTATGACTCTGTAAATGCGTTTCTGGTCACCACAGTCAAACGACACCTCCGATTGACGTGTCGTCTACCCAACCATTTCACAATTCACACAACGGATGTCCGGGGTGCGAGGGAGAGGGTGGGTGGGTGGGGGGGGGGCAGGGGGGGTGTCCGGGGTGCGGGGAGGGCTATCTGGGGTGCGGGAAGAGAAGTTTCCGGGGTGGGATGGGGACTACAAATAGTGAACCTCAGCTCATTCATCAAAAACAAGTTTATTGTTTTATATTAGGAATCACGTGGTTTTTTCAAAAATATTACAGAACATGAAATTGAAAACATTGAAGAATTAAATGAAAAAAAATATCCAAATCATTACTTTGTTTCATGGTTACTTCTCAATTCGTGCACACAAACATTACATCAGGCCAAAAAACACATGATACCTCCAAATCACAAAAAATATCACTAGAAACCCAACCTAAATATCAATAACAATCCCACCATTAAAAACAGAAACACACCTCGTGAATAT
Source organism: Viscum album (assembly GCA_963277665.1). Taxonomy (NCBI): domain Eukaryota; kingdom Viridiplantae; phylum Streptophyta; class Magnoliopsida; order Santalales; family Viscaceae; genus Viscum; species Viscum album. The sequence goes on from OY728147.1 coordinate 1,371,345,474, forward strand.
GATGCGTCATGCGTGGTCATGACTACTACCTCCATTAGGTGGGTCAGGGGCCTACAACAACAAAACATTATGAATATTTTCATAACAAAAATAATATAAATTAAATAAATAAATACAGTATAAAATTGCATCGTCTCATCCCCTACACCATCACTTGGACGCACATATTGTCGCAGTGCTATACCCTTAGCGATCAATTGCACATTTACCTCCTTAGAAGCGCGCAACCGTGCCTTGAAATCTGACAACCGCTGTGTCATCTGAACAACAGCAGGACCGACAACCACAACTCGTGACACTACAGAACGAGGAATCCCTATTCCGTAGGTCAAACTATATCCATGCCCATCCCGACCAATAATGCGATGAAAGATATCATCCCTTCGCATGGGAAGCTGTCGCTGGTCCTCTGGAAGATTTTCTAACTCAGCTTCAAATTGAGCCTATGAAATATTTAAATATATATACATATATTAATATACAGATTTTATATAAGTATTGGTAATGAGTACAAGCACTTACTATCAATGCTGCAGCCTCTGGATCATTGCGATCATGAGTCCTCATCCACACCGACATTTTATCAGTCGGTTCACCTTTCTCCCGCAACTATATATGAATAGAATATAAACACAAAACCATATTAATTAATAAATTAAAAAATGAATAATAAATACCTCATGTCGGATCTGAGACACGTGACGATTCCCGAGCCTGTGAGGTGGTCCCTGCAATGCTCGATTCTCAGAATGGTGTGTTGACACCTCCTACATTCAATTCATTCAAATTTCAAACAAATCACACATTCTTGAAAATATATATACCAAAATAAATATACAAACCACAACACCCTCACTAGACAAATATGCAACTAAATCAATTCACTGAGCCAAGAGGACACCTCTCCGGACATTTTCAAGAATGTCTGGGGCACCCACATTTGGTACCCAGTGGTCCCTCTTGACTTTGCCTTTATAGTCTTTCCACATCTTACGACATTTTCTCATACACACTGGCCGAAACTCATCAGGACATACTTTCAAATTTTACTATTAAAGAAAAAAATCACATATGTTATTATTATTTATACATAGGGAATAAAGTAAAATGGTCTTCTTACCTGAACCTCCCTCCAAAGACGATCTAATGTGTCCTGAGCGATAGAAGACCAGTCACACGTGGTCAATGGAAATCGATGTGAGTCACGTATGATATGACCCAGCTGGCAAATAAATGCAGGTGAATTCCATCTCACAGGATGAAATACCTCATCAAATGAAACATCAAAAGTCGTGTCAGAATTCTATGATAATATGCCACGACCAGGGCCTCTTTTGCGAGAGGAAGAAGTAGTCGAGTCTGATCCTATTGAAAACAATTTTATATATAAATTGACAGATGTTATATATATATATATATATGTTTATCAATTACATTAAAAATATAGACAATGACATTCAAACATACCTCGACCTTGAGACGTAGATGCCTCAGATGGATGATGTGGATCTGCTGCCTCTTCCCCTGACATGCCTGCAGTTATGGAAAACATTATTAAGGGGACTATCCAAAGTGTCCAAATGATAAATTGGATTGTTTTATAAAAAAATAAAACTTGTACAGTTGTTAATCAAACAAAAAGGGATTGAATAATTAGTTGTGAATGAATTTTAAAAAATCATAAAGTTAACAAAATAGATATACAAATTATGTACAGAACCAATCAATGCATAGCCAAATTTCAAATTGAATTAATAAAAATTCAAGCAGCACATGAACCAAATGAAGAATACCTCAATGGGAAGATACACCTACAATAACATCAATATAAAATGAGTTAAATCACCCTAAATATTTATAACTGAATAAACTTACAAAAGTGAGGATTAAAACATACAAGGATTTATAAAATAGTTAGATAATTTATGATATATTAGGCTGAATAGAGGGAAAACAATTATACCTTTCATTAAGCATGAAAATCGACCGTTTCCTTCAACAGCTGCTCTAACCCAATAAATATCTTCTTCACGTTGAACTACGGTTTGTTGATCAAGCTGTTGGGAAACAAAAGGAACAGTCTCAGGTTCATCTTGTTCAAATACAAACACTCCTCATTGAGATATTTTGACAACAACTTGCCAACTTGGATTCGAAGGCAAAGAAACGAAGAATACTTGTTCCACTTGTGATTTAAAAATGAAAGGTTAATTATCAACTCGTTCATTTCTGTATAACATATAGTTAAAATTCACCAATGAAAACTGATATTGATCGACTTTACATCCATGCACTGGATCAACCCAATTACAATTTAACAATATGTACTTCAACCCGTGTGTGTATACAACTTCAATGATGTCTATCAATTGACCATAGTAATAACCAGAATCGACAAATGGAAAACCGATGCCACTGTTTTGTGTTGCTTGTTTTTCGTAAACATCTTTAATGCGAAATTGAAAACCATTAGCATCTATATATTTATAACAACGAGCCGTTATATATGGACCCTCCGCTAGTTGGATAAATTCTTCAGTTAGCGTGGGGTCCCCTAACTCCATCAGCTTATGAACCTACATAATTCATATAATTCAATAATGATATATGCAGAAATAAATTAGTATAATACTTCACTCATAATGAAAATCAATTTATACGTACATAATCCTGTAACCAATCATGAAATGACGCATAATGAGATTGTTGAATTTTCAACTCAGTTGCACGATACATCTCTTATATTATCTCATTAATGTGTTTCCTACAAATGATAATGTGATGTTTAAATGATCAACTTATGCAAACAAAACATGTAAAAGTTAAACAATAAAAGTGATAAGATACTTACTGCATTAACGGTGCAACTGATGGAGTATTGAACAAGATATATCGATGCACTTGTATCCACTTGATGTTGTCCATATCGTATGTGGTTCCTTCTTCAACTGGACCATCATGAATCTGAGAGGGATTATCTAATTTTTTTTCAACATCCATAAGATATTCTACACAAAAATTAATACACTCATCCATCAAATAACCATTGGCTATTGATGCCTCCGAATGAGCTCTGTTGCATACAAATCATTTCAATGTACTCAAATACCGCTCAATAGGATACATCCCCCTGAATTTCACTGGACCAGCAGCCATTACTTCATCAGTTAGGTGCACTGTCAAGTGGACCATAACATCGAAAAATGAGGAGGGAAATAGTTTCTAAAAGTGACAAAGCGTAAGTACAATTCGGTCCTGTAAACTTTTTAAATCACTCATTCGTTGATTTATTAAACAAAGATGTCTAAAAAATTACTCATCTCAATCAACGACTGAACAACATTGAATGAAAAACAATCAAAAATTGCAATTGGAATCAACAACTGAATTAGTGTGTGATTTTCATGACTTTTAAACCCTTGGAATGTCTTGCTCGTCATATTCACACACTTTGAAATATTAGAAGAGTAACCATCAGGCACCTTGGGAATCTTCAAAATGGAAATAAATGTCACTTTCTACTTTATAGTCATAGTATACTGTGCAGCAGGCATATATGACTTATTTCCCTCAGCTAACTATAAATGAAACTGTTTCCTTAAACCAATTTCTTCCAAATCACGGTGTGCATTAACATGGTCCTTTGATTTTCCACTGACACCTAAAATGGTCTACAATATGTTATCACAAAATTTTTTTTCAATGTGCATGACATCCAAATTATGCCTCAGCATGTTAGTTTTCCAATACAGAATAATATAAAAAATACTTTTCTTTTTCCAATTGTGACTGCGCTGCCTACCCGCATCACGAATATTACGTACCGGAGGAGCCACCAAATCCTGAATTTCATATACCATGCAGATGTTTTCTTCCTCAATCTGCAATAACATTTCGACTCATGTCATGATCTTTGGTGCTGGGCTGAACTCTCTAGAACCATCAAATGCCACTCTGTCCATTCTGAACCTGTGCTGAGGGGGGAGAAAACGTCTGTGACCCATGTATGCCCATTTTTTGGAATGATTTAGCCATACAGATGTTTTTACTTTTGTTGCAACAAGGGAAATAAAATTCCCCTTTCGTACTCCAGCCTGATAAATTTTCATAAGCTGGGAAGTCATTAATTGTCCATAATAAAGCAGCCTGCAATTTGAACATTTCATTCATTTCACAGTCATAAGTCATCACACCATCGCCCCAAAATTCATTCAACTCATCAATCAATGGATGAAGATAAACATCAATCTTATCCCCCAGACTTTTAGGTCCATCCATAAGAGTGGAAAGTAATATAAATTATTAATTCATACAAATCCACGAAGAAAGATTATACAGAACCAACACCACGGTCCATGTGCTATGAGTTGCACCAACCATAGACTTGAATGTATTGAAACCATCTGCTTCCAATCCTAATAGAACATTACAAACATCTTTAGCAAAGTCGGGATGTCTCTTATCAAAATACTTCCATGCATGAGAGTCTGCCGGGTGGGTTAACATATCACTTTCATGAACTCTTTCTGCATGCCATCTCATTAAAATAGATACATTAGATGACATAAAAAATCTTTTCAACCTCGGTTTAATGGGAAAGTAACGCATTTGTTTTACGGCAATCAGTTTCCCCTGTATCGCAATATGACTTTGATGAGTCTGATTTCCCCTGTTCTATTTCCACCTGGAAGCACCACAAACCATACAAATATCCAAATGGGCAGTTTTGTTTCTAAACAACATACAGTTGTTTGCACATGCATCTATGGTCTCATATGTAAAACCTAAGTTCTCTATCAACTTATGAGCATGGTAATACGACTCGGGATTCTTACCATAAAAAAGAAGAACCTTTTTTAATAACACCAACAGCATGTCGAATGATGTGTCTAACCAATGATTCAAAGTCTTCAAATGAAACAACTCCACGATAAACAACAATTTATTGTAAGAAGTAAATCCAGGAAATAATTCTATTTTTTTATCATCAAGTGCTTCATAAAACCTCCTCGAATCATGAACTGCACCAGAGCGAAGATTTATCTCACCGGTCTCAAGATTCTGGATGTCAATGCCTTCAGGATCCAACCCACATACCATTTCAGTAAGAATTTCATGTATTGGATCATTCATCCTTTCATCAACATCCATCTGAACTGCATCCGTATTTTGACAACAAACATATTCTTCTCCATGACAAGTTCAACTCTTATAATTTTTCAGAAATCCATTAAAGAATAGGTGCTACCTCACAGTATCTCATATGAATTGATATCTGTTAGCACATTTTCTACATGGACAACTAATATAGTCACTTTCAAATCCTTTAGTGAAGTTAGTAAACTACATAATACCATTGAAATATTCTCTAGACGTTCGATTTGGAAGATCAATCCAACTCTTTTCCATAATAAGATCCCTATAAAAACATTTACACAAGATTTATTACATTTGCATTTTTCATATCAAATATATTTAAAATAAATAATAATTAATTGTTTGTGAACAATTTATAAAATAATAATGTAAGTGAAAGCCCATGTCATACCTGATTGCACTACAAACCTGGAAGGGAGGGGAGCCGAAGGCGGTGCTGCGAGGGAGAGGAGAGGAAGCAGAGGGGAGGTGGAGCTAGAGGCGGTGCGGCGAGGGAGGGGACGGGTGATGAAGACGACGGGGAGCCAGAGGAGAGGAGGCAGTGAGGTGGCGATGGTGCAGTGAGGGTGGGACGACGAGGGAGGGGACCAAAGACAGGGGGAGTAGGAGTTGACGGGCGGCAACGGTGAGGGGACGAGTAGCGGTCGTGCAGGGAGGGAGGGGACCAGGCGGCGATGGTGCGACATGGGAGAGGACGGTGAGGGAGGGGACGAGCGACGGTGTTGCGGCGAGGAAGGGGATGAAGACGGAAGGGACGAGGGTTGGCGGGGTGTGGGGGTGTCCGGGGTGCGGGGGGGGGGGGGGGGGGGGGGAAGAGGGGGCAGAGGCTGAGGGAGGAGGCCGGAGGGTAGAGGGGTCGGAGGCTGGAGGGGCTGGAGGCCAGAGGTGGGTGGCGGGAGGCCAGAGGGCAGAAGGAGGCCGGAGGGCGGCCGAAGGGCTGCCAGAGGTGGGTGGTGGGAGGCCCGAGGGCAGAGGGAGGCCAGAGGGTGGCCGGAGGGCGGACTGATGGTGGCCGCAGGGCAGAGGGTGGCTGGAGGTGGAGGAAGGCTGGAGGAGTGGAGGGCAGGGCGGAGGGCGACCGGAGGGCAGACAGTAGAGGGCGGAGGCCGACAGGGTGACGGGGGATGGCGGTGAGGGAGGGTGTGCAGTGACGAGGTAGGGCGCACGGTGATGGGGGAGGGCGGTGAGGGAGGGAGCGCAGAGATGGGGGATGGTGCATGGTGAGGCGAGGGAGGAGGAGGGTTTGGGGGGGCACCAAAGCCGCGAGGCGAGAGGAGGGAGAGGAGGGTTCGGGGGGGCACCAAAGCCCCCCCCCCCCGTTTTTTGGGAAAACCTAGCGACCGCCAGTGGTGGTCGCTATAGTTAAGGGGGATCCAAAGCCCAATTTTCTAGTAGTGAGTGTATAAAAATATAAATAAACTTGGACAAAAATGAGAAAGGAAGAAATCTATTACTTGAGTGTGTGACTTCAAGAGCACAAGAAAGGGATTCTTGAGAGAATGGGGAACCTTGGGATGTTTCTATAGAGATTATGGAAGATTAGGGACGTTATAAAAGGTTTTTTAGTGAATATAACTGTGATATTGGGTGGGTTTTATAGGAAATGGGCGAGGAATTCTTTAATATGTCACAAACATAGGTTTGGAATCTGTATAATTAAATACATAAAACCACAAACCTACCCATGGGTTTTCCCATTTTTTTGCCAATGGAGAGTGAAAAACATTATTTTATAAGTCCAATGGATGAAAATATTAAAATATTACGCTTTATTATGTGGAGGTGAGTCACACTCTCAATTAAATCATTTTAAAAATGTTAAAATATTTTATAAGTCTTGGATGGTCCATTAAAGCATTGTAAAATTAATAAAACAAATATAAAATCACATTATTTTAAAGGTAAATCATATATATTCTGAATATTCCTTTTATAGTGTTTTATTATATCACTATTGGTTCATTATGTTGTAATAAGACACATTATATATTTATAAGGTATTTAATTTTTACCCAAAAATTCAATTAGCTCAGAAAATTATGATAAATTATCTAGTGGATAATTTTGAAATTTTGATTCTAAAAATAATATTAATTTTATCTAAATAATTTTATAAATATTTTAATTTTCACTTTTAAAATAAAAAATGACATTTATTGAAAATTCATGGGTTTTCACAAAAATGGTTTTCAAAACTTAACAAAAATTACAATTGTATTAATCAAAATTATAGGATAATTTAAATTTAATAAAAATAAATTAAGTAATAATATTTTATTAAAATATTATTTAATTCAAAAATCCATTAATTAATCAAAATAGATTTGTTAATTGAATTTAAATATTAACTAAAAATATTATTTGTGCTTCAAAAACCATTTACAAAGTAACAATAATAAAATGAATGTATATTATTTATTATATATAAAAAATTCACATAATAATAATGATATGGTCTTGTTACATATCCATTTATTAAACTAGCATATTGCCTAAGAGTATGGTGTGCGATGGTGGGGCTTTCTTGGGGCCGTTCGATGAACATGGTTCGTGTAGTGATCTCGATGAGCTTGAACATCTCCTGTAAATAGTTTCTATCATGCTTAAGTTGTTGGATCTTAGTTTGGGATTGGTCTAGGGAAAATCCAAGAAATGAGATATCCCTTGAATGATCTAATAAATGGTTTTCAAAGGGAATGATCTTACTCGTCGAGGACATCACTTCCCTTGTATGAGTCAAAAGGAATTGTTAAAACTCTCTATATATACTAGTCAGGTTTTTCACTTTTCAAAAGATATATTATCAATGGTAAAGATACTTAACGGTTATTTAAACCCAATAAAAAAATTCCATGTGTTTTCTATATCTATAATACATTAAAATAAATGGAATTGGAATGTTCGGTTCATTACAACATTCCCCATTTTAGAAATTTTGCCCTCAAAATTTCCTTTTCCCTAAATAAAATAGATGTGGGTAACTCTGCCGCATCACTTCCTCTAGTTTCCACATTTAATCTTCAAACATATGGTTTCTCCACAACACTTTGATGAGGGGAATTGTCAAATTTCAAAGAACTTTTTTCCTATGATCTATGATCTTCACTGGATTCTCTTCATAAGAGAGGTCATTCTCTAATGGTACCACCTCTAGATTGGGAACAAGTGATGGGTAAGGTATGTACTTATTTAAGAGTGATACATGTAATACATTATGTACTTGAGATAGGTTCGGTGGGAGTTCTATTCGATAGGCCACTACTCCAATGTGATCAAGGATCTAAAAAAGTCCAATGTACCTTGGAATAAGCTTTCCCTTCTTCCCAAATCTCATAACTCTCTTCAATGGTGATATACATAGGAATACCATGTCTCCAACATCAAAATGTAGATCTCATCATTTATTATCATCATAGTTATTTTGTTGACTCTGAGAAGCTTTAATGTGCTTCTATATGGTATTGTCCTTCTCCCCCATTTCTTCAACCATTTCTAGACCTAGGAGTTTTCGTTCCCAAACTTCTTCCCAACATACCGATGTTCTGCACCTCTTCCCAAAAAGGGCTTTATAAGGATCCATTTGGATGATTGAGTGGAAACTATTATTGTAAGAGAACTCAAATAGAGTAATATGTTGATACCATCTTTTTTTGATGTCCATTAAGCATTCTCTCAACTTTTCCTTAAGTGTTTGGATAGTTCTCTTAGATTGGAAATCAGTTTGAGGATGACAATCCATAATGAAGTTCAGCTCCGTTTTCAAAGTGTGTAGGAGAATCTTCTAGAACATAGAGTTGAATCATGGATCTCGATCGGATAAAATCAATAGTGGTACTCCATGCAACCTTACCACTTATCTGATGTATATATGTGCTAGTTTATCTAATGATAAATCCTCTCGAATTTTGATGTAGTGTGCAGTCTTTGTAAGACAATCCACAACAACCCATATATCATTGTTTCCTTTGGATGTCTTCAGAAGTCTAGTGACAAAGTCCATGGTGGTGTTCTATTATTTCTATGTCGATATGGATAATAGTTTCATCATCCCATTAGACATATGCCTCACAATATTCACTTACTGACAGACCAGGCACTTTGATGTATACTCAGAAATATCCTTCTTTGTGTTACCCCTCCAATAATGATCTCCGAGATCTCGATACATCTTTGTGTTTCCTGGGTGAATAGATAAATTAGAACTATGTGAATCATCCAAAAGTTAATTCTTTGAATCTATATTTTATGAACACATAGTCTTGACCCAAATCTCACAATTCATTCTTCATTAACATTGAACTATGATGATTTCCATTTTCTGATAGTTTCCACTTTATTCTGAATTCCCACATCATCCTTTTGAGCATTCCATAACTTTTCCAAAAAAGATGGTTGAGAAATCATTTGTGAAATAATTGATGATGTTAATTTCTTTTTGATTCCCATGTCCATATTCATAAAATCTAAGATGATTGGATCCTTTTAAATTCTCATCAGTGAAAGAGTTGTTTGATCTTTTTTACTTAGAGCATCTTCCACTTTATTCTTTTCCCCCAGATTGTAGTGAATTGAGTAGTCATAGTCTTAGATCATCTCTAACCATCTTCATTGTTGCATATTCAACTATTTCCGTGTGAATATATACTTGAGGATTTTGTGATCCATTTTTAATTTATACTTATCCCCAAAGAGGTAATTTTTCTAATTTTTTTAAGAAAAGATTACTGCAGCCAACTCCAGAACATGAGTTGGATAGTTTTTCTCAGGAACATTCAATTTCCTCGAATTATAGGCAATAAATTTTCCATTTTTCATCAACACACAACCCATGCCCTTCATCTAATAATCACTAAATACCACAAAACGTTATCCACTTGAGGGTAGTGTAAGAATGGGTAGAGTGATAAGTCTACTTTTCAACTCCTTGAGGCTATCTATGCATTCATCACTCCAAGAAAACATGAATCCCTTCCGAGTTATCTTGGTAAGAGGGTTTGACAATAGTGATAAATTTATCATGAATCAGTGATAATATCCAACTAACACAAGAAATATATAGATATATGTCACAGATGTTTTCCTTGGACATCCCTCAATTTCATTTTTCTTACAGGTATCCATAGATATCCCTTTGCTTGTGATGATATGACCCAAGAATGATAGCTCCTTCAACCAGAACTCACACTTGTTGTACTTTTTATAGAGCTTCTCCTTTCACAAGGTCTCTAGTACAGTTATTAGATGCCTCTCAGGATCCTCCTTGATTTTTGAGTATATTATATTATCGTCTATAAAGACTACCACATATTTGTTGAGGTAATCTCTAAAGACTCTATTAATCAATTCCATGAATATTTCTGGATCATAGTGAGTCTGAAAGGCATTACTATGAATTCATAGTTCCCATACCATGTAAAATAATTAGTCTTGTTGATATCCTCCTTCTTCACCCTTTCTTTGTAATATCTTGACCACTAATCCACCTTGGAGATGTATTGTGCTCCATTCAGCTGATCAAACCTTTCATCAATTCATAGAAGAGGATACTTGTTCATTATCATCATTTTTTTGAGCTCATGATAATCCATGTAAAGGCACATTGACCTATCATTCTTTTTGAAGAAGAGTACTGGTTCAACTCATGGTGAAGCACTTGGGTGTATAAACCCATTATCTAGATTCTCATATAGTTATTTCTTTATCTCCTCAAGATCCACAACAACCATTCTATATGAATTATTGGATATTGTAAAAGACCCATGTATAATATCAATCAATAGTTCATAAAATCTTCTAGGAGGAAGGCTGGGTAATTCATCCGGAAACACATTAGCTAATTCTCTCATAATAGGATTGTCTTCAAGGAAGGTTGCTTCCGTAGAATCAATCATCTAAGAAAGATACGTGTGCTCATAGGGTAGTAATATCCATGATTTAGTTGATGGTTCTAAAGAAGATTCATCCTCCTATTTTCACTTGTACATAATTAGGGTTTGATTCGCTGTATGGAGAGTAATTTACCTCTCAAAACAATTTATGTTGGTTTTATATAGGGAAATCCAATCAATGCCAATAATTTCCTTAAATTCCACCAGAAGGAGTAAGACGAGGATTTATACGAAGGTGAATCCACAAATTGTGATAGGGATGGAGTTATATTCATGGGATGCAATAATTTCCCCATTTTTCATTCTATCCAACATCTCTACTTCAATGATTTGTGGTGGTGATTTGATTGTTATACTAAACATTCAGGATATAAAATAATGTGTAGAACCAGAATCAGAAATTAAATTCACTATCCTCGAATGAATAATTAGAATACCTATCACCACTTCGTTTTTGGGATTTTATTCAGTGGTAGTGATAGAAAAATATTTCATACACTACCTTGGAGGTTGTTGGTTGCCTCTAAAAACCCTTGGATTAGGGAACTGGTTTGAAAAGTTCCATAGTTATTTGCAGTTGAATAAATGAAAAATGGGTTGAGGTTCAAATTGAGCATTATTCTCCTCTATCACAGTTGTGTGATTTTCTTTTTGCAAAATAATGGCCTGGTTCCCTTCTATTCCACACTTAAAACATTTTCTCGTCCCCTTGATGAAATTTATGGGGTGATTCTTTCCACACCATTGGCATGTGTGCTGCTGGAATTTCTTAGCACCATTGGATTTATCCATTAGACTATCAGAATTAATGTCCACTTTCCACTTCTTATCCCCATGATAACCCTGATATTCACTAATATCCATTTTGACTTTGAGGGAACAACAGACAATTTCCTCATAGTTATTAAAGTAAGGGATCGCTAGGGCTTTCTGTAAGCTAGGTTTTATCCCACCAAAGAAGTGGTCAACCTTTAATTCAGGAGTAACAAAAAATCTAAATGCATATCGTGAAATAATTGTGAAGTTTTCTTTATACGCTCAGATTGATTCATCCTTTATTTTCTTTAGATCAAGTAAGTCCTTTTCCATCTTATGTTGGAGGGTGTGAAGAAAATATTTATCGAAAATAATTTTCCAGATATCCTTCTATTACAACGCCTCATTCTCTTCCTCAGGATTCATATTTTTGATCAATCTCCACCATTGATCTGCTTCACCTTCCATATGATAAGAAGACAGAAGAACCTTCTCTTGTTCAGAACATTTAAGGATGGAGAATATCTTCTCAATGGAGTTGATCCATTATTTGGTGATTCAGGGATCAGATGATCCATTAAAAGTATGAGGCCTTTGTCCCGTGAAGTTATTGATTGTGTCTTATTATTTCATGGGGGGGGGGATTGGACATTCCTATTGACCCATGTTTCTATTCAAAACACGAGTTAACTGAGACAATATTGTGAAAAAGATTGTGCTTCCCTATCCCATCAGATTGGGCATCTCATTAGAACATTCTTCACATTGATCTTCACATCGATTGTTAGCTCGAGTCCTCCTATTACTATAAAATAGCTGGAATAAAAGGAATGTTAGGGGTAACACATAAAGGGGAATTCAATGAAAAAAATATAGCTTATAAATTATATTTATTTCCTTAACTTATAAATTTATAGGCTTCAATATAAATTATACATGATCTACTTCCCAATATATATTCTTAGGGGCATTTTTTTATCCCCTTAATAATGGTTCATACTAAGATTATGAATTTACCAAACAATATCTCCTGGGAGTGTCAAACCAAGAGTGCATCAAGGCCCATTTTCGTGTACCGATTCCCATTAGAGTCTAACTCAAAGCGGTGTTTTTGGATTTTACCCATAGATACATATGTGCCAAATCCACCTCTACTTGTTCATATCCAGACATGGATGTATTTTCATGATAAAACACTTACTCTATAATCACCCAAGCATAGGGATGTTTTTATTATACTTAGTCATATTTCTAAGGATTTCACTAGGGGTTTCTAATCCTAATCGCAAAAAAAAATTAACCTATCCTTTGATACCAACTATAAATGCCATTCTCTTTATTATATATTTAACCATGATTTATTACATAAACTTTCAATTAATATTACTCTGAGGATCGAGAGGTATAGTGTATTTGGAAATTAGAAACATTACATGATAACTTAATACATAAAATACAACATCTTTATTGAAAACTTCTTTTACATGACCACAACATTCCTTCATATATAGCATTGCATGAGATAACTTGAGGACATATGTAAGAAACAGGTGAGCTATAATGCCAAGTAAGAAAGTAAGAAGGCATAAAATGAAAGATATTGTACATGTTATGAAATTGGCATATCAACAGAGAACAAAAGAAACATGAATATAAAGTCATGATATAGCATGATTATCATAAAATGGAAATTTTATAATAACATACACCATGATATTAGCATGAGGCAAGGCTCATTGCACATGGATTATCATGAGTAATCCCTCATTTCACATGAATTATCATGTTTAAACCATAATTTCACATATATTATCATGAGTAAACCCTTATTGCACATGGAGTATCAGGATAATAAACATTACCCAATGCATTGGAGGGCTATCAGGGCGCACCCTGTATAAACATTTCATTTCATGCATTAGTGTTCCACATGGATCATATAATATGGAATCATTCAACATAATAATATATTCAAAGATAAAGGAATTTGGAATACATAAATTAAATTCTATAATCAATAAGTATATTTTCATAAAGGTGAATACCCTTGATAGAAAAATGGGCATGGTATTCACTACACAATGATTTTGGCAAGGAAAATTGCGGTGTAATTTTGGCAGCCTAACGACGTGACATAAAAATTCATAAAAATGGGTGATTAGAATGAAAGGGGTATCTCATAATATGTACATGAAATTTAATGTAAGGGGGTCATATAGATACATGTCCCAACACAAGGAATTTGGAAATAGAATGTGTAACGTAATAAAGAAACTTGAAAAAATTGGAGAAATGGAATAACTCTTATAAAATATCGGCATGGTAACATGTGTACATGGGAGGGATTAATGATAGGGAAATAGGTATATAATCATTTAAACATAATTAGGTAAGTATGTTGGAGGTTATAAATTATTACCAAACATTTTTAATTGAAAATAAAAAGGGTATAACAACATAAAGAAACTTGGACAAAAATGTGAAAGGAATAATTTCCTTACTTGAGTGTGTGACTTCAAGAGCTTCAAGAAGGGATTCTTGAGATATTTTTTTTTCTTGGAAGGTTTCTATAGAATATGGAAGTGTAGGGTTGTTATCCAAGTATTTTTAGTGAAGATAATTGGGATCTTGGGTGGTTTTATATAAGAAATGAGAGGGGAATTATTTAATATTTCACAAACATAGGTTTTGGAATCTATATAATTAAATACTCAAAACCACAAACCATACCATGGTTTCTACCAATGGGTTTTTTCCAAAGAGTAGTGGAAAACATTATTTTATAATTCCAATATCCGAACATATTAAAATATTATGCTTTCTTATGTGGTGGTTAGTCACACTCTCTAGGAAATCATTTTAAAAATGTTAAAATATATTATAATTATTAGAGGGTCTACTAAGGCATTGTAAAATTAATCAAACAAATCTAAAATAAAATTATTTTAAAGGTAAAAAAATATTTGTGGAATATTTTTTATAGTATTTTATTACATCACTATTAGGTCATTATGATGTCACAAAACAAATTATATATTTATAAGGTATTTAATTTTTAACCAAAAATTCGATTGTCATAGAAAATAATGAAAAATTCACCATTGGATGATTTCGGCATCCTGATTCCAAAAAAATATTCATTTTATATAAATAATTTACTAAATATGTAAATTTTCAATTTTACAATAACAACTGACATTTATTGAAAATTCATGGGTTTTGACAAAAGCGGTTTTCAAACCTTAATAAAAATTTTAATTGTATTTATAAAAATTATAATTGTATTCATAAAAATTATAATTGTATTCATAAAAATTATAAGATCATTTATATTTAATAAAATTTAATTTAGTAATAATATTCTATTAAAATATTATTTAATTCAAAAATCATTTAATTCTTCAAAATAGATTTCTTAATTGAATTTAAATATTAACTGAATATACTATTTGTGCTTTAAAAACCATTTATAGAGTAAAAATAATAAAATGAATGTATATTATTTATTCTATATAGAAATAATACACATAATCATAATTCTAGGGTCTTGTTACATATCTCTTTATTACACCATCATATTCCCTAAGAGTATGGTGTGTGATGATGGGGCTTTCTTGGGGTCGTTTGGTGAATATGGTTTGGGTCATGATCTCGATGAGCTTGAAATTCTCATGTATATGGTTTTTCTCATTCTCATGTTGTTGGTTCACATCTTGGGATTTTTTTAAGGAAAATCCCAGAAACGATATCACCCTTGAAATATCCGATAAATGGGCATCAAAGGGAATGATCCTACTGGTCGAGGCCATCACTTCCCTTATCTATGTCAAAAGGATTTGTTAAGACCTGATTAATATACTAGTCATGTGATCACTGTTCAAATACTATATTATCAACAAATAAGATATTTAATGGTTATTTAATCCAAATAAAAAATGTTCATGTGTTTTATATATCCATAAGACATTAAAAGAAAGGAAATTTTATTCATGATTCTTCGGGTCGTTATGAATATCCTCCACTTAAAGTGATGTGATTCATTTACACACTACAAGGAATGTATTATGAATAGTTTTATTGAAATAATATGACATATATAACATTATAATTTTACTTTAATGATATTATATACATATATTCATATAGATCATTTTCATTCTTTCTTTCAATATGACCATAGAAATGGAAGCAACGTTCATGTGTACGTACAACTGACCATCTCCATGAATGGTGTATTCCATTTCAAACATTTATATTATTTATAATATTATAATACACATATAATGAATATAAATTATATTTATATTATGTATTATATTATGGAATCATGATATTATTATAAGGAACAAATATATAACAAATTAGAGTAAGTAGCAAAGTGAATATTATCTGAAGAGAAACCTTAACATAGGATTATTAACAAGCGGGTAATATAAGGTCATAATTTAACCATATATCATTTTAGATATAAAAATATGGTTCTATAAAATATATATAACAAATTTATATTTATTAAATAGGTGGTTTGAATGGGTATGATGAGTGTCAATGTAGCACCCTGGGATTTTTAAAATAAAATTAATATTGAATGCATGAAACACTAAGTCCCTATAAATCACCACTTTGTTATAAAATATCCATTAAACATAATTTTACCCCCTATATTTTTTAAATTTCGAAAAAATGATATACATGATAGCATTCAGTATGATATTTAGAGTTTGATAAGATCAACTTACATTTTTGGGGAGTGGTAACTTGACCCTTATGACTAGTAATGTACCCTTATGAATAGTAATACAACCCTTATGAATATTAACTAAACCCATTAATATATAAATAAAAATTAGATTCCTTATAAATGAAAAAGATTATTTTATAAATTAATAATTATGTGTTGGTATTTTTGTGAGTAATAAATATTTAATTACATTTTAAAATTAAAAATTAATAAAAATATTTTAATAAAAGTTATTCCAAAATAAATATTTTGTTTTGATGTTATTTTAGGATAATTTAATGAGACCTTGGTTAATTTTTGAATGTATTATAAAATCAGTTTTAAATTTACAATCTGTAATTTTCATGTAAATAATGATTTTATTAAAAAATTAAATTTCTCTTATTTATAAAATTATTTTGAGGAAATGGAGTTCATTTTAGAATTATACAAATTGAAAAATTGTTAGGGTGATTTTTTCGTATTTTTCCGAAATACTTGAATTTTTGTGAATAGTGAAATTCGATAATTTACAAAATATGCTAAATACGTGAATTTATGCATCATGCTTGAGACATGGATGATATAAATGACCATTGGTTCAAAATATAATGCAATTATTACTTTTTCTGGTCACAATAATCAACACTATTGTTTTCCTTTGAAAAAATAATAAAATAATGAGTTAAATATTGGGAAAACCCTCCTCTCCTCCGTTATATACCCCCTATCACTCTCTCTTCTCTTCACTCATATAAAGTCATTTTACTTGTATAATTTCAACCCATATATTCTCCCAATATTCTCCCCCATATCCTTAATCCATTGTCCTCATAAAAAGTATAGAACCACTCCCCAAAAGATGCTCTCAAAGAAGATTACTTCAAGAGGCAAATTTTTCTTTTCATTTATTTTATTTCATGTTCCTTTATTTTCTTTTTCTTTCCTCACCTCCCATAATCCAAATGTTATGATGACTCTAGTAATATAAATTTACTGGATTTTTTTTATGATAAAGTAATAATTAATCATCATCACTGATTTCTCCTTATTTTATAATAGAAATGAAACACCATTTGAGATGTGTTAATTTACCACATTAAAGGACAACGAGATTTGAATTTCTATTATAATAATCAATTATGGTCATGAAACCATTTTAATGGTTGAAAAATTCTATAATATATGTATTATAACTTATTTAAGGTTCTAGAATCCTTTTTTACACATGATATTAATTTATTAATTAAAATGAGTTTTTTCTGATAAAAACTTCCAATCAACCCAAACAATTGTCATTAATGTTTTATATAATGATTCATATTCACTCCCAATAACATAATTAAATTTTATAACCATGTAATATTATGTTTTTTCACTAATAAAATATAACTTATACTCTATACAACCATTTTCATTCTACATGTTTATCTGTACATGAATATAAGTAAATCGATCATGAAAATCAATGAACAAAACACTCCCAAACAATGAAATTTAATCTCTTAACCCATCAAAATACCATGAATGAACATGAAAATGTAAAAATAAATCAATTAAATGTAGAGGATTTTATGAAAACATTAATTTTTTAATATAAATTTTATTATTCTGGTCATTAAGATCATGTTCGGAACACATTCAGACATAAGGTAAGGGTTTTCCACCTGAACCTCCATTTTCATTCAGTTTTGTTTTATTTTCAAATTACCTTAGTTAAATTCGTATTCATTCATATTTTCTCCTTATAATTTTTGTTTTAATGTTCTATATATTTGTACATACCAGAATCAAACATTTTTTATAGGGAGTTATATGTTTTAAACAAATAATTCAAAAATTATTCCCGAAATACAATCCTGTTTCAAAGGAATTTCCCAATTTCTTACCTATTTTATAGGGAAATATATAACATTTTTAAGTAACCATTATTTTAATAAAACAATAATTTTTATTATGAAAAAGATATATTATTTAACTTCTGATTTTAGACAAATATTTTTCCAAAATAACTATTATTTTCAAAGTAAAAGAGTATTTATCTCAATAATTAATCGAGGATTTTGTTAGAGTATTTTCATTGGTTTCAACACTATTATTGATTCTTATATATAAATTGGACTAATATTTAATGATATCATCTACCATATTTTATTGAATGTTTTATGATTATTTTGACTATGGATGTCCTATCTTGAAACCATTCACCATATTACTCCGAATGATTAGTGTTTCTATTTAATAAATGTGGAAAATTAGATATATTTCATATGTTAGTTTCAATATGAATGTATATGTTATTTAAGTGTATACCACATCATATGAGGAATTTAATTGAATTATTATGTGATGGGTGGGACCTGATATATCCCCTCTATGCATTGGTAGGTCTCATGAGGTAAATAGATAAGGACTTGGCCAAGGCCTTGCCCATTTTTAGATATGGTTTTGGATGAGGCCTTAATAATTTTAAGATATATTCAATGAGTCCCTGACGGTATGTCATATAATGTCTAAAAAAATAAATTTCCCTCATTATGAAGTAATAAATTCATATCTTATGTGGTTATTAGACTAGTAGAATACCCATGATTATGTTTTATTATGATAATATTTTATCATCTAATATTCTTTCTATTTTATGTTCATCTTCATTTTTAAGGAATTTGTTTTTAATTATTCACCCTGGCTAATGTTTATGTTTATGATATCTTCTGCTATATTATTTAACTTTATTGAGCATCTGAGGTCACCCCTTCTTATGTTTCATTTTTCCTAGGACATAAAGATGTATATTATGATTGAATTTCAAGGATAATCATTGTGTGGTTCTTGTTCTTAATGAAACTTATTATTTGATTTTCATTAAAAGTAGTAATCTTGATCTTATGTATGTATCTGAATTTCCAAATCTACTAAACTATTTGTTCCTTCATGATACAACTTTCTTGTAATAATGCCAATTTAATTTAATAAGGAACTGTATTCGTGCAATTGGGGTTGGGTCATTACAACTGGTATCAAAGGAATTTTAGTAGAAAACTTGGAAACTAGATTTAGAAAATATAGGTTAGTGAACAAACTCTTAAGATAGTATTTGAGGATAAATATACAAGAACATCCTAGAATTTTTGTTAAGATTAGATTATGTGGATCTTTCTAGAAAATGAATCCCTGTTTGGATACTACAAGTGGACATTCTAAAAACCAATATTTTCATTTCTGGTATATATCTTGATTTTGGGTGTTTTTGAGGAAAAGGGAAGAATTTGTAAATTTATTAAGTACATGCCGTGTACTCTTCAGTATGCACTGTATACCCGGTTGCAGCATGTGGTCGTGTAACGGTCGAGTACATGTCTATGTGGACCATCTAATGTAGGGGTCGATCGAGGCATGTACATAGCATGCACATTTAATGCAAATGCAATGTAATTTTATTTTTATTGGATTAATTGTACTGGGGTCAGGTCTCATCTTTAGAACATATCTCTTCTTCCTGTGTCTCATACAGGAGAACAAAGTATGCCCTAGAATATTAGAGCACCTCCCATTCCTCTGTTAGAGCTCTGATTGAGATGCCACTGGGTGAGTTGGATTCCCATCGGTAAGTACCCTTTTTCCCTAGAGTTTATCTTATTGATTTATACTCTCTTGAGTTAATCAATGTTGAACAATTCTGATATTTTTTTGATCTATGATTTTTAGGCTGATTCAAGGACCGACGTTTAAGATTTTTCATCATACAACATCGAGGATGGTGGTTTTTTTCCTTTCAGTGATTTCCTTTGAGTTATATATTCCTAAGTGCTGATTACCCTTGATTCAGGTATTTCTGGTTAAGGAACTGAACCCTTATTTCATCTGCCTTAGATTTATTAATAGATTAAGGTTTTAAGTTGTTATATTATGCTAAATTACATGTTTTGGGGACACCCCATGGGTGTGATTCTATGGTTGAATGTTTATATATGTTTGTTCACAGTTGCCTATGAGGCATACCTTGTTTCCTTTCCTTTCTTGTTAGGTTGGAATTAATTTCTTAATTACTACTTGTTAAATGAATATGTTCTTAATTGTAGCTTCTTATCCCTATAGTATTTGAGATTACTTTGAGATGTTGAATATCGTTTGTGCACAATTGTATTACACATGGATTTGAGAACCTGGTTTAGTTAGACCATAGGTGGAATTGACGTCGAGGACTTCCCCATAGTGTATGTTATATTTTATTTTGCGAGACCAATAGGGGAATGGTGATGAGTGCTCCCTAATATTGTCTATATTATACTGTTACGAGACCATAGGGGCAATGGATGTTGAGTTCTTCCTCAAAAAGTCTATAGTTTATCGTTATAATACCATATGGGGAATTATAAGTGAGTGATTCCTTAGAAAATATTTGTTTTTGTTGGAACACATGATCACAGGGGTTAGACTGTGTTAGCCACCCAGAGGGTCAATGTAATATGTTGAAGGTTGGTGACGTTTCTACCCATCCAAAACACAAGCTTGGATTTGGTTTGGTATAAGTAGTCTTATGAGATACCTGTTTGTTGTAATATCTTGATTAAATGATGAACATTAAATGATAAATTAATATAAATGGAAATTATAGGTTTTTTTACTTTTGTGTACTCTTTGTCTCTTGCTTCTTTTTCATTATTGTGTGGTATATATATATTCACTGACTTTTAGGCACAAGGATTTTGGTGTTTTCCGACTGGGATTCATCTCACACCCTATTTGGGTCATGATTTTGGACCCAAACAGATTATATAGTTGCAGGTATAGATAAGGGAACACACCCTTCATCATTAGGTACTTTATATCTATGGAGATGGAGATCAAGGGACCAAGATGAGGCTTACGATGCTGTTGTAGTTTACTTACTTTTATTAATTTTGTTTTATTATTGTGTTTCCATCATTGTGACTTGTTTATATATTTTCATAGATACATGTGACATGAATCTTTTATTTTTATATATATATACTAAAATTATTTATATTATTTATCTTCTGCTGTTTACGTTTTGTAGGGTATTAACACTTTCATTGTTGTTTATTATTTGTTATTTTACTGTGCATACTCTGCGAATGAGTGCCTAGTTTCCCCACTATAACTCCCAAGGCCCTCACTGCTAGTCGACAGTCTCTGTAATTTGGGGAAATTCAATTGATGGCATGTGACCAACCGTGTATAAGGTACCTTTGGGAAGCATCTGGAACTGGGATGTTACGAAGTGGTGTTAGAGGGGTTTCTTTTCTGATTTGTCTGATTTTTTGGAGCCTATAAATAGGGATATGAAGGAATAAGTAGTTGGTAATAAGATGTTTCTGGGAGTTGTAAAATCATGTACAGGGAAAAGCCAATTTACCACAAATATTTCAATTGATACAATTTATTTGATTTTACATTTGGGTGATTCACTTGATTTGTGATGTTATCATTGAAATTATTGAGGTTCTATTTCTGTTTCAACCTAATGAGACAAGGTTATTCCATATCATTCATCATATAAGAACTTGATAGGGATTACATGTCATGTATTCTTGTCATGCCATTTAGGGGACATTACTGATTGCATGATGTTTGGATAGATGTTGTGCTACATATGCATGCTGTTATGATAGATTTCATGTTATAATACCTAAAATTTTTATAAGGTATTGGGAAATTCAATGTTTCATTTTAATGGGTGCCAAACTTTGTTCCCTGAGGTGTTATGGACCCTTTGGGATCAGAATTTGGTAGATCATGTATGAACTTTAGTGAATTTTGTCAAGTTGTATTGTGGAATAGGATACCAAACATTAAATTGGGGGAGTATTGTCTCTCAAGGGTTGAAATTTGTCATTTTTAGACAATGTTCTATGTTTTCATGGGTTCTAGAGAAGTTTTAGAGGCTTACTCTCCAGAAACCAAGACAACACGGTGTGTGGTGTTATGAACACATGCCATGTGTTCTTTTATTCTGGATGAAACAAATTTTCCTAAGTACACGTCCTGTACTAAGAGTACATGCTGTGTAGAGATTAAACATGTGACTGACTGTGTGAGAAAAGACACGGGTTGATAAGTGTTTGGTAGAACATGCCATGTACATTGAGTACACGTCGTTCTGAATAGGCCATGCATCTGATCATGTGACTAACGACATAAATGTGTTAAACTTAGGTTGTACACTACATGTCCCATTATTTTATTCCATGTAGAGTTGACCGTGTCTCTAACCATGTGACTAATGACACGAGTTTTTAGAACATAAGTGGTACACACTATGTGTAGGGTGAACATGTTGTGTAGTGTTACCTAGGAGAGAAACATGTGGTTTAGCCGTGTAGAAGAACTCAGGCTGGGGGGGGGGGATTCAAGTACATCCTGTGTCATAGGAGGAACACACTGTTTTTAGGGTGTTACATGACCAATTTTGGTAGTGGTACACACCCATGTTCAAAGCTTATTGGAACACGCCATGAAGGGGTTATACACATCATGTACCCCAGTTTTGTAAAACATAATTGTTTTTATTCCCCTATTCCTTTCTTTTACTTCTAAGTTTATATCCTTGTTAATCTTGATCTGAGGTGTGAAATTGAACTTAAAGTGTCCTTCCACTGAGATTCCATGTAGTTATACACCAAATACCAGGAAATTATAAGATACCATAAATGGTAGATCATGGACTACCACTAGATTCTCATGTCGTGCCTGCATTGGCACCAACTGTTATACAAGAAACTGGTGATGATGAACAGTTCCGATACGGATTCATGAGGTTTATGAAGACCTACCAGGGTGCACTGCTTCCTACCCCATATATAGTAGAGTTGATGTATTTTTTTCAGTAGTAGCATCCTCACACTTTCCCAGGGGATGGAGGAGCTCAGGATGCAGAGTCATGGTTAGAATCCATGTTGTCTATCTTCGAGCATCTCAATTCACCTCCTAAGGGGAGGGTGAATCTTGCCTCCTACATGCTTAAATATTATGCAAAGAGATGGTGATATGTAATATCATAGGGAGTAAACCAAAGATTTATGTCTTGGGATGAGTTCTAGTGAACCTTCTATGACATTTTCTACCTAAATAACTTGAGGGATGACTGAGCACAAGAGTTCATGGGTTTGGAATATGGTACTCTTTCAGTAATGGAGTATTCTTCTCACTTCATAGAGCTATAATTCTTGACACCCATTCCTGGGGGTGATGAGTTATTTTTGGCTAAGAAGTTCGAGTATGGTCTTATACAATACATCGGATCCCAAGTGAACATATTCAGGTTGACTTCTATACCTTATATAGTCAACCCGATGATGATCACCGAGCGTAATATGAGGGATTCTAGAGCTGTTAACTAGGGTGGTTCGGAATCCAGGGTTGGTAATCCTCCGAATGATAGTATGAAGTGTTGTAGGGAGTCTACGTGTGGAGATATGAGTAGACAAGATACTCTTTTAGGTAGCTAGGTGGTGTGCTTCTAGTTCAGGAAGAGAAGACATAAGAAACCCTAGTGCCCTAAGGTCCCACTTGATTTCCAATCTTGCAACAAGTTGGGAAATCTTCAATGTTTCTTCAAGGCCTTCCTTCTGTTATCTTTTGAAGGAGGATCTGTTTCGACTCCTTACACCAGTGCAAGACTACAAGTTCAACATCAGACTAGGGGCTAGAGTTCTTCAGGTCGTTCAGGACAAGGTGGTGGTCATGGATGTAGTGGTCAAAAATAGGGTTTTCGATAGCTATAGGTTGGATCAACTCAAGGATCTCATATAGCTTCGCAAGGCCACAACAAAAATTAGACATTTGTGGTAGAGAAGATATAGTAGGAGAGGGATCCTGGACCCTCTACAGTTAGAGGTATAATTATAGTTGCCTTTAGTTTTATCTTATACTCCTTTTTAATACAAGTGATTCCTATATTTTTATATATTTTTCCATTGTGGAGAGACTTGGGCTATTTATATTTAATTCTGAGGATGTTATGATGCTAGAAACTACATTGGGGCTTAGGATGGAAAGTGTAATTCATTGCAAAGAGTGACCTGTTGAGGTTGGTGGGTGTCACTTCTTATGGGACATCTACATCTTAGAGATGAAATTATTTTATGTCATTCTTGAAATGAACTGGTTAGTCTTCTTCTAGGACTTTGTCGACTAATATCGCCACATGGTGAGTTTCACATCACCATAGGGCGAGTCTTTTCTAAATAAGGCCTAATGGGATGTCCAAGAGAGTAGATCTGCACCCAAGAATCAAGGGTTGGGAGGAATTACAACCCATATTTCTAGTTTGTATCTGGATGACCTAGGGACTTCACAGATGGAATTTCCACCTATGGTGGATCCTTTCCAGGATGTCTTTCCAGATGAATTTTCAGGTCTGCCTCTGATCGATAGGTATATTTCTCTATTGATCTTGTTCTAGGAGTGATACTGATTGTCCTCTCCTCCTTATTATATGGATACACCAGAGGTACATGATCTCAAGAAAAAGTTCGGCGAGTTACAAGAAAAGGGTTCTATCTGACCCCTTACTTTTTTTTAGGGTTCACATCTCCTGTTTACGAATAAGGAGGAAGGTACCCTCAATCATTTCTGGGATTATCCTAAGCTGAACCAGTTGGCAGTTAAGAATCGATATCCATTACTGAGGATAAATGATCATTTTGTTTAGCTTTGAGGAGATAGGGTGTTCTCAAAGATTGATTTGAGATCTGGTTATCATTAGTTGCATGTTAGACCATCAGATATACCTCTTACATACTTTCTAAGCAGGTATGATCTCTATGAGTATGTGGTTATTCCGTTTGGTCTCATGAACGTGCCAACAATTTTCATGGCACTAATGAATTGAGTGTTTCATCCTTACTTGGATTATTTTATGGTATTATTTTCAGATTATATCTTGGTGTACCCTCACACCCGACACGACCATGTGACCCATCTTGAGTTCATTTTGAGTAAACTGAGAGTGCATTAGTTTTATGCTAAGATCTCAATATTCCACTTTTGGATGGACCAGATTCACTTCTTGGGTAATGTTAATTCCGATACAGGAGTATCAGTAGACACAGAGAAAGTGAGATAAGTAGTTTCCTAGGATCATCTAAAATCTTATTTTAGGTATGAAGTTTTATAGGGATGGATGGATAATACAGATGCTTTATACAGAACTTTTCATGCATAGTAGTGCCACAGATGGGTCTGACTAAGAAGGGTGAAAAGTAGTTATGGACAGATTCCTGCGATTCAACATTTCAGAAGCTGAAAGGGGGGTTGACATCAGCACCAAAACCAGTTTACCTAGATCTAGGAAAGAGTTACACTATTTACTATGATAGATGAGGTATCATGATAGGATCAGTGCTTATTCATGGGGATGGAGTCATTTTAGGTCTCATAAGTTGAGGACACATGAGAGGAATTACTCGACGCACGATCTCGAGTTAACTGTAGTTGTGCATGCTTTGTGCTATTGGAGACATTATATTTTGGGAGATAATTTTGTGTTTTTAATTGAACAAAAAAGTCTCAAGTATATCTTTACATAGTGTGATATGAATTTGAGACAATGAAGGTGGGTGGAGTACCTTTAGTATTTGGACTTTGATCTTGCCTACACACCTAGGAAAACCAATGCAATGGTTGATGCGTTGAGCAAAAGGACTCATATACAGGCAGTTTAGGAGGCCATCAGTGAGTGGAATCTTAAGACTCTATTCTTTGAGATACATTTAGATATGTAAGAAAGATAGGGGAATACATTTATTTCTTCAATAGTTGTTACCTCTACTCTTCTATATCATGTGCGAATGAGGCATCTATCAGACACTGAAGGCCTAGTCCTACAGGAGAGTGTGTTAGGAGAGGACCCTACTCCTGGGTTAACCATAGGTGAGGACAAAGTCTTTAGTTTTAATGGATGTGTATATGTGTAAGAAGACATATGTGAGGAGTTGATGTGTGATTTTCATTCCTTAGTTTGGGAAATTCATCCCGGTGTCACCAAGATGTATCTAGATTTACACTGTTAGTATTGGTGGCCAAGAATGAAGAGGGATGTATCTGGTTTTCTTAAGATGTGTTCCATATATTAGTAGGTGAATGCAGAGCATCAACCACCAACAAAGATTTTATAGTAGTTACCCATTCTTGAGTGGAAGTGGAATAATGTCACAAAGTATTTCATTATGGGTTTACCGAGGTCAGCTCTAGGAAATGATGCGGTTTGGGTTATCATTGAATGAATCACAAAGGGTGTACACTTTTTACCAATTAAGGAGACCATTATTGTTGATGAGCTTATAAGGTTGTAAATCTGACATATTGTATGGTTGAAAGGGGTTCTACACTCTATCGTTTCAGATAGGGACACTCATTTTACTTCTCATGTCTGGCAGGGACTATAGAGGGATTTGAGTACATAGGAAATTCTGAGTACATCTTACCATCACAAGATAGATGGCCAGTCTAAGCACCTGATTCAGGTGTTGGAGGACTTGGTTCGATCATGTGTCCTAGATTTTTGGGGTTCTTGGGAGATAAATAAACCTATAGTGGATTTTTCCAAATAAACAGTTTTCAGGTGATGATTCATATGGCACCTTATGAGGATTTTTACAGAAGTTCATTCCGATCACCCCTATGTTTGCTGGAGGCAGGAGAGGAAGCTATTCTAGAACAGCATATTGTCTAGGAGACTACTATGCATGGCGAGTTTTGTCGAAAGAGGATGGATAATGCATTTTATCACCATAAATCATATGCTGATCGTTAAAGATGACATTTGGAGTTTGAGGTCGGAGATCATGTTTTCTTATGTGTCACACCGTGGATGGGACATAAGATGATTAAGAGACAGATGAAGCTTTCACCGAGATATGTTGGGTCGTTTGAGGTTTTGGAGAGAGTAAGGCCGATTTCCTATCCGTTACATTTAAATTAGAGGTATTGGGATATGAACAAAGTATTTCAGGTTTCTCAACTACAATGTTACTTTCTGGACCCATCTCATGTTTTTCAACCCAAGGAGGATGAGTGTGAGGTGGATGAATCCTTTGAGGATCAACCTATTCAGATTATGGATCATAACATGAAGGTTCTCCATGGTTGTTATGTTCCTTTAGTATGGGTTCTATGGTAGAACGAGAGAGTACATGAAGTGACTTGGGAGAGGGAGGCCAACATTCAATCAGAGAGGCCAGAGTGGTTTGAAGTTTCTTTATTGTCACCATTAGAAGAAAAATGAATGGAAGAATTTTTTTAAGGGGGGATGTTTGTAAGAAACCAGAAATTTATTTCAGGTATGGATCGTTATTTTAGTTTTTTTGAGAAAAAAGGAATAATTTGGAAATTTGATAAGTACATGCTGTGTACTCTTGAGTATACACTGTGTACCCGATTTCCATGCATAACCTTGTACTGGCTATGTAACGGTCGATTACAAGGCAGTGTGTACCTCCTTAAGTGAGGTCCCATTCAGGTATGTACACGACATGTACATTATATAAATGCATTGTGTACTTTTATTTTTATTTGATTAATCGGACAGGGGTCACATCTCATCTCTATAACACATTTTTTCTTCACATGTCTCATATAAGGGAGCGATGTATGACTGAGAATTTTCGATCACCTCCCATTCTTGCATCCAAGCTCCAATTGAGATGCCTCCAAGTGTGTTGGATTCCGATTGGGGAGTTCTCTTTTTCCCTATATCCTCTCTTCCTGATTTCTCCTCTCTCTTGAGTTATCAAGGATGAACAATTTTGACCTTTTTATAGATCTACGACATTGTAGACCGATTCAAGGGCCGATGTTCAAGAGTGTTCATCGTAATACATCAAGGTAAGTGGATTGTTTCCTTTCTAATATTGTTTTTGAGTTATATATTCCTAAGTGTCGATTACCCATGATTCAAGTATTTCATGTTATAAAATTAAAACCTATTATCATCTGCCTTAGATTGATTGATATATTAAGGGTTTTCATTGATATATTATTCTAAATGGAATGTTTAGGGGACAGGCCATGGTTGAGTTTCATTTTTTTAATGTTTATGGTTGTTTTGTCTAGGTTTCCTATGAAGAGGACCTTGTTTCATAGCCTTACTAGTTAGGTTGGAATTGATTGATTAATTTTTTTATTAAATTCTTGTGTTATGAATTATAGCTCATTAGCCTAGTAGTAGTTGAGATTACTTTGTCCTCCTGAATATTGTTTCTATGCGATTTTATTACACAGGGCTTTGATAACCTGGTGTAGTTAAACCAAAGGGAGAATTGACATTGAGGGCTTCCCTAGAGTGTCTGTTTTATTTTATGATGTGAGACCAAAGGGGGGATAGACAATGAGTTCACACTTATAGATTCTATAGTATATCGTTAAGAGAACACAAGGGGAATGGATGTTGAGTGATTCATCAGAGACTCTATATTTTTTCATTATAACACCATAAGGGGAATTGAAGGTGAGTGCTTCATTTGAGAGTATTTTTTTTTGGAAAACATGATCATAGGGTTTCGACTATGTGAGCCACCCAGAGGGTCAATGTGATATGTTGAATATTGGTGGCACGTCTGCCAAGCCAAAATAAAAGCTTGGATTCAGTCTGGTTCAGTTAGTCTTCCGAGACACCATTTTTTTGTACTCGATTGATTAAATGATTAGCATTAAATTATAAATGAATATGAATGGAAATTGTAGTATTTTATACTTTTTTTTACTCTTAGTTTCTTTCTTATTTTTCCTTATTGTCTACTATATATATTCACTGACAGTTTCGAGTTATTCTTTTTGTGGTTGCCTATTGGGATTCGTCTCACACCCTATTAAGGTCATGCTTTTGGACCATAACAGATGATATGGTTGCAGTTATAGATAAGGAAAAGTGCCCTTCATCATCAGGTACTTGATTGATATGGAGCTAGAGAGCATGGGACCATGCTGAGGCTTGTGATGTTATTATAGTTTACTTATTTTTCAGTACATTAGTTTTAGTATTGTATTTCTAGAATTGTGGCTTATTTGGATGTTTTCCTAGATACATGTGACAATCATCATTTATTTATGTATATATGCTAGAATTGTTTATACTATTTGTCTTCCACTATTTACTTGTTGTATGGTATTAATTATTCTTCTGTTGATTGTTATTTGTTATTCTTCTGTGTATACTATTCCAATGAGGGCATAGTTTCCCAACTATCACACCCAAGGCCCTCGCTGCTATTCAGAAGCCTCTGGAATTCAAGAAAATTCACTCTAGGCCATGTGACCAATCCGGTACGGGGAACACTTGGGAAGCATCCGGAACAAAGATATTACAAAATTTGTTCTAGAACTGATGTACCTTGGAGTGAAAAATCCAACAAGGAGTTTCAAGCATGACTCGGGTTTTCTTAGTTCTTGGCAATGATCCTTGCTACGCACTTGGTTTGACACTCCTAGAGGATATTCGTAGGATAATTCACATTTTATTTACAAGCCATTATGAAGGATTTAAATGTAAATTTTTCCTCAATGAAACCATGTTTATGATTATGGGATTGTCCAAGCATAGGATTTCAATTTATGTTAAGTATTTTTTGAATGTTTAGATAGTAAAATATGATTTATAACCTAATGTAGTGTATGTAATCATTTAGAAATGGCACCTAGTGGAAGGAATAGTAAATTCATGAATGCAAGTATCCCATGTAGTGATTTACCTCTTATACTAGACAATAATTTTGTCTCTAGAGCTAAGACTAGTGCGGATGAAATTATTACTATGTTGGGAAATATTACTCAAGTTATGAGAAATAACCATACCCGTATAGAGCATCTAGATCCACGTTGTGGAGGATCTATGTTAGATCTATTTATGCGACAAAAGTATCCATATTTTAATGGGGGATAAAAACCCATTCAAAGCAGAATAGTGGATAAGTTCCGTAGAGAATATATTTCTCACCTTGGGAGGTAACGAAAGGGAGAAGGTTGTTATGGAAATTTATCACATGTTGGAAGATGCTGATCAATGGTGGTCACTAATTAAAAACACAAAGAAGGAGAAAGAAATAGAAAACTTGGAATGGAGTGAATTTTAAGATCTTTTCTTAGAGAAATACCTTTCTCATGAACAGAGATCTGATATGGAAAGGAAGTTTTAGATTTGAGGTAAAATGAAGATAAGAATACAAAAAATTATGAATCTAACTTCACAAGGTTAGAAAGGCATGTTGTGGAAAATATATGTAATACAAGTACCAAGATTTATTGATTGATTGATGGCCTAAATACATTTCTCTGATGGGTAGTGGTTTGGGACACTTTTAAACATATGAAAACATAGTTTCTTGTGCTATCAAGATAAAAAAATATTTTTATACGTCTTATGAATTTAAAAAAAAGAAAGAGAAGAATAGGGATGTTGAAACCTCTATAAAAGGAAATATGGAAATGGGGAAGAAGGGAAGAGTTGACTTTCCACCCTGTGATAATTATTGAAGGAAACACCCGGGTGCCTATATAAAAGGAAAAAGGGTGTGCTAGAAGTGTGGACTAAACAGACATCATTATGGTGATTATAAGGGAATGAAAGAAGTTATTAATGTTCAATGCTATAATTGAAGGCAGATGAGACACTATTCTAATGATTGTCCAAATAACCAAGGAAACGTACCTTAGAAAAGTACATGGGATAAGGGAAAATCTTAGGCAATCAAAACTACTGATATTGAAGTTCCTAATGATGTGGTGGCAGGTACATTAATCATTTCCTAAAAAATAGCCAATGATTTATTTGATTTTGGATCATCAAATTCTTTCATTTCTTCCCAGTTTCCCAAAAAAATAGATATTTTCAATTTGATTTAACAAGGGAGTTGTCAGTCAAAACTCCTAAGAGAAGTATCATTGCAATAAAGGTGTGTCAGGCAGTCCCCATTATAGCATATAAATGTACTTTATCTACTGTTTTTATTATCATATCCATGGGTGAATTTGATATAATACTTGGTATGTATGAGATTTCAAACCATGATGCAAAAATTTATTTCAAGAATAAGGAGGTTACAATATTTGTGGATGATGTGGAATCCCGTATCTTTAGAGCAGAAACATCACCATCTGATTCTCATTTAGATCCACCCCCATTAGCTCTACTAAATTTCATTATTGGTGAGTAATGGAATATAATAACTAAGGGTGAGTAATGGAATGTTCAAATAGAGGACGTACTTATTGTGAAAGAATGTGTTGATGTGTTTCCAGAAAATTTACATGGACATCCTCCATAGTGGGAAATTGAGTTTTCCATTGACTTAATTCCAGATTCAAGGCCCCTATAAAAGTCCCCTTATATAATGGACATTGTGGAATTAGTTTAACTAAAGAAAAATATATAGTAATTGAGTGATAAAGGATTTATTCTCCCTAGTCTTTCTTCATGGGGATCCCCTGTTCTTTTTGTTAAGAAGAAATATGGATCCATGAAGTTTTGAAATAACTAAAGTGAGATCAACTTTATAACAATAAAGAAAAATTATCCCCTACCTCGCATTGATGATTTATTTGATCAACTTTATAGAGCCTAATATTTTTTGAATATTGATCTTTGATCTGATTATCATCAGTTGCGTATTAGTAAGAAAAATATTTCAAAGACAACATTTCGAACCAGGTATGGGCATTACGAGTTTACAGTAATGCCATTTGGACTGACTAATGCACCCTCTATTTTTAGGGATCTAATGAATAGAGTTTTCAAAGAATATCTCAATGACTTTGTGATGGTATTTATTAATGATATCTTGATATACACTAATTTATACAGAGATAATGAAAATCACTTGCACACTATTCTGTGTTTCGTTCAGAACTTCACCTGTTTATCCAACCCAAACACTAAGATTACACATAAAGGGGATACGTTTGTATGAAAAAAATAACATGAGGAATATTTTGAGGAATTGAAGAGGAAATTAGTGAATGATACTATCCTGAATCTACCATCAGAGAATAATGGGTTTGTGATATATAATGATGCATCAAACAAAGGACTTGGTTGTGTTTCTATGTAGAATGATAGAGTTATTCCATATGCATCAAGGTAGTTAAAAATTCAAGAAAAAAATTGTCATACTAATGATCTTGAGTTAATAGCTATAATATTTGATTTGATTATATGGAGACATTATCACTATAGAGAAAGATTTAATATATATAGGGATTATTAGAGCTTGAAATACATCTGCTCATAGAAAGAACTCAACATGAGGAAAAGGCGATGGATTGAAATAATCAAAGACTATGATTGTTACATATGCTACCACCTAGGAAAGGAAGTTAAGGTAGTTTATGCATTTATCATGAATGATATTAGAGTCCTCAAAAAAATAAGATTTACAAGGATTCATTGTAAATAGATCTAGTAAGGATGGATATGAGAATTATCAAATAAGGTGAAAATGACGAATTTTTCAAATGGTTTCCCAAACATATTTATTAGAAATAATTGAAGCTTCACAATCAGATGATGAGAATCTTCAAAAAAAATAATGCTATGAAAGATGAGAAGTTGGTTGACTTCATGTGTATAGATAGATTTCATAAATTTGGGAAGAGGATTTGTGTTCCCTCTATACCCAAGATGAATGGGGAGTTATTGGATGATTCTCTATGCACCCTGGTAGCACTAAAATGTATAGATATTTGAAAGAACATTTCTAGTTGGATAACATAAAATGGAAAATTACAGATTATGTATCAAGATGTTTAGTCTTTCAACTAGCGAAGTCTAAACAAAAACAACCTAGAAGATTAATTGAACCTCTACATATTCTTAAATGGAAATGGGATAACATAAATATGGATTTTGTCACTAGATTACCAAAAACTTTGTGAAATAATGATGCAGTATGGGTAATTTTTGATTGACTTACGAAATCGGCACATTTCCTCTATATAAGAGGGGATTTTCCAATGGAGTGGGTAGAACGAAAATATATCAATGAATTTGTGAGACTCCATGGATAACCTCTCTCAATTGTGTCAAATCAGGATCCATGATTTACTTAGAAATTCATTTAAAGTCTTTATAAGTCATTGGATATTGAGCTATGATTGAGTAATGCTTATCACCCACAAACAGATGGGAAATCAGAAAGGACAATCCAAACCTTAGAAGAAATGTTGATATCATGTTCACATGAATTTCAAGGATTGTGGGATCAATATTTACCTTTAGTGGAGTTTTCCTACAATAATAGTTTCCATTAAAGTATTCAAATGGAACCATATAAAGCATTATACAGAAAGAGATGTAGCACACCAACTTGTTGGGATGAAGTTAGAGAAAGGAAGATTGTGGGACCAAATCTTGTGGAAGAAACAACACCAAAGGTAAAGACTATTCAAATCCATATCAAAATATCTCAGCATAAGAAAAAGATCTATCTTGATAATCGAATTAAGGATTTGGAATTTTGAGTGGGAGATCACGTGTTTTTGAAAGTATCACCATGGAATGGAGTTATAAGGGTTGGGAATAATGGGAAACATAGCCCTAGGTACATTGGATAATTTTAAATTTTATAGAGAATTGGAGCTGTTCCATATCGATTGGATATGACGCTTAGCCTATATGGAGCACAAAATGTGTTTCATGTATCATTGTTGAGGAAGTATATGTTGTGCCCAACACATGTACTCAATTATTAAGGAATATAATTTGAACCTATCCTATCATACTATGAATATCCTATTTGGATTTAGGAAAATAAATAATAGTTGTTGAGGAATCATAAAACTCGACTGTTAAAGATACTTTGAAAAAATCATAAAATCGAAAAGTCAACAAGTGAGCCTGAGGAGCTTATGATGACGACCTACCCAAATCTTTTTATAAAGTACCATTCTTTGAATTTCTAGGATAAAATTTTTGTAAAGCGGGGAGAATGAAACACCCCAAAATTTTGTAAATAAATTTAATATTGAATGCATGAAACACTGAGTCTCTACAAAACACCACTTTGTTATAACTTATCCAGTAAAGATAATTTTATCACCTCTGTGTTTTGAATTTCAAAAAACTGACATACACGGTTGCGTTCAACAAGATATTTAGAACATGATAAGATCATCTTACATTTTTTTTGTGAATAATTACTTGACCCTTATGAATATTAACATACCGTAATGAATAATAATTTGACCCTTATGAATAGTAAACAAACCCATGAAAGTATAAATAAGATTTAGATGCCTTATAAATAAAATAAAGAATTTTAGAAATTAATAATTATGTATTGGTTTTTGGTTGTTGGTGTTTGATTTTGGTATTTGTCTTTGAATGTATTTATGGGGTATGTGCTGGTGACTGTGAACTTTCTGTATGGTTCCCACATACCCATAAAGTTGTTTTTAATAATACAAAAAATTGGATTGTGGTAATTATGTATTGGTATTTTTGTGAAAAATAAATATTTAATTACAATTATAAATTAACAAATTAATAAAATAATTTTTCATAAAAAATTATTCCTAAATAAATATATTTTTTTCCTCTAATTTAATGATAATTTTATGCGACCTCAGTTAATTTTTTAATATATTATAAAAGCAGTTTAAAATTTAAAATTTGTATTTTTTTAAGTAAATATTTATTTTATTTAAAAATTAAATGTATCTCATCTAGAAAATTATTTTGAGGATATGGAGTTCAATTTTTAATTTTAAACATCGAGAAATGGGGGTGGGTGAATTTTTGGGATTTTTATGTAGTACTTGAACTTTTGGTGAATAGTGAAATTCGATAATTTACAAAATATGCTAATTAAGTGAATTTATGTATATTTTTGATTCATGGATGATGTAAATGATCATTGGTTAGATCTCACATCCACTTATTACTGTTTTCTGTTTACTAGAATCATCACTATTGGTTGTATTTGGAAAAATAATAATATAATGAGTAAAATAATGGGAAAACTCTCATCTCCTGCACTATAACCCCCCACCACTCCCTCTTCTCTTCACTCCTCTAAAGCCTTATTCCTTATCAAATTTTTACCCAAATTTCCTCCCAAGATCCTCCCCCAATTATATATTCTCTTTTTCTTATAAAATACCAAAACTTCTCCCCTAAAGAGGATCTCAAGGAAGATTACTTCAAGAGGTAAATTTCAATTTTCATTTCTTTTATTTCAAGTTCCTTTCTTTCATTTTTCTTTCCTAATATTCATTAATAAAAATTTTATTATTACTAAATTAACATACATGTACTATAATTGTTTTATAATAAATTAATAATTCATCATCATCTCTCCTTCCCCTTCTTTTATACTAGAAACGAAAACACTATCTGAGATGTGTTAATTTATCACATTCAAGGACGATAGGTTTTCAATTTATATTACCATCTTCAATTATGATCATAAAACCATTTTAATGTTTTAAGAATACTATAATAGATGTATTATAACTTATTTAAGGTTGTTGGATCCCTTTTTATCTATGATATTAATTTATAAATAAAAATTAGGTCGTTGTGATCAGAACCCACCAATCAACCCGAACAATTGCCATTAATGTTTTATATAATGATTCAAATTCACTCTCAATAACAAAATGAATTTTATAACCATTTAATATTATGTTTTTATGATAATAAAATCAAACTTATATTCTGGAAAACCATTCTCATTCTACATGTTTATCCATACATGAATGTAAGTAAATCGATCATGAAATCAAAGGAAGAAAACACACCCAAACAATGAAATTGAACCTCTTGACACATAAATAGTCCATTAATGAACCTAAAAAGGTTATAATAAATAAATTAAATGTAGAATTGGTTATTTAATAATAAATTTATGAACTTAAATTTGATTATTCAGGTCATTAAGATCGATTGAAGAACAACTTTGGACTTAAGGTAATGGTTTTCCACCCTAACCTCCATTTTCAATCGGGTTAATTTTTTATCTACATACCTCAATTAAATTTGTATTCATTCATACATAATTTTAATAATTTAAATTTGAATTTTATATATATTTTTACCAACTATATTCATACATTTATTTACCAGGAGTTATATTTTTTAAAAGGATCTTTCGAAAATTCTTCCCGAAATACAAGCCTATTTCAAAGGAATTTCCCAAATTCATACATATTTTCAAGGGAACTCTATAACCTCTTTTAACAAACCATTATTTTTATAAAAGCAATAATTCTTATTATGAAAAAACAATATTATATCACTTATGTTTTTAAATAAAATTTTTTCCAAAAGGAATCGTCTTTTCAAAGTAAAAGAGTATTTATCTCAAGAATTACTCGATGATTTTATAAGAGTATTTTAATTTGTTTCAACACTCTTATTGATTGTTATGTATAAATGGGACTAATATTTTATTAAAAAATCTAACATTTTTTGTTTAATGGTTTATTAATAGTTTTACTATGGTTATGCTATCTTGAAACCATTCACCATATTACTTTGAACGGTTAGTGTTTATGTTTAATGATTGGGGAAAGTTAGATACATTTCATATGTTAGTTTAAATATGAATGTATATGTTTTTTTGTGTATCCTAATTCATATGAGGAATGAAATGGACTTATTATGTGATGGGTGGGGCCCTATATATCCCTTTTATGCATCGTTAGGCCTCATGAGACAAATAGATATTGAATTGGTAGAGGCCTTGCCCATTTTTAGATATGGTTTTGGTCGAGGCCTATCATTGCCAAGGCCTTGATAGTATGTTTTAGAATGTACAACATATTCATTTACCTAATTATAATGTAAGAAATTCAAAGTTTATGTGATTATTAGGCTAGTATTATACCCATGTTTGTGTTTTATTGTGGTAATATTTTCTCAGCTCATTTTCCTGCCATTTTATATTCAATTTCATTTTAAGGCATGTATTTTCAATTATTCACCATGCCTAATGTTTACGTTTAATATATCTTCCATTATATTGTTTACCATTACTAAGAATCTAAGATCACCCCTTCTTATGTATCATTTTTAAAAGGATATGAATTTGTATATTATGATTTACTTGAAGGGATAATCTTAGAGTGGTGGATATTCCCAATGAAACTTATTTTTTGTTTTTCATTTCAAGTTGTAATGTTGAACTTAGGTTTGTATCTAGATTTCCAAATATAATAAATTTTATGTTGATTTAGGAAAAAAATTTCTTTTAATCATTCAAATTTAATTTAAAAATGCACCGGCTTTGGGCAACTGAGGTCAGGTCTTTATAGTCAAGACATAAGGTAAGGGAATTTCATATCACTTTTTATTTCCATGAGATACATGCTTTATTCACCACCCATTCCATTTGTGTGGTGTGTATACTACCCATATATATTTTCAATTAATCTTATACTTATATTTATGGGTATTTACATATTTTTTATATGATATTTATTTCATGGGTTTTATGTTTCATAAGTTAACAAATCAGTAAAATAGTTTGGTCTCAATTTTCCTTTATTAAGACTCATGTTTCGTTATGCACCTAAATTATTTTTTAGGGTGTGTATACTTTAATTTGACATTTTATTTAATGAATATAATTCTTTAAATTAAAATACAACTGAATTTATAAAACATATCTAAGGAAAAACTCCACTAAAGCCACAAAATTTCATTTAAAAGGAACAATTTACA
This sequence comes from Viscum album, assembly GCA_963277665.1. Taxonomy (NCBI): domain Eukaryota; kingdom Viridiplantae; phylum Streptophyta; class Magnoliopsida; order Santalales; family Viscaceae; genus Viscum; species Viscum album. The sequence goes on from OY728147.1 coordinate 1,371,383,674, forward strand.
TCCTAGAAAAAAACTACTGTTCATACTATGTCTCATAATTAAGGAAATACCTTTAAAAAATCACTCCAACTAATTTTTGGTAACATGAAAGAACATACCAAGAAAGGAATAAATAATAAAACATTTTAAACAAATTTTTATATTATTTAAAAACCCACAATCATCATTGTAATGAGTCAAAAATGAAAATAATGGAAACACCTACCTCATTGCAGTGTGGATGTGATGAAACTATCAGATAAGCAAGAACCAATCCCCATAGATAATCTACACAACTTAAATCCAATGGAAATCAAATCACACAGAAACCCTAACCCTTAGGGTTCAACCAAAAGGGAATCCCCATAAGGAAACCCCATGAATCTAAGAGAGGAGGGGGGGGAGAAAATTGAACAAAATCAAGGGAACTAGACTTAATAACCATGAAGGGTAATAAGTGGAGGTTGGGGTGAAAGGTACAGTAGTTTTGATATTCACTCTAGTCTGGCTAGGTTGGTGGAGGGGAGGAAATCATGAATTTGGGTTAAAAACAAAGAGGGAAAATTTTGCAAATTCAAAATCACAAGAAACATGGAAGCTCAAATTGTTGGTTAGCTTGAGAAACTATGAACAAAAAATTTGGTAGCCACTGTACAAAGGAGACACTCCGCATAGTTTGTTCGTATGGTTTCTAAACCCTGATCCTACCATGCCAAATTCCACTACTGAAAAATGACACCAACCTGCATGGTTTCATGGGAAAGGTGCATGGTTTCCTTTAACAGTGTGCAAATTGTGCATAGATAAAAAAATCAACTAAAACATTAAAAATTAAAAAATTTAAACTAGTTATAAAATATAAACACAACAAAAAAGATCCAAGATCTATAAAATAATAAAATAATGGAATTTTTAGGTACTGGGTGTAAAAATTATCCCCACCACAATCACTTTCTACACCCATAAATTCACCCTCCCAAAAGTTACCCAAATCTTTATGTCATGCCCGATCAAAATTGAAAGAAATTACAAACCCTGGGTGACCTTTCACACCCAAAGTCACATCTGAACACCCCAGAAGAAACCATAGATCATGAATGAGGGTTTAACACAAGATGATTATCCCCACCACAAGAACCCAAAAACATGATCAACATTTTCATCCCCATTGAGATCGGGAACTCACAACCGAATTAACCCAAACTCTTTAACAAGAGTGAAACAACACCATCACCATAACTGATAATTTCACCACACCAATAAATAACCCACAAAAAAGGGGATAATTCATTTTAAGGAACACATAACAAGGAAACAAACCTGAAAAAAAGGTACACACATCGATTCCCAGAAGCAAAAATTACTCCAAATCAACAAAATTTATAATGAGAAACCAATTAAAAAATGACTGATTACTCAAATATTAATATACAAACCACAATTATGATATTACTAGAAAATTGAAACACCTAGTTTCTTATATAGATAAAATAAAATCATAAAAGGAATGAAAAATTTACAACAAGAGGCTGAAATTGTCTCCAATCTGACACTGGAGACAAAAACTAGAATATGATTCCAAACACACCTATGGTGATTCCTGACTGTGTGTGTGCCTCACTCTAGAGACTCTGGTAAGAGCATTGATGTCTGGAACATCTACTTCCTCACAGTCAAGCACAAACATCAAATAATCAAGGATTCTTCTTTTATAAACACTTCTTGTAAAACATATCTAGATGACCTAGAAGGCCCCAATTATGACATGTATTTAGAGGATTATGATAGGACGTCATCGAATACACGAACAATACACACTGGAAGAACATGAGAGATTAATCTGAGTAATAGGAAGATGGAACCAAGAGGAGATACTTATCAGGAATTTGTTTCTTCGACACGCAGTTATCTATAGATGGTAAACATTAAAAAATAAAAATATAATTTTTTTATCACTCCCCACAAACTACTCTCCAAGAACCAATCGGCTAAGAATGCCTCATTCAATAACTTCCCAATGTGAACTTCAATGGATAAGAGAACTTCTTCTGTGATAAAAAATACCAAAAATTAAAAGAAGAGTTGTTAACTGATCCTTTAACCCTGAATTGAGAGAGTAATAAACATCCCTCTAATGTGATCTATGTATGCTTTCATGGTCCGTTGGCCCTACCTAACATCCCGTAGCTGCACCACCATTCTCTTCTTCACCTCCTCAGGTATGAAAATTTGTATGAAAGTGGTATTAATGATTTTCCAAGTCATCCCAACATTAAAATATGTTGGAAAAATCATTCCCCACATATCCAAATTGGGATCCTCAAATAAACCTAAGACAACACGAACCCTCACAGTTTTGAGAGTTCACAAAAAATTGAATACACCCATGACTTCATCAAGAAATTACATGGACTCTAATGGATCCTGATCGGCATGAAATACATGTAAAAAATAATAAGGACTCGATACTAGGAAAGAAACACTAAATTTTTTTTGGGACCTTTCCTGGTGGAATATTTTGAATATCACAACAAACAAAAAACCAGAACAAACATCAAGGAAAAACACAAAGAAGAAGGAAATATCAACTGAAAACAATAAGCTCCAAAATAAAACATAAGAAATAACAACAAAAAAATTATTTTCAAAAACTACCCATTTTATTTTAATCTCAAAAATTCCTTCTTCCATTGATACTATCTGAACACAAAAGCAACTTTTCAGAAATCAAAACTCACACTCAAAAATAAGAACTCTCCTCCGAACTCATTTTCCCTTTCTAAATAACTACCAAAAAACAATTTCAAGCCTTTGATTTCAAATAAAAACCCATGGAATCCAATAAACCATCACACATGTGTTCGTCTATTTCTATCTACACATTCTAACACACACTTTTCAAAAATACCCACACATATAAAAATGCTCATAAGTTTAACCAAGGGATATACATATATTTCATTATCAAAACACAACAACTTTCCAAATTTTCAATAAAAAAACCTCCTTTTAAAACCCATTTTTTACAATACAAAACCCCTAGATAGAATTTATTTCCATTCTCAAAAACCATTTTAATTTAAAAAGCTACTTTACACCCATTAGAACCACCAAAAACATTATTAACAGAATATGATACCATATAAGTGATCAAATCACATCAGAATCCCGAGATAAGAAACTAGAGGTCAAGCCTTACTTAGTGACATGGTTGTTGTCCAATCCCCAGGTAAGAATCAATAATAAGAGGACCTTGAGACTTTCACTCGGACTCCACATTGGTCACTACTCCATTTGAGGTCACGACATGACACTGACTCTCCAAAATTATCATTCCTCATTCCAAAATAATCCAATACAAGATAATGAATCAATTCTTGAACCACCTCTTGCAAATCAGGTCTCATCATGAGTGTTCGTGTTATCTGATACCATTTTTTCCTGAACCTGGACAAGATTCCATCCATCCCGACACACGACCCAGCTTGAGACAAGTCGCAAAAGGTGTTCTAGATCCCCACAAGATAGAAACTAGTGTTGAACATAAAATATACGGAATCTAGGAATGATTTCAGCATAAAAACTAGGATTAAATTAGATAAATGGATAAGAAAAATAACTAAAGATAGTTAAATCTCAATTAATAAACAATTATATCTATATATAAGATACAACTAAACAATCTTGAAACTAAAAACAAATCCAAACCAAACTTCCATAGAAATGATCTCCATGTGACCTCATAGTCACCACCATCCAAAAAATGACCAGACACATTGGTAAGATGGTCTAATGATGTGCAGTCAAACCAGAAAACATGGACCAATAAAACAACACGGGTCTATAGACACCAAATGATACAAGTAGGGTGTGAGATTAACAGTTTAGTAGGAAACTGATAAAGAATCCATAAATTTACATTATAAAAAAATAGTATATTAACACTAATTTTAAAAACATGTATAATAATAGTTTTTCAAAATTTTAATAATAAACATTTTTTTCATTTTTTAAAACACTTCACACCATATCACTAGTTTTCAGAAAGTATTTCTGTTTTAAAACCAAATCCGAAACCTAAAATCCAATAAAAAATATACCTAGATATGATGAAAAATATGAATGCATAATTGCATAGAAACCAATTTCTTTAGAATATAAACATGAATATGAATATGGTAAACCATGGTAATTTTCTAAAAATCCCTATAGAGATCCTTGGACGTACTCGGTCCAGACCCACCTATCGTTGTATTTTGTAGCTCCATAGTCAATAACCAACTAAAATCTATATACTAACCTAAATAGTAGCACAAACCACATGAACTATACTATATCCCAGGGTTACCAACCTATCTAATTAGGGTCAATAATAAGTCCTCACTTTAGCCTCTGCAATACACTCAGTAGTCCCATAGTAAAATTAAGCTGTGGAAGTTGGAGTCTCTCGCAAGTGTGACTCACCATTCTGGTCATTACTACTCATGCCTACCCTAAACACTTACACCACCTATAAGATAACACATATAGATAAATACCTCAATTGGGGTTCCCATCATACAAAAATTCATTCATAGGTTCCAACAGGGCGTTAACATCATATGAGACTACAAATTATTTCTCAAAACATGCTAAAATTCCAACAAGCCTATTGTATTTCCAAAACCTCATTCATTTATAATACATCATAATGTTCCAACTGGGCCTTACATAGAATATATTTCAAATGTATCCATCAATAATATCTAAACCATTTTACAAAAGAATATAGAACACCACTTTCTATACACACAATGAAAAACGCATCCTGGCATTTAAAGATAAATTCATTTCAAATACATAACAAAAGAACACAATATATTTAATGATTCCAAATAGGTTTTCAAACAATTTGGAGACCAATCATGTCCAATATTCCAAATGTTTAATGTTTCAATGGACACATTAAAAAAAACTTCAAAATCACATTGAGACCATGAACCATTTTGGAAAATATGAAAGCTTAAAGAGAATTGGGAGAAGGTGGAGGAAGGAACGTTAATTGTTTTGAAAAATATGTTATTTTGATAAAAAGATTTAACCAATAAAATCATAATTTCTATTCCCATCCATGTGTTCACTCTATGCACACATGGAATTACACACATCTAATGAAACACCAAAAGTATCCATGAAGTTACCCAAAACCATTTCAAAAGAAACATCTCATAACTTCCAAAGAACACAACTAACAAAACTATTAAATCCACCCCACACCATACATATATATGAAGGACAAATCATAATAAAACTAACTTGATAAAACATATCTATGTTCAAACACCACTCAAAACACACCATTTAATTTAAAATAAATAATTTTCATTTTAACATAGACCTAGTGTGCATAATAGGAATCCTAATTAGATAAATCCATTCCAAAACCACTCCCACCAATTTTTGGAGATGTGAAAGCACCACAAAAAGAAATGAAAACATACCAAAAAACACAGGAAACATATTTAAAAACAATTTAAAAACACATGAACATCAGTGGAATGAGTTCGAAAGGAAAATAATGGAAACACTTACCTCAATTGTGTGTGGAAGCGATGAAACTCTTGGAGAAGGAAGAACTGATCCCCATAGATGATCTACAAAACCTAAATCCAAAGGAAATGTAATTAAAAAACCCTAAACATTAGGGTTAGTCCCTGAGGGAAACCTCATAAGTAAACCCCATGAACATGACATATGAGGGAGGGGGAAGGGGATAGTTGACCAAAAATCAAGGGAACTCACCTAAGGAACTTTCAAGGGGAATCAATGGTGGATTGGGAGAAAGAGAGAGGGGTTTTGAGAATCCTGTTAGTGCACTTAGGTCATAAGAGGGGAAGAAATCCCAATTTTTAGTTTAAAAACATTCCTGGTCAATTTTAAAATTTTGAAAAATTAAGAAATTGGGCATCTCTCATGGTTATTCCACACGATTTGACAAACCATACACAAACCATTGAGGCATCCACTATCCAAAAGAGACACCTCACATGGTTTGGCCACACTGTTCTTAAATAGTCTGAAAACCATTCCAAATTCCATTGCCTGAAAATGATACTAAGACACTCATTTTTTAGAAAATGAGTATTGTTTCCTCTAACCGTTGGCAATCTAAAATTCACCCAAAACATAAAAAATTAAAAAATTTAAACCAGTGATCAACCTGAAACTCACCCAAAAATATCCGAGATCAATAAGAGAATAAAATAAAGGAATTTCCAAAGTTGGTTGTGTCATAAAAAATATACCAGTCCCCTTAATAAACATTCCTCCATGATTCCTTACACAATTCAATCATGAAGCAAGGATCATCATATTATCTGTAGGGTTTTTAGAGTTTCCATGGAAATCCATCTTCCTTTTTCCTATCGTAACCATGAGATTGATGGATAAATTCTATATAATTTCCACCTTGAGAGAAACATGAACAATATATTAATATCCACTAATGTACCATAAAAATAAATCCCTTATGATCCATGTTTTTAGGCCAAAAAATAATTAATCAATATTACATTTAGTCAGGATGGTAATGCTAGAAGAGTACCTCGAAAGTATTGTAAAATTTTCCTCATTGGTACCAACAGATTCTTCATCCTTCTACTATAACTCAGAAATTTCACTTTCCATTTTTTATGAAGAATATTCTAGATGGACCTATGGAAAAATAATATCTTAAACTCATCCCACATGATGGAATCAATTTCGTCATGTTTCCTTGTATTCTTGATAATATTACACCACTGATATGATTTTCTTTCCAAAATATAGACAACCAAAGTGACATTTTTATGATCAGAACATTGAATAATATAAAATATATTTTCATGGGTATAGATCCATTACCTAGAAAATATTTTATCATTATAACCACTTAATGAATGTTGATGAATCAATAGTATGTTGTCACATCCTTTTATTGTTTGTGAGTTTATCATGATTCATATCATGATAATGTATTTTTAGCATAAATATTTTATTTTTGATTCCAACTCCCATAATTTTCTGTTTCTCATGAGGATACTAATTTAATTATCCCTCACAATCAATATTAATAGGTTTCCTTCAATTTCTATTAATTTAATTAAAAAAATACTAGTGTAATAATCAGTAATCACAGTGGGGAACAACATAATAATGAAAAAAACATATAGGAGGTCTAAAAAAAGCAAAAATATTTTTAATATATGAAATATGAGGTTTATCCTAGGTCATTCATATTCATGATATATTTAAATCCTTCAAGATGGTTCGTAAAGATTTTTTGAGTTTCCAAAGAATATCCCCTAAGAGTTTCAAACCAAGTGTGCAGTAGTACCTATATTAATACATGATGAGATGATTGAGTTTATATTAATGTGCCCTTTTCAGATCTATTTCCCCTATACACCTTTGTGTGATATCCATATCCACTTTTATTAACAATACATGGATTCCATAGTCTGGAAACCTCTCTCTCTATAATTTACTAATTTTCTAGAACATTTTCCGATACATTGAATCATCCTTATACATATCTATAGAAAAATCATTATTGTATTCTGATCCTAGTTTCTAAAGGATAACTAAACTTATCCTACGATACTAACCATAAGGTCCCAAACATCTCATACATATATATTACATATTTTTAAATGAATATTAATTGTATTAATCAAATACACACATAAGGATCGTAAAGGTATAGTTCTGTGGAAACATGGACACATAATCAGATGTTCCATATGTGAGATACATCATCTCTAACTATGTTCCTCATAAATAGAACCCTGATTAAACCTATCTTATATAACACCTTTCATCCTAACCTATGGAAAAGAAGCATAAGAAAGTGGAGCTCAAATGCTCATTATGTTTAAATAAGGTATATATCAAAATATCATGAGAATAAGTGTATGAGAACATGAGAATAAAATATAAAAACTATACTTTTCATATCATAGATCCTATACTTGAGTAATGGAATAAATAGTTGATGTTCACAATATATATATCATAATGGAATCATAGAACATGAACCATGAGAACATAACATTGGTGTAATGTATAGAAAATCATTACATTAGTAGTTCAAGGCTTCTTGTCAAGACTATAATAGTGGAATGAGTTCACTACCCAAACCATCATAGTATTCATGGGTCACTACCAATAATTTCATAGTGGACAGAGTCCCTTATTGAACTAGGATCGCTCTCTATTAATGTCCATTTTATCTTCTATTATTTCAAAATATACCCAATGAATTGGAGAGATATATTGATCCCACCCACCAAATAATGAAAATAATACAATTTCCATTCCATAAGATCATAAAACATCCATCATATCTGAACCCATGTAAACATGATTTTCATTAGCATTATATTATAGAATAACTCTAAGAAAATAGATGGGTTTCATATAAAATTCATCATATCACAACCCATGGAAAATAAATGCTTTTTATAAACATCTCATTATCACAATCATAAACCATTAGAAGAAATACTAATGATGGTAAAACTAGATCATAACCTAAAAATGTCATAAGAAACACCAAAGTATGTTTTCATTGATGAATTTATATTCCATAAAAATTATTTAGACTTTCTTAAGCAAAATATCCAATACTTTATGAAAAAACATATTTAAAATATTAAAAAATAAAAATAAAATAATGATTATTTTTTTGAAAATAATCTTGGAAACTTGTAATTTATTTCTGAAAACAATTAGTTTTCATGATGGAAGAAAATTCAGTTTATTCCATACACATTAAAATAGATATTTCATTAATATTTTCTATAAAAACAAAATACCATCACTATAAAAATGAAAAGAAGATTAATTTTAAAAATTATTTTAAATATTAAAGAAATGATATTATTTTAATTAAAAAAACATAGTTTATTTGTTAAAATATCATTAAAATATTTCTTGAAAACCTGGATATGGAATAAAAATCATTTATAGAATAATAGAGAAGTAAAAAAAATTCATTAGAAAATTCATTGAGTTATTGAGTAAATAAAGATAAAAAAATAAAGATAAAACATGTATTATTATTTCATAACCAATGGAGAATAAAATTTATTAGTTTTTAGGGTTATGGATAATAAAATTTCATTATTGGATGTTTACACATAAACAATTTGATAAAATATGAGATTATTTCATAAATTTATTACAACTTTTGTAATGTTTAATCATAAGTACAGAGAAATAATAACATTAAATAAAACATAAAATAACAATATAATAAATAAATTCATCATATTAAAAGTGAAAGTGGGTTTATAAACACCTTGAAATAGAAAATAGGTGTTTACCATGACATATGTCTGAAAGAGGGAATATTGGGACAAAATTTTCTTACCTTAAGTCTTGAATTCCTTGATACATGTTCAAAACTATTATATAGTAAATAATTGTTAATTTTAAATATATAATATAAACATATTTGTAAATATCATTCCATATATTATTTACTTGTTATATTTAATTACTCTTTTATTAACTATTCCATGTTAAAGTCGTGTTTTGGGCTACAACTACTTTGTTTTTCATGTATGATTTATTTGTTATTTTTTGGTCTTTTTACTCTGATAATGGGGACCTCATGTACTTAATTGTAACCACAATATAAATATAATATATTATTATTATATATGTATTTATAATACTCTATAAAAAATAGAGAAACAAATTGAAATACACAGTTCCTGGAGATGGTAGGTCATACATGCTCATGAATGTTGTTTCCATTTACATAGGGGATGAAAGAAATTTTTTTAATAACATATTACCATTAATGAATAGTTTTAATATCATATATATCACATATTTTCATTAAAACTATCTTTAAAACCTTATATTTAATGTGTTAATGAATTACATCGCTTCGTGAGGCAGTAGTCCATCGTACACACGAGTGACGTTATCATATTACCACATTAAAATTTAGGAATTTATAGGTTATATAATAAATAAAAAATAATAATTATATCATAAATATAATATATAAAAACATTTAATCCATCACTGTATCTATTTGTGAGATGTTGTAATGGAAAATGAATAACATCAGTTTGCAAGGCTGTACTCTAATGTACACATGAATGATGATTTTACATCCCATTTGATGGAAGTGGAGGTGTATATATTTAATTTCATTATGATAATAACATATAATTATATGGTAAATACTTTGGTTATTTTATAGTCATAATTTAGGAATATTTAAATGAGGTGGATGAATAAATAAAATATAAACACTCATTGATGAATGTTACCACTTCTTCCGGTATCATCCTTAGGTTTGTACCAAAATCCATCCAAGGTTGAATTATTATGAAAATAAGTATTTTAGGATGATATTCTAGAATACAATAGCGTATTTTGGTGGTTATTGGATATAAAAAATGGTTTTTGATGTTTGAAAATGAGAGTAGAGGGGTCCCCTTTTATAAGTGGGGTAGATGGCCTTATTGGTATTTTTGAAAAGAAAAGTGTTTTCCCACATTATTGATATTACGAAAATCTAATAAATTTCACCTTAAAGGTCATTATTGGTTATAAGGTCAATATATCCCTATAAAATTGGTTTTGGAAACGTTTTGGGTTTTTTTAACACTTATATTTTTAGTTTAAACCATAATTTTTATGGTTTTTCATATTAATTATGGTCAAAAAATAAGATGAAATTATTAGATAATTTCATTTTTTTATAATTCAACATATGGAATCCATATATTATAATTTATAACATATATTTATCAAAATTTTATGAAAAATTAAACTCACAGATAAGATGAAAAGCACAATTTCAAAGAGAAAATTTTCAAAATATTAAAAGAATGATACCTAAATTCAATTTTAAATTAATTCAAATGGATATTATGATACTAATTTTATTTAATTGGTCTAATTTTACTATTAAACCAATTTTAAAAAAATTTATAAGGACTCATCTTTAAAACATACATAATATTGAATTAAGTCAATAATTCACATTGAGGATCTTTTCAGGTTTAGAGTTTTAGAGAATTAGGACATAACTATTACATCTCAAAAGATTACAAAGTAGACACTTCTACACAGTTTCGATTTTTTTATAAAATAAAAACTCTTGAAAAAAGAGTCATGTTTAGTTCTAGGTTTTAGATAGAATGACTTTTCCTTGATCCCATCCTTGACCCTATTCATCATTAAGTCTTGTGAAAACATTTCAAAACATGTGATGAGCATAAAAATCTCGGTAAGGGTTATAAAACAAAGAAAGAAAACATTTTTTCTTAAATACATAAAATAAATTAACTCTTTTACGTACCTCATGAAATCATAATATTTTATTAATAACACATAGAAATAATAAATCATAAATGTGACTTGTGGAATCCATAACAAACTTATATTATAGCTACCATAGCCACATAGGGAGTTACTTTGGAATACACATCTCAGTATATTCCTGAAATCTCTTAGGAGAAAGATTCATGTTTACCTCCATCATGTTACCGAATGCATTGGAGAGATATCTCGGGCTCACCCGCCCTAGGTTTATCACAGAACCACCCGTATACGTAAATAATTCCCAAAAACCATAACATGATCATAACACAAAACATAAGCATAAAGGAAAGATAACATTTCCAAATTGAAATAAAAAAAATATCATTTCAAGATATTGAAATAATAAATCCATTCTCAAAATCATTTTCAATACCAAAATACGTAAAAAGAGTATATGGTATTTATTTTTCCTTTTAAAAACATTACTGCTTTTTTAAGGAAGTCAAAGATCGAATAATACTTGCGGCGGTGGAAAGGTTGTTTTCACCGCTTACATTAAACAACATTCCTTTTTTTCATTTAGTAAAATTCTTTGTATAAAAATATTCCCTTTGAATGAAATGAAATGTCAAAGTGGTTTATACCATGTATAAAATAAAGTCGTGTATAAAACTAAATATTCCTCAATGAAAGGAGATTGAAATGAAGTCCCTTACCTCGTGTCTGACTTGACTCGATCGTTCTTTATTATCCTGAATAATAAACTAAAGTTAATTTCTACTTGTTTAAGATCTTTTTCAAGTTTATTATTCCTTTTATATCACTTCTTACAATGTTATAAACATTATTTAATCATTTAAGTTAATAACATTCATTTTGTGGATATTTGGTACTTGAGTCAAAAATGAACACCTTATAATTACAAGTTGTCCATGTGGTCAATAGTCCGTTATATCCAGAATGAAATTAGTTATTTAGATATCATATATATCATATATATCCAGTATATATATATATATATATATATATATATATTTATAATAGTACATATCATTTGGAGGTAAGAAATTAAATGCACCGTTCATGGAGACGATACGCCGTACGTACGCATGAACCCTACTTTCATTTCTATTTCTTATTTTAATGGAATTAAAACATAATGATACATAAATATATTATAATTATAGTATAATACCATATATAATATCAATAACCCCATCCTTTATATGTCCCACATATGGCATTAACGAGTCGTATCACTTGGAGGGGGCGGTAGTTCGCACATCCTCAAATGAAATTGTTGCATTTACCCATAATGGAAACCATAAAGATATGTTACAAAAGAAGAATACAGATTAATGAAGAAAACATAAACATAATATATATCATATATAAATATAGTGTAATCATAATGGCCACCATGATACGCGGTAAGAGATAATCAAACAATCATCGTCTCGTGAGGCGTTAGTTTTCCATCCACAGAAACAATATGTTCTACAACCATTATATGGAGGTGTGTGTAAGTGTAGTTTGAATCCATATCATAACAATATCATAGTATATTGAGGATACTGGGGTTGTTATTAAATAAAGGAATAAAAAGAGTTTTGGTGTTGGAGAAGTAAAATAAAAGAAAAGGAGTTAAGAAAAACTGTTACCATTAATTTGGGTAACTTCCTTTGGTTTGAACCAAAAGGACTTCATGCAGTGCCTTCTACATAAGGTAAGGATACTAGTAGGAGTATAGGGATGTAGGGATATTAATTGGGAAGTGTTTTGAGGAGCCTAAAGGCTTGAGACGTGTGTGGAATTGGTTATATGTGAGGGCTTTTTATAAGGGGAGGAGGTGCTCTTTAGGAAAGTGTGATAATATTATTTTATTATATAATGATATTCGATTTCTAAAGGTACAAAAATCTTTAGATTAGATGATAAGATAACTCATGGTCGAAATAAAATCATCCAATAAGAATTGGACATGTTTTGGATTTTATTTTAATATTTATAATCTTATTTATTTAAATGATTTATTAATGAGGTAAACACTGCATCATTATTGTGTCATAAATAATTTAATTTATTCGATATCTAAAAATTATAAAAAAAATACCAAAATGTGGGAACTCTTTTTATATTTCCAATGAATATTTATAGTCAAAAATATTACTTATATAACACCATATAAAAATTAATTTACTAAAAGTGTTTTGTTTATGTAAATTTTGCCTTTACATTAAATTAATTAATCTAAAGTGTCATTATCATTCATAAGTGACTCCATGTGGACCCAAAATAGACCCAAGGATGCCCATGGTCTCCCATTACTCATCCAATAATGTCAGGATAAGTGTTAAGGTAATTTTGAATTATTATAATATTTTTTTACCTTGAATTACCCTATTTACCTTTAACCGCTGTAAAAAAAGTCAAAAGTTACTATTAATAAAAAATTATTTTCATCTTATTGAACAAAATTTTACTTACTAATAAAAACCAGGTATGTCAGATTTTTAAAATTCAATTAACAGAAGTGGTAAAATTTTATTTAAATGAAAAGGATAGTTTTTTAACCACTGATTCATCAAAATTTGATGTTTTTTTAGAAAACTACCAAAAATTCAGCCTAAGCTACATTTGATATTCTGAATTCAAAAATGATTTATATTTTAAAAAATTAAAAACACATAAGTGGAAGAAATTAAATTAAAATTAATTCCCGCTGTCAAAACAAAAGGCGTGTTTTTAAGAAACAATAACTATCAAAATATTGATACTTGTTTATGTCGAATTTCAAAGTGAAATTAATTCCAATGACCAAAATTTGATTAAATGGTAAAAATATATTCTATATAAACTTTAAAACCAATTAAAAATATAATCTAACCATATAAATAAATTGGATTAAAACACAGTTTTGAATTAAAATAAAATATTTTTCAGTATTCATTAAATAATGAACTTTATCGGAAAAATTCCAAAAATTTACACAAAGTAAATTTTGATGTCCCCATTCTAAAGAAGGATTTTATCTGGTCAAATATAATGTATTAAAGTGACCAAATCTATATTTAAAGAGGGTTCAACATTAAAAGGCGGTAAATCAACCTTTTAATGTAAGTTATGCTTAAAATTAGATTCATTCACATTTTAAGCCTCTAACTTTTATTGGATAAATATAAATACATTTAACAAACATGTATAATCATATTGTAGTTAGTTTTGTTCATTCCCGCCAATACAACAACTAGGAGTTAACTACTATTTAAAATAATCATATTATATTATTAGTGTGACATGTAAGATTTCAAAGAAACCCGTTGTTGCGTATCAGGTACGATATCGAACATAGAAATACCTTTAAAGTAAAATTAATATTTAACTCAAAAATATTAATAAATATGAAATATGTCTTATTATTTATTTACCTAGGATGTTACATCCTTCCCCGCTCTTGGGAATTGCGTCCTCGCAATTTTACTTATCAAAATAAGTGGGGGTATTTATCCCTAATAGCATTTTTAGATTCCCACATTACCTTTTCAACCATATGGTTTTACATAAAACATTTACCTGGTAAATTACCTTATTTCAACACACTTTCTCTCTATGGTCACGAATATGGACTGGTTGTTCTTCATAAGAGAGATTCCATTCCAACTGAACTACCTCTGGTCTCAAAACATGAGATGGATCTGGTATATACTTTGTCAACATTGAAACATGAAAAACATTGTATACCTAGGATAAACATGGAGGTAAAGCCACTCTATACACAACTGATCCAACTTTCTATAGAATTTCATAAGGTCCAATGATCCTCAGACTCAACTCTCCCTTCTTACCAAAACACATCACACTTTTCCATGGAGAAACTTTGAGAAAGACATGATCGCCTATGTCAAAAAAAAGATCCTTCCTCTGGTTATCTGCATAAATTTTCTGTATTCTATGAACTGTTCTCATGTGCTTCTGAATCAACTGAACTTTCTCTGCCATCTCTTATACCAATTCTGTTCCCATCAGCTTCCTTTCACCTACTTTATCCCAAAAAGCTGGAGTTTAACAAACAGTTTCCATATAATACCTCAAATGGAGCCATATGTATACTAGAATGAAAACTGTTATTAAAGGTAAATCCAACCAAAGAAATATATTTGTCCCAAATTCCATGATAATCCATCGAGAAAGCATGTAACATATCCTCCAATGTCTAAATTGTTCATTCCGATTGACCATCTGATTGAGGATGAAAAGTTGTACTAATATTTAATTCAGTACCCAACGACTTCTGAAGGCATTTACAAAAGTTAGAAGTAAACTTGGGATAATGATCATATAAAATAGAGAGGGGAACTCCATGCAACCTGACTATATCTTTAACATACAATCGAGAAAGTTGATCTAGAGGCAATGTATCTCAAATAGGATGGAAATGAGAAAATTTAGTCAATCGATCAATAATAACCCAGATTGCATTATTACCTCGAGATGTATTTGGTATCCCACAACTAAGTCCATGGATATATTTTCCCAGGTCCACTCTGGAAGTGGTAAAGGATGGAGTATCCCTTTCAGTAACTTCCGCTCTACTTTAACCTGTTGACAAGTCATACACTGCAGAGTAAATTCAGAAATATCTCTTTTCATTCCATCCCACCAGTAATACTATTGAAGATCTCTATACATCTTAGTACTGTCAGGATGAACTGAAAATGGGGAACTATGAGCTTCACAAAACAACTCATTCTTCAACTATGAATCACAAGGCACACATAATCTCTTTCTAAATCTCAAAACACAATCATTATCAATGTTAAATTCAGGAAACTTACCCTTCTAAATCAACTCTACCTTTTTTTTAACTCACTCTCTTCCTTATGTGCTTGCTTAATTCTATCTGATAGAGATGATCTCACTGACACCTGATACAAAACAAGAGAATTTTCTGCACCAAAAACTTCAATTCCAATGTTTATCAAATAAAAAACCAATGGATCTTGTTCCAAACATAACATGGTTAATGAAGAATTAATTTTTTGACTCAAAGCATCAGCCACTTTATTTGATTTTCCCGGATGGTAATGTATCATGCAATCATAATCCTTGATTGATTCCAGCCATCTCCTCTATCTCATGTTTAATTATTTTTGAGTGAATGTATACCTTAAACTTTTGTGGTTAGTATATATTTCACGTTTTACTCCATACAAATGATACCTCCATATTTTTAAAGAAAAAAAACAACAGCTAATTTAAAATCATGTGTAGGGTAATTTAACTTATGATATTTCAACTGACGTGAAGCATAATTAATTACCTAATCATTCTGCCTAAGGAAACATCCAAGTTCTTTAAACAAAGCATCACTGTAGATATCAAACTCACCATTTCTAGATGGCAGTTCTGAAACTGGAGTATTCACCAATCTTCTTTTTAATTCTCGAAAACTATCATCACATTATTTTGTCTAGATGAACTTAACACCTTTTTGAGTTAACTTAGTCATTGGACTAGATAACCGTGAAACATTTTCAACAAAGATCCAGTAATAACTTTCCAAACCAAGAAAACTATGAATATCTGTTATATTTATTGGTCTTGGCCATTATTCAACATTTTTTGTTTTAGAGGGATCAACCCTTATGCCATTTTTTGAAATAATATAACCACGAAAAAAAATTTGTTGCAACCAAAACTCACACTTTCTGAATTTCCCATATAGTTTTTTTTCTTTTAAGGTTTGAAAGATAACCCTTAAATGAATTTCATGTTCCTATTTACTTTTGGAATAAACCAAAATATCATCAATGAACACAACCACAAACTTATACAAGAACTCAGGGAAAATTTAATTCATAAGTTCCATGAATACAGTAGGTGCATTGGTTAAACCAAAAGGCATAACTACAAATTCATAATTCCCATATCTAATACGAAATGAAGTCTTCAGAATTTCTGCTTCCTTTAATTTCAACTGATGGTATCCTGACCTCAAATCAATCTTCAAAAAATAATTATCTCAATGGATATGATCAAAAAAATCCTCGATATGAGGCAAAGGATACAAGTTCTTACTTGTAATGTTATTCAATACTCTATAATCAATGAAATGTCTCATTGAACCATCATTATTTTTAACAAACAAGATAGGATCACCCCATGGTGATGTGATAGGTCGAATGAAACCATTATCTAATAACTCTTACAATTTCTTCTTTAACTCTAAAAGTTCAATTTGAGCCATTCAATAAGGGTGTTTTGAAATTGGCTTAGCTTCAGGAACTAAGCCAATAATAAATACAACTTCCCGATCAGGTATAATACCAGGAAAATCATCAGGAAAAACATCAAGGTAGTCATTTACCATTGGAACATCATTAATCTGAAAAATTCCTTTGTTTTAAACAATATATGCAAGGAAACATTCATTTTCATCTTTTACTAGTTTATCAACTTTCTGATATGTTATCATAAGCAAGGGATCATTTTTTTTATACAAACTGAAAATAATTTTGAAAGGAAACCTCTTTAGCTCTGTAGTCAATGTTAGCATGATAAACAGAAAGCCAATCCATACCCAAAATAACATCAAATTATACTAGAGGAAGAACAATAAGGTTTGCAGGTATATTCTTTCCACACACAAGGACAAGAATGTTCTTATGTTTTCTTTTTGTCTCAAAATTTCCTCCATGTGTTTTTAAAAAAAGTACTATATTCATATATTGAGATGGAATTCCAGATTTACTAGAAAACTTCTCAGAAATGAAAGACTGTGTAGACCCTGAATCAAACAACACATTGGTATAATCTGAACAAACAAACAGTATACCTAATACAACTTCATTTGATGGCCCAACATCTACTAAAGTAGTTGAAAAGGATTTCACCACCTCTTTCTTCTTGTAGTATGGCTGCTTTCCTTCGATTGAGTTCTTTGTTGGACACTCATATTCATAATAACCCATTTCATTGCACTTAAAACATTTTACTGACTGTAAATCATATTTTTTCCTACAATTACCCTGATCATTCTCAGTGCAATTACAAGCCTTATGTACCATTTTACCACATCAGTAGCACTTACCAGAATTCAAAAGACATTCCCCAACGTGCTTTTCACCACAACTTTGACAAACTGTAAACTTATGTTTCTTACCATCGATCTTTTTTGAAGAGTTATTCCCTTTCTCCTGCCACCTCAACCTCTTATTCTGTTGTTTTTCAAAGAACACCTGATCATCAACAAACTCTATTTCCACCTTCTCCACAAAACGAACAAGTTTTTCATAACATTTTATCTAATGAGAAGCTAAATCACTTCGATACTTTGTCTTTTATCCTAAGTAAAAATGATTAATTTTACTATCAAGATCTCATATGAAAATTGGAGCATACCTTTCCAGTCGAGTGAATTTTTCTTCATAAGCAGCCACTGAGTCATCCTCCTGCCTTAATTCTAGGAATTGTTTTTCCATCCTAAGATGAACCACCTTAGGAAAATATTTCTCAAGAAACATACCATTGAATTCATCCCCATCAAGAGCATCAATCTGCACAGTATCCCTGATATTTTTCACCATCGACAACCACTGATCATCTTCACCTTCAAAATTGTAAACAACGAGACTAACCTTTTGATGTTATGAACAACCCATGACATCGAAAATATATTCCTGTGCTTTAATCAAACCTTCTGAGAGTAATGGGTCAGATGATCCTCTAAATGATGGGGGATGTTGCCTCATGAAATGCTCTACTACTGACATGTTCCTCTATGGTTGATTTGGATGATCTCATACATGAATACCACCACCATTTATTGTCTGAGTCAACTGTGCCATCAGTACAAAAAACAGTTCAGTTCTGATTCCGGCCATCTCAGGTTGCTGATTTGGAAGGTTGTCTTCCTCCTGATGTCATCCCAACATAGCTACCCTGTTTCCTCTGCTGAAAACCATTCTTAACATAGAAATATCTTAGGCGAAGCAGCATGGTAATATATAAATTCTATATGATTTTAATATTAACATAAATTACATTATGGATATTAATTTAATGATAACCTAACTCCTAACGTTATCTAAACCGACCTTAGATACCAACTATAAGGACCTGACCTTAAAACATACATAATCTTGAATTAAGTTAATAATTCACATTGGGTATCTCTTTAGGTATAGAGTTCTAGATAATTAGGACATAACTATTACATCTCAAAATACTAATAAGTAGGAACTTCTACACAGTTTCCATTATTTTTATAAAATAAAAACTCTTGAAAAAAAGAGTCATGTCTAGTTATAGGTTTTAGACAACATGACTTTTCCTTGATCACATCCTTGACCCTATTCATCTTTAAGTCCTGTGAAAAAATTTCAAAACTTGGGATGAGCATAAAATGATCATTAAAGGTTATAAAACAAGGAAAGAAAAAATTTGTTCATAAATACATAAAAAACATGAACTAATTTAATTACCTCATGAAATAATAAAATTTTATGAATAACACATAGAAATCATAAATCATAAAGGTGACGTGTGGCATCCATAACATACTTATATTGTATCTATCACAGCTACATAAAGAGTTACTTTGGAATACCCATCTCAGTATATTCCCTAAATCTATTAGGAGAAACATTCACGTTTAACTCTGCTACGTTACCCAATGCATTAGAGATCTATCTCGAGCTCACCTACCCTAAGTTTATCACGGAACAACCCATATACATAAATAATTCCCAAGAACCATGACATAATGATAACACAAAACATAAGCATAAAGGAAAGATAACATTTCCACATTGTAATAACAAAATATCATTTTAAGATATTGAAATAATAAATCCATTATCAAAATCATTTTCAATACCAAAATACATAAAAAGGCTATATGGTATTTATTTTTTTCCTTTTAAAAACATTACGACTTGTTAAGGAAGCCAAAGATCAAATAATACTCGCGACGACAGAAAGGTCATTGTCACCACTTACATTTAAAAAAAATTCCTTTTTGTCATTTAGTAAAATGATTCATATAAAAATATTCACTTTGAATGAAATGAAATGTCAAAGGGGTTTATACACTGTATAAAATAAAGTTTTTTATAAAACTAAATATGCCTCAATGAAAGGAGATTGAGACGAAGTCCCTTATCTCGTGTCCGACTGGACTCGATTGTTATTTAATATCCTAAATAATAAACAAAAGTTAATTTATACTTGATTAAGAAACCTTTTAAAGTTTATTATTCCTTTTATATCACTTATTTCCATGTTATAAACATTATGTAATCATTTAAATTAATAACATTCATTTTGTCGCTATTTGGTACTTGAGTCAAAAATAAACACCTTATATTTACAAGTTGTCCATGTGGTCAATAGTACATTATATCCATAATCACATTAATTATTTATATATAATATATATCATATATATATTCAGTATATATATATATATATTTATAACAGTATATATCATTTTGAGGTAAGAAATGAAATGCACCGTTCATGGAGACAGTAAGTCGTACGTACACATGAACACTACTTTAATTTCTATTTCTTATTTTAATGGAATTAAAACATAATGATACATAGTTATATTATAATTCCAGTATAATATCATATATAATATCATTAACTCCATCCTTTATACGTCCCACATATGGCATTAATGAGTCATATCATTTTAAGGGGGAGGTAGTCCGCACATCCTCAAATGAAATTATCCCATTTACCCATAATGGAAACCATAAAGGTATGCAAAAAATGAAAAATAAAAAATCATGAAAAAACATAAAAATAATATATATCATATATAAATATAGTTTCATCTTAATAGACACCATGATAGGCGGTAGGAGATAATCGAACAATCATCGTCTCGTGAGGCATTAGTTTGCCATCCACAGAAACTATATGTTCTTCACCCATTAGATAGATGTGGGTGTAAGTGTAGTTAGAATAATTCTCATAAAAAAATCCTAGTATATTAAGGATACTTATTTTTTTATAAAATAAACTAATAAAAAGAGTTTAGGGGTTGGAGAAGTAAAATAAAAGAAAAGAAGTTATAAAAAACCGTTACCTTTAATTTGGGTAACTTCCTTTGGTTTGAACCAAAAGGACTACTTTATGTGCCTTATGAATAAAGTAAGGCTTCTAGGATGAGGAGAGGGATGTAGGGAGCTTAATTGGGAAGATTTTGGACGAGCCTAAAGGCTTTAGAGGTGTGTGGAACTTGTTATAAGTGAGAGATATTTATAAGGGGGAGGAGGGGCGCTTTAGGAAAGTGTGATAATATTATTTTATTATATAATGATATTCAGATTTTTAAGGTCCAAAAATCCTTAGAGTAGAATATATGATGACTAATGGTAGAAATAAAATCATACAATAAGAATTAGACAAGTTTTGGATGTTATTTGAATATTTATAGTCTTATTTATTTAAATGATTTTTTGATGAGGTAAACACTGCATCATTATTATGTCATAAATAATTTAATTTATTCGATATATAAAAATTATAAAAAAAATCTCATGATGTAGGAAATATTGTTATCTTTACAATGAATATTTATAGTAAAAAATGTACTTATATAACATCATATATGAATTAATATACTAAAATATTTTGGTTTAAGACATTTTTGCCATTTCATTAAATTAATTAATCTAAAGTGTCATTATCATTCATAAGTGGATCTATGGGGTCCCAAAATCGACCCAAAGATGACCATGGTTGTCCATTACTCCTAAAATAAAGTTAGTACAAGTTTTATTCTAATTTTGAATTATTAGAATAAATTTTTACCCTGAATTACCTTATTAACCTTTAATCGCGGTAAAAAAAGTCAAAAGTTACTATTCACCAAAAATTATTTTTAATCTTATTGAATGGAATTTTACTTACTAATAACAACTATGTATGTCAGATTTTTGATATTAAATTCACAGAAGTGGTAAAATTTCTTTTAAATGAAAAAGTTATTTTTTTAACTACTACTAAGTGTTTTCACTATTCATCAAAAAATGACGTTTTTCCAAATGCTACAAAAAATTCAGCATAAGCTATATTTGATATTCCAAATTCAAAATGATTTCTTTTAAAAAATTCAAAACATTGAAGTGGAAGAAATTAAATTAAAATTAATTCCCTCTGTCAAAACAAAAGGAATGTTTGTAAGAAACAATAATTATCATAAGATTGATATTTGTTTATGTCCAGTTTCAAAGTGAAATTAATTACAATGACCAACATTGGATTAAATGGTAAAAATATATTCTAATTACAATTTAAAACCAATTAAAAAATTAATATAACCATACAAATAAATTGTATTAAAATGCAGTTTTGAATTAAAATACAATATTTTCCACTAATCATTAAAAAATGAAGTTTATCGGAAAAATTCCAAAAATTTACAAAAAGTAAATTTTGATGTCCCCATTTTAAATAAGAATTTTATTTGGTCAAATAGAATGTATTAAAGTGACTAAAACTATATTTAAATAGGGTTTTCCATTAAAAGGTGGTAAATCGACCTTTTAATGTAAGTTATGCTTAAAATTAGATTCATTCATATTTTAAGCCTCTAACATTTATTGGATAAATGTAAATACATTTAAAAAACATGTATAATCATATTGTAGTTATTTTTGATAATTCCTTCCAATACAAGGGCTAGGATTTAACTACCATTTAAAATAATAATATTATATTATTAGTTTGCAACGTAAGATTTCAAAGAAACCCATTGTTGTGTATCAGGTACGCTATCAAACATAGATACTACTTTAAAGTAAAATTAACATTTAATTTACAAATATTAATAAATATGAAATATTTCTTATTCTTTATTTACCTAGGATGTTACAAAAGTAACCTTATAAAATCATTAAACGAAAGGATGGTCCTAAGAAAAACAAATTATTTTTCACAATTCATTGAAAGATTAATTTATTCCTAAAAATAATAAAAATTATTCCTAATTTAATATTGAAATAGTGATTTAAAAAATTAATTTTATATTATAAAATTATTCATTTAAAAGTTCAAAAAAGTAATATTATTATTGTTCAAAAAGGGAAAGAAAAAACATTTTTTTGAGAAATAACTATTATTGAAATATATAACATGATTAATAAAAATTAACTACTTTTTTATCTATATGATTTATATATTTAAAAATATTATAATTAATATTTAAAATATGGTTATTAATCTTCATGAAACCATGTTTAATATTCATGTGGTAGTGGTCATTTCAACATAATAACCTTTATTGTTTTTAACAGTTTGTTAAAACACAATTTTGTTTATAATGAAAGATATACTAAATATTTAATTTATTAAAATATAAAAATTTATAAAAATTTGTGTTATTAAATATGTATTCTTTTTTGATATACCTTAGGAAACATTTACGTGGTATTGGATGATCTGAATGATCTATAATGACCATGTACATAGAGATGTCCCTTCGTCCATCTTTTGCATTTCTCATTGGTGCATCATACCCCTGAGGTGTGTGAGGCATTGAGATGACCATGGAAACATTAAGGAATGGTTTATAATTTTATCATAATTAATTTAATTAGTATACTATATTTGTTCGAGGATCCTGGGTAGGATTCCTACTTTATAGTGATGACCTAGGGGACCCTTGTGGGTGCCCCTTTGAGAGGTAAACCTTAGCTAGTTTATTTGGGAATAGGTAGGGATAGTAGACGTTTCACCATGAACTTATACTTAACTTGTGAGCCAGATGGTATTTGGACTGTAAAGGTGGATTTTGGTATATAACCACATTTTTTATTTTATTTCTCATTATTGTAGAAACACCACATGAGGTAGGTGTGACACTATTATCATATTCCATAGTTGTGGTTATTGTGTGATATGGAATATTACCTAGAGGTAGTCTTGTATTGTGTATCGAATAATCCTATAGGAGTGGTTTTTGATACTTAATGGTTTATGGCATATCTTATATGATTATAGGTATTTTTACCCTAATGAGGAAAGACCCATATGTGAGGATTGTGATGCTCATAGTATTCTAACCAAGATAAGATGCTTATATGGATTATGTCCCAAATGGGGAAAACCCTAGATGGGTTGTTTGTGATACTTGGGAGTATGTCATGGAAAATAAAACACCAATATATGGAGGTCTATGATGACTTATAAATAAAATAACTGTAGTGGAGGTCTATGATTCTCTAGAAAACACCCTTTAGGTTGGCATGTGATAGTTCATCTTGTATATTCATGAGTGGTGGTCATTTATGTTTTGGTTGGATAGTTTTGTGATGTTCAAAAATAAATTATAGAATCAATATAAATTAGGTATTGTGGTTGGTTTTATTTTTTTTAATAGTATATTTATTTCTCTTATCATGTCTCATGCACATATAAAGGAATATTCTGGATTGTGTGACACCACAATGGTGGTTCCCTATTGAATTATTTACTAACCCTGATCGATCCACCATTACATTGGGGTATCAAAAAATAATAACTTTTTTTTTTACATATTCATGTTGGGATTTATCCTAGGATTATGTGTTTTAGAAGGATCATCTCAAATGAGATTGTATATTGGGAAGAGGTATGGCTTAGAGTAGAAGTGTAGAACCTAATGATTGTATTTCTTTGGTGTTTTTTTATCTAACTAGCCTAATTGTTGGTAAGTTTTATGTGTGGTATTGTTTTGTTTACCTTCACTAAAACTAATGTAGTATTATTTTATTTTTTCTTATTTTTATGTATTCAAATTTCTATTATTCATGGGTATTTAATTTTTTACATATCACTCAGATACTGGGGTTATTGTTTCCCTATAATATTCTTATTAACTCATATTTATAATAAGTATCCTCAAGAGTATAATAAAAGACACTTAAGGTTATATATAGAACCTGTCTACTTAAAATTCCTAGAGCGAGTCAGATCGAGATTTTACAAAGTGGAATTATATATGTATTTTTCATATTACTATTTAATAGGTTGAAGATTGGAGATGTTCGAATATTTTAGAGCATATGATATATATTTGGATGGTGGTTCATGAACACTTGTTATGGTAGGAATTCTAGGTTACCAGGGGTTCATGATTTCTATTGTTGGATTGTGCTGTTATAGATATGTATGATTTCCACCACCTTGATATGTATGATTTTTAATATTTATGATTTATTTTGAATTATTTTCTCATGTCCCATTGGTAAGAGACTATTTTGGAATTATAATTTTCTCTAATGAGGAAAAAGTCCTCTAATTTACCATTCTTGAAATACAAGGATTCATAAGACATGTAATAGATGCATAGGGAGTTTATTATCGTTGAAAAGTGTTCTAACTATATAAATTTCAACCAAATTCTAATAAATTAGTTTCATATATATATTTGGTGTAATAATTATCAGCTAGGAAATTATATATATATATATAGGCATCTCCTTCTGATGGTTGTTCATGTGTATCTTCAATGAAACACTCATGATGATGGTGGAAGAGTCCCTTAGTGTGTGGGACATGGAGTTTCCCTAGTTTGTTAATAAGGGCATGTAATGTCTTAGTGGGAAACCCATGTTTGTTTTTTTCATACTAGTTCCATTATATAAGGTGGTAGTAAAAACCTATATTTCATTTTTCTATATATATTTTAATGTAATTTTACATAATTATGATACTGGTTGTGTTCCATTGATGTGGATAATATTGGATAATTTCATTGGATCTAAAAATAATTGACCATTGATTTGAGATCTTGATATTCAAGGGATTAGTCCAATAGGGGGTTCTTGGGGGGATCAGTGCATGCTGGGATGATGAGTTTGATTGTGAAGCTTGTGATTAATATGCATCAATAGGGATGGGGTTTTTCAATTGATTTTTTATATCCTGGTTTGTAATCTATGTGATACCATACTTTTGGGATAAGTTGGAGACCATAGTGATCTTTGACACATGATTTAATGTTTTGTAAATTGGATCCTTGTTGATTTTAGAGGGAAAAACTTGAGAGGAGTTATCTCAAGAGCTTGTATGTCTTAATGATACGAAGACTGGGTGATAGTTTTCATTGATTTAAAATAATGGGAGGTTTTATAAAATGCCGTTTAGGAATTAATATTCACTAAGGATGGTGGTAGTACTTTTTTTAGATTCTTGTGAATTACAATGATTATGGATGGTGGCTAAGAGCGTGTTTGTCTAGATAAATTGACATGTCATGGAGAATTATCAACCTATTTTGGTGACACACATCAAATAATCATTGGGTTTTTCTAAGGTAGGTAGGTATTGAATCATACACATGCTTATTTTTTAGGAGGTATAGGTGGAATGTGTGTTTTACATTTATGGTTATATTTAAACTGGAATCAATGATGGATGTGTTTGAGATTAAGGATAATAGTTTTGATGAAATTTCATTGGTATTAGATGCCTGATGATTGAAAATAGTGATAATTTCCCCTCAATGGCGAGGAGACACCCAAAAAAAGATGATATATAATGGAACAATCATTTTGGGAATTTAAAATGTGGTTTGGGATGAGTCAGACACATATTTTTTCTATGGAAACTATTGAGGTTTTGATCTAGGAGTGGGATAAAGTAATTCATATATTGGGTAGTAAAATAATGGCTAGTTAAGGGTGGATTCCATCATTATGATTTTTTTGGAAAATGTATCAGTTTGAATCTCTATGATTTAGAGGTGGGTGGTGTTTTGGTGTTTTAATGGCACATAAGCTTGGGTAGGATAATTGTTATTTTTTATGGTAGATGAGTAGTGGACCATGATGATCATGATTTTTTTTCAAGTGATGAAATGAAAAGGATTACCATATAGTGGGGAGAGTGGTTTGGGTTATGGTGATGCAGCCCTCAAGTGCGTAGGGTCATGGTTTTTTTATAGTTCATAATTGGACTTTCAAGAGGGAATTTCAATGTGGATGTTTAATTCATTTATATCCATATGAATTTCTAGGATAGTGTTGGAAAAAAATTCTATTTTGGTATCTTGTAAAGTTTGAGATTGATTTGGTTCAAGAATAAAATAGTGTTCATGTTTAGAGTACGAAGGTGGAATTTGTTGATTAAGGTTTCGAATATGGAATCAAACTAAAATTTATGTTGAAAAATTGGGGGATGTATCACAAATATACTGGGTTCAATCAGACTTTAAAGAACAATGATTGGATAACTGGGAAACACATTAGGAATAGAGATTGAGATTTTTCAAGAAAAGACATACAGAGGAGTACTTACTAGTGTTTTATGTAAAATTTTATATGGGTAAATAAAAAATATGTCAGATACATTTTATTAGATATTATGGGTGTTCCTTATTTATTTCTTTATGCTTTTGAGGAATATTTGGTAGGATTTTGTTATTTTTAGACAATGCAGGATCATCTGTTTGAGTTTGAAATTGGGAACAGAGAGTGGTATTAGTGTAGGATAAGTGATTTATATTATATTAAGTAATAGGTGTTTCAAGCCATGTCATGATAGTTGTAAGATCACTGGTTTCATGTTTTAATGAGTAATACCGATGATAGAGTCACTATGGTTTGATAGTTTCTTGTAATATAAATCATATATTGGAAGATAACCATGGGAAGTATGATTAATTGGACAATGAAACATGGGTGTATTGGTATATATTCATACCAAGGAGCACCATCTTAGTGTTTCAATATTTGAAATGAGTGATGGCTCATGTTTTTTTTGATTTATGTCCCATTGTGATGGAGTTGTTCTATAAATGATTATTATGCACTCGATTATGTAATAAGGATCTCTAGATATCAATTGATGATCTATATCAGTCATGATGCTTGGGTATATGATCACTGAGATTTATTGGGGACAATAAGTGTTATGGAATGAGTTTTTAATGCACAATTTCTATAAAATAATGAAACTTTTAGAGGCAATTTTATTTTTAATTTTTTCGATGGGTCCAATTTTCATTAGAGATTTAAAATGGAGTTTTAATTTTCGGAATGTCGTAAAATGATTTTTTTAGACATGGAATATGGATCTGAATTTAGTTTAGATTATCAGATTAGGATTTGGATACAAGGTTATGTTTTAAAGTTTTTTATTGGATTAATCTCTAAGAATACTATTTGGGGTAAATAGGGTTCCACCCTTAAGTAGAGGATAATAGTGAACATGTTTAAGAGGATTCATAGAGTAACCTACCAAGTTGGTGAAATTGTTTTCCAACTATGCAGCCAAATCATTTGGTTGCCAAAATATTAGTTAAAATATATTTTTTTACCATTTTCCATTTCAACGTTTTTCATCTCCCCATGTATTTTTCATCCCCTCACACACAAAAAACACTGTAGTTCCCCTTTTCCTTCTCTCTTTCCTCTCCCCTTGATTTAACAGTCTCATTTGATACGTTCTTTAACATTTTGTGTTTTATTTCTTCCTCTCATTTTCCCCTTGTTCCTCTCCCTTCCCTACAGTTAATTTTGATTTCTTCTGTTTAGGCTTCTATTTAGGATTCCACTAGTGTATGGTGGAATCGGTTGAAGATTATAAGTATTTGGAATTACTTGTTTAGAGGATTGTTTGAGATTATTCTTGGTGGATTATTCTTTAATTTTAAATTAAATTAAAATGTATTTTTTTAATTAATGCATCATGTAACAGTTTTTCCTGATATGAAGTTAGGTTCTACCCTCAAGCCATTGGAATTTAATTGATTGCGGTTTTAGTGAGATGAGGTATTCTAGTGAGATTTTGACTTTTAATCTAGTTTGAATTAATTATGAGTAAAATTTTAATTTTAATGAAATAATTAAAAATTGGTTATAATTATATAATTATCATTTTTGGGACTAATATAAGGGATAAAGATGGTTAAACTCCCTTGTAAGTGCTTGGACGGGCCTTGAAATCAACATTAATCATATATAAATTGACTAAAAAATCATTTAAAATTTGTATGTGGTCCTCAATACTAGGAAAATAGTTCAAGAAGTGTTTTTGTTTATATATAGGTGTGTGACCTCACCTGTAGGGTGATATCAATTATAATTATTGAATCAATTAATTTAATTTAAATTGTTTCATATATCATTTTTTTAAATATGCAGAAGAACTTGGAAATGAAGGGATAAAGTGTCATGGCCATTGAAGAAATTGGACACTTTCTTGATCCATTGGTTGTCCATTGTTGAGGCCCATGCTAATAAGTTACCCAGAAACATGGACACCTCCATGAAGGGGGTGTGGTGTGACTTGATTTGGATCATCCTTCCCTTGGGATGTGAGTAGACTATGTGGAAAGATTAGAGGAAAATTTTATTGGGGTTAGGATGAGCCAAACATTCTAGAGTAACCCTAAATATTGAGATTGTCCTTGATCTATCTCTTAGAATTTTTACCTATAAAGAATTTCCCTACTAAATTTTAGGCAATGAGAAAACATTGACAACATTAGGATATCCTTCAAGCATCATGCATTGGCCTAGGAAACAAGATGAATTAATGGATCCTATGTAGGATTTCCCCATTATAGTAATCACCATAGAGATCCCAATAGGTGGCCCTATTATAGATAAATGATAACATATGTAAGTTATTATGGGTAGATTTTATTTTGGGAGTCACCAAGAACTCATAATTAATATGTGATCCAAACAGGATATGGTTAGTGAAGGTCAGTTTTGGTGTATAGTCATTTGTGCTTCCTTTATTTCACAATATTTTACACACACGCCTTGATGTGGGTATGAAACTATAAGTATAAACCCAAGTGGAATTTATTTTTTATATGTTATATACCTTGGTAGTGGTCTTGTATTGTATATATAATAATACCATAGAGAACATTTGTGATATATAATTTTTTATGTGTTGGATAAGGTGATTATAGGTCTTATGACCCAAATGAGGAAATTCCCATATAGGTGGTATTTGATACAAAGATTATTATTCCTTAATTGAGATTATTATTAGGATCCTTCCCTATATGAGGAATCATCTATATGGATGGTCTAGGATACTTGGTCTTATTCTTAGTCTATTAAAAATCTTATAATGGGAGATTTGAGATGAATTATATAGAAAAATCCCATTTTAGAGGTTTTTGATACAATTGAAAAAAAAACATCAAGGTTTTCTTTGATAATTAATATTCTATACACATGAGTGGCAGTGTATGATGTTATGGTTGAAATTCTTACATGATGTGTTTAAAGACATACCACAGTCAAGAGAAATTTGATATTGTGGTTAGTTTTATATATTTATAGAGTTTTTTATTTATTACATTGACCATTTGACATACATAAACACTACATATGATGGTCAGTATGGGAACATGTTGGTGGTTCTATTAAAATTTATGTACTTACACACTACATGGGCCACTGTTGAACTAGGGTACCAAAGTATCATTCACTTGGTTATGGTTAAGTTTTTATAGAGGCATGGGATTTTGTGTTTATATTAGAGTAGTTAATAAGGGATCTAATAATGATATTATTTTTGTATCAGAGTGGTAGTGCATCTTCTAGTTATTTTAGTTCGTTTTTTATGTATATGAGTTTGGGCCAATTATTGGTGATTTTTATGGATGGGATGGTTATTCATCCCTTTATTGGGCTTCATGTGTTATTGTTGGATGTTTATTTCATTATTTTTATTTTTATTTGTGTGAATCCTAATTATTCATGTTGTTATTATTCACTCTAATAGAGGGGGTATAGTCACCCCATGGTATTCCTATAGACCACCACTACTAGTTGGTATCCTCTTGTATACATGGAGTTTTTATTATGGTCATATAATGAACCATTCTAGTAAATGTTCATAGGGTGAGATGGGTCACAACATTGCAAGAAGTATCTAGAGAATAAACCCAAAATTTAAAAGACTAGTAACTCGTATTCATCATTTCTTTAACCATGTCTCGCAAGGTGTAATTTATCCTCATAGACACATCATTTCATTTTACTATTCTGGATAGAGTGAGTTATGACACAATTCCAATATTCCTATAATGATCAATGAATTCTAATCTCAAATATTCAACACCCAGGTCTAATTGGATGATGTTAATATTCTCACCTAATTTACTATATATAGCATGTAAAAATCGATGAACATATTAAAAGTTTCATGATTATATATCCTTAAATAAACATATCCATATCAACTAAGATCATCTATAAAGGCAATGAGGTATCAATAATCGTAACATTGATCTCTTCTAACTGCTACACATATATCACTGTGTATGAGATCCAACAGTCTACTACCACTTTCACCATTCCCATTAAAATTTTATTTGTTTATACTTCCAAATAAAAACGATTCCAAATTTTTAAATGATTCATAATTGAATGAGATCAATAACGTGTCTCTATGGAGACATTAAATTTTTTTATTATTAATATTTCCAAGTACATATAAGATTATAATAAACCTTAAAATTATTATTCTAAATACTATGTATATAATTATCAATATATATTATATATTAATTGTTATATTTTTATAAATTCAATAAAACATGTCATCCATTTATATATAATAACTCTTATCATTACTAATGAATTTGACACCCTTCTTGCCTAATGAATATAAAGAATTAAAATTTTAATTTATAGCCTGAAAATAACAAGAATTCTCTAATTATTGAACTAATTAATAGGTGATAATTAGATCACAGGGTTTGAATTATAATGTAGTGACACTTAATCCATTGCGAAAATGATGATATACTTCACCATTTTTTAATTACCAATTGTATCTAAGTATATGTTTGTTAACACATATGTATAATGAAAACCCATTATTTAATACTTGTGAGTTAGAGTTTATATTATTTATTTATATAACATGCATATATATAGATTATGAATGCTTCTCATTGATAATAGTTATTGGTCCTATATACCAATATCTAACTATTTTATACTAATACGTAAGGAATCTAAAAATGATTATCATAAAGTATGTAATATTCTAAAATAAATAATAATAATGGGTTAGTATCATGTATTATATCATCCCATCAAAGTCATTTAATGAACGAACTCCCATAAGAAATAGTGACCCCATAAATCATTTCCATTATGTGATCAAAGATACATATTTCACAATATATTGAATCTATATTGTAATTAATCTCACCAAATAGTTATATAAGTATAGAATCATACCAATCATAACAGTAATGATCCATGGGTTGTTATATGAGAAACTCTTCACTTGAATCTATCATATAAACAATATCAAATCTATTCCTCCAGTATGCTAACTCTCTGGTTTTCCCAACTAGGTGTAACTTAAAGAAAACATCATGAGTATGATAACAAGATAAATCATTGGAATAACCTACCCATGGATTATCTAGTGTCACAATTTATTTTATTTCCTAACACAGGATAATACAGATTCACCTTGGTTTGGCATAACCTACCTAATTTTATGATCAATGTGTTGACAAGTTCCTCTTTGTAAATAAACTCACCCTTAGTATTTAAAGGGTAATTCCTTTTAAAAATCATAGTAACATAATATACATCATATTCTTATAAAATTAATACCTATAGAATCCCATTAGATATTATTTTTATCATTCTTTATTATTTTATTTATCCATTCTTCTAATAATATTGTTTTGAAATACCTATTCCATCTACCAATTTAATGTGTTCACACCACATTAATAATAATATTATTTTAAAAAACCTATATATTTATATTATTCAAAAAAAGAAACAATCTAAAAAAATTAATACATATCCAAATGAATACCATGAATAAGGTAAAAGTAAATTTCATATAATGTTATAAATTTAAAAGAGATTGAAAGTCTCCACATGAGTAAGCTGTAATAAATAGATACCAAACCCATCAACTTTCTAGTGTAAAGAATATTACTCCAGGCTCATCAGTATTCCAACCCTATGTTATACATACTCAAGTGCCTTTATTGAATAGATAATTCTATTAATGATATCTCTAACACCTAATAAGAACAAAAATTATTCAAAAACTATTCTCAAGTTTATTACTCTAAAAACAGATTTTTAAATTTTGATAGAAAATATATCTTAGATTTGTTTTACCTAGATTACAATGAAAATTTTTATCTTATATGAACAATTCCTATTTTAAATTTATGCATACTAAATATTCATATTTTTTAAATAATTTCTTGTTCATGAGTATTAAAGGAAAAATTAAATAAATCATCACTTTTAATATATTTTTCAAAACATGGGAAAAAATATAAATTTTATTATTTTATTTTTTCATGGAAGAAAGTAAATTTTTGATGTCTTAAATTTATAATTTATAATTAATTTATAAATTAAAAAAATTATCAAAATATTTTTTTAAAATTCTTATGTAATTTTTTATTTTATAACCCATAGTGTTATTATCAATTGTGATATATGACTGATATATGTGGTATTCTAATTTCATGTGTAAATTATTTTATGATATAAAATTATATTATATCAAATGATAAATATCATTACCCATTATTAGAGATATCATATAATACTAATTATATTTTATGATTTAGTGGCTATCATAATTACTTTATGATAATCTAATTTCAAAAACAGTAGTTTTGAAACATATTTTTCAATATAGTATATTGTATCATAAATTGAAATTCAAACTCACCATTATCATATACATATTATAAATTACAATATATGTTAATCGTGTTATACAGTTAGAAATAATAATAATAATATAACTCGTCTCATTTTAGGATACAACCCAATCAAATTTGACATGTAGTCTTAAAAAAAACCAATAGATTTACACATTTAGACCATGAAAAATATGGTCCTAATACAATTTATGGGTTTTGAGGGATCATCATATTATCATACACATTAAAAAACATTTATATTTTATTTACTTATCACAAAGTAATTAAACATGTGATATTAAATGAATAAATGTGTCCCTAAACCACGACAATAATAACATCTATATGTAGTAGAATTTTCATAATGATAATCATGAAGCATCAAATAACGTATTCTTCCTCTAGGGAGTAAATGACCTTTATGACTCTATATATAACCATAGGATTTTGAAACACTCAAAGGGGTTATAACACCATCACTAGTAGTAATAAAAAATGATTCATAGAAGAGTGTTCATCAGAATGATTTAAATGTAACTGATAGTCAACAACATCTCTCTTTGACACACACCAATAAAAGAGATCACATCCCTTTTATAGAACTCCCCAATACTCATCTAAAAATGATGAAAATGTTTTGATTGTTTGGTTTCATAAAATTCCTCCATTTAATTAGATATTTTTTTAATGAATTTCTTTAAATCATTCAATAAAATTTTTAAAAATCCATTAATGTATTCATATTGGATTTAACACTGAAAACAACCAACTTGGAATTGATGTAACAGGAAAATTATAGTCATAAAATACATATCATAAACCAACCGTATCATATGATATATTATAATTTAATATCTTATAAAACCCTTATTATATATATAAACTATATCATTTTTTAATCATCATGTATATTTCATCGGGTTAGACTTGTGCTCTTTTATAACACAAATCACACCCCTTTTATGTGCATATCCATCACCTAGTTCAAAATAAAATTGTACTCCATAGCACAAACATTATACTTCCTTGAAATATATCATTTATAAGACTAAAAAGTAAAAACCATGCTATTAAATAACTAGAAACTTATACATTGTCCAACAAATATGTTATTCTGACATAAATATGGTTTCCATCAAAATTTATAACAAGTATTAATTCAATATATGAAGTCCCAAATAATAAAAACCAATACTTTATTTCCAATTATTTTGTCTATATAATAAATCCCATCTTTAAATTAGATTAAAATTGTTACATGACCATCGACACACCTCTATATACACATAGTTTTTCAAATAATAATAATAGCTATAAGTATATCATGGGAAGACTATACACTTTGTATCGTCAAAAATAATTATAGTGAACTAAAATAAATTTAAAATATCATAGATGAGAAACTAAAAACAAGGAATTACAATGAAAATAAAACCATAACAAATAAGTAATAAAATATTAATATAAGTAACACACATGTCATGACATATATTCATATCTTCAGAATAAATCACCTAATTGTCCAATACAATATAATATATTTTTATAAATAAAAAAAATACTAAATAGATACACTGATCTATGTCCTTTTCCTCACTGATAAATGTATCTATGTATTTGTAGAGATACTCTAGATCCCTAACTTGTGATAAGCCCCTAGATCATTCATGAAAATTGATATAATTTATGTACATATTTTGAGGTGTATTTTTAGGGTTTGAGAAAAATACTTGGTATAAACTCACCAACATAACCCTAATAAAAATTAAAGTATAGTTCCAGGAATATATAGTTTAAAATGAAATATTTAAGATATATCAAAAATAGATATGCATAGTCATAGTTCTCTTACTAATCCTCAATAAAGAAATACCCCACCATCTTCGGTTAATGTTTAAATATGGATTTGTATTGTCAAAATATTAGTTGAACCATATTCCCCAAATTATATCTTGGATTTTATGGAGTCCCACCATTGTATTACATAACATTACATGACATTTTAAAAATAGATCATATTTTGGGCTTAGTGTATTGGAAATTAGGAATATAATACCTGAAAACATAAAACACTTTATTCTAATCCACTTAAAAGGCTTTTTCTAGTTTCAACCTATGTACATTTATTCCACCTCATAACCTAGGGACACACATTAAAGGAAAGGGTGAGAAAAAGTCCTAGTATGGGAAAATAGGTGAAAACATATACAAGTGAACTTAAATGATATCATTAAGAACATAAGAAATAAAATAAATGCATGATAAAGTGGAATATAATAATAATAATAACTTGAATTATAGCTTTAAAATGTGGCTAGAACATTTAATTTATACATTCATAAGCATATCAACAAGGTCCATCCCTAAGGTGTCATAAATACATTACCAAGGTTATTCAACAAGTTATTACAAAAGAATATAACCATAGTTTATGTATGAGGTGTCATAGAAATTACCAAGGTTATTTACCAAGGTTATCATAAAATCTTATCACCAAGGTTGATCATCGAGTTTTCATAAACATTATCAAGTTGATTCACTAAGGTATAGTACAACATGTCATCTGTAGAGATTAATTTCTTTACCCAATGCATTGGAGCGCTATGAGGTCACACCCTTAATATGTCTTTATTTTCAGTTTTTTCCACATAGAGAATAATAAATAATTACATAAATAACCCATATAGAATAAAACAATTTGGTTTCATATAAAAATCAAAGCATTTTAAAAAGTGATAAAAAACATGGTCCTTATATCATTTATAAATCACAGAAAGGGAATAAGGGTTTTATGTATGTCAATTACAGAAAAAACAAATGTATTTTATTTATTGATGAATACCTATATAAATTAAAGAGGATTGGGTATTCAAATAAATAAAATAAAATAATTTCATGAGAAAAAGGAGTGAGATTTTGAGAGGAAAATATTTGCAACATAACGGGTATAAAACATAGTTTTATAAAATATTAAAAATAGAGGGGACATTGTTCACCTAGTCATAGAAGACTCATACTACAGAATAGTGACATAATTAAAAGAAAATAAGAACATGGTATGGAAATTTGAAATACATACCACTTTAAGGATAACTTGAAAGGAAAAGATAAGATGAAAATTCCCTTATGAAATCTTGGAAGCCTAATGGTGTAAATTTAAAATTCATAAAATGAGTTGATTGAGATAAAAAATGGTCCCAAATAATTTTTAAATAATATGATCTATAATGGGGATATGTAATGACAAATCCAAAAATAATAAAATAGAAATTAATAAGGAATAACATTATAGGAATGATTGAAAAGAGAAGGGTGGTAGATTCTGTTGCCTTTAAGAGTAACTTATAAAACTATAAGATCCACCCGTTGATGGCTTGTGGACACCTTGGGATGACTCGTTGTGAGGTAATTATATTAAATCTTCTAGGGGAATGCTTTTGGAATGAATTTAAATGAATGAATGCATGGGTATTTATAGTAAAAGAGATGAAGTCTTTTATTAATTTCAAAGGACACAATATTAGTGGTATTTGAAAAACCATGGGATTGCCCCTGGAATTTTCCTAGGGTATTGGGAACTTGGGACACTACATATCATATTTAAATCCACAAGATTCTACCATCATCTTATCTCACTTATTATATCATTATGACAATTTTATTAGGTAATTAAACATAACGAAAACTCAAAATGGTATTTTAATTATTCATAAAAAATTTATCTATTTGCGAAAAACCCAAAATTTTTCCAAAACCTTCTTTAGACATTTAGAATTAAAAAATGACGTCCATTTTATGAAAATGAATTCAATTTTTTAAAAAAATTAAATAAATAAAATATGAATACTTAACTAATAAATTTTAAAACATTTTTTTACTTGTACTATGATATAATTATATGACATTACCATTTAAGATAACTAAAATATATTCATATATCCTTAGGTTAGGTGAATATTCCACCAGTAAAATTACTATTCATAATGGTAAAATTACTAATCTAAAGGGAAAAGTGACTATTCACCAAAAAAATAAGGTGATCACGTTAGAGTCTAAATATCTTACTGATCACAACCATGTATGTCAATTTTTTGAAAATAATTTCATAGAATAAACTATTTAATAATTATTTTAAAAAATATTTTTTACAATTCAACAAAAATACTGCTCATCAAATACTATTCATTAAAAAACTACTATTCATCAAATAATTTTAATAAAAAATATTGAAACTTATTAGAAAACTACTTAAAATTCACTCTAGATTAATTTTGACATTTTAAATTCAAAAAATATGATTATATTAATATAATAATTCTCTAAGTATGATAAATTTAATTTTTAAATATAAAAATATTTTGTTATTAAAAATAATAGTGGAGATAAAATGAATAGTGAAATTTCATAGTGAAATTTTTGACACATGAAAAAAAACAATTTTTATATTTTCATTTAAAGGGGTGTTTTAATAATAATTTTTAATTAAAATAATCATTATTAAAAATACCTTACTTTGTTATAATAATTATACCTTTTCTTTAAAGTACAATTTTGGTCTGAAAAGACAATTTATCAAATTCATCTCAGTTAAACATATATTTTATTAAAAAAAACTATTCTTAAATGTGTATATCCAATTATTTTTTATAGTTGTACTAATTCAAATTTATGCTTGATCTATAATGTTCTCATAAAATAAAAAGTAATTCTATGTGATTCTTTTATAAAACATAATAAACATTTATTGGGAGTAAAGATATCCATAAATAAAAGTAAAATTTTCAGGTTGTTACATTCCCCCCCTTGAAGAAATTGTGTCCTTGCAATATTCTATTATTAGAAATTTTTTACTATTAGAAAACTTATAATTATAATGAAATTTTATGTTTAAAAAAAATATTTCATAAGAAAATATTATTCTTTAAAAATAATTACATTTTATATAAATTTTTCAAAATGATTCATAAAAATCTTGTTATTAACCAAACATATCACCCGAGAGTTTCAAGCTAAGAGTGCATCAAGACCCATTGTCGTACACCAGTTCTCATTTGAGTCTAGCTAAAAGCAGTGTTTTTGGATTTTACCCCTAGATGCATCTTTTGTAAAGCCATATACACTAGTTTGTGTCTGGAAAACGATTTGTTTTCAGAAACCACTTACTTAATATTCCACCAAAATACCACAATGTTTTACTATATTTAAACATTTCTATAGGGTTATTCATGAAATTTTCAAATCTTAATTTACATAAATAACTAGACTGTACTCTAATACAAACTATGGAATCCCACCTTTTTATTACATTACTTTACAAGACATTTAAATAACATAGGATCTTTTGGGTTTAGTGTCTTGGAAATAAGGAACATAATACATGAAAAATTAGAACACATTATTCTAATCCACTTGAAATGATTTTTCAAGTTTCATCCTAAGTAAATTTATTGTATCCCATAACCTGAGGACATACATCAAAGGAAAGTGTGACCAGAATGCCTTGTAAGGGAAAACAAGTGAAATAGTTTACATGAGAAATTGAGCGATATTAATCATAAAACGAGGAATATCATGAAGGAATGATAAATAGGAAAATAATAATAATAATAACTTGAATAATAACTAGAAAATTTGTTTAGAACATTTAATTTAGACATTCATTTGAATACCACCAAGGTCCGTCCCCATGGTTTCATAGAAACATTAAAAAGGTTATTCACCAAAGTATTTTAAAAGAATATCACCATGGTTGATCATTGAGATGTTATAAAAAGTTCCAAGGTTATTCATAAAGGTATCATAAATGAATATCACCATGTCTGATCAACAAGGTGTCCTAAAATTACCAAGGTGATTCACTAAGGTATTGTAAGACTTATCATCTCTAGAGATTTATTTCTTTACCTAATGCATTGAAGTGCTATCTGGGTGAAACCCTAATATATATTTATTTTCACGTTATACACATATATAATAATAAAAAATTACCTAAATAATGCATATAGAATAAAATAAATGGATTTCATATCAAAATCATAACATTTTATAAAGTGCTTAAAACATGGTCATTATGTCATTTATAACCAAATGAATGGGAATGAGGATTTTATGTATGTGAATTCCAGAATCAAATAAATTATTTTAATATCTAGATGAATACCTCAAAAAATGAAATAGGTTTTTGTATTCACATAATGGCAATAAAATAATTTCGTGAGAAAATATAGTGATATTTTCAGGTGAAAAATTCTGCATCATAACAAGTATGAAACATAGTATTATAAAACATTAAAAAGAGTGGGGACATAAGTCACCCATTCAAAAAAGACTCATAATACAATATAGTGATATAATAAAATGTAAATAAGAACATGTTGTGGAAATTTTTAATACGTACCACATAAAATAGAACTTGAAAGGAAAAGAGATGTTTTGAATTCCGTTGCAAAATTTCGTCAACCTGACATCATCAATTAAAAATTCATAAAATGAGTTTATTGAGAGAGAAAAGAGTCTATAATAATTTTAAAATAATATTTAAGTTAATAGTAATATGAAATGACAAATCCCATTATAATAAAATAGAAATTAAGAATGCATAACATTAAAGGAATTCTTGGAAAGACAAGAGTGGTAGATTCCTTTACCTTGAAGAGTAACTTTTAAAACACTTTTATCTGGACCATGAGGGATTGAGGAAACCTTGGGATGACTCCTTGGGAGGTAATAATATCAAGTATTCGGGGGTAATTATTTTTTAATTAATAGAGATGAAGGAAAGAGTGGGAATTTATAGTAAAATAGAGGGAGTTTTTTTATTAATTTCAAAGGAAACCTAATTAATGGTATTTGCAAAACCATGGGCATGCCCATGGTATTTTCCCATGGTATTGGCCACATGCGACAAAAAATATCATATTTAAATCCCCAAGAGTTTACCAACATCCTATCTTACTCATTACATCATAATGATATAGTTACAATGTTATTAAACATGCCGAAAACTCAAAATTGTATTTTTAATATTCATTGAAAACTCAACTATTTCCGAAAAAACAAAAAATTCAGACTAACAATTTTTTGAGATGTAGAATTAAAAAATGAACTCAATTTTATGAAAATGAATTACATTTTAAATAAAATAAAATAAATAAAATATTAACACTTAATTGATAATTTTAAAAACATTTATTTAATTCTACTATGATATAAT
The DNA here is from genome assembly GCA_963277665.1 of Viscum album. NCBI lineage: Eukaryota > Viridiplantae > Streptophyta > Magnoliopsida > Santalales > Viscaceae > Viscum > Viscum album. Next base: position 1,371,424,842 of record OY728147.1, read on the forward strand.
TATATCACATTACCATTTAGTATGAATAAAATATATTTATACTTCATTAGCTGATTTTAAAATTACATCAGTAAAATCACTATTCATAAGGGTAACATTTCCAAAGGGTCAAGTTACCATTCAACAAAAAAATTAATTTGATCCTATTAGATGCTAAATATCTTTCTGATCACAAATGTGTGGGTCCATTTTTCTAAAATCATTTCACAGAATCAATTATTTAATAATTATTTTAAAAAATTCTTTTTACTATTAATCAAATACCATTCATTAGAAAAATAATATTCACAAAAAACAGTTCATCAAAAAATTGAAAATTCTTAGAAAACTAATAAAAATTCACACTATAATAATTTTGATATTTGAAGTTAAAAAATGATGTTTATTTTTACCATAATAATTTTATTAAGAATGAGAAATTTAACTTTTAAATATAAAAATCCTTAGTTATTAGAAATAATAGTAGATGCAAAATGAATAGTGAAATTTTTTGGTAAATTTCTAAAACATAAAAAAATTATTTTATCATTTACGTTGTAAAAGGGGTGTTTTAATCATACTTTTTAATTAAAATAATCATTATTCAAAATAACTTAATTGGTTATAATAATTATATCATTTGTGAAAAGTTCAATTTTGATCAGAAAAGACAATTGATCAAATTTTTCTCCATTAAATACAATTTTTTTAAGAAAAACTATTCTTAAATATGAATTTCCCATTATTGGTTATAGTTGAACTAATCCAGATTTATGCATGACTAATGCCCTCATGAAATAAAAAGTTATTATATGTACTCATATCGTAAAACATAATAAAAAGTTATTTGGAGTAAAGAGATATATAAATAAAAGAAGTACATTTTTCGGGTCGTTACATATTGATACTCCCATTTGTAGATAGGATGAATAGATTATAGTAGGGATGTATGTTACAACATCTTATTTTAGTATGTTACAATTTTATAGTTGGTATGGATATTACCAATTAACAGTTGGTATATATTTTATTATTTCTCTATTTTCACCCCTAATAACTCGTTAAAAATGAACCCAACCTTTAATCGTACCCTAATTAAAGGTTTGGACATAACTCAACCTTGAAGTAACATGACAGTTTATAAGTTGATATTACACTCAACTAAAGAAATATCATTTGATCATATATCAATATTATACCCAATAGGAAATAGTACATAGAATTGATTTTTTTGGTGCGCCACACATGGATATTTTCAATAGAATCATAGATTTTAAGTGTTATCAACTATTAAATACAATCATGGGATCATATGTTGGAATTGAACCAAACCTAGACATTCTCAATAAGATCAAAAGTTAGAAATGCAGAAAACATGAATAATCTATGTCCATAAATAGGTTAAAAATCCACCTTTAGAACCCCATATTATTAATATGAAATTTCCTTCAATAAGTTTAATAATATATTCTACAAAAAAAACAAGATAAAATTAAATATTAAATATTTTATTTCAGTATCACATTATAATAAGCTATTACAAGATAATAATTCAAACATAAATATGAAAATATTAGAATAATATCCATATAGGTAAATAAAAAGGATGCATAATCAAACTATATTTTTAGTATGGTTTCCCAATAATATCTCACAACTGTGTATAACTATGCAACGAATTAACAACATTGTATATAAAAAAGATATTTTACAGATTGAAATATGGTGGATGGTTTTAGTAATTATGTAAGGTATTATATTGTAATGTAAATGATAATATTATTTTTATATAGCCATTTCATATTTAGTATCTAATTATATTGTCATTCCGTATATATGAATCCAATAGCTAAATATGAATTATCATTTATATGTCTAATATTTCCCCCAAATTGTATTTAAAATCCAATTTCATTTCATTTTCATGGGGTACTTTAAACCATTTTAAAAAATGATTAAACATTATTCATTTCAAATTAGTTAGACTTTTATATCATTATTCCATTTAACATAAAATGTAACTTTTTAAATTTTTAATGTTCCATTACTATGTGATTTTATTAATAAAATAATTATTTAAAAGATATTTTATTATCATTTGGAAAATCATTTTTGAAAGTCGCATATTTCATTATCTTATGACCACATGGATAATATTTTAAGAAAACTCTTTTCATCATTTTTTAAATTTTCCTTTCATTATATATAATATATATCATCTTTGAAAATTAAATTTCCTGTCTCCATATATATGTTCTCTTATAATCAATTTCCTTTGAGTGATTGTATTTTTTATATCATGTGATCTTATTCTTTATTTCTTTTAATACAATACCTCATGAAAATATTATGTATTTGGTTTTATTTCTATAAGTTAAACATGATATAAATTTCATGGATGTATATTTTATTCATGTTACACACATATTTTTGGATTTTTATTTATCTTAGTGGTGGAACCAGAATTATTTTTTCCACTAGTATATCAGCTAAAGCTTTATATCTTAAGAGATAACTATGTATGTGTATAAATGATGAGATTATATTTTTCTAATTTATATTATTATTAATTATTTTATTATATTTAATAAATATGTTATTCATTTACATTAAATTCTTAGCTTTATCCATTACATAATGATGGTATTTAAAGAGATCTTTGAAATGTTTTATGATTTTCTATGCTATGCATGTGCTATATTTCAATTTTATATCACCATGGTTAATAAATTTCTGATTTCATATTATAATGAAATGGTACATGATATTATTTTTTATTATCATTTTATGATTATACACTCATATTCCTTAATCTATGATTGTAATATCATACAATATTATCACTTCTTATAATTTAAGGATTTTATTACCTTAATCATTCCATTTATTCAATGTTCATGTATTTTCACTTATTTATAATATTATGATTACTCCTCTAGGGATCACTCATATATTTTTCCACAAAAAAATTATTTTATTTCACCCTTTTCTTATGTTAATATTTCTCCAGGTAATGAATAAGAATATTAAATATGTTATTTTTATAATAAAATCACTTAAGAGGAATTTTTTTTGAAACATTCAGGTTCTATTATTTCATCCTATGCATTATTTTTTGAAGGTGATTATAGATATATATTTTTACTCAAAATTTTACTATAAATAGGTAAATATTTATATAGGGTTCACTATTCTATTTTTATGCATATACACTAGTGTGTTTTTAGAGGATGAAGATATGCATTAAAATGAAAGATGATCACTGGGACATTACCAACAATGATTTCAATTTTGTATTGGTTGAAAAGATGGTAAAACAGGATAATCTCACCAATTTTGGGGGAATTATTTCTTATTATGAGTGACACTTCTGTATATAAGAAATATTCATGAATACTCCCAGAAATAGAATTAATACTAGGTACCACTATAAAAATAATCGAATGAAACCAATAACTTTACAACATGGTTGAATTGTTATAATATGGTTTAAAGTCATATATATTTGTGGTAAAATGTTTATATACATCTAGGTAGGTGGTAGTTGTTTTGGTGTAGGAATAATCCCCTTGTAAATAATCAGGTCCAAAAAAAGATCATTGCCACTTAACAAGACTTGTCATATATTTTAAGGTCTTGTGGAATGGGTCAATATAGGGATTTTTAATATCATATATCCAAGAAAAATCAAAGTTCTTTTTAATATCAGGAATAAAATACCAATAAGATATTAGGATTAAAAATTGGGTAGGATTCCTACATAACATGGCCAACCAGAATAAAATCCCATATAGTTTCCATTTAACATTTTTAGTTTTTATTTCATGACCAACCCATACAGTTTAAGTTCATGTTATAAGAACGTATCTATGAATGATATTTTCATGTATTAAGGATGGTGTTATATTTACATAAAATTAATTAAAATAGATCTATAATGTCAATAAATGCATGAAAATTGTAGATTAAGTGGGTCTTATATAAAGGTAGAATTATCAAATTCAAATTGACTATTGGTAAATAATCAAGAGATGACATGGATAGATTCATGGATAATATAACTTTGTGAATATAATTGAGTTGAAGGGAACATGGACCATTGAGTAATAAGTAACCATAATGACTATGATCTATTTAGCAATGACCCATAGTTGATATAGTCTAGATAATAATATTTGGGGATTACTCATAAATTCCCCATAATATGGAAGAGATTATGATTAAAACTTATTTTAGGACCATACGTCTATGTTTATCCTAAATACTAGTCATTGGATACTTGACAGTATGGTTAGGGCTTACTCTTAGTAGGAGGTCTATTCCTACATGTCCTCCTATAGTCTATTAGTAACTATATGAGGAATAAACATTAGACTGATAAGGGATATGGACCCATAAGGTAAGATTAGGTGAATACACCTAGAAAGATTCCCAATTCATTGCAAGTAATAGGAATTATATGTGTGGGGAATATGAATATATCAACCAAGGGAGTTTTGATCTAGTGGGTGAATAAGGTAAAGGAAGTTCATTGGGAGTAAACTTGATTGGAGGTCCATTAAATACTGATAATTCATTGATTAATCCAATGATAAGATGTCAACAATGAGGTTATGATTGTGGCCTATACCTTTTTAGAGACCCACATTGATCTCTAGATCATTGAGTTGATAAAGGGTAATTTTTTATTTATAAGTCAACATGATTCTCGATATCAGGAAAATGAGATTATGTTTATTAATTAAAAGGTATTTCACTAGTATACTAATGATTGGGACCCTCATTATCAAATTAATAAATGATTGTAAACTACTTGATGGTCTTATTTGTTTTATAAAAAATTCCCTATATAAATGGAATATATGATTCGAGTATATTACTCTAGCATGAAGAGACCAATATAGTATCATAGGAGGCTGTGGAGTAAGACAAAATAAGATGACTCATATGGTTTGAAATATATGCGACGATGAAATCATTTATGGAGATATGGTTGAAGTGGTGCCCATGATTGAGAGATGAGTGAGGAAATTTACATCCCAATACTAGAAAATTAATTTATACATGTGGTTTGGAACCATGGGTATAGGATACACCCACTGTTCAGAGAACCAAGGGACCTTAATCCATTTGTATACATCTGAGCTATAGGCATGGTTTAAAAATGATATACCCATGGTTATGAGCCATGGGAATATGTGTATGGGAAATAATCTATAATGTAAATAAATCTATAACTATGGTTTTGAAACATTGGTTATATGATTTTAAAAAATGTCAACCATCAGATTTGAACCCCTGATCTCCTCTAAAAAAACAACATGCCTAACCACTACACTACATACATTTATTGGTATATAAATATATATTTTCTTTTATATAATTTTTTAAATAGTGAAAATCAGCTGAAAATTGTTGCTATAGGATTTCATGGGGATGTTTTTTTATTCCCCAATGAATTTTTTCCCCACGTATGCACATAAAAACTATACCCATGGTATACCAAAAATATGGGTATAGGTTTTTATCCCAACCCAATACCTATAGTTTTATTAGAACTGTTAGTATATGTATTTAACCAAACCCTATACCTATAGTTTTGCAAATCATTGGGTATAGGGTTGACCTATACCCACAATTTTAGCAAAATAGTGGGTATAGTTCTTAAATAAACACAATTATAATGGGTTTTTCAAAAATTGTGGGTATAAGGTAATTTTATAGTAGTTTACTCATGACTATATTGAATTGGAACCCTAGTATATAGTCTATATGACATGAAACACAAGTATGGACTTTGGTTATATGGTTCACTAGTATTGGACGTGGTTGAATTAATTCCCTAGTTTGGTATTCTAGGTGAAATGTTTACTAGGTATAGTGGTAAAGAGAAGTTTCTCATTGTTATTGAGGTTGGGAAAATTGACACCTTAGTATAGAGGTAAGGTAAAGTGTCTCCCTACCATAGATTTAGGACGAATTGTTTCCCTAGTATAGAGGTAGGGTGAAGTGGTTCTCTAACATGGACCTCCCATTGTCACTTTTATGTATTGAACCAAAGTATTAACCCCTAGGGTAGTTTGGGTGAGTGATTCCCAAATATTGTTCACTTGACATTGGTCCTTCACAATAGTTCTAAAGGAACATTTATAAGTTACATTTCATGAAGATTTAAATTGTAATTCTTCTATTGGAAAATTTACACTCAACATTTTCAAGTATTCATTTCCTTTAGTTAGACTAAAGAATAAAAATGAAGGATATGTGGTGGGATTAGGTTCAAGATAGGGGTACTCTTTGTTCTCTCTCCATAATGAGTAACATCTTCTTTTATGCTAGTCGAGGTGTGCCTTTCCTGAGTGCATTTAAGGTGTGAAGGAGTGGCATGAGAAAGACTTGGGTGTGTGTTACTAGAGAACACAAGTTTAAGTAACATGAACACAAGACTATGGTACATGTTACTGGTATTCTTGAGAATAAGGAATTTACATGTAAGACTAGGGAAAGAATGCATGGATTTCACCTTGGCATAAAACTAAAAATTAGAAAAAACACTTCCAACATAAAATGGATATACTTTTTTATCTATAAGACCATTATAGATATATGAGTAGAAAAAATGAACCCTAAAAAATAAATTACACATATTTATATAGAATAACCATATAATATTTTTTTTCTTATAAAAAAATGTATATAAAAGACCCTAATTTTTTTTATGGTTTCAAAACCCTGTTTATTGATAATGGATGAGATTCGTAGCTGACTCCCAGGGGGAGGTTCCCACCACCACATAACGAAATTGGGAAAACATTATTAAGAATATCCCTCCATAAATGTGTGAGAAATAATGTGGAATATAGGTATCCCATTTTATTCATTTTAATTCACAAAACACATTTCAACATACAATTGTCTTGTGTTATCTAGATTAGGATTTTCTCATGGATTGTGAATAATTTTCCTTGAGCATAACTTTTGTGTTCCAAAAATTGAAAAATACTATGGTTATATAAGTATATTCAAAAGGTAGAAAACTATTATGTTCTCAAAGTTTCATTTAATAATAATTTGTAGTGATTAATTATATAAAATTATGTATAATATATTTATTGGGTCATCTCTATTTTTATTAGAGAATGAATTAGTTAATTTTATGGATTATGTTAGGATATATTAGAGGATAAAACATAAATAAACCTAGGTTATACTAAAATTTTCACAAATTAAAATAATTAAATTATAATATAATACATTATAAATTTTTTTTTATAAAATTTTTAAATATTTTTTTATTAGATATTATTTTTTGTTACTCACACTAACCATTTTGGTTATAGTAATGGTTAGTTTCAGAATCAATGAAATGATCTGGTGAGTTTTTATTATTATTATCTATTATAGAGTTGTGAAAATAGTGTTTGATTCTTACTCTTTTCATTACCTCATAAACTATAAGTTCACTATAATTATTTATTCACCACCAAATATGTTATATATTTTGTTACCAATAAAAACACTAAGTGATACGATGATTTCATTACATGTGTATAAAAAATATATTATTGTGGTTTATTTGACACACATAATATAAATATAAATATTCTCCCTTGAGTGTAATATCATATAATATAGGGAATGGATTGGATCTCTCAAAATAGAGATCATATAAATTTTTAGGATATGGAAATTTGATGTTATTTTGGGTTGTGTAACATATAAATAAAGAATCTTTTTCTCAAATATTTTGGTAGAAACTCGAGATTGAAGATATCCCAACTGTACATGAATACATTGATGTATTTTATAATTATTCTTTGTTCTCCCTACAGAATAATTAGTTTTTTATTGAACTCATACATATTGTTATGCTCATATAAAGGTGGCCATATAAAAATTCTATGTTATATTAAATGATCTAAAAAATTAACTTTAATAGAAACTTGACAAGAGTTTCATTCACCCAGGTTCATCATCATGGGGTGTACCATTAATTATTATTAAGAAGGGGGTGGGATTATGTTCCTTTTGAATGATTATCATGATCATAGTATGACCATGATTTATAAAAAGTATCAACTAATTTGTATTGATGACTTGTTTGACTAAATTCATGGTTTGATACTTCTAAAAGGTGTATATTTGATTTGAAAATCATCATCTCAACATGAAAATTGAAATATACCTAAGATAACATTACATACAAGGTATAAACATAATGAATTTATAGAAATTATTTTCTGACACACAAATTCCTTAGATAACATCCTAGAGTTGAGGGATATATTCTTTGTAAATATTTTAAATGAATTTGTGGTAGTCTTTATTGATAATATTATCACATATTATATTGGAATGATAGAATATGCATATAAATTAAGTATTTTATTAAATTAATAGATAAAATATAGATATAATTATAAATTTAGTAATACTTAATTTTAGATATAAAAATTATCATTCTTGTGTTATGTCACAAGTGAGAACGCACACTCATACACACATATATATTTATCCTTAAATGATAATGATGGTTGAAGAATATCTATGATCAAAATATATAATAGATATTTTCATATTTCATCGATTATCATGATATTATTATTTTTTTTTGATAAATTTATCATGATTATGAAGTACACTATGAAAGTTAACTTGTATTGGAGTATCGAATATGTGGAAAAAAATAATGTCATGATATAAAAACCCATGAAATTTATGGTCATTTATAGGGGAAGTTTGAGATTTGATCCTATAGTAAGGGTTTTTCTGAGAATGGGGACACATATTATAAATATGAGGCTTATAAAAACTCAAGGAGATGTTTTTGGAAAATTAAATATGTCCTTGGTGGTGGTTCATGTCCTCTAGGAAGAATCATAATATTGTAAAGTTGTTCAACTACTAAATTTTCGCAGCCTTCAACAACATTCATTGTAACCCAGGTGGGTCTCACCATGACAAGACATGTCTAAGGTAATCCCTTCCTAATGGTGAACATGAAAATATAATGGGAATTGGGAATGAGGCTTCGTGATACAAAGGGATATAGGACCTTGAAGGGGACTTCTACTATGGAGGTATTTTAACTATAATCCTAGGCCACATGGTGAATTTGTCATGTGGAGGTGTCATCCACACAGTGAACCTCTTATTCACATTGAGAATGAGGCCTGGGTCTAATTTTTATGTGGGAAAAAACCCTTATTTATTGGGTTGAACCTCTTAGTTTTTTAGGGACTATATGGAATTTTGGAGATGTAATTCTATTGTTCACCCCCTCCCATGTTCCTCCTATGTGGCCCCATTATGGGGGATGGATTTTACAACATTTTTATATATATTTGATTCTTTTATTTAGTTCACATTTCTTTTTTTGTATTTCCTATTTTCTATCCCCTTATTTTTTTCTATTTATGTTTGTTTTTAAGTTCATATTACAAAACAATATTATAAAATAAAATGAGAAGATTGGGGATTTATAGTGTGATGAATATAAGTAGTTTTGAGGAGATGTTTAAATAAGGGTTCATGAAATTTTGGGGCAATAATGAATAATTTTGAGTTTTGAAATGAATATACCTCCTTGGAAAAAAATAAATAAATAACTATTTCAATTTTTTGGAAAGAGTTAAGCACTCAGGTGGAGGTATGATCTCAGAAGAGGCATGGATGTGCTTGGGAAAGTCTTGACATTACTTATCTTATGTTGTAACTATATTTTGGATCTGGGTGGTCAATTTAATACAAACCCATATTCCTTTTTACACTTGATTAAATATTTCATGCATGCATCATGGTTTCATGTAGAGCAAATAGGGACAATGGGAACCGTCGATATAAGAAATGGGATATTTTTGTCTTCATATGCTTGCAAGAAGTTTTCCTTGCCATTTTAGTATATTAATAATTGATGGTTTAATGTGTATCCATGTGTAATTGACATTGGTTGAACTAAAGGGAGGACTTGTGAAGGTCTCATGAAATAATTTTTAATGTGGATATCCTAGGTTCATTTCTCATGGGATATTGATATATGAAAAATATTATTAGGCATTGTGTAAAGAGTTATATGATTCTTCATCTCTTTCATGGTGAGTAACAAACTTATGAGAGAGGTTTAAATTATAGAGGGAACTGTGAGAAGGTTGATTTCTTTAGGATGAGAAAGTTTTTGATTGAGATGGTTTCATATATATAAATAAATGAGATATATTCCATAAAATATGTGATAATGGACCTAGGTGTAGGTTATATGAATTATTTGGTACATCGAATTAGGTATATATGTGGTTTAAAGAGTGTTATCTTACAATAGTCACTAAGTAGTAGGATCAAGAGTGATGAGTTTTTCTATGAGGTTAGATATTTTTATCAGGTCTAGGTCAAAGGGGACTTTGAGTAGTAGAGATACTGATTTGTGATAGACATAAGGTGGTATCTATAATCATAGATTATGACATATCAAAGATAACCGAGTGAATGCCTTCACAGGTGAGGTATGAAGTTTTAAATATGGTTGGTTATGTCTGAGTGATAAGAACACTATGATAAAATGATGAGTTATGTTATGGGATGTGTTCCATGTTTATTATTTTATGCATGTGATTGTGATAGTTGATATACCCAATGTGGGAGAGGATCATGTGGCATGGACCCACAATATGTAAGATAGTGTTGGGTATGCTATCATGGGTGAGATGGTTTCCTTGTGTGCATGATATGTAAAATTATTTTATAATATTGGGTTATTGTACTAGACCTTTCCTTGAGTGAGAAGTATTGGGTAATAACAGTGGATAAATAAATGTGAGAGTGTTGTGCCTTGGTATGATGTGAGGCACAGATGATGGACCCCATCTTAATTGATGTGGGAGTCGATTAATTTTTTTTAAAGAGACCATGTCATGTTTCTTTAAAAAGTGGGTTGAGATATTAGATGTGATATTATGCCATTTTTATTCTGGTATGGAATTATGAACATAGATTATTCACTATCAGGAGTATTTGGGTTCGATTTGGGTATTAGGTACAATGGAAAAAAGTAATGATGGGATTATAGAATAATTTGGAAGCTTGTATGATCAGGTGTTGTTGTGTCCATTTTAGCCCATGGTGACTTGAAGTGTGGGGTTTCTTGTTTCCCTAAATAGCACAATACATTTAACGTACATGTATGAAATTTTTATTTATATTTCTCATACGTACATGTATATAATTTCTACACTATGGGAACATGGTGAGACCCTTATTTGATGTATTTATCACACCCTTCATGATAATTCCAATGAAATTTGAGGCCATTTGATTACATTCAAGTTGATTAAAGGATGCGTGGTGGATTAGGATGAGGTAGCTAAATGAGATTTTGGAGACATGGTTATTGGATAACAAGGATGAAATTGGGGGTGGTGTGCGTAGTTTTTTCTCCTTTGTTTTATTATATATGAGATATTCTTAGTGAGAGATCTATTTTTTTATATCTGTGATTTTTTATGATAAAATTTATAGTTTTGTCGAAGTGTGTTTATTGATATTTCATATTATAATGTTCATGAGGGATATATTTTGGTTATTTACACTATATGTTTGACTCTCATTAGAGGGAGAATTCCCTCCATTATATTATTTAGTATTTTTACACTAGTCAACAACCTCTGGAATATGGGAAAGTGAGCCTCTGGACATGTAATGCATCATGTGAGGCAACTACCAAGTGGACACTAAATTGGGGAATTATTAAATTTGCATTAGAGTTTTATAGTATTTCTATTTTGGGAAATTGTAGAAATGTGTTCAAGGAATGTATCGAAGTGGTATTGACCTCATATCGATGTTTCATCACCACATTTCAAGTTGTGATGTCTTGATTACAAGGACTATATGTTTTTTGTTCTTTGTTTGTGCTAATATTATTGAGATAATTATTGAATATGATGATTTTTTGGCGGTTGATATTTATGTTTTTTTCTCTTATCCCATTAGAATAAGGAATATGCACATGCATCCTGATTATCACATTTGATTCATATGATATAAAAATTCTTATATGTGGTTTATTTCATATAATAGGTTTTAGTCTATTAACGTATTGATAAAAACTTATATACAATTATCCCATATAGCATTTTTGTAGAATTGTACTCTGTTGGACTATGATTATCCCTCATGATTTTTTTCTGGTGGAAGACCATGTAGATGATGGTGCATTATTTTCTTTGATGGTGGTTATATAGTCCTTCAAACAAGGGATCTGTAGGGAATAGGTTTTCTTTTAAATATGAGTTAATTTTATTAAATTTTCAATAAAAACTTATATAGAGTTTTCCCATATATCCTTTTGGTGGTATACTACTTATTAAGAAAATAAGGATAAAAATTATTTATAATTACCCTAGTCTTTAGGTATTTAATGTTCTTGGAGAAATTATTGTATCGATGTTAGTTTCAAAGGGAATGGTTGGTTTGATTCCAATTACTGCAGGTTCTTGGATTCACATTTAGTGGCATGGTGGGAGCATTGGTAGGGGATTATGGTTTGGAATGACATCTGTTTTGTGGGTGATTATGGTATTAACCTTTGAATGAGTGATATTCTTTGATATATGGGATAATCATTATAATATTGAGGAGTTTTTTCAATGAATTATATGTGTGTGTGTTGGGGTAAAATTCGACTTGTCTCATGGGAGCATTGGCTTGGGTGTCAGATTACATTTAATGAGAGTGTGCATTCATTGGGATTAGGTGAGATCAAGTAGAATCAGTGGTGAGAACCTATAATAAGTTATTACTAAATCATCCTTATATTATTAGGAGAGTGATTATTGAGGTGGTCTCTCATGGAAATGTTTCGGTGTGATTGGTTTTGTATACTCTATTTAATCATATAGCCCATTTTCTTACATATCGATGTATGAGATTTTTTTGGGACCCTTAAGAATAGTTCAAGTTGTGGATGGAACTGAGTGGTGTTGTGATTATTGTTCAAAGGTGACATTATCATGGGAATGGTATAATGGGTTTCATGATCCGTGTTATAGGTTTATATTGTGGAAGAGATTTGTGTTGGGACCTAGTTGGATTAATGCTTGATGATTTTTTAGGGAACACATATACTGTGGAGTATACCATTATATGTCAGATTCCATTGTACATGTTTTCACTAGTTTTTTAAATCGAAAGGATTCCTTTAATGGTTGTTAATAAGTATTTTATAGTTATTATTTTATGTTTGTAACTAGTTATGACTGCTTTTCCACATCAAATCATTACATTTAGTAGGAGATGAAGCCTGAGCTATGGAGATCACATATTTGTTTTAGTGTAACGATAACAAAAATAATTCTATGTTGAGGAGAATCATGTCAGTTGAAGGTGAATAACCCTTGTGTTGGATGTATCCCAGTTATGGTGAGACCAATTATAAATATTTTTGAGGTGATGCTAGGATATTATGGTCTAGGAAGACCTCATTTTATCTTGTTCCATGGTCAATACCATATTCATGGTTTGAATGTAGGGCCAGTTAAAGTTGGTTCATTTTAATTATTATTGATATTGATTTTGTGTGATCTATTATTATATCTAATATGGTTTGTGTTAGTGTAATTAGAGAGAGAATAATGGCTAGATTTATTTGTTGGTGATGATGCATTTGTAAAAGTATGTGGTTAGTGATCCAATAGTGGCGTTACACATGGATTTGGGTTTAGATTTTTTGTATTTGTTTGGGTGATTATATGATCCCTATGACTGTTAATGAAACATGATTGTGTGAGTAGTGTGGTGATGCCTCACCCGTGTATGATATATTTCTATAAAAGTTAGCGTAGAGAGGTCTGGACCATGTTTTTCCATAGAATTTGATATAGTGAGGTGAAAAAAAGCACTAGAATCATTATTAAAAATGTGGATATCCATTTTATGGACCACTAGGAGGGAATTTTCAATCATAAATTTCTATGGTTGGGAGAACCATGGTTATAATTTTCCATTGTAAGTGATGTCTTATAGTTGAAATTTCTATATGATCTGGTGGAGTCAGTTGAGTGTATCATATCCTCTTAGGTTTAACAGGTATGATGAGTGTTGTCTTTTAATTAGAACTATTATTTATTCTTTCTATTTTTAGTTGATGAATGGTTTTTCTTTATGTTTAGATACATTTAGTGAAATTTAATTGATTATTTTCTAGTGGTTCACTATCAGTTCTCTATGAAATGATTCTCGTGGAAGGTCTGGAAAGATGGTTCAAGTTTGTTTATGACTTCTTTGGGATGATAATTATTTGAGGGTGTAGTTTTTAATGAAAAATTAATTTTTAGGTCATTACATTTTAGGGTGATATTGAGATATAATCTCAAAGTATAGGACGTTCTTTGATTTGGAATTTAGATCGGGAATCCAATGGTTCCAAAATCTAAAGGTGATGTTTTCATATATGAAATGGGGAATGTATGTTGGTTTGAGTTCTTGGATTATCATAAAACCAAGGATGTGGTTGTCGGTTATAGAATTTATATAGCTTATACTAGTTTTCATTGCATCACAAGTCGATCACAACGTGATGAGTCCTAGATAAGGGAGGCCCCTCTACCTAGTGATCTAAACAATGTGAAAGGAACATGGTATGAGGCTTCACATCATTAAGGCCCCAAAGCCCTAATATTGGCCTTTAAAATTTGAGGGGTTTTCATTATGGCCCCCAGTCATGATGTAATGTTTTCAGGAGATGGTTTCCTCTACACTACAACCCTCCTGGTCACACTCCAAATGTGACATGGGTTTATTTTTTTACTAGTGTAAATCCATATTTTCTTAGCATCAAAATCCTTAGGTTTTGGGGAAAATGTAGAAACTAGAAGAGTACATTTATCTTGATATTCTCTTCCCGTATTCATCCTTGGATTCCTCATGGTGGGGTAAATTTTTGTGTCTTTCCTCTAGAAATTACAAGAATTTTCTCGTCCACTTTCAATTTTTTTGTTCCCATTTTCAATACCTATATTTTGATTAGATTTATGAAAAGGATTTTTTTATTCCACTATATATTTTCTTAATAGAGTGCGGATAATAGGCTTTTCAAGTGAAGTGGAAAGAGAAGATTTTGTCAAGATAAACATATGAGGTCACTTGTGGTTTTTCTACAATGGTGATTCTAGATGAGTTTTTCAAAAAAAAAACATACCTCCTTTATTTGAGTTAAATAATCATTTATAAATTTTTTAATTAATTATTTTGATGTTGTGTCATGAGGAAGGATATTGGGTGGTATTACGTGATTAGATGAGGCATGGACAAGCCTGATTGAGGATCGAAAAAACTTATATTGGATGGTAACACTATTAATGAGGTAATTGGCCCCTTTAATAAAATATTATATAAAATTTTATTCATGATTTTCTACATGATGGATGTTTTATGTTTTATAGTATAATGGAAAGAGACTCTGATTATGTTATGAACATAAAATAAAATGTTGTTATCCTTAAATACTCTCGATAAGTAATATTTAACAACTTAATGGCTTTATAATTGCCCAAAAACCATTTTTAAAAGGGTTGAAGGAATTTTTTGATTGTTTGAGAGGTGTTGGTAAGGTATTGGTATATTATTGATGAAGTATTTAGTATAAGTTAGTTTCCCTAGGTCTATTCAAGTACGAACAATAGGTTTAGAATCATGGTAAGAGTGTGATAGTTCTTCATCTAATGTTGGTTGAGTAACATCCTTATGTTTTTTTAGTTTTGGTATTAATTTTGAAAAATATGAGTCTTTTGGTACATGATAAGTTGTGATGGATAAGGTTTCATCCAAGAAAACGTCGGGGAGATCACCCTTCAGTGATATGAAAAAGTACCCATTTTCAGGTCATGGGAATTATTTAGGACATGTAATCGAGTTCAAAAGAGGAATATAGTGATATAGATTAGTATTTTACTTTGGTATAAATACCATGAGTGAAATGTATTTTAATGTTGATGGACTAGGAATTGATCTTGGGGTTGTTAGATCCTTGAATTAGTGTCATTGTCAACAGGTGATAAAAAAGGTGTTATCAGTTAGTAGGGTCCATAACAGATTAGAGGGACCTTATGAACATCCCTATGGGTGAGGTATGATGTGTATGAGATAAGGGTGTTAGTATAAATGACTATAACCCTATGATTAGATAATGATATATGTGATGGGATGGATTCCCAACTTGTTATTGCATGTGTTTTAATATGATAGGCAATGGACCTAGTGGGGGTAAAGATCATGATCCATGGACCCACCCTCAGTGAGATGGTGTTGGATAGATTAATTTGGGTGATATGGAATCCTAATGTGAAATATTTTGATATTTCATTTAGAGTATTAGGTAATGGTACTGTAATTTTACTTAAGTGAGAAGTCTCGGGTCATTAATTTTGACCACCATAAGTGAGAGGAATGAGTTGTTCTATGATGTGAGACATGGATGGATGGACCTACCATGAGTGATAATTTATTTGGTTGGGATTATGATGTGAGACCATGAACTCTTTTTTTTGGGAGTGTTCTAAGGCCATGGACATGAGATCATGCCATTTTTCTTCAGGTAGTGCATTGAGGACATAGAGGAAAATCTAACATGTATCTGTGGGTATAGACTTGTTATTGAGTGTGGTGGCATGAGTCAATAGTTTGATTATGGAATATTATCAAATCATATTTGGTCATGTGTAATGGTGTTTTAATTTGAACTTGGTGACCTAATACATAGGGGTTCATGGTGTCCTGGTTACCACATAAAATTCAGCACACTTATGTGACATTTTTATTTACATTTCATTGGTATACACTTTTATGGTGGTTAATAATTGGAGAAATTTGTAAGACCATACTGAATTTTTTTTCCCAAGGCTTATAAAAGAACCCAAATGAACATGTATACCTTATATTTACATTCATTTCAATCATAGGGAATATACTAGCTCAGATTAAGGTAGATAATTGGGTATTTGGAGATAGGGTTATTCATTCCTAGGGGTTTAAGTAAGATTGGTGTGATTATATCATTCATTGTTTTTTATTTTTTATATGTTATTAGCCTAATTTGATATTAGAAACTATATATTTTATTATTGTGAGTCATTATGATATAATTTATATCGTTATAGTAATGCATTTTATATATTCAATACTCAAATGTTTATTAGGGAAATTTTTGGTAATTTTAGATGTGTTTTTTATCTGATTAGAGGTTATACTATAGACATTGTACACATTACACCCTCTATACTAGTTCGGAGCCTCTGGTATATGAGGTTGAATGCCTAAGGTCACTTAGTACACTAGGCTAGGGCACTGCCAAGTGGTTTCTGAACCTGGGCATTACACCTAACCACTTAAAGGATCTTAAAATGTGGTTAGTTAATGCACTCCTAATCACACTACCTCGTAGTGGATAAGGTATTTTGAAATATAATGATGCATTAAATACAAATTACACTATTTTCTCATAAAAATGAAAATCTGATAGATTCTTCGATATAATAATTAAATACCCTGGAGAAAAAATTACTTAATGTATGATTTTGAGTGAGATACAATTATTTTTTTATTGAATATCTATAAAAATTGTTAATATGGATAAAATTATGATATATATACTAATTAAAACACCTAAAAATATATATTTACATATAAGTGACTAAATGTGTTCAAAGGAAATGTTATTGTTGATTATATATTTCAATATATAAATAAATTAATATTATTAGAAGGTTAACAAGGGGTTTGATGATGTTATAAAAAAGTATCATGATACATTATTTATGATAAGGATTGAAAGAGACAAAATCCTCAAGGAGATATAAATTACTGACATGAAAATCACAAGGTAATGGTTGAAAGTAATTGTTAAACCATCTGTCCATATAGATAAAATGTAGGCCCAAAAGGTGGATATATAGTTTCAATAAAGGTGGTTAATATTATGAATTGTAAAATTGATAATGATAGAATTATTAGATTTGTAAAATTTATGTGAGTTAAGTTTATACTAAAAATAATGAATTAGAATCTAGATGATATAAATATCTCGTCATTCTATATCCACCTGAGAAGCATAGAGATATATATAAATCTCATAGAAAAATTCTTTTGGGAAACCATAAATCAGTATATTATCAATTATACATCATTCTTCTTAGTCTACTATCATGTTGTAAACAAAATCATTGATTCAAAAGAGATTGTGAAATTATTCCACATACCATTATTGATATGGGAGAACATCTCCATTTATTTTCTAATAGGTATTCTTATGATATATAAAGGTAATAATTATATTTTTTTGTGTGGTTAAAAAAATTAGAAATTAGGGAAACATTATTTATTTTATAGAGTACTTATCACTATATATTCATTCCCTAATATACATAAAATAAGTGGTAAGGATTCCTGAAGTACCACATTGAATTTTATTTTACAATGATCCAAGGTTTACATCTTGGTTTTAGAGAATTAATCAACATAAATTTTCTGTAAATATAAATTATATCCCTATATATAATCATAAAAATGATAATAAATATTGATTAATTATTTATAAATTGGGAGATAAATTGAGATCATTCATTATGGATTTCAATGAATTATAATATTAACATTTTCCACTATTCAAGATTTAATACCACACTAATTTCTACTCATTAATTCAAATGAAACCATATAAGGTTATCTGTGGGTAGAGAAATATAACTCTTATGGGATGAATTTGGAGAGTTTTATTTATTGGGTTTGATATTTCTCATGAAACGATAATTAATATTTGAAATATTTTCTAAAATATTTATGTTATATAAAGTCGAAAGAAGTTAAATGATAATAATAATTGAAATGATCATGAGTTTAATGTTATAGATAAATTATTAAATAAAATAATATGATAGAAGATTGTTATGTGATTTAATAGGATGGAAAATTTCAACCACACATATAACGTATCTTTTTTCATTTTAATCATGTGGGGACTATATCTTAAGGACTAAATCTTTTGAAAATACCTCCTAACATCATTACAAGTTACTTGTATCAATTTTGAGGAAGTAAAAACTATATTTATATATGTAACAAAACTCATTGTTTTTACAACTTGAACATGATATCTCTTATGAGGATCATAGAGTGTTGATTTTGGATCATATAGAATTTTTTTTTAAAAATAGATGACTTAACCGAGTAATGTTATTTGAAAAAATAATAAATTTGAGGGAGTTATTTTTGAACTAAATGATATAATGAGACAAAAATACCCTAATATGTTTTCATCTTTGTAAGTAATTCACAATAGAAAAAATTTAAAGGGGTATAATGTAACACCCTATTTTTTGAGTATAAATTTTCCTTTAATAGGTTTAAAAGAATATTCTATATACAAAAAATGATTATAATAAATAATAATTTATTTCTTAATGGAGAATACTGTATAGAGACGTTATAAGATTTTTTAATGAAACATAATTTCTAAAATTAGAAGATAAATAAAATAATTAATAACAAAAAATATCTTGAGTGATGGAAGTTCCACCTAGGCATATAGTGGCACTAACATTGATGATTTCAGTGTAAAATATAGTGATTATTGTGTTATAGGGATTTATAATAGAATTATATCCCTAATAGATTCTAGAATAGGTTATCTCCATCACTCTCTCTATTATATTTTCCAATATCTGTTCTTCCCCATCCAATCCTTTATTTAAATTTATTTTTGTTCTTATGATTTTTCTCTCACTAAAGTCCCTAATGATTTTCAAAAACTATTTAGTTCGTTCCTTTTACAATAAAATTTTCAATCCATCATTTCATTCAAACTTTTTAATTTTATATAAATTTTTGGTACATATAGGCCACCTATAGAAATATTTTGTGGTTTATCAATATGTTTTAGGGGCTTTCCTTCCTTCGCCATAGTCCGAATCATTGAAAACTGGTACTTAATTGTTAAAATATTAAAAAAAATATGAATTCATATAATATTTATATTTTATTTCTTTAATATGTAATGATTTTTAATTTCATAACTTGTAATGGATTGCCTATTTTAAAAAGGGTGGGTACACCTCATGATTATCTACTTGGATTTGGATTCTAGGTTTTCTGTTTCCCTTTAAAAAGGTCACAGTCCTCAAAGTCATTGATGATCATCTAGGGTGGTTCCTTTATATAAAGGACATTAAACCTCTCCAAAATCTTTATAGGAATGCCTATATTTATGTTTAAATGGATATATCACTACCCCACCAAAAATTCATTTGACATATGGTTTAAGGGGTTTTTTGGATTTTGGAAATTCATTTTATACAAACTTGTGGTAGGATTTTATTCAATATATTTTCATAAAACCAATTCAAATTAATTTTAAAATAGTCAAAGAAAATAATATTTATATTGAAAAGATATTAGATAGATTTTTATATCATTCATTTCAAGGGTATATATTTATATCCTTCATAGGCTCATATATGTAATATTGAAGTGGTTAGTCATAATTATCATATTGTTCTTCTTCAGTTTCCTCAAGTACTTCCCACTATCCCTACTATTTTTAAAGAGTTCCTATATATGGATGAAACCCATTTTTATCTTTTTCTTCAAAAATTTAGACAAATTACCCCCTCAATATTTTATTCCAAAAGAGTCACATTTAGGGATAATTGTTGTTCAAATAGTGTCTCAAGGTAAAAATAAGGGTGATATGGGTGAGTTATCTAATTAGGGTTACCAATATTGTCTTTGATTTTAATACATTGTGGTACTCTATTGTTTTTATCTAATAAATAGGATGTTTGAAATTCCTCAAGCATATTTTTTTGGTGATGAGTGTTCATATGAGGGAAGGTCACTACTTACATGTCTATGAATTAATTTGAATTACATAATCCTATATATAATCCCATTGTTATGTAGATATTTAATGATAAAGAGACTTTTTTTACTATATCATGAAATAAAAAAATTAATGACTAAGAGTTCAATGTTGGTTTCCAATCTTAGGATCACTCATTATCACTATCTAAAGTATGACTTAACGGTTGTTTCGGAATGAGTTCATACACACTCTATTAGGTTTTAGTAGAATCTATTACTATGAGTTTCAGACAACCATTTTCAGATGTATTCTTGTTAGGGGATTTTTTTGTATGTAGGTAAAATTTCTATAATATATTTTTCCTATTTAATTTTTTTTTCATTTTCATAATCATGTTTTTAATAAAAATATTTAACATTAAATCATGAAGTATAAATCCTCATGGTGACTCATGAGGATCATACCACTGAGTATAATTGTGGAAATAATTAAAAACATTATAATCAAAGTAATAATTTATAGAAATTAAATATGATGAATGGTTTTTGAGAATCATGTAAGGTTTTATATCGAAATAGACTTTTTAATGTGGTTTTATATAGCTAGTGGATATATGGTGACCGGATATATGGTTATTGGATATATGGTACATTGTTATATATTTACCAAACAGGTATATTTCAATATAACCATTATAAATAATCAAATGGTGTATTAAAAAATATTTTTTTAACAAATTCAAATACAAAAAAACTAATAAAATTTAAATATAAAAATTCATTGGTAAAAATATCTTGTATTCTGAAAAATGTGTTCCTTAAATCATTATATGATTTTTATTTAAAAATTTAAAATTTTCACTTTAATGGAATGATTTTAATAAAAGAAGTTATATATATATATATATAAAATAGAACTCAGAAAATAATTATAAATTAATTATAAATTTAAATAAAATCATTTCATGTTTAAAAGTTTAATTTTCAAAATAAATTTATTTATCATTAATTTTTATTTTATTTTTTATTTTTATTACTGAAATAAATATGAAATTAATAAAATGGATTTCATATTTAAAATCATCACATAAAAATTTTAAAATAAGATTAATTTCATCATTTTTATAAATAAATATGTTATTGAGGTAAAAATTGAGTTATAGTGGTAAAGGGTAAAATGATGTGAATAGTTAAAATATTAAATAAATTGATAAAGATTATTGAAAAATTATCACTAAAATGAGTTTATAAATTAATGCACATATTGTCCTAATTGTTCTAATTCTTCAATAACTTTTATTATAAAAATATATTTCACACATTATGAAAAATTTATTTCAAAAAATGCAACCCAAACTCGATTATAAAAGGTCCCTTCCTCCACCCATTGAACACAAAACCCCTCACTTAGTTTCTTCTAAAATTTATATCATAATTCCATCCAAAAAAAACCTCTATCATTTTTTCAATCCTTTATACTCTATAAGGACTTAAAAATCCATTAAAAACCCAAGGATAATTCCAAATGAGGTAATGATTCTTCAAAGAAGATGAAGTATGTTCAAGGAAGTGGGAATTTATAGTATGTTATTTCTTCTCTCAATCTCATTTTACAGAGTTTTATTCTTTCTTATTCAACTACATTACTTTATATTTTTAATATTATTATATTATATTTTTTATATTATTTTCTGTATTATATTTTAATGAATTATATTTTCTTCATGATATCTCATTTTCTAATAATTCTTATAAAATATGGTATTGTAAAGGATGTTTTTAAATCTCTATTTTTTGTATTTATCTTCCATGTCTATAATATTTCTTATCATAAATAACTATTTATTCATATTTTTTAATTTTTAAATATATATTCTCTATTTTAACTTTTATATTTTACTTTAATTCTATTTAAAAAATAATTTTAAATCACTTTTATCGATGTGTATTACATAAATTCATTGATAAAAAAATTAAAAAATATTTCATTCAATTTAAAAAGGAATTATTATCACTCTCTTCATTTTATTTTTATTTATCTATATTCATTTTCATAGTGAAATTATATGGTTCTTTTATTATTAATATAATGTATTAAAACTATTTTTATTATCTTCTTGAAAATAATATTGAAAGTGAATTATATAATAGTTTTATAGTAACATGACCAAAATTTTATGAAAACTCATTTTGGAATTTCACTTCCATGTTAATTTCATTATCTAGAAGATCTATAATGATTGGATATTATAATTAATGTGAAAATGTCAAAATAATATTATGATATGTTTATTTTGGGTGAGATAATTTTTTATATTGTATGATGAATTTTATAATTACTTATTAAATTATCACGAACCAACCCAGATCACCCATCAAACTAGGCACTTGAACTAAATCATAGCATAGCCCAAAAGGAATACTTAATGGTAAGGAAATGGAAACTAGTTCTTTGGAATTGATGAAAACATTTGGGAGTAATTTTTAACATTGGAGATAATATATATTATAGATTCATGTAACATATAACATAACTAAGATGAAATTACATTGGGGCATTCAATAATAGAATGCGTATATATTAACAATAGATAAAAAGGAAATTGATCTAATAAAGAACCCAACATGGAAAACAAAAATCCCAATCAGGTGTGACATGAGGTTTTCTATCCCACCAATGCATTTCCAACATCACATAACCTCTATCCCGGATACATATCATCCTCAAGTGAAACCTTTTCTTTACCTATTCCTGACAAAATAGTGTATAAATACACCCAATTGTTTATGGAGGGTTTGATCAAAACATGAACATGTGGTTCATAAATATAATTTTATAAATATACAGTATTTTCTCATCTTGAGGAAGTAAATACAATGAAGACATGATTTGAATAGTAGTATATGAGACATGGATAAAGAAAAATTTCCATATCATATAAGAAATATCTTTTATCAAATAATAATTTCCTAAAATCATAAATAAATAAACAATTTTATCAATACGTTAAAGATACACATTTTAAGATAAAATCAACAGACAGTTTTTGAAAGGAATAATTAGTTAATAATCTCATTGATATAACACCATCGAGCAAAACCCATCATTTAAGTTAAGTCTTAGTCAACTAAGATACTCATAATTCTTTGATCGATGATATATCAGGTGTAAATGTAGACAACCATGGGTGAGAAACCTCAATGACATGAGAAGGATACCACATTTAATAGTTCCTCCCCATCATTGATAATAAATTTTGAGTTAATAATGTTACATAAATCCATATCTATATAGAAAAAAACATCAAATCATGGTTTTACTAGCCTTCCAACCAAAATAGAAAGGTTCCTATATACCATAATAATCACATATTCAAATATTTCATTTGGGGGATTTCAATAAACTCAATATTTTTATAAATCATAAAAAAATATTCATAATAAATAATAAGCCTATAAACTATAGTTAAATACCAATGTTAAGAAATAATTAATCAAATATTTTCAAAACAAATATAATGGATGTATAACATGATTTCATAATTAATTAGAAAAAACAATTTAATCATGAACACGCATAAAGGGTTTATATAGCTAAGTTAATATTTTAAACCAAAAAATCTTAATAGACACATTTCGGTAGAAAACACACTTGATCTAAGAAAATATATATATTTACAATCCCTCTCCTTAATTCAATTTATAATAATTTCTATTATAACATAACAAAAACATTATATCTTTCCATGATAGTTGAGATTCAACATTACATCAAATATATGAAGAGGATATCTAGATGTGTGATGAAGAATAGCTAAATAATACACAAGTAACTTTAATTTCCACGATACATTTCCCTTGAAATCTACGGAATCACTCTCTAAAGTGGAAGAAATAACCAAATTCATTATGGGAGATCTTTAGGTTTGAGACCTTATAACACAATAGAAAAAATATGGGATTCTAGTGTAAATTCACATAAGAAATTTATTTTTAAAATTATTAAAACTAGTCAGTTTGGTTCTATCACATTGTTAAAAAATATGTGCATTGACCATAAAAACCCCACTATCCAAAAATGCCTTTTTTATAGAGAAGGTTTCATGGTTTGAAAAAATCATGTGCTATATATCCCCCCCTCCTTTATATCCTTGACATATCATATAGTTTCTTCGTAAAGATTCACTTTTTCCACTAACCATGAACTAATCGATATCCTTCACCCACTCCTACAAACACCTCAAAATGACATGAGAAAAGAAATAAAAAAAGGTGCTCAAAAGAAACATCTTAACTACTTAAAAGTCACAATGAGGTGTGAAAATTCTCACCATTATATAATTTAATGTCCTTATAAAGTCAAATTGAAGTTGTTACAATTTTAAAAATCCATTTACACTACTCCCCCATCATTTATTCTCCTTACAAAGTCATGTAAGAATCCATCCCATGTTGTTGAAGCACTTGGACCAACATAATATAAATCCATGATAAAATCTTTTACTTATAAAAAAATATGTGAATAGACATTTAAATCATAGATAAACCCAGTTCCAATATGATCTCCTCCTGATGTAGAAGTTGATATGGATTTTGATGATACTTATTCCGCTGAGATACATAGAAAAGATAACGAATTAATGTAAAAAGTTATGGAATCTCGAAAAGATATTCTGCTATACTTATCAACTACAAAATATAAAAAGGACACAAGTATCATGGATCCAAAATTCCATGATTTACCAATGATAAATGTCCCAACTTAGTTGTCACTTTAAAGGAGACACAATCCCCAATTATAAACTCCAAAGGTCCCCACCAATGATCTATATAATATTTTTTTCTAAATCTGATCTATAACCATTAATAAATGTATTTACATGATCTTTTATAATGGTTCATGAAAAAGTTTCAGCCCTATCAATGAATTTTCACCCATCTACATCCAATAATGGTTTGATTTTCAAAGATAATGAAATATAGCTTTAAAGGGTTCCATTTTGAGGGATAATTTGTAATTATTATTAAATGAAAACTAAAACAATCCCAAATATCTATCTCAGATCCACCAATGTATAGGACACATAAACCAAACATTATTTATATAATCTAAATATCTCACTCCATATTTTCGTCTTTTTGGGGATAAAGAGCAGTGTTGATCCTATACTAAGATCCCATAACCTCTTGAAGTCCATTTGAAAACCAAAAGGTAAAACAGTGGTCTATTTTAGATATCATGGCTAATATATCCCTATGAAACCTCATAATCTATTATACAAAAAATGTTCCAAAGAATTTAACATTGATGGTGTTCTAAATTGGAAGGATGTGATTCGACATAGTGAGTTGATTATTCACCACCCTTCCTCCCTCAAGGATTACCCACTAGTCTAATAATAAAATCCATAGTCACAATATCCCATTTCAATATTTAAATATGGAGAGGTTAAATTATCTTAGACGGTCATTGTTGTTCATTATTAATTTCTTTATAGGTATAAAAATAAGTCATAAAGTTTCATATATCTCATATCAACCCTATTTACCAACACCGATACTTCTAATAATCATAAATAATGGTTTTACAAAGATGAACTGGCCACTAATATCAATGGCATGCCTCTAATATGATATATCTCCCTAATTATGGATCTAGACACTGATTCATGAATCAAATAATTCCTTTTGGGTAGGTACACCACTCAGTTATGTTATCCTCATAATATAAAGAATCAATGATACTCCCGAATTCATTTTCTCCATCATCTCATAGGAAAGTAACTTATGGGGTGATAGTCCATGTTTAATTCTATCAAAAAATTACATTTCCTTACAACTTTCCATTCAAATTTAATTCATTATAACAGAATCATGGGACACCACTCATACTTGGATTCTTTAAAGGACATAGAGGGAAACATCCTATTTAGTTTATTATAAACAAAAATCCACAATCTCATTTTATAATAAATATTAAAATAAAATCACCAAAAATACTATATCCACGACATCAACCTGAGATTAATGTATTTATAAGAAAGAAACCAACACTATAATGATCCATGTAAACATTGAACCTTCCTCCCAAAAGGTAGTCTCACCAACACTTGATGAAATATATAACCATTCAAAATTATAAATCGTGAGTTGTATAGTTATTCTCATGTGATAAATGTTGAGAAGAACCATACAACACCAAATGATATGACAATATGATAACAAGAAAATCTATTTCTAAAGTATCTCAGTAGACCACAAAGCCTTGGACAATCACTAAAAACATTAAATTAGATAGTGAGGTAAAAAATTATTTTAACTCATCAAAATAAGTCAGACACTTTGAATCCTACCTGAACAGTACTCCCTTTATGATGGTATATGATACCTGTTAAGATAGAATAAAGAAATCATTTATGAATTGTAAATAGTGTCCTTTAAATCTTAAGAAACTCATAATCTCTTTGAGATTTCATGGAACCTCCCAAGACATGAAATCTCTCACCATCTTAGGTTCAACTAATATGTTTGTTTTTGAGACTATGTGATCCAAGAACATAACTTATGGGATCTAAAAATTATATATTGATAACATAGAATAAAGTTATTGTTAATTAAATATTTCCAAAAATTAAATTAGGTAAAAAATTATCTTATCCATTATTCTATAGTAGACTAGAATGACATCAAAAAATACAAAAAATGGAATCAAGGTATTGGTGTAATTTCTAATTCATTAGAGGCATGAAAAAATCATGATAATTAGTCATGAAAATAGGAATAACATAATATTAAAAATGGAAAAACCTTTTTATTAATGTTTTCTTAGGGATTATATATTACTTAACTCAATAATAGTGATACCTTGATCCATGATTAAATTTTTAGAACACTTTCACACCTTTAAATGATCAAACAAATCATTGATATTAGGAAAAGAGTGCTTATTCCTGATCACCACCCGAATAATATTCTTATAATTCACCCATAAACGAAGCATCCCATTACCCATCTTGGTGAACAGAACAGGGGTGGACCATAGTGACACACTCATGAGGATAAAAATAATGTCTTAGAAATCATTTAACTATATAATCAACTCATTTAAATCTATTGGTTCTACTCAATAACAAAGAACTGATCTATATTCGGTTCCTAAAACAAGATCTAATGAGAACACCACCTCCCTCTCTTGAGGTAAATAAGATAAGACATCTAAAAACACTTGTATGAAATCTATAACCATGGAAATAAGTTCATATCCAAAATATTCCTCATTAAATTCAACTATAAAGAAGTTATTGATTTCTTAAAATCTATAAACAAAGGTATTTCTATAATTGACCTTGGATTTAATTCCCATTGAAATACCTAAAAAATCCCATCAAGGATACTACTAGACATCCTCTATTAGTAAAACTAAATCCAATACTTATAAAAAAAAAATTACATACAAATGATAAATTCAATGAGATCAATATTGATGTTTAAGAGATCACATACAATCTCGACATCAAAAAAAGGATGTTTTAAGAAGGATATCACAATCATTGTTCCTTATTTTTTCTAATATGGTTTTCCAATTCAATAAAATAAGGTATATTATCCATGATGAAATTTATTAAATTCATTAAAAGGTTTATATAAAATATCTAATTATTCATTAATCAAACAAAGTCATCTATATAGAAAAATAAATGAGAACATTACCTTTCAAGGTAGTATAAATTTACTCCAATTACATTATGGAATTTTTTCTATGTGTAACTGAATTAACATAGAATTTATTTACTTCCAACTATAATTTTTTGGGAAAAAACTAATACCTTAGAAGAATATAATTTCACTATATATCCTTGTGGTACTGAAAAATCTATACCACTAGATATAGATAGTAGTTCCTTATATAACATCTAAAAATAACCTCGATGTACACATGAATTATATTTTTACAAAGGTTCCATGTAGTTTGATTCTAAATTAATTATCATTTCCTCACATCTAGTAAGTTAGAGGTCTCATATTATTACTAAAATATGAGTTATGGGAGTAAGGAGTGCTGAAATACCACATCCTTTAAAAACACTATAATTTTTCTTCATTTCATATGTACCCCAAGAATTTTTAATGAGAATAGGAGGAAAACTATAGATCCGATATTTCATAACTAATAAATATCTTACATTAATTTTATATTCACTATCTCATTATAGGTGTAAATATTTAACTTGTAGACATGATAATGGATGTCTCATCATAGGACCATCATAAACCTCCGAGCCTTTAATTTTTCATTTTATATAACCTCTGGTGAGAAATGTGTGAGTTAGAAAATGAAATTTGAATATTGTATCGTTATCTTATATCCTTGTTAAAGGTTGAATAACTCTTTGAACTTTTATAATGTCAACATATCCATGAAAAAACTATTAATGTAAGATAAATATAAATTATGTATACTCAAATCCCTCATGTTTTTTTAATAAAACTGTCATATCACACCATCACTCACTAAGACCTTGATGTTTGAAAATATCACACCTATTCATTACTAAGTATTGGGTCTCCAATAAATCTATAATCTTTATAGTTATATCCAACCAACACTCTTCTTTATAATAGTCATTTGTCCATTGAAAGGAAGGTTATTTCTCACAACAAAACTTCTCGACTTGATATATTCCTTATCAAAATTATAGTTCATTATATCTTACTAGAACTATAATTTTATTGGAACCTAGTTCAATATTATATACCACACACACTATAAGATAAAAAATATTTTGATATCCTGGGGGATTCTACCCAGGAACATTTTCCAAAGAACCCTCTTAAACACTCAAGAGATGTCTTATGGGATGCATGGAAATTCAAAACATCCGGGAAAAGTATATAAATTCAACAAACAATAAAATAACACACATTAAAATCAACAATTTAATATGTATTTATGAAACAAGTAAAATAAAGTCATGTAAATATAGTAATCAAAAAACCCCTTTTATGACATCATGTGGTAACTTAAAGCTCATTAGGACAAGAGCTATCCAGAAACTAACTCAGAACCTAACACCTATGTCTTAATAACCCTATATTCTATTTACCTAGAACATATAAAAAATAATGATGATCCACTTCCATTGATAACAACTTTTCATGAACCAACCCAGATAATCCATCAAACTAAGAACCCAAACCGACTCATAACATTGTCCAAAGTGAATCACCAATCCCAACAGGCTATCACCTAGTGCCAATTAATTGATTAAAACCATAGGAAATTATTTTTCCCTTATAATAAAATAGATATATAACATAAATGTAACATATAAAATTACCTAGATAAAATTACACAGTGGTATTAAATGAAAACATGTCTATATTGTGCCAAAACAAACCGCAAAAGCTAATCCAATATAGAACAGAAGTATACAAATAAAATGCCATAATTTGCATGAAATGATGCTATATACTATGCATGAAACCACTAAAATCCCACAACATCTAAATCACATACCCACCATCACTAAGAAACACATTTATTTTACCTTTTCTAGAAAAAATAAAGTTTGTATATACCCAAAATTATATACATGATGTGAGAATGACAAGACTAGTTGGTTCTAAACAGGTGTTTCATAAGAAGAATTTAATATATAATTAAAATTAAATCATATTATGGAAGTAAATAAAAATAAAAAATTATTTCCATGGTTTTATATATGACATATGTAAAAAACCAATTCCATATCATTTAGATACAAGAATGTATCAAACAATCATTTCCCAAAACTGTGAATGAATAATCGATTTAAAGAATAAATATAATTTTTAAAATTAAAGAAGTAAATCCATGAAACTATTTTAAAGTCATAATTATTTAATAATATTATAACACCCCATGTATTTATGATTGATTTCATTTAATATAAATTTATTCTCTTTGATATTTTAATACACATACAACCCCGAGTCAAAATGAAATGAAATATGGTATATCGTTATAACATAGCCATTAAATTAAAAGGTATTAATAAAAATAAATAAGTTATGAGAACTATATTTTTTAAAAATTTATAAAATAATTTCATAGTTTATTAATTAATGGTAAATAAAAGTAAAAAACATTTAAAAGTAGACGAAATATTTTTATAAAAAAGTGTTTGTATTTGCATAGGGTGTTTTTATAATAATATAAAAAATTAATCACTATTAAAGAGTTAAATTAATGAAATTTATATATTATTTATTTAATAAAATATCTTATCATTCATCTATTAGTTTTTCTAATCATGGTATAAGAATAAATCCACATTAATGCTAAAAATTGTATTTTAATATCAACTAATTTCATCAATTTTTTTATACTTCATTAAAGATTAAAATTTTCCAATTTTAAAAAACATTATTTGAAAAAAATAATTCAATTTTTTAAATAAAAATGTATAATTTATCCTAGAGTTAATTTTAATGACTATTTTTAAAATATTAGTTTTTTATGAATAGTTAAAATACTAATTTTTATTGAAAACAATCTTTTCTTATAATGAATTTACAAAGATCTATTTTTTAAATTGTTTTAAAGGTTAAATTAGTTAAATTAAGTTATTTTTAATTCAATTTATATTATTGTAATTAACGTTTTAAAATATGATATAAAAACATTTTGAACATAAGCATTTTTTTGAAAACCCACATTTTAATCATGCTTGTGAGTTTAATTTAAAATAAAATTCTTCCACTTATATCAAATGATTTTGATAAAATAGGTCACATATTTTTAATAATAATAATTTATATTATTTAATATTTTCAATGTAATTTTTATTCATAATTAATAGTAAATAAATTACAAATTAAATATCACACTTAAGGTTAATATAAGAATTTAAGCATTACATGTGTTTGTGATAAAATTATTTTTCCACGGACATATGTGTTTTATTTGATAGGTGGGATTATATAGTTACATTTATTGGGTACAAATAATGTTATAATTATTTTTTATTTTTAGTCATAATGGATCAATTACCTAGGTAAATGAAATAACTAGTCACCATAGTGAAAACTAAAATGGTAAAAGTGGGTATCATTAAACATTAAGGGAAAAAATTTAAAAAATATTATTTTTTTGGTACTTGTATTTATTAACCTCAAATTATATTTAATCTATTATATGTCTATTTAATAGAAACTTTCTCTGATACTATCTTTACATTATTGAATATTTTTGGGAATTTACAAAAAACATCACTCCTCTTAAATTATAATAGTGTACGCTCTTCCCAAACTTATTCTAACCTTCTTACCCATTTATATTTACCAAAACCTAAAAATATATCTCTATAAAATCCCTATCCACATTATAACTCTCTTATCATTCCCATGTTACCATCCCTAGGTTCCTTAATAAGAGATCCTAAGGAGTTTTCTATGTGATAATAATTTTCTTCTCTGATCAATTTCTTTTTTATTTATTCTATTATCAACATCATTAATGTATTAATAATACAAATATAATATATATAATATCTATGTTATTCTAATTTTTTATTATATTTATATAATAACCCATATCAATTTGTTATTACATCTAATGGGTAACGAAACTTTCGATCATGTGTACGACAAACTACCCCCTCACGAACTGATGCAATTTATATTCCATCACTACCTCTCATGGACAGATATAGTGATGTATTTAATGTATATATATTTAATATATTATATAATTATACTTATATAATTATAATATCACATTTATCTTTATATCATCTAATTTTTTGGAAAATAATAAGGTCACTTGTTCGTACGTGTTTACTACAAATTTCTAGAAAGTAAGGTGATTTGTTTTAATTTATTTTGAAATAAATGTTCATAAGGATTTATTTTCTAAAAATATATCATTGACATGATATAATAAGTATTATTTAAAGTTGAATTATTATATACCTTTAATTTATTATATCCATAAAGAAAATTAGAACAATGTTCATGCATACGTACGACCTACTACCTCTATGAACGGTGTAAATACTTTCTCTCTCTCTAACATTTATGGGATACTATAAAATCTTATATAATCAATAAAAATGATATTAATATCATTTTTAAAATTATTTATATTATATAAACATGATAAAACTACAATAACTGAAATATACAAACAAAACCATAGATGAAAAACAAAGAAGTTTTTACCCGAGAAAGTGATTTTAACAACATGTTTTTAATAAACGGGTAATAAAATATTATATGTAAATAATATATGATATTCTATATATGAGTATGTTCCTGGAATATAACTATAATAAATCTATATTAATGATAAAGGAGGTTTAAATATGTACAAAATAAGTCACTCATCGTGTAACTGTTTATTTTACAAAATCACCATTATTTGAGATTGTTAATATTTAAGTCTCCATTGGAAGAATTATTCGATACTTCTATAATAATCCCAATATATTTTATTAAAATAAATTTATTTATATAAAAAAAATT
Organism: Viscum album; assembly: GCA_963277665.1. Classification (NCBI taxonomy): domain Eukaryota; kingdom Viridiplantae; phylum Streptophyta; class Magnoliopsida; order Santalales; family Viscaceae; genus Viscum; species Viscum album. Next base: position 1,371,458,169 of record OY728147.1, read on the forward strand.
ATTCCTCATTTCAACTCTTTAATATCTCATGAAAATGAAATAATTCTTATAATGAAAATCAAATTCATTTATCTTATCAGTTGAAAAAATTTCATCTTCCATGTCCAGGTTTCAAAAAAATGTTTTCAACATTTTTATTATTATTATAATATGATGGTTAAAATTCATTTTTAACTACATTTTACTATTTTTAGAATATTTTTAAAACTGAATTATTTTTTCTAAACATGATGGTCATTTACTTTTTACTAATATTTTTAAATATATTTTTTTAAACATACTGGACATGAATGGAATTTCCCCCATCAATGTCATTCAATACGTTGAAGATTCCTTTATATATTTCTATGATTATTTTAAAATAAGTATTCTCTAATATTTTATCAAAAATTAGTTTTTAAAAGTTATTTTTAATGTGAAAAGTTTATTTTCCTCGAGAATTTTTTTAATATCATTTTTATTGTATTTCTATTTGTTAACAACATCCTTATTTTAATTTTTCTCCACTATAGATATGTTTTAAGGGTATCAACCAATTTATTTCTCTAGATTTTTTATGATTAGTTTAACTAAAGATTTTTAATTTAAACTCTATTATCCATATTACTCTATATGTTTTATGGTTACGTTTATAGATTCTGGAAATTGTTAATATTTCATATACTAGTTTTTCAATAAGAATTCTTACATTGATTAAGTTTTATCCATTTCATATGAGAAATTAAGAGGAAATTGTATATGAATATAGGGTCCCTCTATATCCCCTTTATGCATTAATAGGTCTTATAAGATAAACTAGTTTTGGTATTTTTGTTCAGCTTTACCCATTTATGTATGATGTCTTTGAATAAGGAATTGATGGTAATTTTATGTTGTCTTCCATTATGCATCTCATCATTATGGTAATAGTTATTGATTCCCATTTCATTATTTGAAAATTTATGATATCCATGGATAAGTTCTATACTCATGTTATTAGTTATATAGAATTATTTAATCATAATTTTGTACAACCATATTATTTATTAGGCACATGTTATTAATTAAATGGAATATGTTTTTTGATAATGACCTTGACATATTTAGTATCCCTTATTTGTTTATGATAAAATTATATTTATGCATCCCCTTACTAAGAATATATGATAACACATTTCTTATGTTTCCTTTCACTAGGTTTTCCGGAATTATATTATGATTAATATATAGGGATATGATAAAGGTAATAATGGTGTTGTCAAATAAAATACTATGTTTCATTTTATGTTTTCAATTAAAATGGTATATTCAAGTATGTTTTTACTTTATTAAGATTATTAAACTATTTTATACATTATGATGTAGTCACTTGTATCTTATTCCTAATTAATAATCTAACCATGTACTTTGGGATACTAGGGTTGGGGTATTTAAATTTTGAATCAGATTAAATTTTACTGAAGCATTGAGAACTAAATTAATGAAATAATATATTACAGAATACATCCCTATAAAATACATTGAGGATAAGTCAAAGTATTTGACACCATTATAATTTTTTGTTAAGATAGATATTTCATGGTTTTCCTAGAAATACATCCATTTATAGATTCTACAAGTGGATGTGTCTCTTGAATTTTTCGTATGTATAGGTAATAAAACTATAAAGAATTTAATGGGATTTGACCTGATCATCACCAAGTGGAGGAAAATGTCATTTCCTATATAATTATTTTTAAATATTTTGATATATATTCTTTGGAAAATTCTCATTTTCATTAAAAACCTTTATCAAGGATAACAAAATATTTTTACTACTCTAGAATATTACCAAATATATCAAGTTTATTATTCTAAGATTATATGTTTATAAATATTTCAAATTATGTGATGAATTTCACTAGTCATGAAATTGTACATTATGATTCATAATGCTATGATAAAATTTAGTTGAAGATTTTATTTATAAATGGTGTATAGTGAATGGAATAAAAATTGTACCAATAAACATAATCTGTAATGGGAATTCCCTTCTAGGAATGATAATTATGTTTGATCTTATATTACGTCCAGATTTAATCAAATTATATATATATTGGGGCAGTTGTACTAGGTTATGGATAATAACCACGCCCGTATGGTGAAACCTATTGTTCTACAATGCAGTGTGAGAATTTAATACTACCTCATGTTTTAATAACATCTATCATCCAATGGGACTATAAATATTTTTTTGATATATGGATAAGTTCAATAGTGAAGATATTTATTTCTATGTGATTTAAATAAATGGGGAAGGTTTCCATGTGATTTTGTCATCTCGGGAAGAATACCGATCATTGGTGGTCATTTATTAAAATCTCTAAGGATGAGGATGGTATATTGATCATAAAATGGGATTATTTTAAATAAAATTTTAGGGAACAATATTTTACTCATAAGAAATGAGTATATATAGAGAGAACATTATTCATTCTATGATAAAAGGAATTATAAAATGTTTCTATATATGCATCTAACATTATAAGTTATCAAGGAATACTTAATATTACATATATAATCCAAAGAGAAATGTTGATCACTTATATTAGGGAATAAATAAAATAATTTTAACAATATTAGTCTCCCCATAATTATAATTATATGAGGATATAGTATCATGTGTTATTAATATGGAGAAAAAATATCCACGTCTTATGACTTTAATGGAATGCAAGATAAGAAGACTTTGGTTGAACTCTCCTGGAAAAGAAATACTAAACAAATTGAAGAAAGGAATAGTATAATTTACAATGTGTAAAAAATTTGGAAAGAAAAACTGTAGGATAATCTTGTTGTGAATATGAGTTTTCTATAATTTTGGAGAAAAAGGACATTGTGGTCATGATTTCATTCGAATTAAAGAAGATTAAAATGTTCCATTATTTTATTGTAAGTAGATTGGGAACTACAAAAATTATTTCCTAGGCATCAAGATAATTTTACAAGAAAATTATAAGGGATAAAGGAAAAGCATATAGAATCACAACATATGAGGTTGATGTTTTTAAAGATGTGCAGTATGTACTTTAATAATATCCTAAAATATATCTAATTCACTATTTGATTCTATATCATCATAATATTTTATTTTTTTAGGTTTTTATAAGAAAATTTGATATTTCCTAAGAAAATAAAGAAGGTATTTATCATCCAAGACTCTTAGTGGATGTATCAGAACAATAATAATATGTCAGTCAATTCACATTATAGCATGTAAATGAATCTTTTTTTTGGAATTAATTAAATAGAGGTAAATTATTATTCATGATGAATTTGTGGGATTCTTTATCTTTATATGGGATACTACATCATCCAAGCCCTATATAGATCCACCCCCAAAATCTTTTCTAAATGATATCCTTGGGGAATAAGTGTAGATAAAATCATTATAAGGTAAACATAATAGTCAAACTCAGAAGGTACTAATTATAACGTAATACATTAATGTATTTTTCGGGGAATTTATTAGGAATCCACCAAAGCATGAAGTTGATATTTCCATTTATTTAAACCTTAATGCAAGACCTATATCAAAGATTCCCAATAGAATTTACACTATAGAATTATTATATTTGGAGAAACTAATAGATGAGCTATTTTATAAGGGATTTATCTAATCTATTATCTCTCCTTAGATATCCTTTACTCGTTTCATTAATAAGGAATATGGATCTATGAAGTAGTGCATTGACTTTAGGGAAATCAATACTATTATGATAAATAACAAGTATACTCTACCTACCATTGATGACTTGTTAAATCAAATTATTATGATAATTTCAATTACTTCATTGACCTTCATTCTTGTTATCATAAATTTTCAGTAAAGAAGGATGATATTCCAAATATATCATTTCTAATTAGGTTTTACATTATTATTTTATACTAATTTTATATAGATTACAAAAATGCACCCTCTAGTTTTTAGATATAATAAATATATAATTTAAGGAATATCTTGATGATTTTTTTGGTATTAATATATGATATATTAGTGTACACTAAGATCAATGATTTTCATTAAATTATATTTTGTATTATTATTAGGACTCTTAGATGAAAATAGTTATATGATTAATTTAGAAAGTGTGAATTTTGGATTTATAAAGTTTCTTTTCAATGTAATTTTTTCTCTAATGATGGGATTTCATATGAACCTATGAAGAAAAAGAAGTCTAATAATGAACTACACCAATAAACATAACTGAGGTATGTACTTTCATATGAATGGTAAGTTATTATCAGTGATTTTTCTAAAACATTTCCCAATTATCTAATATATTAAAAAATTTTACTCATAAAGAGGTTAAGTTAATTTGAAAAAATAAGCATAAATAATGTTCTATGAATTTGAAGAGAAAATTGATGAATGATTCTATTTTGAATCTACCATCAGAAAATTATTCATCTATGATATAGAGTGATGAATTTAATAAAGGATATGATTGTTTATTTATAAAAAATGATAATGTTATTATCTATTTGTCAAGGAAATTATATACTCTTTAATATAACTTTTAACCCATGATCTTGTATTGGAATCCATAATATTTGGTTTGACAACATGGATAAATCATCTCTATGTTGAAAGATGTGTGATATACATGGATCATAATAGTATAAAACAAAATTTTTCAAAGAAATATCTCGACATGAGATAAATGGGATGGGTTGATCAACTTAAGTATTATAATATCTCAATACACAATAACTCAGTGATGGAATATAAAGTATTGGATGAATTAATAATGAAGTATCATAGTGTTGTGAACAAAATAAGCATTTATAGGGATCATATTTTCTTGGATCTAGAAAATATGGGTTCAATAATTATGAGGGAAGGCGAGATGTCAAACATTTTTTTATTAATATCAAAAAATATTTATTAGAAAAGATAAAATTTTCTCAAATTTATTATTATTATTTTGAAAATAAAAATAAAACTATGAATAATGAAAAATTAAAAAAAAAATCCTTTTTTGATGTTGGTGTTCTCGAATTTAGAAATATGATATATTTAATATTTATAACTACTCTAAAAATGGAATTATTAGATTACAATCATAGATAAAATTTATCAGTACATTCGGGTAGAACCATTATGTATATATATTTGATGTAACATTTTTTGGGATAATCTGAAGTAGAGAATTGTAAATTTTATGTCATGATATTTGGTTTTTCAATAGGTAAATGTTGAGAGACAACTTCTTAAATGAGACTTATAGACTCTACATATTCCAATGAATAAATGGGATAAAATTTCTCTAGATTATTTGAATGGATAACCAAATACTCATATAAATTATAATGCAATATTTGATATTGTTGCTCGGTACAACAAATCATCAAACTTATTTGATATAATAGAATATTTACCTCAATTGATCCTTGCAAAAAACTATATTAATGAAGTTATAATAATTCAAAGTGAACCTATTTAAATTGTTATTGATTGTGACAAAAAAATTGATTCTAAATTCTAATTTTTTTGAAATGTATATTGATACTGCGCTTCTTTTGAGAACCTCTTAACACCATCGAACTGATGGATTTCCCAAATGGACTATTCAAACATTAGAAAAAAATTGTTGGTCGTTATCTCTTGAATTTCATGTTATGTGTGATTAATATTTACCATTGTTATATTTTTCATATAACAATTACTCTCATCCATGTATTCTAATATCAATATATGAAGAATTATACAGAAAGAGATTTCATTCTCTAATATGATTGGGTAAAGTTGGTGAACGGTATCTTATAGTCCTAAAGCATTTTGAGGATACAATAGAAAAGGGAAATACTATTCAAACCCATATCAAAATAACTAAAAGAATAAAAAATAACATTAATGATAACTAGAGGAAGGATTTGAAATTTCAATTGGGAGGCCATGTTTTCATGTAAGTATCTCCATGGAAGGGTGTTATAAAGTTGGCTGAGAAATGGAAACATGGCCCCAGGTACCTCATAACATTTGAAATTGTATATATAATTTGAGTTGTGGTGTACCATTTGGCAACAAAACCATGTATAATTGATATTAATGATGTGTTCATTATATAATTATTGAGGAAATACATGCTAGACCCAATGAATATGCTCACCTATGAAGAGAAAGAGTTGGAACCAAATCTATCTTACTATAAAAATAATATCCAGATACTAGGAACTATGTAATAAGTGTGGTGGAATCAGATAACTTAGCTACTAAATTTAATTTGGAGAAATCCTTAGAGGGTAGAGATAATATGTGAGCATGAAGAAATTATGATGAAAAACAATCCAAATCTGTTAATAAGGTAAAATTATAGAAAGTTACGTGATTAAAATTTTCATAGAGGGAATAATGTAACACCCCCAATAAATTACAATATTTTTCTTTATATGTTAATTTAACCAATTTGATATCTTGAAACACACGCAACCCAAATTCTAAATAAACCAAAATATAGTATACTATTATAAAATAGATGCAAAATTGGTAGTTTTGAGTAGAATAACTAAATTATGAAAATTATATGGTTTACACATGAATAAAATTTATTAATTAGTTATTAATTGAAAGAAAATAAAAATTAAAACCATTAGAAAGTAAAATAAATATTTAAATAAAAAACATTTTTATGAACATAGTTTATTATAATTTTAATAAAATAAATAATTAATTATTGGTAAGTTATTTTAATTAAATTTATATATTTTTTATTTGATAAAATTTCTTATCATTTTTCTAATTTTTTTCTTAGAATGGCATAATAATAAATCAATTTTTATTCTTAAAAACTATATTTTACTAGAAAACAGTTTTATCACATTTTGTGCCATTATTTAAAAATTAATATAAACTATTTAAAAATTATATATGATAAAATTAATATAATTTATGAATTGAAATTTTCAAAAATATAAATTTTCCATTTAAAAAAAAACTAAAATATTTTATTTCGATAATACTGAAAAATATTGATATTTAACAAAAATTGACTTTTTTTATTTTAAATATTTTAAAAAATAAATTTTATTTTAAATGTTTTTAAAAGTAAAATTATTTAAATTTTATTGTAATTAATCAATTTTATTTGATTATAATAAATTTTATTTTTTAACTTTTATATAAAATCATTTTGTACTTTAGAAAACATTTTAGTGGAAAACTAATTTTCTTTCATGCTAGTAGGTTTAATTTTCAATTAAATTCTACCACTTAGGTTAATTTAATTCAATAAAATAAAATAAATATTTTTATTAATAATAAGTAATATTATGTAATAATTTCAATTTAATTTTAATTGGTAATGAATAGTAATTAAACAAAAAATTATTTACTATGATTAAGGTTAAAATAGGGTTTTTCACAAAACATACGCTTGTCTTAAAATTATTCGTCCACACACATAAGAATTTTGTTTTATAAAGTGAATTTAATTTTTAAAATTAATGGTTCCAAATTATCTATTAATTATAATTTTTTTAGTAATATATAAATAACTTAGTTAAATAAATAAACTAGTTACCAAGGTGAAACAAATTATAAAAGGGGGTAACCATAGAAGTTAAGGGAATAAAATTTATAAACATTTTTTTTGTGGTATAGGTTTTTATAAACCTTAATTTCCCTAAAATATATTATTTATTAATTTAGGTAGAACATAGGTTCAGAGTGACTACCCATTACTGAATATTTTTGGGTATTTACAAAAAATGTCCCTCCACCACAATTATAAAATGAACCTCCTCCCCTCACTTGGTCCAAAAACATATCATATTTAACATGAAAAAACCCTACCAAAATATATTTCAAAAAGCCATTTTAAAGTTATATATCTTCTTATATTCCATAAATACCAACTTTGGGGTCCATAATAAGAGTCCAAAGGAGGTTTTTCTAAATTGAGATAATTGTATTCTCTCAGATATTTAATTTTCACTCCTTCTCATAAAAAATTAATTCATGTATTAATAACTAAAATATAACATATATAGTATCTAAAATATAATGACATATTATTTTTAGTATTTAATAACCTATATCTATATACTTTTTCATCAAATGGGAAACAAAACTTTTGATTGTGTGTATAGTGGATTACCGCCTCACAAACTGATGTAATTTATTTTCCATCGCTATATCTCATGTATGAAAAAAATTAGGGATTTAAAGTATATATATTAAATTTAATATATAATTATAATTTGAAATTATAATATAAAAACTACCTTATTACCATCCAATAAATTTTAAACTAATAATGTGGCTCATGCGTATGTATGGATTACTGCCTCCACGAAGTGATGTGATTCTATTGTCAGTTTATTATCAAAATAAATGGTAATAAATATAGGTTTGATAAAAATATATGATTTATATGATATAATAATAATTCTAGAAAAGTTAATTATTATTTACCTTAATATCATTCCATCTATCAAAAAATAAAAATAGAATTCATGCGTACGTGCAACATATCATTTCCATGAATGATGTAACTCATGTTTCTATTTATAAAATTTATGGAATATTAGAAATGCTTATATAGTTATTATACATATTATGTATATATAATTATTAAAATTATATATAATATGAAAACATGATCAGTTTACAAGGACTATTACTACCAAACCATAACATATATAAAAAATGACGTAGTTATTACTCGAAATAGTGATTTTATCAAATAATTGTTAGTAAACTCATAATAAAAGACAATAATTAAATAATACATGGCATGATAAGTATCATTACAATTTTTGGATACATTTATAATCAATATATATTTATTATACAGTACTTATGAATACGTACTGTATAAGTTTTATCAGAAGTAATGATTTATTTTACAATCTTATTATTATTCTAGATTGTTTATATTTAAGTATCTATTGGAATAATTATAAAACATTTATAAATTAAATATAATTTATGTTCCTTATATATTTATTTTACTGTAAATTAAAAAATTTCCTTCATTTTTTCTCTTTAAGAACTAAATTGACTGGATGGATTTTTTTATGGAAAATCAACTTCATTTCTACGTTCAGTGAGAATTATTTTCTCTGACATGTCCCTGTTTTCTAAAAATGTTTATATTATTTTTTATATGATTCATAAATGTAATTTCCCCCCATATTTCACTATTTTTAAAGGAAATTCACAATGAATATTTTTTTTTATTTTTTTAATTGGTTACTTATTTACTTTTTGCTGAAAATGTGATAAAAATATTTATTTTAACATACTCTGCCTGAATAATATTTTCTACCTTCATGACCACATAATGCTCTAAAGCTTATTTTATAAGTCTTAATAATTATTTTCATATAATTATTTTCATAATATTCTTGAAATTATTATTTTTTGAAAAAAATTACAAAGTGAAAGGTTATTTTCTTTAATAAATTTTTAATGGCATTTTTATGGTATTCTTATTCATCAATGATGATATTAATTATTTGACTTATGATCCACTAGTGATATGTTTTATAGATACTATCCTTTATCAAGATTATTTTTCATCAATTTTATTGGGGATGTTCTACTTTGATACCTTTTTCTTAATTACACTAAATGGTTTATTATTATGTTTATTGATTGGGAAAATTATAAACACATCATATGATATTTTTTCAATATTAATTTTTTTTGATTTGGTTTAACCCCTTTCACCTAATGAACTAATTTCAATTAGAATGTAATGGGGGAGTCCTGCTATATCCCCATGATGCATTAGAATGAATTATTATACAACTAGTTTTTGTATTTGGTCAAGACCTTACCCATTTATGTATAAAACACTGGAATAAGACCTAGAAGATAATTTTATAATGGAATAAATTATGAATTCAAGTATATTAAGATTACTTTTTGAGATTCATGTTATTATTTTAAAAGTTATGATACCTGTGGATAAGTTTCAAGATCATGAGAATAGTTTTACAGAATTATGTGATCATCTTTTATTCATTAAATATATTTATTTATGATCATTCTATTGATTAAATGCAATGTTTTTTCATATATTTACCATCCACTATTGATTATGACATATTTATTCTAGATATTTCACATTGTATGGACACCCCTACCAAGCATATGAGATCATCCCTTTCTTATTTTTCCTTTCCCATGTATTTATAGAAGTTCATAATGATTGATATACGAAGATATACTGAAAGGAATAATTGTGTCGTCAATGAAAATAATATATTTTATTTATTTTTTCAACTCTAATGTGATATTGAAGTATATATCTAGTTTATAAAGACTTAAAAACTATTTTATTCGGTGGTATGTGATCACTTGTATCTTATCAAAATATAAAGAAGATATTGAGTGGTATTCCTAGAAATCTATCCATGTATAGATACTTTAAGTGGATGTGGTTCTAGAAGAATTGTATCAATGGGTAATATCTCTAAAAACGGTGCATTGGTCTTTGACATGATCAACACTCTGTGTATAAAAATGGTTCTTGCTGGACACCTAGTTTGACACTCTCAGGAAATATTCTTGAAATAATTCACATTTACTTTATAAACCATTATAAAGAATTTTAAAAAATATTATGAATACAGAATGTTTCAAAACATATCATGTTTATGATTTTGAGATTAGGTATTCATATATATTAAAAAAAAATTCAATAATTTAACAAGTTATGAAATCATAAATTATGATTCATAATGTTATGATCCGATTTAGTAAATGTCTTTATTTAAAAATAAAAAATTATTAAAGGAACGAAATCTATAAAAATAAATGTAATCCATATATGGATTTCCCTAATAATTTAGATAATACTATTAGAGATGGAGATATATTAAATGATAATAACATTAGAACTATATTGGGTCATATCACTAATGTTGTTTTCTAGATACCTTGAGCATATAGATAATCCGTTTCATCCAAAACATGGTTTAAAAATGTTACACCACTTCATTCCTTAGCGAGATCCATTATTAAATGGGACTACCAATCTATTTGTAGATGGGTAATGTATAATATACTTATAAAATATTTTTCCCACATTGGGAATTTATAAAAAGGATAAGGTTTTCAGGGAATTTTATAAACTCATAATGGATTTTGATAAGTGGTGGACAATGATTGAAAACACCATGTTTGAAAAGGAAATATAAATAATAGAATGTAAGGATTATAAGAAACACTTCTTGAAAAAATATTTTCCTCATGAACAATTAGTAGATATAGATGGAAATTTCTTAACTCTAAGAAAAAAGGAAGAGGAAAATGTTTCAATGTATGAATCTAACATTAAAATGTTAAAAATGAATCATATGTACTGCATACAGTTTATAAAGAGTAATATAAATCATTTATTTCATTGGCTAAATCTAATTTTTTTCATGGTACTGGTATCCTAAGAATTATCATCATGTTATGATATAATATCATGTTTTTTTAGAATAGATAAATAATTCTTTAGGTCTTACGAATTTTAAGGAAAGAATGATCATAATCGGGTGGTTGTGAACTCTGGAAAACGAAATATGGAAAAAGGGATGTAGAGAAGAAAAAATTTCATAATTGTAATAAATGTGGAATGAAACACTGTGGGACGTTCTTGCTGGGAATGGATGTTTTCTTCATGTTTGGAGATAATGATTAATGTTCTTATGATTGTAATGGAAATAAAGAGGAAACCAATTTTTAATGCTTTATTGTTAGGATATGGAGAACTATTAAAATGGTCTTACATGGTTTCATGGTAATTTTCTATAAAAAATGAAAAGGGGGTAAGGCCAAGCTTATGTAATCACAATAAATTATGTTTATGTTTTAAAAGATGTGGTGGAAAGTACTTCAATCATATACTCAAATTTCTCTAATGCTTTACAAGATTATAGATTTTTTCAGTATTTTATATCATTCATGTTTCTATGAAAATTTGATATTTCACTAGAATATAAGAATAAAGTTATGATTCCATACTCATAATGGAATTATATCTATTAATAGTTTGTTTTTGTCAGTTCCCATTATGACACATAAACATGCCTTATTTGATGACTTCGTTTTTATACTTGTGGTTGATTTTGGTATAATACTTGGTATGTAATGTATTTGAAAATATGAGATCATTTTTAAGAAAACAAAATTTTGATTCCGAATGAAGATTTATAATTACTTATCTTCAGAGGGGATAATTCATCATCTGGTTCATGTCTAAATCCACCTACATAAGCTTTTTCTAAATGAGAATCATAAAAAAGAATATAAAACATAATATATATAGGTGAAAGTTAATGTTAAAATTGAATATGTACATATTTTATATAAATTAATTAATGTATTTCATTTGGGATTACTTAGAAATCTAGTAGAGCATGAAGTTGAAATTTAAAATAATTTAATATTTGCAGCAAGAACTTTTTCAAGTAATTCATTTAGAATGGCCACTATGGAATTAGTTCATTTAAAAAAACAACTAGGGGATTCATGTGATAAGGGATTTATAAGACCTAGTGTCTCACCTTGGGGATCCCCTATTCTTTTCATTAATAACATAGATAGATCTTTGGCATTTTTTGTTGATTATTTATAATCATTTATATTATGATAAAGAAAATGTAACCTCTAACTCGCTTTCATGACTTAATCAATCAACTTCATAGAGATAAATATTTTCCAAAAATAAAATGTTTTTATTGGTATCATAAATTACGATTAAATAAGTAATATATTCTAAAGAAATTATTTTGAATGAGGTATGGACATGATTAGTCCACAATAAATCCATTTATATTGACCAGTGAACACTCATTTTTTAAGATCTAATGAATAGAGTATTCATTGAATATATTGATTATTATTTTTATTTATTAATGATATCTTAGTGTACTATAAGAGATGTAAAGACCATAAGAATCACTTATAAATAATTCGTGAGCCTATTAGAAGAAAATAATTATATGATAAATTTGTCAACATATAATTCTAGATTTAAAAAGTTTCCTTTCTTGGTAAAATTGTCTCTAATGATGGGATATAAGTTGATCCTACAAAGAAAATGTAATTACAAGAATTTCATGCACCAATGAACATAATTAATCTATATATATATTAATTGGATTGGTAGGTTACTATCATATATTTGTCCAAAAAATCATGAATTTCAATACCATTAACCAAGATTAATCATAAAGAGGTTATGTTAATTTTGAAAAAGGAATATGGTCGATATTATGAAGAATTGAATATGATATTTTTTAATGTTATTATTTTGAATTGACCATCAGGGAATGATGGATTTATGATATATAGTGATGAATCAAAGAATTATTTTGGTTATTTATTTATGTATAATGATAATGTTATTTCATATGCATCAAGGAAGTTAAAAATTCCGGGAAAAAACAATCCAACCCATGATATTAAGTTGGTGGAAAAAATCATTTCTTTGATGATGTGGAGAGATTATCTCTATAGAAAATTATTTGAGATGTAAATGAATTAAAAGAGTATAAAATATATTATTTCCTTGAAATATATCAATATTTCTCAAGGATATTAGCATGAGTTACTCATGGATTATGATTATTTAGTACATTACCACCCAGGGAAGAAAAAAAATGTATGAGATGAATTAAGTAAAAAATATCATCGAGTTATAACCAAATTAGTGATTGATAGAGATCTTGTGTTCCAAGAAGTGGTAATGATAGATATGAGAATTATTTAAGAAGGGGAGAGATCACTCATTTTTTTTAATGATGGATGAACCATCATTATTGGAAAAATTAAAATGTTCCCAACTTGATGATAAGAATAATAAAAGGAAAATTTATGATTGAATATATAAAATAGGAATAATTTTCTTATAAGGATGGAATTATGAAATTTTAAAAGGGTATATATGTTTCATCTATAAATAATAATACAAAATGGAATTATTATATGATTTTCATAGCTTGAATTTATCTATACAACATATTATCCCAAAGATTTATAAATATTTAAAGGAAAATTTTTGGTTGGATAATATGATGTGAGAAATTGCAAGTTTGTGTCATGAAGATTGGTCTTCCAACAAGTGAAGGCTGGGAGAAAACATCCTATTTGATAATTAAATTTTATAACTATTTCAATGTGGAAATGGGATTAAATAACTATTGGATTTTTCCCAATATTACAAAATACTCGTAGAAATAAAGATGTGATATGTGTTATTTTTGATCACCTAACCAAATCTGCACATTTACATTCAATAAGAAGATATATACCTATATAATGAAATTCATGACACTATGTCAATAATGATATGATACTACATGGTGATACTATTTCAATTATTCCTGATCATCGCCGACGAATATTTTAATTTTTTTTAAAAGTTTTATAAAAGGATCTTGATAATGAGATTCATTTGAGAATCACTTATCACACTCATAACCATGGATAATCTGAATGGACTATTCAAGCATTATAATACATGTTGAGCTCATTATTTAAGTATTTACAAGGTGTGTTTGATAAATATTTACCTTTTTTATATTTCACCTATAATGATAAATTCCATTAAGGTATACAAATTGAACTATATAGAGTAGTATATGGGATGGATTTCGTACTTCAACTTCTGAGGGTAAAATTTGTGAAAGGTTGATTATAGGACCAGAACATTTGGAGGAGACAATATTAAAGATAAATACTATTAAAAATTTCATCGAATTATTCCAATGAAGGAAAATTGTTATGACGATAACTAGTGGAATTATTTGAAATATCATGAGGGAGTTAATGTTTTCTTGAATGTACCTTCATGGATGGGTGTTATAAGGATCAATATGAAAGGGAAACTAAGTCACAAGTACATTATACCTTTTTAAAATATTTTAATAATTGGAGTTGTGGTTTAAAATTCTGGAACTCCACTAAGTGTCCTTAAATTACATACTGTGTTCCATATATCATCATTAAGGAATTATATGGAAGAACCAATTAATGTTATCACCTATAAATAAATATAATTATAAAATTATCTATAATACTATGTAGATATTATCCCAATTTTGGACACTATAAAACAAGTGTTGAGAAATTGGATGATTCAGCAGGTAAATATACTTTAAAGAAATCGTAACATAGAAGATATGACATGGGAGCCTGAATAAATTATGATAAAGAACAATCCAAATATATTAATTTGGAAAATTATTGAAACTAGTAAGATTAAATTTCTAAATGATAAAATATTGAAACACCTTGATACATTATGATATATTAAATTTAAAATAAAATTAAAATCATTTATATCTTAAGACACGTGAATCCTTGAGTTTAAATGAACCAAAATATGGTATATCATTATAACCTAGCTATTAAATTAGAGAGTATGATGAGGAATTACTAAATTAATAATATTATATAGTTTAAAAATATATAAAATATATTTATTTGTTATCAATCAATAGAAAATAAAAATAAAAACAATTAGAAATTAAAAAAGAAATATTAAAAATGAATTTTAATGTTTGAAGTGTGATTTTAACTTAATAAATTAAATTAGTATCTATTGTAGAATGATTTTAATAAAATTTATATATTATGTATTGAATTAAATTTTTTATAATTCATCTAATATTTTTTCTGAGCATGGGAAAGGAATAAATCTAGTTTTTTCTTAAAAACTATATTTTACTAAAATGTTTTTTGTCATGTTTTTCACACATTTTTTTAAACTAATTTTTTCCAATATTTAAAAAAATTGAAAAGAAATAACATCATTTTTTGAAATTAACATGTCAACTTTATCTTATTGTGAATTTTTGGGAATATTTTGATAATATTTTGTTTGAATAGTGGAAAAACTTATTTCTATCAAAACTATCTTTCTTTTTAAGGTATTTAAAAAGATAAATTTATTTTGAAATTATTATTAAATTCATTTCTGATCTATAGTGGTAATATTATTTTAATTTTGTTTATTTACTCAATTTTATTTCAAACTTGTATATAAAAAATTTTACCTAAGAAACATTTTCTTTGGAAATAATTATTTTGATCGTGCTTGTAGGATTATTTTTAAATTAAATTCATTAAATTATATGAACTCAATTTTATAAAATGGATTAAATATTGGGAATAAAAAATTAATTTTAGGTAATATGTCCATTCTAATTTTTAATCATAATTAGTAAATACATTAAAAATTAATTATTTTTGTTAATGTTAATCTAATGTTTTTTGTATTTTATGCATATGTGTTTAAATTAATTTTTCAAGCATGTATAAATTTAATTTGATAAATTTGATTTAATTTTTATAATTATTTGGTCCAACTTATCTAATAATGACTATTCTTTTTTAGGAACGAAGGATAAATTAAATAGGTAAATAAGAAAACTAGTTTGCATGTTGAAAAATAAAATGCTAAAAGTGGGTAAGCATAGAGGTTAAGGGAATAACGTATTTAAAAAATGAATATACTTTTGTAGAGTTTTAGATCAACCATACCTTCAATCCAATCAAGTATTTATCAAATATTTATGCACTTATGGTAACAACTTGACATTTTTGAATTGTTTTGGTTATTTATAAAAATGACACTCCTACTTAATTATAAATGTGCACCCAATCCCCTCCTTTAATCACATTTCTTAAGAAATTAGGCTTCACCAACACTAGAAAAAATATCTCCCCAAAATACTTATCCAAATTAAAGTGTTTTCAGTCTTCTAAAAATACCAACCCTAGGGTCCTTAATAATATATACACATGATGTTTTCCTTTGTGAATATAGTTGTCTTCTCTAAGCACTTTATTTTTAGTTCTTATCATACCATGTTCATTCATGTATTCATAATTACAATATAATAACACTAGTATATCAAATATAATTAGATTTTATTATTCTTATTTCATAACCTATGTCCATCTCCTCTTCTATAAAACTGGAAATGAAACTATTAATTTGTGTATGTTGACTATAACCTTACCAAAAATTGAAATTTATTTTCCATCACCACCTCCCTTGAGTGTTTAACTTTCTTTTATTCTATCCTTCAATAAAATGAAAACAATGTTCTTGCGTACTTATGACTTACGGTCTCCATGAACAGTGTAACCCATTTTTCTGTATCAAACTTGTATAGAATATTTTGAAGACTTATACAATTATTATATATGATATTTATATCATTTTAACATTCTATAGATGGTGGAGGCCTGATCAAATTACAAGAACAAAAACTACCAAACCAAAAAATCTGTGAAAAATGAAACATTTAGGACACGAAATAGGGATTTTAACAAAGAATTGCTAATAAATTTTTAATGAAATATTATAAGTGAATAATATATTGTATTATATATATTTATGGTTTTGGAATATATTTATAAAAAATCTATATTAATTATATAAGATGATGGAACACATAGAGAAGAGGTTAGACCTAAAGTCAGTGTTTATTTCACAATCCCATCATTATTCGGGATTATTTATGTCTAAGTCTCTATTGGGAAAATTATTTGATCATTATATCTTAAAACAAATATATTTTATTATCCTCTATTTACATATTCAAATTATACCTTTTTCCTTAACTTTTTTTCTTTTTAATAATTCAAGAGACCAAAATAATATTTTTAAGGAAAATAGGCAGCATTTTCCCCTTTGGTCAAAAATATTTTGTCTTCCATGTCCTTGATTTAGTAAAATGTTTTTAAAAATGTTATTATTATTACACAATTATATTTTAATGTTTTTTTCATACATATTTAAATCCATTAATAAATTATTAAAATTAATTATTTTTTCATTTTTTGAACATCATACTTATTGAATTTTACCAAAATTTGAAATAAATATCTATAACATCCCAATTATTTGTGATATATTATTTTGAATAAATTTAACAACTTTTATATATTTTTTTACACACAACTATGAGTTTTAACGAACCATCATAAACAATTAATATAATTATTTATACAATGTTGTTATTACTTCGACGTTAAAAAATAAAGCATGAATAAGGATAAAAATGTTTTAAAGATTATGTATAATTATTTTATATTAATAATTTATATAAATAAAAAATTATTTAATTTTTTTAAAGTCTTTACATACATTAAAAAATATGTTTCTCAAAAAAATGATTTGTATTTATTTTTTGTGGAAAAATAATAAAATTAATTTTTGAACATATTATAAATTTTATTTAAAAAATGTACTTCATTTTTGGAATAAAAATTTAAAAATTATCTTACTATGAAGTTTTATAATTTTCTAAAAAGATAAAGTTTTCATTGAATATTGAAAAATATTGGTTTTTATTAAAGAACTCCATTTTTATTGAAAGAATTTAAAATATAAATTGGTTTTTAATCTGTATTCAAAAGTATAATTAGATCAATTATTTATCCATTAATATAATTTAATTCATTCTAATCAATTTACTAGAGAATTAATATATAAAAAATTGTTTAAAATTTTGAAGATCTTCTCTTTCGAAAACTATTTTCACTTCATTTCCATAGGTTTAATGTCAAAATAAATGCTTCTAATTATAAGAATTTAATTCAAAAAAATGTATTCAATATTTGGAATAATCATAATTAATATTATATAATAAGTTCCACTTAACTTTTTTCCAAAATTAATTTTAAAAAAAATTAAATTTAATTTCTACTATTAAGGTTTAAATGACTTTGGGAGGGGTGAAACATAAGAGATAATTGGTAAAAGTACCTAGAAACGTTTCTAAACCCATTTTATGGAATAATTTACAATTTATGGCATCTAAGGTTCAATAATTAACTATTTTTGTGTTTTTTATAGTGAAAATGTTTGTACACATTATTCTTTTTAAAAATTCCAAGTGTGAGCTCTCCTTGACTTATAAAATATCGGCCCCTATCCTTGACTATTCACACATCCAAAACCATTTATTCATCTAATAACTTTTCAAATATCTTCCCTAATTATATTTAAACTTAATATATTAAGTATTTTTTTATTAAACATTCAAAATAAGGCTTTTGAAATAAATATAAAGAAGATCATTGAACAAGAGATAAAATTATTAAACTTGAGTTTTTATTTTAATTATTATTCCAACTTATTAATTTATTATTCAAATACAATAATAAAATAAAAATAGTGTCTATAATAACAGGGTTTGATAAATTTTAGGAAACAAACAATATCCATCTCCATCTCTATAAAATAAGAAATGAAACAGTCGATCATGTGTACGAAGGACTACAGCCTTGCGAATAGAAGTTATTAATTTTCCAACTCCACCTATAACAATAAGATATAATTAATTATTTATGGTTTATATATATAATTTATTAAATTATTACACCTCTATAATTATAATAACACATGTACCTTCTTACCACCCAACCCGATGGAATAAAATAATGTCGCTTGTCTGTAAAGTGGACTATGACCTTGCAAAATGACATGATGTGTTTTCATTAATCTTTTACCTGGATGTTAATATGGATTAAATAAATTAATATATATAATATTTTTAAAATATTTATACTTATTGAATTATTATTTAACATGTACCTTATTAATTGTTTTCTATTAGGGATACGATAACATTATTCGTGTGTACAATAGACTACCTCCTCACAAAACGATGTTATTTGTTATTCACATAATATTTACATGGAATATAATATGTGAATGATTAAATAAAAATATGTTAAATATATGAAATAAAAATTATTTTTGAAATTTAAATTATTATTTACCTTTATATCATTCAATTCTCCATGAAAATAGAAACAATTTTGATTCTTATATAAGACTTACCGTCTCTATGAATGATATATTTAATTTTCATTATTTAAATTTTATGGATTACTATAAACACATATATAATGAATTTAAATGTTATTTATATCATTTATAACGTTATTAATATTGTGGAACCATGATAAAATTATGAGAAAAAAATTAAAAATAAAAACATACATAAAAAACCAATCAGTTATTACCCGAAACATAATTTTAACCAGGAATTGTTAATAAACATCAAATTAGCGGTCATAAATAAATAAGAAATTTTATGTTTTATATAAATATTTTTCATTAATAGATATATAATAAACCAATATTTATGTCATTTTAGGTAAAAACATATATTAAGTAAGTCGAGACTTAAGGTAATGTATTTTTTTTCATTATTCCTTCTTCAAGACATATGTTATTTTAAGCACCTATATCATTTTAGGAGGTGTATACACTACCCCATTGACCAATAATATCATTAATATCCTTTTATTACTAATATTTAAAGAATATTTTTATAATATTATTTAATGGGACATATAATTCAAAATTTACCTTAAGTGGTAAGGGATTGATATTATAATCTCTTTATTTATCAGGTTGAATATGATTATGCTTCCAAAGATGTGATCCTATGAACTACCTGTAATGAAATTTCATAATTTTAATCTTTTATCGTTATTTATTTATAATACATACTTTACATTCATTTTCCCAACTTTATGTACTAAAATTATAAAATAATTTTCATAAATAAAACTATCATTATTTATATCGTCGGTTAAAACCCAATCTTTATTACATATATATGTTTTCCAGAAAATTTCTTCAAAAATCATCTTATCATTGTAAAAAATATTTACTAAACAATTTTTACCCTTGTTTTAATTTTTTATAAAAATTAAAATAAATCTTCATGTATTCTTCCAATCAAGTCATCATTTGATTTTAGCAAAAATGTGAAAAGAATCATTGTTTTCACATACATGGAATGACAAATATTTACAACTATTTTGACAGCTCAATGAATTCAATCTTCCCTTACTTTTTTTAAAGTATAGTTTCAAAAAAATTCCATTAATAGTTTTTATGTTTTAATATTTTAAATAAATTATTTCAAATTGAAAATTTATTTTCTTTAAAAAAATATCCAAGTGTTCTTTGAAAATAATTTTATATCTAAGAGTACATCCTTTTATGTTACTTATGATTTAATGGGGATGTGATCAAATTTTACCATTAAGATTCATTCTCTGGATGGTTATTGATTATAATAAAGAGATTTTTATGAAAATAATTCCTTATATAGGGGTTATACTATGTTGAATTTATGATATGATTATAAAACCCATTTCATTTATATTTATTTTACTACCCTGAAATATTTATTAAACCATTTTCAATTCTATAGATTAAGATATGATGAATGTTTTTTTAATCATTTGGAAGAAAAATTTATGGATTATGTGATGAGTGGGACCTATATATACCTCCAATACAATGGTTAATTATTAATTTTTTATCACCCTAATATTTTATTAAATATTATTTTCACAAAAATTTAATTTCATTGATATCTTATGTGATACACAACACTGAGTTTTAATGAACTATACCAAACTATTTATGTTATCATTTAAACACTTCCATTATTACCTAGGATTTAAACGTAGTTCTTTTAATAGTAATAAAAACAAGTTAAATATTAATTTTAATGGTTTTATATAATGAAATCATATTGATAAAAAGGTACATAATTTTTGTTAAATTCATTATATATTTCGAAAATACTATTTTCCCAAAAAATGGGGTTTTCTTTATTTTTGTGAATAATAGTAAAATTATTTTATAGAACTTTTATAAATTTATTTTGATAAAATAAATACTTCATTTCTTGAAATAATAATGTAAAAATTACCTAAGGGTAATTTTTTTGATATTTTCAAAAGGATATTTTTCGATTAATAGTTGAATGTAATAGTTTTTTTAGAAACTAGTATTTTCATTTTAAGAATTTATATTGTTTTGCTATATTTTAAATTAGTTTTTAAAAAAATTAGTTCAATAATATATATATATATATATACATATTATTCCAATTTAATTCATTGTAATCATTTACTTATTTAATTTTGATATAAAAACGTTTGAAACTTTCGAGCACATTCTCTTGGGAAAACTGTTTTCTCATTATGTCTAGGGGTTTCATTTTAAAATACATATTTCCACATTAGATTATGTAATTTGAAAAAAATGGAATCTATAATTTAAAAAATAATAATTTATGTTATACTATAATGTAAACCTAATTTTTTGTCATAATTAATAGTAAAAATAATAAAAAATTAATTAATTATCTTGGTTATGGTTTAAATGGATTTATCTAGGGTTAAACTAAAAAGATAAGGTATAAAGTCACTTATAAACATAGAAAAATTCTATTTTATAGGAATATTTAGACCTTATAACCTATATGTTTCTATAAAAATCCATTTTGGATCCTTTTAGCATGTGAAAATGTGGGAACATCTTTTTCTTTCTAAAAATACCAAGTGTGCCACTCACCACACTTATAAAAGGAACCCACTATCATCTCATATTAACACATCCAAACCCATTTGGTTCTTCCAATAACTAACCAAATTAATTCCTTACTTCACTACTCCCATCCTAGAATCCTTAATTTTGTCATGAATCCCACCTATGAAGGCTTTTGGTGCAGACCAAAAAAGTTTTCTGAAGAAGAGGTAACATCCCTAATTGAGCGTTTTATATTATATATTCCTACACATCCTTAAATTATTTATAAACCATGATGATATAAAAAGATCAATATTTTTCATATATTTATATGTTTATTTGTAATTTTAATGACCTATATCCATCTCTTCTTCAATCAAATAGGATATGAAATCAATATTCGTGTGTATGGTGGACCACCACATCATGAACCGATCTTATTCATTTTCTATAAATAACTATCACATATGGATAAAATGATGGATTGAATGATTATATATTATATTAATGATATTATTTTACTTATATATTTGTTATATAAAAAAAAATATTACATTACATTCAATGTGAATAAGACAATGTCGCTCTTGTGTACTATAGACTACTACCTCAGAAAGTGATGTCATTTGTTCACACTTTTTAGGGATGTTAATAAGGATTGGTTTAATGAAAATATGTGAAATATTTGAAATAAAAATAATTCATAAATTTTGATATATTATTTACATTTCTTTATTTTAATACATTGAGAAAATGTAAATAATGTTCATGCATACGTTCGACCTACCATCTCAAGGAACAATTTATTTTCTATATAAAACATGTATGGATTAATATAAGTACATATATAATGAATATATATGTTATATATATATATATAATTTTTAACATTATATAGATTAGGTAACCATGATCATATTAAGATTACTAAAATAAAAAATCAAAATATAGATGGAAAACAAAGTAGTTATTGCTTGGAACGTGACATTCACAGAGAACTGTTAATAAACGGGTAATAAATTGTCATAAAAAAAACATATATGGTATGTAATATATATATATGGTTAATTAATATGTGTATAATAAATTAATATTTATATTTCATGATAATTTAATGTCTATAAAGTATGTTGGGACTTAATGTTAGGGATTTTTGTCTCAATTTGTATTTTTTTGGAAATACATTATGTTATGCACCAATATTCATTTATAGGGCTTATATAAAACCCCTAGTACATGTAATATCATGAATTTTATGTTATCATTATATTATAAGTTTAATTTAATTTTTTTCATTCATTGGGCTTACGATTCATGTTACAAATTGGTAAAATGTTTATATTATAGTCTCATCATTTATTAGGATTTTTTATGATTTTTCTTTTAATAGTGTAATATTATGATCTATCACTAAATAGAATCATGAAATTACTTATAATCTTTTTATGTAACTATAATACATTTTTTCAATTAATTTTTCTCCCATTATTTACATATGAGTTCGAAATAATATTTTCATGAAAAATATCATTTATTTCCCTCTTCAATCAAAAACCATTTTTCTTTAAGATTCATGTCTTCTAAAAAAATTAATTTTTTAACATTATAAAAAATATTAAATCATTAATATTTTATCTTGGTTTTTATTTTTACCAAATGTTTTTAATGGAATATTCATGTTGTTCCTGAAATAAGGCCAGTTTGGATTTTACAGAAATTATGAAAATAATATTTGTTTGAACAAATATAGAATGAATGGAATTTATTGAAATCATGACAATTATTTTCTTTTAAAATTACATTGTATGTTTTTATGGTTATTTAAAATGAATAATAATTCTTTAATATTTTAGTAAATTGTAAAAAAAATTAAATACAACTGATTTTAAAATAAATTATATTTTCCTTAAGAAAATTAACAAGTGATTTGTCTTTCAAAATCATTTTACATATAAAATGAAATCATTTGATGTACCTTATGATTTAATGGTGATATAATAAAAGGATACCATTATTATTATTTATATAAATGTGTTATGTTTATTATTGAATGATATTTATGGAACCTATTTCTCTTCCACAGGTTATACCATGATAAAATTAATATTAAACCTTATTATTTTTACATAAGTTTTTATCTAATGAAATCATGAAATTTTTATGAAACTTGTTTCTTTTCCATAAGTTGGGCTATGAAATAATGTTTTACAAACCCCATTTTTAATGTGTTTTATATTATTTACGTTTTAAGATTTCCTAGCATGTGTATGTTTAATTTTTATTATAAGATGGGTTGGAGATATATCTCACTCCATTGTTTTGGGTTAAATTGATATATCCTTAGATAAATAGTACAAGAATTGAGTGTGTACCTACTTCATTAATTGGGGGTTTTCACTATAATTGTCTAAGGAGTTAACCTTGGGTATGGTTTTGGGAGAAAACCATTTCCACTCTGATAATATTAGGAAAGATCGTTGAACTACTAAATTATTTCATATGATTGAGTGTATTCCACAAATATATGTCTTATGCCAATAATATTCTCTCAAGTTTCGTGTTCATTGGATCCATTATGATTCATTTCTTATGAACTCCAATGATTTATTTTAAAACTCATATTTATAATCTATGATATGTAGGGTGTATTTTTATAATTATATTCTCATGTTATAGTATCCCTATTCTTGTGATATGTTAATATATCTTAGGTTTACCCTGACTAATAATATGATTTCATTATTTTTTATGTTTTATTTCCCAACATTATGATAATTTTTTTATGATAATTTTAGAGAGGGTGATAATTATGAATAACCTAGTGGGAGATGATACACCACACTTATAGATGAGTTGTTTATCTATCCATGTTTCTAAAGGAACTATACCTTTATGATCCTTGAGTGTGTGTTTGTAAAAAATATTCATCTAAAAAGAAAATAATATCTATATCTCAGATGTTTTGAAAATTATAGTCTATATCATAGGATATTTTTAGGTAACCTTTAAAAAATAAAATGGTCGAACTTTAGTGAGATACCAAACTATATTTCTAATGATATATATAAGGATAAGTATAAGGATGATTAAAAATAAATTGAAATATTTAAGAGTTTTGGTAAATGGTACAGTTAGTTATTTCTATGGAATTATATCCTTGTATAGATACTACAAATTTATGTGGATATATTATAGAGTTGCGTAAGTTTAATAACTCTAATCATGGTGCATTGAGTAGGACTCGGTCCTCATTGGGTGCATTATAATGGGCCTTACCACACACCCGGTTTGTCACTACTAGTAGATATGCTTTGTAAATTCACAACCTCTTTATGAACCTTAATAAAGGATTTGAATAATGAACATGAATATCCAATTTTAAGCCAAAGTTGATGTAGATTAAAAAGAATGAGTCATGATTTAGACATCACATATGTTATTTTTCATGGTTATGTGGTTCCCCACTGTAATTATTATTTCTTACACTATGTTTTTTTGGGATTTAGTCAATGTATGGGACATAAAAGAACCATGTTAATGTGAAGTAAAATAACTAATTCAATGATTCTCTTCCTGGGTAGACATACATTTTTGGTGTTAGAATGAAAAATGTTATTTCTATTATCACACATCTTTATTATGTTACGAATCATGTTGAACAACAAATTAAGAAAAGGAGTAAATAATATTCTATTGAGTTCTCTTGAAGTAATATCCACCTTCCTTCAATGCATCTATTTATCTTTTTAATGATTTGAAATGGATCTATACGACTGAAAAGAAATAATCTATTCACTATTTTTTGGAAGAAGAAAATTTCATTATGGTTTTCTATAGTTTGGAAGGCGAATCAGGTCAATGGTGGAATCTCATCCTGAATACAAGGGAACATGATGAAATTCAATCCATGGAGTGGGTAAGTTTAAGGGGTTTTTTAATAAATACATCATTGGTATTCTTATTTTAAAAATAGAGAAGGAATTACTTGTGATAAAATATTTGGATGATGAATCTATTAGTACTTATGATGTAAATTTTATAAGACCATCAATGTAAACATATGAAATTATCATCCAATATGAAATTAAGCTTGATTGATTCTTCATTATCTTAAAATAAATTATTTGAAATTTTTTATTCATAAGGGAATTTGGTATCTATGATGAACTCATTTTATGTTATCCCTAGGTGGGAATGGATATGATATTTACCCATAAATCTCATGGTTTTAACAAGAAAAGGAAGATGAAGTTAAAAAGAATCTTTAAAAACCATTGAAAGATTTAGATAATCTCTCCTTTATACTCAAAGTGTATAAGGAAACACAGATAATATTATATTGAGGTGACTGGTAAAGGTTTTATTTGTGTAAGGAAAATTAATTAAGAAATAGAATACTAAAGTGATTGGTAGAACTTAACTAATGATGTGAATAGAGATAAATCTCTATAAAATGAACCAACCATAATCTAGTGTTTCAAATGAAAGGTGTATGGTAATTATGATAACTAGTTCCAAAATCCAATGTTTAATGAAGATGATCGATGTTATGAAACTATAATTATGAGAGATAATGGGAGATCTCATGTGATCATAATTTCTGATGAAGGGTGCGATAAGGATATAGTAAAAGGTACACTTTCCATCCACAGTAGAACTGTTAATGTCTTATTTGTATTTGGATTTGCCCATTAATTCATATATAAATATTTTTCAAGGGTATCAAGATTATTCCAAAATGATTAGATATATAATTTGAACTGAAAACCGCAAATGGTATAGTTATTGCATCTCAAATATATGATTTTTATTTAGTTGATGTTTATCATATTTCATTTCTTAAAAATATTTTCATTCATCCTCTAGTTGGATTCGATGTTATCATACGAATGGATTGGTTTCTCTACATGAATCGTACATTAGATGTTAAAGAAGGGAAATCACATTTTATATTCCAATACAGCTTATGATTTTATATCAATGAGATGATAAATATGAACACTTGATGAAAATTGCATCTATTGTATGAATTTTGATTCCTATTCAATGGGGAGTTCATCTCGAATGCTCAGGGATAATATCAACATTGATAATGTGCCTAATTTTTGATATTTTTATGATATCGTTCTAGAAGAAAAGACTAGACTTACATTATAACATGAATTTGAGTTATCGATAGAACTCATAATTATTTATAAACCTATTTAAAAGACTCCCAATAGAACAAACCGAGTTGAGTTGCGGCTATTGAGGAAGAATGCCTTTAAAACAATTACAAGGGAATAATTGGTCCATGTGTATCACCTTGGGAGGCACTTATTCTTTTTTTAAAAAGAATTATGAATTGTTGTGAATATAAATTGATTATCATGAGTTAAATAATATCATGATAAAGAATATGTATACTCCACCTTATTGTGATGACCTATTTGATCAAATTCATAAAGAGATAATTTTTTCATGATTAAAATTCATTTTGGATATCATCAATTTTTGGTCAGGAAGGGGGATATAACAAAGATGTAATTCCATATAAGGTATAGAAACTATGAATATATAGTGATGTCATTCAGTATAACTAATTACCCTTTTATCTTCTTAGAAAAAATGAATAGATTCTTTATATATTACCTTGATTAGTTTTTGGTAGTACATATTGATAGTATTCATATTTATTTAAATAGTATGGAAGATAATTAAGATCACTTAAAAATTTTACTAAATACACTATAGAATGGGAAACTATATGAAAAAATTGAAAGTGTGAATTTTGGTTGAACAGTTTACATTTGGTTATATAATCTCAAAAGAGGGCATATCTATATATCCATAAATGATAGAGGCTACCAAATGTTGGATCAGAACAACCATAGTGACTAATATCTATATTTTTCTTGGTCTAGCTAGAAATTATCAATATCTTTCAAGGGTTTTTTCATGACTATCTAATCCAACCACTATGTTAACTCCAAAGTGATCCAAGTTACTCTAGATAGATGAATGTTAAGAAAATTTCAAGGAAATAAATAGAATATTGTCTAGTGCACCTATTCATACATAACACTATAGTATAGAAGGGTTTTTAATATATAGTGATGCATCCAAGAAGGGGCTTAGATGTGTTCTAATGCAGAATGACATGGTTTTATCTTATTTCTTATGATAATTAAATTTTAATAATAAAAATTACCCAACTAGTGATTTGTAGTTAGATATGGTAAATTCTTTATTAAATTTATGTAGGAATTATCTTTACATAGAAAATTTTGGTATATATAACAATAAAAAAATTAAAGTACATATTCAAATTTAATTAGTTGCATATTAATTAAAGAATATGGTTATAGTTGATTAATGATTATGATTGCACAATACATTACCACCATGGTAAAGAAAACAAGGTGTTTGATGCTTTCAGTCAAAATAATCATTCTAGATTATAAATGATTAGGAACAAAAAAGATCTAATATATATATATATATATATTCAATTTATGGACCTGAAACTCATGTAGTAGTGGGATAAATAGTACCATTATCAAATGACCGTTCAACCATCGGTCAAACTTACGATTAAAGAGGCACGAATGTATAATATGGTTACAGAAGAAGGTGGGAAATTTTCCTGGTTTTAAGCTTGATTTTAATGGAATGATAAGGTTATGGAAACATATATGTGTTCCACCAATACCATATTTACATTTTGATTTATTAGAGGATGATATATAATTATTTTTTATCAATTCATCCCATAAGTAAGGAAATGAATTGATATTTTAAATATTATTTATGGAGGGATGGAATAAAGATATATATTATAAAATTTGTATCTCGATGCTTAGTACGAAAGTATGTTATGGATGATATAAAAAAATTCCAAGGGTATGTTACATGCATTACCCATAACATAATAGAGATAGGAAAAAACCACTATGTATTTTGTCAGCGGACTCCCTAAAATGACTGACATGAATAATGTTATTTGGGTTATATTTGATCACCCTTAAAAGAGATAAAACTTCAACCCTACTATATAAGATTTATCTATGGATCATCCTTTAATAATATACATTAATGAATCTGTAATGTTTTATGGAGTACGGTATTCCATTATGTCTACTACAAATATGATGTTTACATCAAAGTTATAGAAACATTTTAATCAATATATTGATACATATTTGATTTTTTGTACTAAATATAATCCTTAGTTATATAGTCAGTCATAATGAATATTTCAAACATTATATAATATATTGAGATCATGTTCTCTAGATTTCAAAGGTGGTTTCGATAAATATCATCCTCTAGATAAGATTTTATACAATAATAGACTTCAGAAGATCATTAAAATGGCATCATTTAAAGCACTACATAGACTAAAATATAGAGACCCAAAATTCTAGAATGAATTTAGGGAAATAAATCTATTGGGACTTTAGATATCTTACAAAATATAAGATAAGCTTAGAGCAATTCAAAATCACATAAGGGAAGCAAAATGTTGGTAAAAAAATTATTCTTACAATCACCAGTGTGATTTTAAATATGAATTATTCCATAAGTTTTTTCTAATAATTTCTCCATGGAATAATCTAATGAGATTTAGAAATAAGGATAAACTAAGACATAGTTTTATAATTCCCCTTGAAATTCTAGAGTTTTATCAGGATAGAAGCCTATTAGTTGGTCCTTCCACTAAAACTCTCTATGGATCATGGTGTGTTCCATGTATCTCTCTATAGGAAGTACATATCTAACCCTTCACATATATTAAACTCATATAAAGTACCACTGTAACTAGATCTACCTTATGAGAAATATCCAATGGAGATTAAATATTTAATTGAAAAAGTTATACAACACAAGACCACTCACATGGTAAAAGTTTTATAGAAAAACAAACAAATTTAGGAATTTAAATGGGAATATTATGATATGATTAGGTAGATTTATACCCATATGATTGTATCAAATTGATTTATTTTTTTGGGAGAAATTCATTTAATGTGGTTATAATATAACACCCTCATATTTTAGGAAATATTATTTTTTGAGTCAATTTAATTTTATCAATAGAATACATTACCTGAAGCACTAAATTTTAAGGAACCAATACAAATTTAAAAGACTATTCTATCTTGGACAATTACTTTTCTAGTTTTGGTTGTTGGAGGTGTTCATGTGAGGTGTTCGGGGGAGATTTTGGTAGTTTTGTTTGTAGAATATAGAGGTGTATCAGAGATTTTATAGAAAATACATGATTTGTAAGTGTACTACATGATTTTTAATGGTGTTTTATAGGTTTAGTGAGTTAGGTTCACGATTATGGATTTTTGGGATCAAATAAAAAAATGGTGACTCATTTTTCATGGAATACAAACCCTAAGGATTAAATATTGTGAAAAGGGATTATATATCATGTAAATCCCTGATGCAGTGTGGTTTTAAAATATATTCCTAGATGAATTTTTATTCATTAGTCCATGGTTTATTTTTCCTCTATTTTTTGGTGACCCCTTGGTGGCCTTATAATTTCCTGAAGCCCTCTTCCACCCTCTTTGATGTATTACTTATGGTGGTTTTCTTATCTTTGGAAATCACTTCCTTTTTCATGGTAGTTTTTCTTATGTTATTCTCTTAGGTATTCACTGAAGAGACGTTTTTATGGTTTGTGGTGTATGTTGGGTTGCATTTTTATTGTCTTTTATTGCAGTATAGGTTGATATGTGTTTTCAAATGGTGAATTTGTGGTTTTTTTGTTTTCTTCTTCACCCTGTGGTGTGCAGTGAGTCAACAATTCTTGTTTGAGGTAGGGAATTCCCCATTTTTCTTTATTTTGTATCATGTGGGAGGGGTTTTGATTTTTTATCTATGTGTTAGGGTTTTACTTTCATAATCAAATATAAATAATTTTTAAATTTAAATTTAAATGGGTAATTGGGGTTTAATTCCCATTATTTTTCATCCATGATATTATTTGTGATATTGTGGATTGTGTAGTCTTGTAGACCTAATGAAAATAATGAATGTTTGGGGATTTTTTTTGTGATGGATGATTTTTGTTGCGACTGTTGTGCTTGTTGTGATTATTGTGATATTACATTAAAATGGAAATTTATTAAGCACTTATATTTGGATAATGAAATAGTTTTTCTAGGACTATGGATTATATGATAACACCAATAAAATAATGTGATATGTGTTAAAATACCCTTTGTAAATTTATAAAATTATCTTAATGTGTCGTGTTTTCTGGTAGTTCTTATGGGACATTGAAGTGTGCTTGGTGCATGTGTGTATAATGGATTGTGGTTTGTGATTTTGGGGCGACAAGGTGGTTTTTTTGGTTTTGATTTTGGGGAGGCGAGGTGGTGGTTTCTTTGTTCTATATGTCCATATAGTGATGTAATGAATAATTAATAATGATTGAAATTAAATTGGTTTGTTTGGTTAATGAGATGAAAATTGTTAATGAAATATTAGATGGTGGGTTGTGTGGTTAAATATATTTGATTTCAAATAATGAAAATAATGAGATGATTAAATGTAATTGGTATGAAATCTTGAATGGGGTTTGTGTCCTGGTGTGTAGTGGTATGAATTTATAGGTTGTAGAAAATGTGATGGTGTTGTGAAATGGTTGGTTTGTTTGTGAACCCATAGTTTTGTATTGAGTGTTTGATAATAAATTTATATAAATTTATATACATTTTATTTCTATACACACCCCACCAAAGTTGATCAAAATGTTCTAACACCTGTATAGTCATATTGGGTTGTTCTTCCTGACACCCGGTGAGAAGTATGGAGGGATGGGTACCCGCCCTTCCCAATATATCTTCCTAGAAAGCTATATATTTCATAGGATATGATGGTTGGATTTATATTAGTGATTTTGTTTTTTTTTTGTTATATTCTAGGTGTTTTCGGCTGAGCTGTGATGGATTAGGTGTTTTTAGGCGAGACGTGACCGTGTTTGTGGGGTAGTGGATGATGTGTTTTTGGGCGGGATGTGATATAATTGTTCTTGTGGGGTAGCTTCTGGTGGGGGTAATCCATGGTAGAGGAGGGATTGAGGTTGATTTTATTCATGTTCATGATAACCTACTAATTTTTTTGGTATTGGTTTTGTTTTGAAAATGGTGTTTTTAGTTGAGATGTGTTGTGGAAGTTCTTTTGGGTCAGTCATCCCATGTGTCTTTGGGTGAACTTTGTTGTGACAATGCCTGTTGGGTGGTTTTGTGTACAAAAGATATGGGAGTTCCAAGAGATATGATATTGGGTGTGATAATGGTATACCATTGGTAAAGTGGTGTGGGGTACCATTTTTGATGTGATTCCTATTATATTTTATTACTTGGTTTGAATTATTTGGTGAGCATGCCTTTTTGAGGTTTGGATTGTTAGCATATCTTGATAGGTGATGGTTGGTTCTACCATTCTTTTTTTCACATTTTCATTAGAATTCCCCATTCACATGTGAATTAGAGAATTTGGTTTTACTATTTTCTATACTTTTTAATCTCATCCTTTGTTTATAAAACATGTTCAGGTTTCGAGGAGGACTATATGGACTGTACTAGTAATTTTTATCTCAGATCCTTAGTGGTTGTTGTTTCACTACTTTAGCTTTACATTTGGGTATTTACTTGGGATACTTTTATCTATATTAGTTCTATTTATACATGCATGTGGAATAGTTTTGGATTTCCCTTATATTATGTCTCTGAGTTTTTTGTGTGTGATCCAACTTATCTCTTAATCTCATATTATTGTAGAGGGGAATTCCTCCCACGTTATCATATTTTTATATCCTCGGTGCTAGTCTCCAACATGTGGCCTAAAGGAAGAATGACACGGGGGTATGCATATTTCACCCCTCATTGTGTTATCTTTGGAGGGATGGGGCTTGATATAGTGGTATTGAAGGAGTGGTTGAGAGATAGGATGGAGTTTGGAGTTTGGAATAGTGAAGATTTCATGGGGTGGTATAGAAACTGTGTTAGTTGACCTTGGTGCATGACATAGGTTAGGGAGATCATCTAGGACATAGGATTTTGGGGCCCGTTGTGATCCAGTGTATAAACTATAAGAATATTGAATGACCAAGTGAGGTGGAAATGTTTTTAGGGTATAGACATATGAGAGGTACCTCTGTTATGGTGACTTGTGTTCTTGTTTGAATTCAGTTGTCTTGGGATGGTTGAAATGAATATAAAAATGAATTAAATTAGATAAAATGTATCTTAATAAAATTACACACTTTGGAGCTTAGGATTTTATTTATTTTCCTTTCAGATATGGCTCATGTTCATCATTCTCATGTGACTCAGGTAGATGAGGTTCAACTAGAAGATATGGTAGATCACCATAGGGTTGATTCTATTTAAGAGGATGTTTCTTGGAAGAGGAAGTTTTGTACATTGCAACAGAAGACTTAGGAGATGTAAAGGGGAAGTTTCTAAAATATAGATACATAGGGATTTCTAGAAGAGATCTAGATCGCCTTCAGTTCGACATAGGCCTCAATGGAGTATTGGGTCCCTTCGGTCATCATTCAAATGTTGTGAGTTGCAAGTCAGTGGTGGATGTTGTATTTGGTAGAGTGGAATTAGGAAGAAGTTTTGTTGGTCAATTTCCAGAAGGAGTTCCAGGAAGTGTTTCTTTCATAGACCATGAAGGATATAAAGAGGCATAAGATTCTTTCTCGTCAGGAGGGGATCATGTTAGTGCAACAACTGGGAATCAAGTTCAAGGAACTTTTGTGTTTTTAAAAAATATCTTTCCAAATGATGATTCTTGTGTGATAAACCGTGAGGAGGAACTCTTTCCTTCTATCTAGTATGTAGTTACACCTTTTATATAGTCAAAAAATCCGGTGGTTCAGGAGAACAAGGAGGTTATTGAGAGGATTCACTCATGATAATATTTTCCACCTGAGGTTAACCAGTAGGGTTCCTCATGGATCATAGCTTTCAATAGCACGTATCAGGCACCAAGACCTCTGTGGTTTCGACTAGCAGGGAGTCGACCTCAGAAGCTTCTTCTTCAGACATCTATGGCCATTATTTTCCATGATTTTTCTAATAGATTCGTGCCTATGTGTTTTAGCTGTGGGGTTGGTTTCCATCCCTAAAACCAGTTCCATGTAGTTCACTTAGCTCATTTTTGTGGAGATAAAAAGGTTTAGTGCTAGCCTCAGAAGAAGTTTCCAGTGCGACCATTTCATCAGTAAGGGAATGGGGTTTTTTCTCTTCCATGGGGATATGGATAAGGTAGAGGCAAAATCCATGATATTCCTCACATTCAAGGACCAAGACCCTAGTATGTATTTGGAGGTGGTCATTAGTAGATATGTATAGGGGCTAGGTGTTTTCAGTTGAACACAGTGGAGGCAGATCTTCCAGAGGATCCATATACCATTAGAGGTAGGATCAGTTTTTTTAGTACTCTTATGTGATTTTTGATTAATTTTTTTTGAACTCCTTTGTTTCACCCACTCTAGACCTTTCTCTGGGACTAGATGTAGAGAGGAGTCTTATTCCACCGGTGTTTATTATGCTAGTTAGAGGCCAAACTAGCATTTTTATGTGTTCTAGGAGAGTAGACTGAGGATGGGGATACATCTTTCCCACGAGGATCTTTTCTTGATATAGATTAATACATATGGTTTCGTCCACGACATTGAATCGTTTAATTTTTTACATGTTGTTATCGATATCTTCTATAGGAGAG
The DNA here is from genome assembly GCA_963277665.1 of Viscum album. NCBI lineage: Eukaryota > Viridiplantae > Streptophyta > Magnoliopsida > Santalales > Viscaceae > Viscum > Viscum album. The sequence goes on from OY728147.1 coordinate 1,371,493,229, forward strand.
TCGTGTTTTCTGATGTGTATTACCAATGCGTGGTTTTTGTTGGCGATTGGGGTTTTCAGGTGGGCAGTTAGTGTGTGGAGACCCTTCTTCACTGTTGATGATATTTTTGGTGTAATCAGAGGAAACTAAGATGGTATAGGTTACCATGTTCAATGGGGAGTTCCAAGATTGATTTTCCAAGGTTGTTGTGACACTACCCCCTCGACGTGATGTTGAGTTCCAGATAGACATGCAGCCCAATGCTTCTCAGATTTTGATGCCTCCTTATCTAATAGAACCATATATGTTGTAAGATTTTTGGATTTAGATATATGATATGATGTAAAAGTGATTTGTCTAGCCTAGTGTGTCATCATGGGTTCTCCATTGTTGTTCTCTAAGAAGAAGAATGGTATTATAATGTTGTGTATAGAAAGCCAGAGGTTGAATCAACTGACAGTGAAAAACATAACTCTCTTATGAGGATATACGATATTTTCAAGTAGTACAGAGGGGTTATTTGGTTTTTTAAGATCTAGTTATTGTGTATATACCACTAGTTGAGGGGGAATGAGTGTGATATCTTGAATAATACCTTCACATGAAGGTATGGTCACCTAATTTTTTTAGTCATTCCATTCGGTGTTATGAATACACCATCCCTATTCATGGGGCTTATGAAATCTATGTTCCATGTGTTCCTAGATCAGTTCTTTATGATATTCATTGAAAATATCTTAATATACTCGATGTCAGAGGAGGATCAAGTTGAGCATCTCAGAACTGTCTTTCATGTTCTTCTACGCCACCAGCTCTTTGAAAATTTGTCCAAATGTAATTTATGGACATGAGAAGTGCATTTCCTTGGGAATGTGGTGTCTTAACAAGCTATGTTAGTAAACCAATATACGGTTGGAGCATTTTTTATTGATAATCACCCATTAATGGGGCATATGATTGTATGTTTCTTGATTTTCTAAGCTATTATCGTAGGTTTGTACCCGATTGATCTCGAGTTTCAGCCCCATTGAATGCTTTGAACAGGAAATACCGCTATTTTTTATAATTTTTACCATCTAGACATGGGATGTATGTTGATTCAATATCTGGAGGTGATCTATTATTGGTCTAGGAATTTATGTACTCATTATTGTGACTATGATACCAATGATATGGAGCTATAAGATCTTTTTGTGCTAAAGTTGTGGTTGAATTACCTTATTGGGGAGGTAATTGGGATCTTCACAGATCTTAATAGATTGAGGTATATATTTTCAAATTATGATTTGATAATATGTCAGTATAGGTGGATATTTTTTTTTGAGGATTATGATTTTGAGACCTCAAAATCCTAGGTAAAGGGGAATGTTGTGGCCCACTCATTGAGTTGGATGTCTTGGGAGGGTGTTTTTTAGAGTCTGTGGATGGTTGGAGGGAAATGGTGGAGTTGGAAGCCTTGCACTTAGATGAAATAGTGGATAGAGGTATAAGATATTTGTTTCAAATGACAGTAATGTTTTCTCTGATATAGCAGGTGGGGGAGTCTTGGTGGGAAAACTTAGAGGTAGATGTTATGTATGATCATTTTGGCCATGGCTATTCTCTACAGTGATAGTCAATGGATGGTAATAATTGGATATTATTTCATCTAAGGTTGTTTTATTTATATTAATGTGTGATAGTGTCATTCATGATCTTTATAAAACACATTTGGAGATACACCCAGGAATTCTAATGATGTATCATATCTTGAAGATGCAGTTTTGGTGTTCTTGGATAAAGCATCTAGTGGAGGAGTTTGTGGAAAATTTCTTGGTTTTCCAATAAAAAAAAGATCTAGCATCATGTTACTTGTGATTTGTTGGATCCCATTGAAGTTCTTTAGTGGGAATGGGATGAATTATCAATGGAATTTATCACAAGGTTACCATGAACTCTAAGAGGTTGTGATGCTATCTGGGTGGTTGTGGATTGGTTGAAAACAGCATCAAACTTCTTAACGATCAAGGAATTGGGAACAGTGGATGATTTTTATAATAGGTACATAGATTTGGTGGTATGTTTCAGGGATTTTAAAGTTCCATTATCTCATATTGGGATGAAAATTTTACCTTACAAATCTGGAGGGGATTGTAGCATTATTTTGGACCTCAGTTTTGCCTCAACAATACTTTCCACCCTCAGGGATATGGGAAGATGTTATAGAATATCTAGATGTTTGAGGATATGTTGTAGGCATGGGTGTTGTGCTTTGGTGGATCATTAGTAAGAAACCTGCATTTGTTAGAGTATTCTTATACTAATACCTATCTCGATTCCACAAGCATATCCCCATTTGATGATTTTTATGGGATATTGTGTCAATCTATGTTGTGATGGACAAAGGCTGGGGATATAGCTATTATTGGGGATGATGTGGTTTAGAGCATGACAGAGAATGTTCATCTTGTTCATGAGAGGATGAAAATAGAGTTGTACCAATATAAGTCTTATGTATATCTTAAAAGAAGGCTCTGAGAGTTTGAGGTTGGGGACCATGTGTTTTAGAAGGTTTCCCTTTGATATGGGTAGTTGATGTTTAGAAAAAAAGAGTAATCTTTCCCCCAATCTTGTTGGACCCTTGTAGGTGATAGGACAATTTGGTGAGGTATTTTATCGGTGGGAATTTACTCTGTGGTTGGATAGGATCCACAAAGTCTTTCGCATCTGTTATATTTTTCGACATATTAATAATGAATCCCATTTCATTGACTGGGGAGAGTTGGATATCAAGGATGATGCGATGTTTGTGGAATGGATTGTAGTGATCCAGGATCACCATGAGAAAGCAGTGCATGGAAGGACCATTTATTTAGTTCATTTGTTGTGGAGGCATGGTGTCCTTTAGAAGACCACATGGGAGCGAGAGATGCATATTTGTGCCCAATACTAGATGTTTTTTTTGAGTTTTTATTTTCTCTCTTTTTCTTTTTGAGGTGATGTTTGGATCCTTTTGACTAATGAGATGAGTTGTTTCCTTGGTTTTTGATGTGTGTGGTATTATTTTTGATAAATTAATAACATATGAAAAGGGTGTTCCCCATTTACTAACTGAGACACATTATCTATTATGAAATAAAACTCAAGCGGTTGATTTAGTGCCTCCTAGTGCGGTTAGTATTTTGACACGGAAGATGTAATTCCCCAATTTGTGTGTTCAAGCAGGTGTGGTTCTTTGGTTTTAGCAGTTGTTGGTTTGGTTTTTGTGGAGGTTTTAATTATTCTGAAATGATTATTTGCATTACGATTATCTGAGAGGAGGTATATTTTGGGTTTTCAGTGTGATTTGTGGTTGTTTGGGATGGTGTGTTTGTCTGGTGACAACATTTGAGAAATTAGGAGACCCTTGAAAGTTATATCGTGGGGTGATTTTTTAGACTCATTTTACTCTATGGATAGTTTTGGATTCATGATTACCCAAATCATTTGAGAGGTATCCAATGTAATGGACTATGCCCTTCCACTCTGTTACTTCTCTAGTTTTGGTTGTTGGAGATGGCCAAGGGAGGCCTCGTGAGTTTTTCGGTGGAAGCGGGAGGTGAAACAAAACTCCTACCATAAATACACACCATGAAATAGTATTACATGACATGTAATATTGGTTCATGTCTTGTTCGATTCCAGTTCAAAACTTGTATATTTTCAGGGTTAAATAATAAAAATGCAACCCGTTTTCAGAAAAACGAAAAATGAAGGATTACACGATGTGAAAGGTGATTACACATCACGTAAATCCCCAATGAAGTGTAGTTTTAAAAGTTTATTTAGGATTGTTTTTAATATATCCATCTCTGTCTTCTTCTTCGTCTCATTTAGTAAAAACACTAGGACCCTCGAGGATTTCCTCAATCTCTCTTTATCCATCATCAATCTATTGGTACCAGTGGTTGTTCATTTGCGATCTTTGGTAATCCCTTCCATATTTTTGGTAGGTTTCCTTCCATTCTTCTCAAATGGATTCACTAAGATGGTGTTGTTATGGTTTGGGGTGTATGAGGGTTTGGTTTTGATGTTATTTTTTTTCAGTGTAGGTTGAATAATGTTTTCTCATAGTGTGGCTGTGGTTTGCAAGAAGTCTTCTTCGACCTACGATGCTTAGTGAATCGACCATCCTTATTGGAGGTAAATAATCCCTTGTTTCTCTTTATTATGTGTCATGCAGGAGTGGTTTTATTTTATATATATATATGTGTTATGGTTATATTGGATTAATAAAATACAAATAATTGGTTAAATTATAAATGAAAGGGTTAATTGAGGTTTTATTTTTATGCTTTTATAGCATTGATATTATTTGTGATATTGTGGATTGTATGGGATCGTGGCCCCGATGAAATTTTTTTCTATAGGGGGTTGTTTGTGCTAGAAGATATGTGTTGTGACTGTTTCACTTGCTTCGATTGTTTATATAACAACATAAAATATAAATTGGTTAACCATTTATATTGGCTAATGAAATGATTTCCCCAGAATTATGTCTTATGTGATTACACCCTTAAAATAAAGTAAAATGTGAAAAAATCTCATTTATAAATCTATAAATTTATTTTGTTGTGTTTTGATTTGTAGTCATGCTTTTGGGATAGTGATTTGTGGTTGGAGAATGTGGGGTTGATGGTTTTGGTTTGTGATTTAGGGGCAATGAGGTGGTTTGTGGGATGTTATTTTGGGGAGGCATGGTGGTTTTTTTGGTAATACTTTGGGGTGGTGAGGTGGTTTGTTTGTCCATACTTTTGGGGCATTAAGGTGGTGGTTTCATTGTATTATAATCCCATGTAGTGATGGAATAAATGATTAATAATGATTGAAATGACATGGTTTGGTTTGGTTAATTACCTGAAAATGTTTAATGAAATATTAAATGGAGGGTTGTGTTGTAAAATGTGGTTCATTAAAAATAATGAAATGAATTATATGACTAAATAGAATTGGTTGGAAATGTGGAATAAGGTTTAGGGATTATTGTGTGGTGTTATGCATTTAGAGGTGACAGAAAAAGTGATAGTGTTGTTAGTTGGTTTGTTGGGTTTTGATCCAATATGTTGAGATTTAGTGTTTTATACTACATATATATAATTTTATATTCTTGTTCTTTCTATACACACCCCACCTACATCGATCACTATGTGCTGAAACCTGTATAATCATGCGAGGGTGTGTTTCCTGACATTCAAAGGGGTATTACAGATGGATTAGAACCCATTCTTTCCCGATCTATCTTCTATGTAAGGTATGTATTACAAAGGTGGTGATGGATTCCAGATTAATAGTGTATTCGATGGTGGTTTTGATATCTTAGGTGTTTAGAGGTGGGGTGTGATGGCCCAACTGTTTTTAAGCGAGATGTGACTATGCCTGTGGGGCAGTGGCCTAGGTGTTTGCCTATAAGATGTGATATGATTGTGCTTGTGTGGTGGCTTTTTGAGGGGGTCATGCATGGTAATAGGAGGGCATCAGGTTAATGTAATACATATTATCAATACACTACTATTTTGGATTTGGCAGTGGTTTTGCTGCTGACCATTTTTTGTGGGAAAGATGCGTTTTGTCTTTTTTTGCGGGGCAGTGAGCTCAGGTTTCTTTAGGCGAGGTGTGTTGTGAACCTGCATGTGGGGTGGTGTGGAATATAGATAATATGGGAGTGACATTATGTATGAATTTGTGTCTAAGAGTGGTATACTAGTGGGAAAATTGTGAGGGGTTCCCTTATCGATGTGATTCCTATAATATTATAATAATTGGATTGTCTTATTTGGTGAGTGTGGCATGGCGAGGTTGGGATGGTTAGTGTACTTTGATAGGTTCTGTTTGATATTACTATTTTTTCAAAGGTGAATTAGTATTATTCTTTCACATGTTCACAAGAGAATTTTCTTTTACTATTGATTATACTTGTATCTCACCCAATGTATAAAAATATATTTTTAGGTATCTAGGAGGACTACACGGACTGTGATGGAAATTACTAGCTCCGATCCTTTATCTTTTGTGTTTCACCACTTTATATTTACTTATGGGTATTTAAATTTAATACTTATACCTGTATTAGTTCTATTTATACATGCATGGGGGATTTTTTTAATTTTATTTTATGTTTTAGATTTGTTTGTGGACGATAAATATTATCCACCGATATGATATTATTATAGTGGGTAATTCTTACCATATACTGATATTTTTTATACCCTCGGTGATTGTTTTTAACCTGGGGCCTACTGGAGGCATTACTGGAGGGGCATTATCTCTCTCCACTCATTATTGTATCATTGGAGTGTGGGGTCGTGAAACAAAATATCAATGTTATTATTTAAACACAACCATTATTAACTAGAAATCAAACATGGAGGTATTAATTTTAATAACCTCATTTTACATATTAAGTATAATAATCTAATATAGATAAATCATAATAATAAATAGGTACATAAATTTTGGGAATGTCTTTATATGTTTTGAAAATACAATTTTCTGAAAAACCAAGTACTAAAAATATTTTTTTGAAAAAAATTAAATGTTATTTTGAAAACTTTTAAAAAATGAATTTTATGAAATGAAAATAATTTTTGAAACAATCATACATATTTTATCTTAAGTTGAGTTTTTAGGATTTTTCTGGAAAGATAAATTTTCTGGTGAAAATAGAAAAATATTTGTTTTTATTGAAAGGTTCTTTTATATTTAAAGAATTTAATATATTATTTTATTTAAATTAGTTCAAAATAAAAAATGGTTATATTTTATATTTTTTAATCCAAATTTATTCACTGAAATCATTTTCATATTGAACTTTTTATTCTTATCACCTATGCAGGTTTAATTTTTTAATTAAAATTTCCCATTTCTGGGAATTTAATTTAAAAAAAAGGATTACATATTATTAATAATAGGAATTTAAGTTATATAATAAGTTCAACATATTTTTTGGTCAAAATAAATAGTAAAAATAAACAAAATTAATTATTGTGGTTAAGGTTAAAATTTATTTACTATGGGTCAAATTAAAAATTTATTGGGTAGGATAAGATATAAACCTATCCAAATACCATTTTATGCACATATTTATACCATGTTTCCTCTGATATTCTAGAATTATTTATTTTTGATCCATGTGTCTTGTGAAAAAATGTGGTTACACCTTTTTCATTCAAAAAAATTACAAGCATTTCCCTCACCCCACTTATAAAATATTTCCCATCTCATCTCTTATAAACACATATAAAACCTTTTTTTTCCTTCAATACCTAACCAAATAAATTAATTAAATTATTTTATCCTATAATATGTATCTGTTTCTTTTGGAAAAAAATCCCTCAAGGATCATTGAAGCATTTTTGAGGTGATTGTGTTTGTTGACAAAGTGAACATTTGCGTTGTGATTGTTGACAATACAAACCATGACATAAAATTTTTTTGACAAAGAGGATTTCATGATTGAATGTCGAGTTCAAGAGATGTGATTAATGATCCATGTTTTATTCAAGAACTTTTACAAAGAGATGGATGATGTGGAGGCGGTACAAAAAGAATAGATACAAGGTGGCGCCGTTCTCCAGTGTTTGCCAAATTTTTGGGCCTGAAAATCGACAAATAATGAAAAGTGGTTTTTGGAAAAGGGACTTGTGTGTCATGTACATGAAGGCTTGGAAACTTTCATGACATATATTTTTCAAGATCAGATAATCAAAATATGGAGAAGGGATAAGGTTTGCGCAAGTTTTGGTGAAGTCGCGCAGGTGACTTGCGCGCCGTGAAAGATACTTGCGCGCCCATGCCTTGGAAGTTTGAGAACTTGCGTGCCTATGGTTTTTCAAGATCATAAGATCAAAATATGGAAAAGGAAATAGGTTCACGCAAGTTTGGAAGTAGGTCGCGCAAGTGACTTGCAGGGGAAGGGACCTACGCGTCGAGACTTGCGCGCCGAGGGTTGACTTGCACGCCATCGCACAGGGTGGTCAGATTGCCTATAAATATTGGACCACCCCTCCTCATTCTTGACTGGAGTTCAACACTTTGAGAAATCAGAGATCCCGTCATGCAGGTGTGGTGGTCGCGCAAGTGGTGTGTGGGTCGAGCAAGTGAAGTTGCGTGCCGGTGGTTGAAGTTGTGCTCCAGTGTGAGAAGTTGCGCGTCAGTTGGCAGTTGCGTGCCAATATTGGTTTGGGCATAAAAGGAAGAGAGTCGCAAAAGTTTGGAGTTGGGGAATATTGTGTCGTGCAAGTGTCTGAGGTGGACTTGCGTGCCCATTGTGAATTGCGTGCTGATACTTGCACGCTGAGATAGACTTGCGCGCCAAGTAAGGTTTATTTCTAGTAGTGATTTTCGGGCTGCATGGAAGCTGGAAGTTTTCCCGATACCTTTGATGCAACGAGATATTCATGTATGGGTGAAAGTTGTACTTCAACAGAGCATCTACATACAGAGTAAGATGCATTCTTTCATGCAAATTAAGAGACCTACATGTCTATAAACTATGATTGGATCCTTTCCAGAGCAGTGAGCGAAGGAAGGGGAAGAAGGTGATCCTCTCCACCGGTAGTGAGCTAGAGAGAGAGAAACATGGAGTGTCCCTTGGGAAAGCAGTGAGATGACCCTAAAACCTTGTAAAGGCAGTGATCCTGGGACAAAGTGACTGTGCTCGAACATTGAAATCCACAGCTACTGAAGTATAGTGGAATTTGGTACGACCGACAACTTGTCGGCGTATGCTCCTTGGACGTAGCCCTTAGTGTTGAACCAAGTAAAATTTCTGTGTCATGTGCTTTCTTTAATTTCTGTTTATATTGTGCAACAGGAAAGAGAGAGAATAGTGTTTTTCTTAATAGAAAAACAAGATCAGAACGAGCTTTAATTTTAAATTAGTCATACCCTGATTCACCCCCCCTCTCAGGGTATTCAGCCTTGTGGACCTAACAATTGGTATCAGAGGGAAAGGTTGAAAGTTTTTCTTCTCTTAATAGAGGTCACTAATCATAAAAGGATTCCAATCTTCGACGGATTTAATTTTTAGATATGTAAGAATCGAATGCAACACTATTTCTGATCTTTGGGAATGGATGTGTTTTCAGCAGCTATGCATGGTATCACAGCTGATATTAATAGTGGTGCGTTATCAAAAGCTGAACATAGAGAGTTGGATACTGATTCCAAAGAGATAAATGCCTTAGGGGGAGACCTCTCCAATCCCATATATACAAAGTTGATGTCATAAAAAACATCACATGCCATGTGGGAAAAGATTTTGAATATATATGAAGGGGATACAAAGGTGAGAGAGGAAAAGTTGCAAGTGTTGTGGAGAAAGTATGAAGATCTCAGAATGAACCCGAATGAGTATGTTGATGCATTATTTGACAGGGTAAATTCTGTGGTAGAAGACATGCAGGGTCTTGGAGAAATTATCGAAGATATAAAAATTGTGAAGCGCATATTGAGAAAACTTCCACCTCAGTTCAATTCGAAAGTTTCTGTTTTGGAAGATAAAGACCCAAAAGAACTGACATTGGATAACCTGCACAACACTCTTGTTGCATATGAAATGAGAAATGATGATAACAAGACCGTGGAAAAGGGGAAATCCAAAGATGTGGCATTCAGGCCCATGATGAAGCTCACCATTGAAGATTCTAATGAGGAAGAAGAGACAGATGAGGTAATGTCATTCCTTTCTTCAAATATGAAAAGAGGAAGAGGAAATGTTAAAGGGAGACTTCCACTAGCATGCTTTCGATGTGTAAAGGTTGGTCATCTTGCGGCAATATGCCCCAAGAAGTTTCAAGATAACGATAATGATGATGATGAAGTTGAAATTCCCAAGAAGAAGACTTCAGCGTTTGTGAAAGGGAAGAAACAATTCAAACGAAATTTATTCAAGAAAAAGAATCTTCTTTCACAAGAATTTGAAAGTTCAGATGAGTCTGAGGATGAAGAGGTTGAGGAAATAGAAAATTGCAGAGATTGTGGGGTAAATTCCATGGTGGTGATTTTTGGTAATTCTCAGAAAAAGGAAGAAGATGACACTAAAGAAGAAGAAGAAATTGAAGGGAGAGTTGATATGGAAGCCGAATTGGAAGCAGCTCTTGAGGAGATAGACTTTTGGAGAGCTAAAAAGAAGAAATCCAATAAAGTGGTTCATGATGAAAAACTCTATATGCAACAACAGGATGAAGAAAAGTCTGAGCTGTTAGAAGAAATTTAAAGACTAAAATCCTTAACATCAGAGAGCTCATAAAATATTGTTGAGTATAAGCTTAAAATTGAGGAACAAAAGAAGAAAATTGATTATTTGACTAACACAGGAAAGGAGCAGGTTAGACGTATCATAGAGCTTGAAAAAGAATTGGTCAGTCTATGACAAAAAATTAAGGATCAAGAAAAACTCTTGACCCCCAATGTGATATGAGAAAAACATGCCATTCAGAAGACAGAGAAGATGAAAGAGAAGCCTAGTAGTTCAGCAGGGAAGAAGCAGCAATTGAGCTCAGATGTTAAGGCTGTTTCAGTGCTTAATCAGGAACAAAAATCTGTGACAATTGCAGTCAGACCGCAAGCACCCGTCCCAAAATTGAAGGTTGATTTGGGCACAAAACAGAATCAGAATATTCAGAGATCCCAAAGGGAAAATCTTAGTGATGAAGTATCATGAAGGAATGAATCCTATATCAGGTGTTATTGCTGTGTTAAAATGGTACATTCACAGTATGTGTGTTCCATAGCCAAAAGATATAGAAGGGAATAGGAACAGAGATGGAAGCCAAACATAGAACTGTTTTCCAGAACATATTTTGAAGGACACTGTTTTTGGTGTGGAGGATTTGGACACATGGCTAGGTACTGTACTTCGACCATTCAGAGAAATGTGCCAAAGCAGAATCAAAATGTTCACAAGCAACAGATCAATAAACCGACTGGTGAGTTAAAAATTCAGAATAGATTTGTGCCTTTGTAAGATGAGGATGGTCCATCATACTCTGAGAAAGAACAGAAGTCTCAATCCATGTCAAGTGTGAAATAAAAAAGTATGGACCAAGAAGAAGAAAAATGAGAAGGCCGTGGTGGCAGAGATTTCCCTTAAAGCATAAGATCAATCTGGTGTGTGGATCCTTGATAGTGGTTTCACATCCCACATGACGGGTAATAAGGATCTTGTTACAGGCATAAAATATGACAAAGAAGGAGTTTTCAAATTTGGAAATGATGAAGGCCTGAAGATTGTTGGCTCAGGGAAATCCATGTTTGGGGGAAAAGAAATGAGACGTACTGATGTCTTGGTAGTAGAGGGTCTTAGTCATAACTTACTCAGTGTCAGTCAACTATGTGACTCTGGGCACTCTATCCGATTTACCAAGAAGATGTGTGTTGTGAAAGGAAAAGATAGAGCAGTTGTTATGCAGGGAAAAAGGACAAAGGGAAATCTCTACCTTGTAGGTGGGGAAGAAGATACATGCCTTTTATCCAGAGAGGAAGAAAACCAACTGTGGAATAAGTGACTTGGTCATCTATGCCAACCATCTATGAAGGATCTCGTAAAGAGTGATGCTGCTAGAGACCTTCCCAAACTATCACGTGATCGCACTCATACATGTGATGCTTGCCAACAAGGGAAGATCATCAGAAAGACATACAAGCCAAAGGAACAGAAATCAACTAGAGTGCTCGAATTGGTTCATGATAATGTATGTGGACCTATCTCACCACGAGCTATAAATGGGAAAAGGTACTATGTTATTTTCATTGATGATTATAGGAGAATGGCCTTGGTATTTGTCATTACCCATAAGACAGAGGTGTTCAGTTGCATAAAATAGTACAAGAGGGAATCAGAAAGGATGCTTGGTTAGAAAATTTTGAAGTTCCGTACAGATAACGGTACAGAATTCACAAACAGTCAAGTGGAAGAATATCTTGAGAAACACGGGATAAGGCATCAAGTTTCATCAGTGAGAACTCCCCAACAGAATAGAGTGGTTGAATAGAGAAATCGGATCATCAACAACATGGCCAGAATGATTCTTATTGATAAATACCTACCAGAGAAATTTTGGAAGGAAGCAGTTTTGACATCGATCTATGTTTCGAACATGTCTTTATTGTGTCCAAAGCAAGGGAAGAATCCATATAAACTGTGGTACGAAAAGAATCCAACGTTGAAATACTTTCGAATATTTGGAAGTAAGTGTTTCATTCTCAACAAAGAAAATCACAGGAAGTTTGAGGCATGAGGAGATGAGGGGATATTCCTTGGCTACTCATGGAAAAGTAAAGCATATAAATGCTTCAACAAAAGGCTGGGAAAAATTTCTGAGAGCAATGATGTCACTATAGTCAAAAATGAACAGAATGCTCAACAACCTAGTGAACAAATTCTGGATGAAAGTGTTGATGTGGTAAGTGAAACAGGGGGAGTAGAAGTGGCAGAGGATGACTCAGAAAAAGATACTGATGATGAACAAGAAAGTGACAAGTATGTGTCTGCAAGGAAGCCAAAGAGTCAAGCTGAAATTGATATGCAAAATATCATTGGTGATCAGACAGCTCCAGTTCAGACCCGAAGAATGAAATTATTACAGAAAACATCGTTTTTGTCTCAGGTGGAGCCGAAATGTTTTTCCAATGCAGCTGAAGATGAAAACTGGGTTCAGGCTATGAATGAAGAGCTTGATTAGATTGAGAAGAACCAAACATGAGAGATTGTTTCGAGGCCAGCAGACAAGAATGTCATCGGGACTAAATGGGTCTATCACAACAAGATGAATGAAGATGGAAATGTGATTCGAAACAAAGCACGACTAGTGTGCAAGGGATAATTTCAGATAGAGGGAATAGATGTAGATGAGACATTTGCACCGGTTGCAAGGCTAGAGACAATCAGATTATTTTTGGCCATAGCAGTGCAAAGAATGTTCAAAGTGTTCCAGATGGATGTGAAATCTACATTCTTGAATGGATTTCTAGAAGAGGAGGTGTATATTGAGCAACTAGATGGTTTTCTCATTCATGAGGATGAGAACAAAGTTTACAGGCTGAAAAAGGTTTTGTATGGGCTAAAACAAGCACCAAGGGCATGGTACTCAAGACTTGATGAGTACTTAAAGAATCCTGGTTTTCAGTGTGGGGGAGTTGATTACAATCTTTATTTCAGCATTGAAAGTAATCAATGGATGATGGTGTTGGTTTATGTCGATGACATAATATTTGGTGGATCAAATGAAGATCAGTGTAGAAAATTTTCCGAATTCATGAAAAATGAGTTTGAAATATCAATGATTGAAGAGATAACATTTTTTCCTTGGCTTACAGGTGACACAAGGAAGTAATTGAACTTTCATTTCTCAATCCAAATACGCCAAAGAGGTTTTGAGAAGGTTTGGAATGGAGAATTCCTAGGAGATAAAGACTCCGGTTGCTACCCGGATGAAATTATCAGAAGATGAAGATGGCAAGGCGGTTAATATCACAGAATACAGGAAAATTATTGGAAGTTTGTTGTACTTGACTGCAACAAGGCCTGATATTGTTTTCGCCACTTTCCAAGCAGTGAGATATCAGAGTAATCCTAAGGAAATCCATATGCTTGCAGTGAAAAGAAGACTTCGTTATATCCAGGGCACAATGGATTTTGGCTTGACATATACTGACAAATCATAGATAGAGTTATTGGGATATACTGATGCAGACTAGGCTAGTTCAGCGAATGATAGAAAATCAACATCTGGAGGTGCATTCTATCTTGGTGGACTATGTACTGTTTGGTTAAGCAAGAAGTAGGATTGTATTTCATTGAGCATCGCGGAAGCTGAATATATTGCGGCCACTCAAGCATGTACACATTTATTATGGATGAAACAATAGCTTGAAGATATGGGAGTTGAAGTGAAGTCTCCGATCGGAATCCAGTGTGATAACTCAAGTGCTATAAATCTCAGCAAAAATTCCGTCCATCACTCAAGGACAAAGCACATTGAGATAAAGTATCATTTTATCAAGGAGAAGGTTGAGTAGGGAATCATGAAGTTGGAGTATGTGCCTACAGAGCTACAGGTTGCAGACATTCTGACAAAGGCCTTACCCAAGGAAGCTTTTGAGAGGCATCGACTGGCTCTAGGAGTTCAGTCGATTCCCTGCACATGAAATAATTTGGATGTGGAACCAACCCCCTCTCCCCAAGGTATGATGCGTTTTTCCCTAATGTGATGATTTGTTCTCTACTCTATTACATCTTACAAAGGATTGAACTTTGGGTTCGTTGAAAAAGGGGGAGAAAATAGTGATTGTTCAAGGGGGAGACAATGTGGAGATTTGATAAATCATGAATGATATGGGGAGAAGCTGACAAGTGGAGCAGCCAGATAGGGAGAGTTGAAGCTAGTTGAACATGATTAGCTAGAGTTTATCTTGGACAAAACATGAAATAGGGCTAAAGAGGTTTTGATGCTGACAAGGGAAGAAGCTGTGACCAGAAAGGGGAGCGTATAAAATCTGACGATGCTAGAAGTGATCGATCAAAGAATAGATATCACGACAACTGAGGATCGTGATAAAAGAAAAAGAGAGATGTTGGAATGTGGTATGAATATTTCCAAAAATTTGTATCAGTGAAGTATCAACAATTGGTATCAATTTGGCAATTGGTATCAGTTTGGTGTCAACAATGGATGTCAAAGTTGAAGTGATTCATTGATTAAATTTTCATTTACTCCTGTTTCTCACGCCGAGCATTGCTCATGTGGGCTTAGAGTATGTGTTGAGTAAATCCTTGATCGCTATAAGAATCACAAAAGGTGAATGGTGGCTGAAGAATCAATGACGTATCTTTTTATGGAAGAGTTTTCAACAAACCCAAAGGGGGAGATTGTTGGGCAAAAATCCCTCAAGGTATCATTGAAGCATTTTTGAGGTGATTGTGTTTTTTGAAAAAGTGAACATCTGTGTTGTGATTGTTGACAATACAAACCATGACATACAAATTTGTTGACAAAGAGGATTTCATGATGGAATTTCGAGTTCAAGAGATGTGATTAATGATCCATGTTTGATTCAAGAACATCGACAAAGATATGGATGATGTGGAGGCGGTACAAAAAGAATAGATACAAGGTGGCGCCGTTTTCCAGTGTTTGCCAAATTTCTGGGCCTGAAAATCGACAAATAATGAAAAGTGGTTTTTGGCAAAGGGAATTGCGCACCGTGTACATGAAGGCTTGGAAACTTGCACGCCATATGTTTTTCAAGATTATATCATCAAAATATGGAAAATGGATAAGGTTCGCGCAAGTTTTGGTGAGGTCGCGCAAATGACTTGCACTCCGTGAAAGATACTTGCATGCCGATGCCTTAGAAGTTTGAGAAATTGCACGCCTATGGTTTTTCAAGATCAGAATATCAAAATATGGAAAACGAAAGAGGTTCGTGCAAGTTTGGAAGTAGGTCGCGCAAGTGACTTGTAGGGGAAGATACCTGTGCATCGAGACTTGCGCGCCGAGGGTTGACTTGCATGCCATCGCACAGGGTGGTCAGATTGCCTATAAATACTGGACCACCCCTCCTCATTCTTGACGGGAGTTCAACACTTTGAGAAATCAGAGCTCCCGTCGCATAGGCGTGGTGGTCGCGCAAGTGGTTTGTGGGTCGTGCAAGTGAAGTTGCGCGCCGGTGGTTAAAGTTGCGCGCCAGTGTGAGAAGTTGCGCGTCAGTTAGTAGTTGCACGCCAATATTGGTTTGGGCATAAAAGGAAGAGAGTCGCACAAGTTTGGAGTTGGGGAAGATTGTGTCGTGCAAGTGTCTGAGGTTGACTTGTGCACCCATTGTGACTTGCACACCGATACTTTCACGCCATGTAAGTTTTATTTCCAGTAGTGATTTTCGGGCTGTGTGGAAGCTGGAAGTTTTCCCGATACCTTCGGTGTAAAGAGATATTCATCTACGGGTGAAAGTTGTACTTCAATAGAGCATCTACATACAGAGGAAGATGAATTATTTCATGAAAATGAATAGACCTACAGGTCTATAAACTGTGATTGGATCCTTTCTAGAGCAGTGAGTGAAGGAAGAGGAAGAAGGTGATCCTCTCCAACGGTAGTGAGCTAGAGAGAGAGAAACATAGAGTGACCCTTGGGAAAGCAGTGAGATGACCCTAAAACCTTATAAAGGCAGTGAACCTGGGACAGAGTGACTGTTCCTGAACATTAAAATCCAAAGCTAGTGAAGTATAGTGTAATTTGGTACGGCTGAAACCCTGTTGGCGTATGCTCCTTGGACGTAGCCCTTAGCGGTGAACCAAGTAAAATTACCATGTCCTGTGCTTGCTTTACTTTCTGTTTATATTGTGCAATAGGAAAGAGAGAGAAGAGTGTTTTGCTTAACAGTGAAACAATATCAGAACGGGATTTAATTTTAAATTAGTCATACCCTGATTCACCCCCCCTCTCAGGGTATTCAGCCTTGTGGACCTAACGGTTTCAGATAGCCACCCTAGTAAGGATTTTGATGAAAACCCAAAGATGTTGTCTAAAGAAGAGGTGGTATCCCTAGTCAATCGTTTTATATTATTTCACCATCTTCCTCCTTAAATTAGTATTAAACCATGTTTAAATAAAATAATTAATATGTTTTATATAATGATATGTTTTTATGTTAATGTAATTACATATACCTATCTCTTCTTCCATCAAATGGGATACAAAATCATCAAACGTGTGTATAGAAGATATCCTCCCTATGAACCAATGATATTAATTTTCCATCACCACCTATCATGGATGAATAAAATGATGGATTAAATGTCTATATAATATATTTATGAAATTTTTATACATATGGAAATTTAATATCACATATAACTTTTTAATTCCCATTCAATGGGAATACAATAACATAGATTTTATGCACGGAAAGCCACTAACTCATGGAGCGATGTGATTCATTCCTTATTTACATGGATGGTAATAATTATGGTTTTAATGAAAATATTATATATATAAAACATTAAAATTATTATTCAATTTTAAAATATTATTTACCATTCTTTTATTCAATCCATTTAGAAAATAGGAAGAGTATTTATGTTTATGTATGGCCTACCCTCTCCGTGAAAGGTGTATTTCATTTTCAATATCTAACTTTTATACATTATTATAAATTAATATATAATGAATATATATGTTATTTATATCATGTTAGAAAAGATTTAGATGATGTAACAATGATCAAATTAACAAGAAAAAAATAAAAAATAAAAACATAATTGAAAAACAAAGCAATTATTGCATGAAACATGACATTAAGATGGAATTTTTAATAAAATAACTACAAATGGTCGTAATTAAATCATATATGGTATGAAATAAATAATTATTTTTATATTATATCTGTTTTAAATGTTTATATTTATTATATTGAAGTATTGTACATGTATGACGAAAGATAAAATTTAAGGTAAGGGATTTCTGCCTCATTTTTTATTTTTTGGGATTTACATTATGTCATGCACATATAATATTTTATGACATTTATATAAATACCTTATGAAATTTAATATAATATATTTATTTCTTATCATGATTTTATAATATTCATTGAATTTTATTCTTTTTATGGGGATTACAATTCCAGTTGAAAAAATGGTAAGTTCTTTTTGTTACAATCTCATCAGGTATTGGGATTTTTTATGATTATGATTATAATGATGAAATATTATTATATATATATAAACACATGAATTTTACTATTCTATGGTTACTTTATAATTATACATGTTTTTCCTTAATTTTACTCTCTTTATGTACTCAATAGTTCAAAATAATGTTTTTAATAGAAAAAATTATTTCTATCATTGGTCTAAATATTTTTTTATTAAAAAACCATGTCTTCAAGAAATGTTTTAAAAATATTATTTAACATTATCCAAATTATTTATTTAAGACATTTCTACCCACTTTTCATTTTTTACAAAAATAAAATCAGGGAATCTTTATGTTATTTTCTGAACAAGGCTTGTTTGGATTTTACTAAAACTATGAAAGGAGTCATTGTATTAATTTTTTTGGCGTGAATGGAATTTCTTAACACCATAAACTTTATTTTATTTGATTATTACTTTATAATTATTCAAGTTTATTATAAAATAAAATTATTTCCACAATATTTTATGAAATAATAATTTTTTTTTAAATGTTATTTTAAAGGAAATTATATTTTCCACAAGTAACTTCAAATAGTTTTATATCTCAAAACCATTTTACAAGTAAGATGCCACCCATTTATGTAAATTATAAATTACCAACAATAAATCCAAATATACCATTATTATTAATTAATTTAATGATTTTTATGATGAAAAAAGTTTATGAAACCCATTTCTCATCCATGAGTTATACTGTGATAAAATTACTATGAAACTACATTATTTTTTCACAATTTATGCTATGGTGAAATGATGAAATAATTATGAAACCTATTGAACTTCCCTATATTTTTCTATGATGGAATTCTTTATTAAACCCATTCCTTTTCATGGGTTTTGATATGATGAATTTTTTATGATCTTATAGAATATGTATGTAGGTTTTTTATTTTGTGATTTTTACGAACAATGCCAATGTACCATTGAACCTAACACCCAACCTGATCCATGGAATGGATTGAAGGGAATTCCAGATCCCTATAGGCTATAAACTAGTCTATGGGAATCAATAATATGCTCTATGAATGATTTCACATAATCATAAAAAACCAACGTAAATAAACATCACCGATAGAGCTAATATTTTCCACCTTTTTGTACGCATTTAAAATTTTTTAATCCTAAAAAATTATGAATTTCAGCTTATATGGATCAAATTTTGATTTATGATGTGTTTTGAAAAAAAATGTGAAAAGTTAATAATTTTGGATTTTTTTACCGATTTCTAGATCAAGGGTGTTATGGTGATTTATTTAAAAATATAATTCTAAATTGATTGTTTATTATTTTTAGAATATTTTATTTATTTCCTTTATATTTTACTTCTGGACCATGGGCTAGTTCGAGAATTGAGTGTCCTTAAATAATCAATAGAGTTGAAGAATTTACCGGGAGAATAGCATGGACCCCACAACAGCAATAGAATCACTTCTCGGCCTACACACTTCTCATTGAAGCGATTCCACTTGGATATGAAATTGGAATCAATGGTGCGATCACCCATTAACTTCCATAGAGTTTCATATCCATTAATGTGGCTTTTGAATGAACTCATTTAAAGTAAGATTCATGGAAATTTAATCCAAAAAAGAAACCACTAATAAAAAGTCATAACTCATACATGAGGTGTTACATTACATTGAAATTTGGAGGGTGTTCTCCAAAGACAACGATAAAAAACTTTTATGAAGGATCTAATGTGTGAAGAGGTAGTTCTATGGTCATTAATGCATGATATATCAAATGTGGAGAGTCTGTCTAAACAAAATAAATAATTTGATTAAAAAGGACATAACTCCCTCACTAAGCATCCAAATACTCTGAAATTTTGAGGGTGTACGTCCAATGAAATTTTTATGAACTTTTAGGAAGGTATAAACAGATTTTTTGATCATTAATTGGGGATTCAACTCGCCAAATTTATAGGAAAATTTATTTTTATAAAATGAGAGGCTCTCCCACCTCTCAAATCATTCATTCCCATCCCCACACCATCTGATGAACTAAGGAGAGGAGGCGAAGAGCCATTTAAGAATTTTTTTCTTTATTTTATTCTTATTTTAGTTTTCTTAAAAATTTTAACACATTAATTTTTTATTAATGTGTTTCCCATTTCCTTCTTACATCCAGCTTTTTCTTCAAACTCTAATTATTATTCTCTCTCTTTCATCTTCCCACTGTGATATCTTTTCACATTATAATGGAAAGTGACTAATCCAAGGCTTGGACCTATGGGAGGTTTCACGGTGTTCATTTGTTATTGATATTCAATTTAAAATGTTTTAATTTTATTTGTGGTAGATGGAGGAGTATTGCATAGGTGTGACTTTGGTCCACCGTGACACTATTTCAAAATCCATTCCTTTCTGTTGATTCATTCTTTTTATCTCTCTTATCATGGGAAAAATATTCAAACAGTGGAGTTTGGGTTTCTTAAAGGTTTGAAATGGCATATAGTGGATCTGGGACTTTTTGGAATATCATTCTCAGTTGAGTTGTTACCCTATTTCACAAAAATGAATTATCAAATTGAATTTAAAAAATAAATAAATAACAAATGGACCAGTGTTATCCAACCGTAGGATGAAGTTCTTTCTTCCCAAATTTTATTTTTTCTACATATGAATCTACATTTAGATCTAATGTTTTAATTTCATTATTTTAAATTCACTATTTTCCAAAACCCTTAAAACCATCATTTTTGGTAAATTATAAAAACAAACAAAAATAATTAGAATAGGTGAACTAGAATCAGTGAATGAACTGACTTTGATTCTCTTCATGTTTGATGACCCTGGTCAGCCTATGGGATAAATTAGGAAAATAATTTTATTTGGCCATGCCCTTTGATAGTCATGTGATTAAACTGGTGTCATTTATAGGGATCTAAGTAGTTATTTTCATCACCTTTTATAAATTCACATTTTTTTATTATTTAAAAAAATCATAAAAAAACCCTTTTTCCATGATGTATTATAATTCAAATTATTATATATTGATAAATTTCTCATAGATGTAGCATGAATAATCATAATAAATTGAGGAGGCCCTCTAAGGAAGGGATGATGCTCTAATGATAAGGTTCAAACATAAACATTGAGGAATAGAAATATGGATCTCACTTGAATATTTGATGGTCATGGATGATGAAATCCAAACCGCCATTCATATATTAAAGGAAAAGAAGGAAGTGTCACTAGTCTTCATGAATTTCACTAATGAAATCCATGAAGCTAAAGCCAAACATGAGGTGGATAAGCCTGAATACCTACCTCCATCCAGTGATGATCGACTCCAAGAATAACATTAAATTTAATAGAATATTAAAGTCTAAACAAATTAGGGAGATGATACAATCTTTAACTCACAATCATTTATTTTTATTGAATCTGATTTCAGTATAACTCTCAAATGTTTTGAATTTTCATAATTGGATAACTCTTATTACACCTTGGAGGATGATGTGGAGAAATATGCACATATTGAAGAAATGTTGGAGCTCCCTGAAGATATCTAACATATACTAGAGGATCCCCTTAATGAATAGATCCAAGTTTCCAAGCCTGAGGAAATCAGACAAGAGGCTGAATCCCCCATAATGGAAGCCCTGGAAGATAAGATGGTTGAAAAACTAGAAACACATGAATTAGAGTTTACATACTTCATCCTACCCCTACCATGAAAGTGGTAACACATTGTGAAGGGGTGGATCTGGTGTACTCTATCCATAGAGTCATACTCAACAAGAACAATAAACTGCAAGCTAGGAAGAACAACATGTAGTGGGTCATGTAAAATAAGATCCAACCATCATTAGATTATAGATAATAGCTAGTACTACCCACTAGAGGAAGTAAATATTCAGGGCCCACTTGGGGGATTATACTATGATTTATATTTACTGGATGTTTATATTTAAATTTTCTTTTTAGATGAGTCCAGTATGCGGCCCAATCCCACTTTTTATTTTGTGATTAAATGAAATGATCCTTATCATTAATTGAGTAATTATATTTTATTGGTTCATGATGGAAGAAGGGAGACCTAAAAATTGATGGAAGATAAACAAATCTATATTTCAAAAGGGAGTTTACTTTTAATTTTTAACTTTTAATCATCTTAATTTTTTTCCAAATCCTGATTTTAACTTTAAAGATAAAATTACATGCCCACATGTGAATTATGCTCTACTCAACATATCTATGAGACATTAGTTTCTTATGAATCCAGCGATTACATGTTTTTGATTTCAATTGTAATAGAATTGAATGATTAAAATGGAAAATTGAATGTTTAAAGTGAAGCATGGACATTGAAATAATGACTCGTGATTTGATGTAATCTGTTAACTCATGTAAATGAAATTTATCCATCATTTTTCTTTCTTTGAATTTATGAAATTTATGTGAATTGATTTGTTATTTTTGATAATTAATTTAGTGATTGTATGAATATCTTATGAAACATTAACAAGAATATTTCTAGACCATATACTTCCTATTTTATTTTGATAATATTTCATGAGTGATATCAGGACATGTGACCTACTAGAATGTTCATTGGAACTTATCAATGATTTGACTATAAAAAACACATTTAAAATGATTGTGGAATCTTTTTAAAAGACATTATACTAAAATAACACCTTTACATAAATCTTTATTTTATCCTATAGAGACCATGAATTACTTTTAAAGGTATGATCCATGTTTCATGACATTTTTATCCATTCATACCCTACTCTTGGTATTGACATGATATTTTTAAGATGAAGTGTGGGGGTGAAGGGAGTCATGGTGGAAGAAATGTTATACATTTTATGAAAATGTATAGGGGTTTTATTTTTTGAATTGTAAAAGGTTGTGGAATCATTCATTATACTTCATTATTTTCCACTATGGAATTTATAAAAAAAGAAAAAAAATTACAAAACGAAACAAAAAAAGAGAGAAAATTGGTTGTGATTTGGGAGAACCAAAAATCACCATTTTCTAGTCTGACGATCTTCTAATCATATGAGGTTAGATTATTGATGTGAGATTTGATCTAATCATAAATTTCAAAAAAATGAAAAAATACAAAAGTAAAAAAAATATTTAAGAGTATGTACAAATCATTCATTATTGTTACTTGATCAAAACCATTACGATATGTTTTTTGGAAGTGGGTGATGCTACATTAAAGGGGATAATTTCTTTAAATCTTTTTAAATCATTCATTGTACTTAAGAGATAAACTTCTTCCTTGAACCTTAATTTTTAAAGAATCAAATCCTACCAACCTTAAGCGTTAGAGTCATTTGAACCTTTATTAAAAAGTCCTTATGATTTTATGTGCCTTTTGTCTTTACAAAGAGGAGAAATTAGTTCTTTTGGAAGCTTATGGATAAGGTTATTCTTATCATGATATAATCATAAATACACTTGATATTTATCATGAGATATAAGTGAAAATATTCAAAATTTATGTAAATATTGACATGGAATGTTTGATAATAAGGAATATAGAATTTTGAATTAATTAAAGAAAAAGTTCTATCATTTTTCAGAGGAGAAAAGTAAAATATATGAAATAATTTTTCCTTTAAAATTTGGAAATTAAATTGATATTTTATGCGTATTTTTTGAATATTTATTTGTAATTATAATTTTTTGATTTTATTATTTTGGAATTTGAATATTGGTAACATTAGTGTCCTCTAAATTCCATTTTGAGATTTTATGCTTGAGGGGAAAGCATGATTTAAGTGTGGGGTAATTTATATAGCTAATATTTTCTTTATTTTTTTAGGAATTTCAATTTTTTTAATCTTCATGAATTATAAATTTGAGATTATATGGATCAATTTTTAATTTATGATGTGTTCTGAGAAAAATTGTGAAAATTGCATAATTCTGAATTTTTTACAATTTTTTACATTAAGGATATTATGGTTATTTATTCAAAAATGTAATTAAAAATGAATGATTATTTTTTAGAATACTTGATTTATTTACTTCATCATTCTCTTGTAGACTAGGGAATTATTCGAGTATCTAGTGGCCTTAAAAAATCAATTACGTTGAAGAATTTTCCAAGTGGACAATGTGGGCCCCACTACTGTAACAGAAGCACGTATTGGCCTAAACACATCCCATTGAAATGATTCCACCTAGATATGAAAGTTAAATCAATAATGTGGTTACCTATTAACATCCAAAAAGTTTTTCATCTATTAAGGTGTTTTTAAATGAACTAAATTGAATGTAGATTCCTAGAAATTTCATCTAAAAAAGAAATGGCCAATAAAAAAATTCATAACTCATACATGATGTTGAAAATTACACTGAAATTTGGAGGGTTTATAAGATAAAAAACATCCATTAAGGAACCAATGAGTGAAGATTCCTTTTCCATGGTCATTAATGCGTGATATGTCAAATGTGGAGAGTTTTCCTAGACAGGATAAATTCTTAGAGTAAAAAGGCCATAAATCCATCACGAAGCATCAAAATACTCTAAAATTTTGATGGTGGATGAACAAGGAAATTTTGGATAACATTAATTAATGTATTAATGTGTGATTAAATCATTAATTTTGGATTCAATGCACCATATTTTTGAGGAAAAAATATGTCTATAAAAGGAGAGGATCTCCCACCTCTCAAATAATTCATTTGAATCCACACACAATCCAAGGAACCAAGGAGATAATGCCAAGACACATTTTAGAATATTATTTCATTATTTTATTTTTTATTTTAGTTCTCTTTTACATTTATCACATTCACTTTTTAAATGTGTTTCACATTTCCTTTTTCCATTCATCTTTTCCCTCTAACTCCAATTCTCATTCTCTCTATTTCATCTTTCCATAGTGATGTGTTTTCACATTTCAATGGAAATTGACTAATTCGAGGCTTGGCCCTGGGAGAAGTTTCACGATGTTCATTTTTATTGGGATTCAATTTAAAATGTTTTAAATTTATTTGTGGTAGATGGAGGGTTATTGCATGGGTGTAGTGATCATCAACCACAACACTATTTCGAAATCGATTCCTTTCTATCAATTCATAATTTTACCTCCCTTTTCAAGGGAAAACCCTTCATAAGATGGTGTTAGGGTTTCCTAAAAGGATGAAATGGAATACAGTAGAGCTAGGTATTTTTGGATTAACATTCTATTTTTAGGTGTTACCCTACTTGAATATTGTTGGATGTGTGGTTCGGTGTACCGAATACATACTAAAATCACACACCCTTTGAATCCTAGGAATGTAATTCATTAATGAGGTTTCACTAAATGAATTATAAAATTTAATTTAGAAAATAAATAAATAATAAATTAACCCATTCTATCCAACACTAGGAATAAGTTCTTTATTACCTAAATTCATTTTTTCTACATCTACATCTGCATTTATATTTAAAGTTCTCATTTCATTATTTTAATTTTCCTATTTTCCATAACACTTAAAACCATCATTTTTAGTAAATTATAAAAACAAACCAAAA
Organism: Viscum album; assembly: GCA_963277665.1. Taxonomy (NCBI): domain Eukaryota; kingdom Viridiplantae; phylum Streptophyta; class Magnoliopsida; order Santalales; family Viscaceae; genus Viscum; species Viscum album. The sequence continues at coordinate 1,371,518,418 of OY728147.1, forward strand.
TAATCAGAATAGGTGAACTATGTTTAGTGATTGAATTAACTAAGACGCTCCTCAAGTGAGACAACCCTGGTCACCCCCTTTACTACATTAGGAAAATAATTTTATTTTTCCATTCCCTACGATAGGCGTACATGAATCACAATCATAAATAACCACAACCAAATAGAGTTAAAAATTTTCAGATTCATAGTTTTCAAGTTTAATTAAAACCCAAATGTAAAAAAATGGAAAGTGACCCACAAACTATCCCAAAAACCTCCATGAAATAGCAAGGACATCACCCTTAAGCCACCACCAGCAGCATTACAAGAAGTGGAACACTAGCTACTAGATCCACCATCACAACGATACATCTTCCCTTTACGTGGATCAAACATAAAAAAGTCTACAAACACCCAAAGGTAGATGTAGGGTCTGATCTAAATCCATTAGGATATCACCCCAAGAAAATAGTCAATTTATAACATTAGAATAAAAATTTACATGCACATTTTACTAAGAAATTTTGAAACAATTTCATGAAAACATTTTTTTTGAAAACCATTTAAAAAAATGTTTATAGGAAATAAAATATAAAAAATTTATAACATATAATGATGAATATCACCACATCACATAATCATAATTTTACTATGTAGCTCCTTAGAAAAATTCATAAGCGTAATTAGAACAAATGGGACACTGAGAAACTCATACCTCAGTGATCAAAATCATCCAAATCAACTAACAATATCATTCTCATTCACGAGACACTAGAGAGGATCTCATCCAAAGTTATAGTGGTCCAACAATGTTCTCTCTTATGATCCACAAGAGGGGGTTTCATACACTGTTTTAGTTTTATCTAATAATATGTCATGGTTAGTTGTTGTTTCAATCTTCAATCTTGCTAGTTGAATCCAACCCTCAGTTGCTTCCGAATCGACTAGCGTACTTGTTGTAGTTCATCCACCTAAATACCATAGATTCCATTTGTTCTCTATTCAATTTCACATATCACACAATTAACCACTTTTACCTACACATTCCAAGAATCACAAGGACACAAGTAAATCGCCTCCTCTAGATTTTTAAAAAACAAAACCACTTTCCATTTTATAAACACACCAAAACCATTTGGAAATACATTTCACACCACTTGAACATTTTATGAAATCCAACCATTTTCATGGGATGAAAAAATTTTCAATTTATTACTCACAAAAAATCCATTTTTTATAACATGCTTCACAATTAATAGATACATTTATGGTGCACAACGAATAATCTAACATGTAACAGAACCTATATCACTTGGAAAATAAAATTTCAACACACTTTAACCATTAAATATCTTTGAATACACATTAAAAACCTTTAACACAAGGCATAAAACATGTTAAATAAAACCCATAATGGAGAACAAAAATAATTAACCAATTTCATTTAAAAACTCATTTTCATCACATGTGTATCTCAAACCATTGTAAAAATAGGTTCTCCAAGATAGAAATATTTCATAGAACACATTAAAGAAACCAAGAAAGTATGTAAAACTCATTTAATAATGTTAAATCATTAAATCACCTACCTCACACTCAAATAATTCTATAAAATTGTTGTGAAAGCACAATTGTACAATAATAATTACCTATAAAGAAAATACCAAACAATAATCATCAATATTTCCCTCGACAAAACAATATAAAACCCTATTTTGGTCAAGAAACCTGTTGGAAAATACGAACATGAGAAGGAAGGAGTTGAAACCTTAGATAGAGGGTAAAATCAAGATGAATTAGACTTAATTGAATATTCATAGAATAATTGGGGTAAAAAACACCCTTGTATTGAGGTTCAAACACTCCAATCAATTTTGGGGGAGGATCCCATGGATAAAATACCAAATGGGGTTTATGGGAGTAATTTAGGGTAAAAAATTGAAGATGGTAGAATGGTAATTTCCCATTTTTAATGATTTAAAAAGGCCTCAATGTTATCCATCATAGTTTTCCAAAAACCATGGCATGCATGAACCCCTCAGTCTCCAAGAGGGAAAAGATACATGGTTATCAAACATATTTCTTCAGTCAATGTGCCAATTGTGTGGTTTCCACTATCCAAAATAGAATTTGGTCATACGCTTACCTAGAGAAGGTCACATGGTTTACCCTAAAAGGTGCACTAACCATGTGCCACCTGTTGTTAAGACCAAAATATCAATTATTTTTACTAAAACTCAAGGGGAAATATGGGATAAATACTAAACTGAAAATAATCAAAATAATACCTCAAAACAAAATCACAGATGTGAAAATTCTCCCCACCATGAAAACTTCTTGCCCCTAGAAGGTCAACTTTAAGCCTAATAAGAGAATAAAAATGGATACTCCTCTTCAACCTAAGAATTAATTTGCCAAGTCTCATGCACATCATTTACTTTATGCCAAAGAACTCATACCAACAGAATAGAATTCCCACAAAGAACATTCTCCTTGGAATTTAAAATCTTTACTAGTTTTTCAAACAAAGATAAATTAGCCCCCAACTCGATCTCTTCCCAATTCAATAAATGAGACAGATCTAGGTTGTACATTTTCCGATGAGAAATTGGAAAAACTTCATGATTTGGCATCAAATGAGAAGGAAAATGTAACCATTATACCACACTATCAATCATCTCATTAATCTCAAATGGACCAACATACCTTGGAATTAACTTCCATGGATTACTCAAAGGTTGATGACCAAAGAGAGGTGCCACTTTGATGAACACATAATCACCCAAAAAAAAACTCTAAATCTTGCGTATCTCAACGGAATAAGACTTATAGAGACTATGAGATTTCAACAACCATTTCATGATCAACATAACTTTATCAAATGTTTCCTGCACAAGGCTTTTCCCCAATAATGTGGACACACCCACCTCAGCCCAACATATATAAGAAAATAAAAGTTAACTATAAATAACCTTAAAAGGAACCATTTGAATGGAGGATTTGTAACTATTATTATATTAAAACTCAACCAATCCCAACTGGATATCCCAAAAACATCAAAAATCCAAAAACATTCATGAATCATGTCTTCCAGGAACTGATTTTACCACTTTGTCTTACCATCCATTTGATGATGGAATGGCGTACTCATCATGACCTACAACTCCATCACCATCTGAAGGAATTCCCAAAATAGTGAGGTAAAATGGGGATCCCTATCTAAAACAATCTTTGATGATACACCATGAAGCATCAAAACCTACTAAACATACAACCGAACCAACTCATCCACCTTGGATCAATCCATAATTCTAATGAAGTGGGAGGATTTGGCATACATTCAATCACTACCAAAATAGAATTCCTCCTCAATGGTGTACATGGTAAGAAAACCATAAAATCCATGGAGATCATGTCCCACTTCTATGTAGTAATTGGTGGAAGCTATATAAAACTGGAGGATCTTTGGTTCCTTGCATTAACTAGCTGGCATGTATAATAGCCCGATATAAAGATAGAAATGTCCCACCTCAAACCTAGCCACCAGAAATGTTGACACACATCATAGTACATCTTTGTAAAACCAGGATGAATAGAACACTAAGCCCAACATCAATCCTATATCACCATCTTACTCAACCACAATGGAACCAAGAAACAATATCTAATTCCAAAACCCCCCTTTGGATAAAATGATCACTCACAAAGAACCTCCCCAATAATTAAGTAACTACAAATAACACTGGAATAACTCATCACTTGGATGCTCTAGGTGAATCAATTCCATAAGGGATCGTGTGAACTAAAAACATTCCAAGGACACACCTACACTATTCTCTTTAGTATTTATGTGAATCTAAGTAAAAATCACCATCAAATTCCACTCATCACTAGAATACTTCAATCTGTAAACCGAAAAAATCCCACTCAAGGAATATGCAACCACATTTCTTTTTCTTGGGGTACACACTATATCAAAATTATGCCCCAAATTGTACTCAATCCAATGATGTTTCCTCAAATTCAAATCTTTCTTGGAGAATATTTAGGCTAATCTTTTATGATCATAATAAACTATAAAATTCTACTAAAAAAGATAATGGTACCACATCTTCATGTCATATATCATTGTTTCTCTCTGTAAGTCATGGGTTGGGTAATTATTTTCATATGGTGAGAGATGGAGTGATCCATAAGCCACAATATGATCATCCAGCATAATTACAGACTGAAGACCCATACCCGAGTCATCAAAATTAACCACATATCTCTTTCCAGATTCTAATAAGTTCAAAATAGGGGTTGTGGTCTGTAATTCCCTGACCATAAAATCTTAGATCCGGTGCATTACTTTGTTATATTGGAATGATTAAAAGAAATAAATCCTAAATGAAAAATTATTTTAGGAGTTTTGGAAGACCATATTACAAAAATTATACCCATACTACATTGGAAAAGATATAAAATAAATCATGAAACATAATAAACTGAAAAAAATTTCATCCTTGAAAGATTAATCATGGTTCGCTTCTTCAGAAACCGGGTAAAGAAACATAATAAGGGTGAGCTCAAATGATCATTAAGGGTTACATAGAGTGTAAACATGGATCAATAATAATTGAATCATAATCAATTATCCATAACTAATAAGTCATGGTGAATAAATGAAAACACATGCCATCAATAAGCTGAGAATAAAAATGCTTCCATAGATTTAATCATAATGAAAACCTCATAGAAAGTAAAAAATAAATACTAAATAAATAGAATGATTATTATTTGGATGTCAAATATCTGTCAGATGAACCATTATACCTTCTAGATGCCTTAAGTCTATGGGTAGAAACCCATTTGATTTTGGTAAATAAACTCAATGGGTTTTTCGCAAACTGATTTATCTAATGAGACCCGTTGATGGATCAAGGGGATATAGAGGGCCCCACACATCAATGAAAGTCCAAAAAAATCATTAAAATATATTTAATACAAGGAAAATATGATTTTTTAATATCCATATTGAATAGAGGATACAAATTCATAATTATTTTCCTAGTTAAAATAGCCTTCATATTAAACACCATATGTGAAATGGTACACTTCTTATGGAAAAGATTGTATCCCTGATACAAGAAAATGGAAATTTAATATAATTATAATTTAAAATGAAGAATTATATCAAAGGGGTAGTATAAACACCACATAATAAAGATAAGGTTCACAATACCATGTAAGACTCAATAAAAAGGAAATTGAGACAAAGTCTCTCCACATTGTAATCAAACGAATCGTATGACCAAAAATTAATAATCGTCAAATGAATCACAGAATACCATGAATATAAAGATAATAATTATATTATACATCAAATTTTATTACCCATACACCACATACAATAAATAAGTGGTGAACAATGGAAATATCATGGAATTAAAAGTGAGATGAGAAACCCCTTACCTTATGCCCGAATATGTTCTTTGATCAATGATAATTACCTGAATAATAAAATTTAGCTTCATTAATTAATAATTCCATGACCTAATATACATTTTATTGATTTATTATAATCTTATTAGGTTTATTCATGGCCTTTTTAATGGGTTTAAGAGGTTCAATTTTACTATTTTGGAAGCATTTTCTTTGTTTTTAGGATCAATTTACTTGTATTCATGAATGGAAGTTTGTTTGAAATGTGGTTAAACATCCAAAATTGTTAACATATATTATTACTGACATTATTAATTAACTAATAATGATTTTGGTTATTTACAATGAGGAAGAATCATTAGATAAAATTTAATGATAAACGCTTAGATTAACTTGACAGTTTTGTGCACAACGAGAGTGTTTGGTTTTATTATTTTATATTATGAGTGTGTAAGGATTGAAGAATGTAACATAATATAAAATAAATATATTATAATCTGGTTCATCCATTAAAAATGTTTCATAAACAATATTGAAGATAATAATGAAAATTGAAAACTCATCTTCCTTGAACGTGATAAATTAATACATCTCGGACGTTGTCTTCATTTAAAGTATAAAAGGAGGGAAAAGAAGAGACGATGATGGAATATTGTTGGAGCCAAAAATATGGCCCGAAATAAAGGAATGAAAAAGAAGGCCGGCGTGCTGCCTCGCGAAGCACCGCCGCGAAGCACCCACGCGAAGCGCCCCGACCATTGCGGCCCCGCGAAGCTCCTGAGGCGGTAATGCTCCGCGGACGACGTTGACGTTTGCGAGCGCGCCGCGAAGCCCCGAAGGCGACGCGCGAGTTCTGCTTCGCGGCGCCCCTTCCCTATAAATACTGGACTCCCCCTGAGTCCCAAGGATGGACAATCCAACCTTTCGGCTTCTCCTCTCCCGAATCGTGAAGCACTCTTTTCCCCGGGAATGATGAGCTCCGCGAGGTACTTCTACTTCGCGAGATGCCTCTGCTTTGTCTCGTTTTGAGACCCTCTTCCGAGATGGATGCCCTTCGCGAAGCTCAAGGGTGTTCGCGAAGGAAGGGGATTCCCAAGGGAACCCGGGCAACCGCGGAGCGTTTATGCTTCGCGAAACACCCAACCCATGCTAGTGATCCCTATGCTAAGGCAGGATCGCTACACATCGCGGAGCACACTGCTTCGCAGGACCCTGCTTCACGAGGCACCGCTTCTTCGCGAGGCAGTACTCCACGAATACTGTTCCACTTCGCGAAGCACCTTCCACTCACACCTATGCCCCATGCTAAGGCCAAGGCACTCCACTTCGCGAAGAACACTCCTTTGCTTAGCGATTCCTCTTCCCATGCGACCCTCCAGGTTTGCACGATGTGATTTCAAAGTCCCATGGACAATACCACCCATAGAGTTGCTTCGCCTAATGCTTCTTCGCATAGGCACGCTAATGACTATTGCTTCTTTGCATAGCCACGCTAACGTGGACCCCTCGATGGTTCGTTCCACAACCCCCCTTAACCGTGGCCTTACTGGTACCTTCCCTTCCCCAAGGACCAGAGGGTAACGGTTATGTAAGTCCTAGGGGTGTGGAGTGAACCCACCTCGTCCGAGCTGCAGGACGTTAAAATTCCAAGCACCACGTCCTCAACACATGACGTTAAACTGTGATCCGACCTCGTCTCCCTCACGAAGGGTCCCCCCAGGTCGAACATTCTTTACACCACTCGTCTCCACGGGAATGGAAGTCTTCTGCACATGGAATGAGATCCTCCTTATCGGAGTGGCGTATGTTCGTAGGGGAAGGGCTGCCTCAGAGCGTAAGCCCCTAACCTTTCGTACGGATGATTGCACCCGTGCATCTCCGTACTTCCCCACTACCAAGGTCAGTGGAGGGTGTGATAGGGAACGAGGCACCTCCCACCATTGGACCAAGGTACCTCTTTCCCGCGCTTCGTCGCACTTTGGGTCTCCATCCTGGAGTAAGTCCCAGCACCATGGGCCACCTAACGCGTAAGCCCCTCTTCACTTCTCACGGACGCATCATTCGCGACGTGATCGTCAGGTCCTTGCAACCTCTTGTTTCTCACACCGAGCATGACTCACGTGAGCTTAGAGTGAGCACCGACCCTGACCCACCACCTAGAGAACTACGAGGACTTTGATCCATGTCACGACATGGTACGTAGGAAGCCTCCACGAGGTTCAAGCCCACCCGTCATCCATTCACGTCGAGTTTCGCCCACGTCCAGCATGACGTTAAACTGCACGCCTCGTCCCGCATGACGTTAAACTGCATGCCCCTCTTGTCCCGCATGACGTTAAACTGCACACCCACCTGAACTACGAGGTCTTTGATCCATGTCAAGGCATGGTACGTAAGAAGCCTTCCAGAGGTTCAATCCCACCACTCATTGGACCAAGGTACACTTTTACGTCGATCCACCGACAAATCCCCATATGAACTACGAGGTCTTTGATCCATGTCAAGGCGTGGTACGTAGGAAGCCTCTACGAGGTTCAAGCCCACCCATCATCCAATTCACGTCGAGTTCTATCTACGTCCAGCACGACGTTAAACTGCAATTCCAGTCCGACAAAAAGCCGCTGTGACTAACCCGAACTACGAGGTCTTTGATCCATGTCAAGGCATGGTACGTAGGAAGCCTCTACGAGGTTCAAAGCCACCATCTGGTCGTTCCAACCTCATTCACATTGGTTCACCCCCGTCCCGCATGACGTTAAACTGCATTACCCAATCCGAACTACAGGGACTTTAATTCATGTCAAGGCATGGTACGTAGGAAGCCTCCTCGAGGTTCAAGCCCAACTCCCATCGGACCAAGGTCCCTCACTTACGTCAGTTCGCCGACACCCACTGCCTGTCGTTTATTCACGACAGGGTTCACTATCGTCCCGCATGATGTAAAACTGTGTTCCATCAATCCCCCGAACTATGAGGACTTTGATCCATGTCAAGGCATGGTACGTAAGAAACCTTCCCAAGGTTCAAGCCCACCACTAGTGGACCCACGGGTCTACTTTCACGTCGGTACGCTGACGATGCTCATCGGGCCCAGGTCCACCTTCACATCGATTTATTGGCATCATCCCGAACTACGCGGACTTTGATTCCCTGCCACGGGGATACGTAGGAATCCTCATCAAGGCTCAAGCCCAACTTCACTTTCGCCCCTGCGATGGTCCCATTTCACTCTCCCTCTACTCCATTCATCAACCTATCACCCGTCCCGACTCTCGCCCGGACCGTCTTATCCTGGTGAGACCATGTCGGTACGCTCTTCTTCGCATCCATCCATGGGCTGACCCCGGTATCGACATCCCTTCAAGGGGGATCCCTCAATCCGATCTATCCTAGCTAATGATCTGGTTGGGTTGATCCGTCTCCGCTTGACGTTAAACTTGCGGCATACCCTGTGTTTAACACGGGAAGCTGAGGAAAACCTCAGATATGTGTCTATGACATATAATTCCCCGCGTTCGATGTGGGATGCCTCGGGATTCCACGCCCTCGAGAAGCCATGTGACCAAGGATAACAGACAGACATGCCAGGTACCCCAGCATCCAAACACGCTACTGATGCCTCAACGTGACTACTCCCCTGACCGAAGGTTGCTGCCCTGACTGGACCCTTTGGAATGTCCCGACAGAAGCAGTGTAATTAACCGGCGTCCATGGAAACATGGCACTGGGAAGAGTTTCACGAACTACGTATTAAATCTATGAGGGAGACCCGGACTAGGTGACGAGTTCTGAGGAGGAATCCGCAGGAGGAAGAACCGACATCCCATCATCCCGTTTCGATCAAGGAGCAGACGTCCCTAAATAAGGAGCGAATGCTGCCCGCCTTTGGAAAGCGGGAATGCGGGGCAACAAAAGCGCCGCACATCCTCCTCCGCGGACGGAGCGGAATGCGCGTGCGTGCCCCGGCGGAAAGCGTCAGAAACAGAAATGGTGAACCCGACGTGAAATTCTTCTCCTCAATATAGAGATTAGTAGCGTTCGAGACACCAGTAGATTGATGTGTCACCGGATCCAGATATCCGGTGCCTGGTCCCGCCAAGAAAATAGAGGGCCTGTCGTGAAACTCACCGGAAGTCAGGGCAGTAGAACGTGGGGCACTCCGTTCTGCCGCGTGTTGGCGTGGATCCTTCTTACAGATGTGGAGAATGAAAGGACGTTGGGGCACTGGATGTCAATCCTTTTCCTCTCAGTACTGATGAGTTGATCCCTTTGTTTTCCAGGAACCAGGTTACTGTTACAGAGACGCGATCACCGGCCGCTCCTCACCCACGCAGGGGCAAGGGCAACACCGCCACTGCCACCCCACGTAGCGCCGCTACCCGCCACGACGGCCGCCACATCGTGGAATACGGGGCGCCCACGTCCCCTTTCCCCATTAGAGGTCATCCAGCGAAGGGTGATCAACAACCTCGTGCGCAGGTACGAGGAAGAAGGGGTCATCCCAACCCGGGATATGGCCCGCCTGGACCTGGAGGCCTCCAGGCCCCGCCGTCAACGCCACCCTAACAGGCCACGCAGGGAGCCCCTGCTCCCCACCCCAACATTCAACCGTTTCGGGAGCTTGTCTCTGGAACGCCTTGACGACTCCTCGCCTTACGCTGAGGAGGCGGGCGCCGTCCGACTCATCCCGCTCAGGGTCCCGACCTGAGGGCTCCAGGCGAGAGCTCCCGCCCAGCCGCGTCAGTGCCGCCGTACGGCCCCGTAGGAAGAGCAGGCAGGGTACGTCCCTGCACCACCTACACCAGTTCGCCTGACCCGACGTCAGCGCCGGGCCCGGGCTGAGGACGCTCGCCCGGGCACATCGACGTCGACAGCTACAATGGCCCGAGCCACCACCGACGTGCATCGTGAAGCCCCTGCATACACTGAGCAGGGGCAATCCTTCACCCAACCAGGATTGAGACCCCAACCACCCCACGGGCAGGCTGGGTTGACTCTACGGGTTGCAGGCCCAAATGGTGATCGCTGCGAGCTAACCCGCGGCAATGTCACCCCGTACGGAGGTCCTCCCCGTACCACTAATCCACAGAGCGTGGGCCTTCCCCGCTCCGAAGTTCGTCATGGAGGCATGCCTCGTGCTACCCCCATCCTGCAGGAAGACCTGCCCCACGGCAGTGACGCTTAGCGCGAAAACATTTCCCGCACCCACTGTACAGGGTATGGAGTCCATCCTCCTGCTCCCGACCGCCAACCTGAAGGCACCATCCATCCGGTCCCTCTCCAACGTGGGGCCCCTCCGTATGTCCTCTCTGCAACCGGCGAAGGTCCTCCTCGCCCCAGCAACTCGAGGAGTGAAGGTCAGCCTCGCTCCACTCGCATCAACCATGGAGGTCCTCCCCATGCTCCTGCTGGTTCCAACAGAGGCCCCACCCACATGGGTACTGTTCATGGAGGTCCTCCGCATGTACCCTTCGACATTTTCCCCGGTTCCCCTCGCACCCCGGCTATCTCGAGTGGGGCCCCTCTCCGCCATGGCGCCAGCGCCGCCCCGAGGCTGCCTAATAGGGATCAACCCTATCCCGAAGAGCCGCCCCGGGGCAGAAGAGCGGGTCGTCACCGCCACAAGAAGAATCCTGGGAAGGCCCAGGTGGAGATCAAACCTGCCCGCTTCTCCGACTTGGAAGAGGACTGCGATTCAGCGATGGAACCTTCTCCCCGCTCCTCTGTATCAAGGACTGGGGCAGGAACCAGACGCGTTAGCCTCATTCTCCCGGAATTTGAGGTCCACCAGATTCCCGTCTCTCTCCTCAGGTACATCCAGGAGGAAGAAATCATGGGAATTCCGCAGGTCTCGACCGCGCAATCACCGCCTCTGTCACCAGAAGAGCCCTATACCTCTACCAGAGATCACGAAGAGTTATTTTGGGGGCCAAAGACGGTAGAGCGATGACACGACCTGTCGCCGGTAGCCGTGTCTCCTGTTCCGGAAGCTGTGGTTATCATCCTGTCGTATCGTGACATTATGGCCAGGTCACCTCACTCTTCGGAGGATGGCCCGGAATTCGGCAGCCAGTCAGCTCGTTTGCTGTATTCTCCACCGCCGAGCTTACTATCCCAGAGGTCCGCCTCGGTACCTCTACCAGTCCCTCAGCCGCCCCCGGTTGACGAGTGGGGCAACACAGGGCCGGACCCTGAGTCCGAGCCCAGGAGCTTCTGGAGTATCCTTGTAGCAGATTACTTTCCGGAGAAGTTCTGGCCGACAGCGGCGCTGAATTTCCACATACCAGAGTCTCTTACCCCTAAAGAAGTGGGGTGCTTTTGGTGAACCCTATGGGCGACACACTTCCGCCTCCGTTATGAATGGGTGGTGTACCCCAGAAGTCGAGAGCACTTCGAAGAAATCGGCGAGCAGTGCCGCCTGATTGATGCGGCCGCACTTCTTGTGGCCCAGCACCCTGAGTCGCCAGGCCACCAGAGCGCCCTTCAATGAAAATGCGTTCAGAGTCTTAAAGCACTCCGCAGAATCGTCAGGGAAGCCACCCCCATGTGCAAGTTCGTGGTTGGGGACACTATGCCGCTCTCCTCTTCGACCCTATCCGACAGCAGCCCGATTCTCTATGCGACATCGAGGACATGCCCTCAAGAGGGGTCGTAGTCCACATGGCCGACGTTGTGGATAAGGAAGATGAGCTTGAATTCCTTGATGGAGACTTACCACCCTAGGGCGTACCGCCGCTGCTCGACCCATCAGGGAGAGTTACCCATCAGCAGAGGAACCTGCTAGGTCTCCCCGTACCCACCGAGTCACTGGTACTCGGTCGAAACACCAGAAAGGGTAAGGAACACGTCGTAACAGTCAAGCACTCTGACCCGTCCGCCTCTGTGCAGAAAACGGACGAGGATCCTGAGAAGGCCACGTTACACCAGCAGCTTGCTGAGCAGAAGAGGCTGGTTGACGAACTCTTGGCTGGACGCGCCGCAGAGCGGCGACCCGACTATGGTAATCCCAGGCCGGGGCAACAGGGGCAGGAACAATTTCCCCCCGGTGAGATGCCTCCGGGCCACCCTGATCATGCTACTGCCGCAGACAGGGCGGAAGCCGAAACGTACGTCAATAGGGCACGATACGTCTCACCAAATCCCCCCGAGTGATGGGGCAATCTGAAGAATCCAATCCGGGTTCCCCCAGTCGCCCCGAAGGTCGTCCAGCCAGTTGACCCACGAGCGGCCGAAGCCGTCTACTGTGTTGAAGAACCTGGCAATGCACTTGTGGTTAGGAATCCCCGTCAAGACAGGGACCCCCGCCCGGAGGATCTTATCGCGGCACTCACATCCCACCTCGAAGCGTTGGAAACGCGGCAGGTGGCGGTCCCACTGGATGGCAAGCCTTATCCCGCGTGGGTGGATGATATGCCCGCACCTCCAGGTTTTGGGAACCCCACTTTCTTTCCCTTCAACGGAACATGGGACCCGCCGCAGCACTTGGCTCATTGGTGTGGCCCCATGCTGGGGACCCCGGCTCAGCAAGAAGCCGCCAAGCTCCGATGTTTCGTACAGACATTGGAAGGTCCGGCATTCGTCTGGTACAGCCAGCTCCCTATTGGATCGGTGACCGGTTGGGAGGATCTTCGCTGGCAGTTCTTATACCAGTTCAGCTCCACCACGCGAAAGACCAGAATTGCAGACCTCTTCAAGTGCAAGTAAAGGCCTGATGAGCGGGTTGCAGATTTCATCGCCCGGTGGAAGGGACTTAAGTATTCCCTCGATATGCCACTGACTCAGGAGCAACTACTGACGATGTGTGTGGGGAACGTCAAGACAGAGCTGGTACCCTCCCTGATCACCCAGAACTACCCTGGAGGGTTCAGAGATTTCTCAGATAAGGCTCAGCGCCTCAAGGAAGCCCTGCAACAGGCTAGTCAGGCACGTTTGTTGCCCCCTATGATCCTAGCCAGGAGGACCGCCAGGGATGAACCCTCCGCGGTGGCCCAAATAGAAGCCCCGAGGAAGCTGGAATTACTGCTGGTGGCACCACCCCCGCAACCTCGCAGAGGTCCACCACCTCAAGCACAGGCTCCTGCCCAGAAATGACTGCCTCAGAACCGACAGGTTCCCCCGCGCAACACGCCACCGCCACCTAGGCGAGACAATCAGGCACCGCCTCCTTGGCAGGCCCCTCCGTCCCCTCATTAGGGCCAGGACCCCGGGGCCCCCTATCCGGAAAGAAGGTACCAGACATATTCGTTCAACGAAAATCAGGTCCCTGGATACTTCTGAAGTGCTCTAGAGCAAGGGATTGTGCGTCTGCCTGAATGCAGAAGGCCGGCAGAGGCGCATCTCACCGATCACCCCAACTACTGCCCTTATCATCGGATCCTGGGGCACACCCTCAAGCAATGATATGTGTTTAAATGCTGGCTTCAAGACGAGGTCAACAAAAACATACTTAAGTTGGGCCCAGCACCAGCGCAAGTGGCAGGTGTCTTTGCAGGATCAGAGATCAACAGCGACAGCGAAGGCGAGTGGCAGCAGGTCCCTAGCTGCGGATCCCAGAAATACGATGATTGGATGGCTTGAAAAACCGTCATCCATGCCCATGGTATCATTCGGGCGCGCCTGAAGCAGTCGGAACCTTCAAAAGAAGTAGCCGGAGCCTCCGCATCGTCTTCACAGTCGACCTCTGCCCAAAAGGGCAAGCTGCGGCGACGCAATAAGAAGCAACACGCACCGCCAGTGTCGTCGTCATCCCGCACTCTCGGCGACTTTATGCCCCATGAAATGGGGATTCTTACCAGAATCTGCCCAGCGGTGGATGACTCCTCGAGCGATAGCCATGGGTACGCTTCGGTTAACACCGTGGAGTTGGTAAAGCCCTATATGACCCCCGACGAGGGGGAACGCCAGGCAGACCTCCCCAACGTTTCCAGCCGACGTCAACGTCAGTGGAATCGCAACCGCGCCGATCATCGAGGTACGTCAGCAGGCACTTTTGGCCAAGCCGTGCACGCTTCCGAGACCAGGAAGCAGGTTCAGCGCAGATCTCAGCACGCGCAAACCCATCTAACACCCTCGGCTCTACCTCCACCGCCGTTCGTGCTATTGGATCGGGGGGAGCCGCCTTGTTCGTATCACAGCCAGTCTTGCCCGGCTACAGGCCAGCCTCCGCTGTCCGATCCTAGTATGGCGACCACTCTTCAGGCTTCTACTAGTAGGCAACAAGATGTACCCAGTACTAGTCAATCGCCGGTTTAGCCAGCCGGACCCGCTGTGCCTCCAAATGAAGAACGACCTCCTGTAAGCAGAGGCTCGCGTTTGGCATGAAAGTACGATGTCCTGAAGAACCTGGCCGGAATTCCGGCGAGGCTCTCCATCCTTGAGGCCCTTCTACTGTCATCTGAAATGCACGAGGCACTTGCTGAGGCCCTAAGGAGCCCCCTCCAGTTTGAGACGGAGGTAGCAGCTACAGAAGCCTTCCATACCGAGACGATTGAAAACGCCGAATGTCAGGCGGTTATCTCATTCTCCGGTGAAGATGAGGACCCTCCTATACAGGGGAACATTCGCCCGCTATACATCACTGGCCACTTCAATGGTGTGGAAGCCCGCCTCTGCCTCGTTGACACAGGTTCCAGAATCAATCTAATTCCGACCTGGATGCTGCGAAAGATGGGTCTGTCTGAAGGTGATTTAACCCCCTCTGACCTCAGGATCCAGGGGTACGACAGGACAGAGAAAACCCCAGTCGGCAAGATCCGCATGAAGACTCAGTTCGGTGGCTTAATTGCCAACACCGAGTTCATGGTTGTCTCTCAGGACACTACCTACAACGCATTGATGGGTAGGCCATGGCTCCATCTGCATGCAGCGGTCCCTTCGTCGTATCACCAGTGCCTCAAGTACTTGCTCAACGGTCGAGTAGGCGTGCTCCAAGGAGACGCGTCCCCTTTCGCTTCTTGTGAGGCCTGCTATCTGGATGCGGGTTATTAAAAAAGTAAGGATAAGCAAATCCTAGTAAGCGAGGATGAACCCGCCCCGGTCACAAGTGACCCCTGGGCAAGCATGGATAACGCATACATCCTCCTGATCCACTGGTTGGAGGCCACGACCCCCAAATGGGGCAATGTTTTGTTGTTTTGGGTACGCAAGGAAGGCATGTTCTCGTGTCTAAGCGATGACGGAAAATCACCTCGTACTCCTACATCAACCAGGCTCAAGTCATCCCAGAACCCCCTACCCCTGTACGGTACCGGGACGTCAAGCTTATGACAACGGCGGTGCGCCATACGTGTCTCTTCCGCCGGGCTGGAATTAACCGACTCAGGCCGACACGTCACCACTGCTTTGATATCATCAAACGTGGCCCTTTAGGCCGAAGGCCAGATGGGATAGGGTCGACTGCCTTCATTGCTATGGTCTCCATGGAAAGCGAGTCTCCCGATGTGATGACCGCTGCTGCCCAAGCTGGCACCAGCTTCCCCTCGGATTTGGACAGCCCAGAAGTATCCCCCGTCGCGGGAAGTTCCCCCATGGGTGGGGAGGAAGACCTGGAGGATGCTCCCCCCACCTTTAAAGAAGGCGTCTCTACCACGGTTGATGAACGGGTACATGTGAACCTTGGTAGCGAGGCAGATCCGAAACCCACATTGATCAGCGCAGCCATGTCCCCCGAGGAGCGACAACAGTACGTAGACTTCCTCAAATGGCACCGTGATGTGTTTGCTTGGAGTTACAACGAGATGCCAGGGCTAGATCCCCAAGTAGCCGTTCATCGTCTGGGCCTCCCGGCAAAATATCGTGGGTTTAAGCAGCCTCCAAGGAAGATGCACCCTTCTCATGGTGCTATGGTTGAGGCCGAAGTTGACAAGCTAATTAAATCCAACTTTGTCAAGGAGGTCCAGTACCCCAAGTGGCTTGCCAACATTGTGCCAGTCAGGAAGAAGAATGGACAGATCAGAGTCTGCATCAACTTCCGCGATCTTAATCACCATTTCCCAAAGGATGACTTCCCACTCCCGGTGACGGAGCTGTTGATTGATGCCACGGCCGGGTTCCAAGCCCTCTCTTTCATGGATGGGTATTCCGGGTATAAACAGATCTGGATGGCCCCCGAAGACGAGGAGTCCACTGCCTTCAGGGCTCCCCAAGGTACCTTTTTCTACCAGGTAATGCCATTCGGTTTGAAAAATGCAGGTGCCACTTATCAGAGGGCCATGCATCGCATATTCAAACCGATTCTCGGGACATTGGTGGAATGCTACGTAGATGACCTCGTAGTCAAATCATGCCAGCGCCAGGACCATCTCAAAGACCTTGAGAAAGTGTTCGGTTTCCTCCGTTCCCATCACCTGAAGATGAACCCGCTGAAGTGTGCCTTCGGGGTCACCTCCGGGAAGTTTCTGGGCTTTGTTGTCAGATACCGAGGTATCGAGATCTACCCGGAGAAGATCAAGGCCATCAGCCAAATGCCTCCCCCAAGCAACATTCGGGAGCTTCGAGGCCTTCAAGGACACTTAGCCTATATACTCCGATTCATCGCAAATCTGGCCGGCAAGTGTAAGCCCTTTTCCCGGCTCATGAAGAAGGGCGCTGCCTATGAATGGGATGAGGAGTGTCGGACCGTCTTCGAGGAAATCAAGCAGTATCTGCTCCAACCTCCGGTCTTGATGCCACCCATCTCTGGAAAGCCGCTGGTCCTTTACGTGACCACCCTGGAGAGATCCCTCGGTGCGCTGCTTGCCCAGAAGAATAACGAGGGTACTGAGAATAGTCTATACTATCTCAGCCGCATGCTTCTCGATACGGAGATCAGATACTCCCCTATCGAAAAGAGCTGCCTTGCGCTCGTCTTCGCTATGCAGAAGTTGCGACATTACCTGCAGCACCACGAGGTGCAATTGGTCTCCCGGGTAGACCCACTGAAGTACATCCTGAACCGTCCCATGCTGACTAGCCGACTAGCACGGTGGGCAGTGATTCTCCAGCAGTTTGATATCAGGTTTGTACCTTAGAAGACCATTAAGGGACAGGCGTTGGCAGACTTTTTAGCTGCCAATCCAACCTCTACGGATCAATCCCTGGACCTGGATTTCCCTGATGAGACGATCCTCTCAGTTGATCATGCTGTCCCGTGTTGGAAAATGCATTTCGACGGTGCCTCCCGGAGCCCCACCGGTAGGAGGCTCAACGATCCAAAGCTCAACAGAGTGGGCCTAGGTATTGTCTTCATTACCCCAGCACAATCCGTCCTGCCATACTCGTTCCTATTGTCAGAAGGCTGTATGAACAATGAGGCAGAGTACCAAGCTCTCATCACCGGCCTCGAGTTGGCCCTTGAGATCCATGTGCCCCATCTATATGTGAAGGGAGATTCCGAGCTGGTAATCAAACCAGTTAATGGCGACTACGTCGTCAGGAAGTCGGAGCTCGCACCGTTGCTGGAGTACAACCTCCTCCTAATGGCCCAGTTCTCTTCTCGACCAGAGGTTACCCATGTCCCACGGTCACAGAACGGCCAAGCAGACGCCCTAGCTGGCTTAGCCGCGTCGCTCGCGGAACCCGAGCAAGATGATTTGATCATTCATGTGGCCCACCGGAGAGTCATTGCCCCCGCCACCCAAGAGAACCATGATAGCCTGTGGGTAAGTCATCTCACCACCGGAACCTCCATATCAGGAGTCCCGAGTTCGTCAGACGCAGTGGTTGAAACCACCCCCGACTGGAGAGCACCTTTTGTCGAGTATCTCCAAAATGGTCAGCTCCCGGACGACCGGGCCGAACGCGAGCGAATCCGACGCCGCGCGCTGCAATTTACCCTCCAGAGCAGCCCCAGTCTTGAACGAATCCTTTATAAGCGGAGTTTCGATGGCGTCCTCCTCCATTGCATCCAAGGAGGGGAGATACCTCAAGTTATGCAAGAGGTTCACGCCGGTTCCTGTGGCACCCATCAAGCTGGGCCGAAACTGTCCCATAAAATCCGGAGGTTAGGGTACTTTTGGCCCTCTATGATCCACGATTGTATTGGATATTCCAAGAGATGCCACGCGTGCCAAGTACACGCCAACTTCTTGCATCGGCTGCCGGAGCCCCTCCACCCCACCAAGTACTCTTGGCCATTTGCGGTATGGGGACTTGATGTAGTGGGACTGTATCCACCGGCAATAGCTGGCCAGTGTAGGTTCATCCTGACTGCTACAGATTTCTTCTCCAAGTGGGAAGAGGCAGTCCTACTCAAAGAGGTCAAGGCCCATTACATCGTTGACTTTGTGAGCTCCAACATTATCCACCGGTTTGGGGTACCTCACGCCGTCCTCATCGATAACGGTACCAACTTCCGAGCAGCTGAATTGAAGAAATTGTACGCTAAGTACGACATCCGGTCAAACCATACCTCCCGCTACCACGCGCAGGTGAATGGAAAGATCGAGGCGTTCAACAAGACCCTCTCTAACATTCTGCAGAAGATGGTTGGTCAGAACAAGAAAAGTTGGCCGGACAAGCTCCCCAACACCCTCTGGGCTTACAGGACGACGACTCGCAACTCTACCCAGGTGACCCCATATTCCCTGGTGTATGGAGCTGAGGCCATCCTACCCATTGAGATCTAGCTTCCATCGTTACGCACTGCAGTTTATGACCACCAGACATCAGATGAGGTAGCCGAGATCCGTCTGGCTGAATTAGAAGCACTGGATGAGAACCAGCTTCGTGCCCTGCACAATCTGGAAAGCCATCAGGACAAGATAGTGAGAGCCTTTGACAAGAAGGTTCATCTTCGCTCTTTTCTACAGGGCAACCTGGTACTGGCCCTTCGAGCGCTAATGATTCCCGGTAGGAAACCGCCCAAATTAGAACCCAAATGGGAAGGGCCTTATATCCTCCATAAGGTTTACCCAAATGGAGCATACTCCTTGGTGACCACAGATGGAGAGCGTATAACCCCTCCCACCAATCCCAAATTCCTCAAACGATACTTTGCCTAGGGCAAAAGGGTCCTGCACGACCTTAAACTACAAAATGGTCCCGTACGACCTTAAACTGCATCTTCGTCCTGCAAGACGATAAACTATGAAATGGTCCCGCATGACCTTAAACTGCACGTTATGGTCCAACATGACTCTAAAATGTAAAGTCCTGCACGACCATAAACTGCATCTTCATCCTGAAAGATGTTAAACTGCAAGCCGGTCAGGCCTTCTTGACTGAGGCTTAGCCTCAGGCCCCTTGGCCTCCTCGGGCCCCCGGCCCCGTCTTCACCGCGAGATGTTAAACAGCAAGCTAGTCAGGTCTCCCTGACCACGGCCCGGCCTCAGGCCCCCTGGTTTTCCCTGATCTATTCTCTTACAGGATTGTACGGTATGGTGTAGGACTACGTCCTCATTTACGTTGGATTACTCGTCGTACCATACATATCCCCAAATGAGATTCTCCTTATCGTCCCGCATGACGTTAAACAGCATTTCTAGAACTACGTATGGCTTGATTCTCATCCTTATGAGATACGTAGGAACGCTCGGACGCCTCGTCTTGAGCCCAGCCCCAAGATTTTCCCTTCCACTATTCCCCCTAGGAATAGTTTTCTTGGAGGATCTTTGTGTAGCAGGGAGTAGGCTTTCTTGGCCCCGCTTATGCAACCCTGCTCGCACAAGAATTGTAAGGGTCTCACCATGTGCCCGCTCCCATTCTTCTATTCCTTCCACGTCCTAACCGCATGACGTTAAACTGCATGGCCTTCAAGAACTACGTATGGATTGATTCTCATCCTTATGAGATACGTAGGAACGCCCGAACATTTCATCCGTTGGCCCAGCCCAAAAGCCAAAATCTTCCCCTCGGGTCAAGACATGGCAGGGTGCACACTTTTGCCCCAACTCACATCGAGCAAGCCTCGACCCGGCTGCACATTCCCCCCTGGAGGTGTTTTCCCCTCTCGTGGATGGATACAACTATGCTTCACCCACTCCTTGACTGGGATTCCATCATTTTTCACACCCAGAGGGACCCCTAAGAACGGCCTAGATACAATGCCCAAGGGCTCTCCTACCGATACGGGCCAACGCCCCCGAGGGTTTTCAAGCAACAAGTCGAAACAAGTCCCGCGTTGCGAATTTGGTCAGCGGTCGACGCTCATTTTTTTCTCCCATACGGGTCACCATAGGAACGCTATGTTTCGAACATGGTCAACAGTGTCCTGGATCTTCGGGTCCACCCCGAGATGTCCCAGACATCAAGAGAAGTGATTCATTCTGCCCCATCCCAAGGTGACAAACTTCCCCCAGGTGGTGCTAGCGATCAGGCCCACGACCCCGATTCCTCATAGGGGTGTACGGTGTGATGTGGGACTATGTCCTCATTCACTTCGAGATCATGTACCATGCCGTACGCCTCTCCTTACGAGGCCCATCCTCAGGCCCCTTGGCCTTCTCGGGTCCCCGACCCTCGTCCTCATGTAAGACGTTAAACTACAAACCAGTCAGGCCTTCTTGACCGATACCTGACCTTAGGCCCCCTGGCCTTCTCAGGCTCCTCCTCCCAACTTGTTCCCCTGGGTGTACGGTGTGATGTGGGACTATGTCCTCATTCACGTTGGGATCATGTACCATGCCGTACGCCCTCCCTTTACGAGGCCCAGCCTCAGGCCCCTTGGCCTTCTCGGGTCCCTGACCCTCATCCTCATGTAAGACGTTAAAATGAAAACCAGTAAGGCCTTCCTGACTGATGCCTGAACTTAGGCCCCTTGGCCTTTCCAGGCCACAACCCTGGTCCCTTCTTCCCCAGAGTGTACGGTGTGGTGTAGGACTACGTCCTCATTCACGTCGGGATCATGTACCCTGCCGAACGCCTCCCCTTACGAGGCCCAGCCTCAGGCCCCTTGGCCTCCTCGGGTCCCCGACCCTCGTCCTCATTGCAAGACATTAAACTACAAGCAGGTCAGGCCTTCCTGACCAATTCCTAACCATCAGGCCCCTAGGCCTTTCCAGGCCACGACCCAGGTCCTCTCTTATAAGAGTATATGGTGTGGTGTGGGACTATGTCCTCATTCACGTCGGCTTCTTCGCCATACCGTACACCTCCCTTGTTTAGAGGTATATTACTCCCTTTCTCATCCCGTATGACGTTAAACTACATATAGAGAACTACGTGTGGCTTGATTCCCATCCTCATGGGATACGTAGGACCACCTGAATGTCCAAGATTCGGGTCCAGCCCCATCTCTCGGGAATCCTCTTCCCATCCTGGCCCCTTGGACTATCCTTCCTCCATGAGAGGATTATATGGTGTGGTGTGGGATTATGTCCTCATTCACGACGGTCTCGTAATGACCACGCCATGTCCCCCCCCTACTAAGCTGTTTCATCGATCCCTTTTTCGGCAGTTCACCAATGTGCTTAAGAGTACTCTGGTTTATTACCTGGAATGCCAAGCTTTACTCGGACACGTCCGCACCCGCTTTCTAGGCTTTGCATATCCCTGCATCAGGGCTTTCATCATCTCTCACACCCAGAGGGACCCCCAATAACGTCCTGGATACTACGCCCAAGGGCTCTCCTACCGTTACGGGCCAATGCCCTCGAGGGTTTCGGACAACAAATCAATAAAATCCCGCGTTTCGAATATGGTCAGCGGTCGATGCTCGTTTTTTGTTCCCACCTCAGGCTAACACGATATGGATGCTGTGTTTCCACCATGGTTAACAGTGTGCCTCTATCGCCATGCCAACCCATTAAGCCCAAATGCCGGGTACACGATTCACACCCTTCATCACTTCATCATGTCCAAGTAGAGTCTCAGAACTCTTGGTACTTTTCCTCCGTGCACGTCTGCACGTTGGGAGAACAAGCTGCATCAAAGGTGTCCTTAGAAACTCTCCGCCAACTCCCCTTTGATGGACGCCCCAAGTATTGCGATAAGGATCTTCCCCCCTTGTTTCCCGCACCGAGTTTATCTCACGTGGGCTTAGGGATTGGGTTTACATCTGTGCTTACTCGGGAGTTGTCACCATCCACGGTCCGAGCTCTAAGACCATAAACTAAGATTCTCATTTGGAACTACGTTCAAGACCCCTTGTCTTTGGGTCCAGCTTGGGTTCACCAAGTTCACCTCTCTGGTCCTGCCTTCAGGACCCCGACCACGGGACTGCGTGGCATAGTGTAGGACAACGTCCCTATTCACGTCGGGTTTGCAATAGCTGCACCACACACACCCCGTTCTGAGAGTTAACCCTCCTATTCCTTGTCCTGCATGACATTAAAAGGCACCCTTCAGAACTACGTGTGGCTTGATTCCCATCCTCATGGGATACGTAGGACCACCTAAATGTCTAGGGTTCGGGTCTAGCCCCACCTCTTAGAGATCTCCTGATTTCCCGGTCACCTAGGCCACTTGGTCTATCTCTCCCCAGGAGGGGGATATGTAGGTATGATACAAGGTTTTAGGCACCGTGCCCCCTTCCCCCGGGAATCTGCCATCTCTCGATCACCCTCAAGGTTGAGTCCCTTGACTCCTTGCAGTGGTTCACCCATGTATTAAGAGTACTCTGGTCTAGGACCAAGAGTGTCAGATTCAACTTGATCAAGTTCCTTCCACTTGTCAAGCTTCGTGTTCCCCTCCATTCGGGCTTCCATCACCTTTCACACCCAGAGGGACCCCCAAGAACGTCCTGGATACAATGCCCAAGGGATCTCCTACCGTTAAGGGCCAACGCCCCTGAGGGTTTTGGACAAAAAATTGATAAAATCCCGCGTTGCGAATATGGTCAGCGGTCGATGCTCATTTGTTTGTCTTCATCTCAGGCTAACGCGACAGGATGCTGTGTTGCGAACATGGTCAGCAGTAATCCTCTGTCGTCACGCCAGCCCCTTCGGTCCTTGAATGTTGGTTGCATGATTCACATCATTTTCCACCCCATCATGTCCAGGTGGAATCTCGACACTTTTGGCGCTATCCCTCAGTGCACTTCTGCATGTCAGGGGGACAAAGCTGCAATCTGGCATCCTTCGGGGCTCCCATGGTCCGAGCTCTAAGACCATAAACTAAGATCCATTCGGGACTACGTTCAACTTGATTCCCATCCTCATGGGATACGTAGGACCGCCAAGACGCCCTGTCTCCGGGTACAACCCATTCAGGAAACCAGTCTCTCCCCTTGTTTCCCCTCTGTATAGGCCCCTCGGCCTAAGGTTTTCCACTCCGAATGGCGTACAATTTGATGTGGGATCATGTATCTGTCAAATGTGTTTTATAACACTGCGCACATTTATCGCCTAGAACCGTCTCTGCTACGTCTGCACTGCATGACGATAAAATGCATGCTTGGTCCTATCATACGATCCTAAACTGTGACATTATCATCCTGGCCGCACGACGAAAAACAGAACTGCATTGTGGTGACCTCGTTGTAGAGGAAATCACGTTGGGTATTGGTCACGTGCCATGCCATTTGTCAACGCCCATCATGACTTGATCCTTGTGGTGATATCACAACCTACTATTATAGGCCAGTCGCTTCACAAAAAAAACCATTCACCTTAAAGAACAAACAAGATACATCAAATTCCGCTTCTTTTAGTGCAAGGGCCACGCCCGCACTCCCCTTTTCCCCTGGCACTGGTATCTTACCATGTCACCCTCCAGAACTATGTATGGCTTGATTCTCATCCTTATGAGATACGTAGGAGCGCCCAGGCACTTCCCCGCGGGCCCAACCTAACCTTTGTGTTCGGTCCCTCGACTCGAACATTTCCCCAGAGAACGCATGTTAAGTAGTGCTTAGGTCCTCCTTCACGTAGGGTCTTGACGCCATGCGTCCCCTGCTCCCTTTACCCATTTATGGTCAAAGGCACCCTTCAGAACTACGTATGGCTTGATTCTCATCCTCATGAGATACGTAGGAGCGCCCGGGCACTTCCCTGCGGGCCCAACCTAACTTTCACTTTCGGTCCCTTGACCAAAAACCTCTCCCAAGGAGGTTAAACGGTGTGATATGGGGTTGTTCCCTCATTCACGTCGGGTTGTTCACCACGCCACACACACCTCCTATTCCTATTCACGCCAGGTGTTTGAGTTACTCCACCATGTGCCTCTTATGTTTCCTCTCACCCATGGTCCGAATTCTACGACCCTAAACTAAGATCCCCCCAAGGGAAAGGAATCTGCTCCCTCCCTCTAATACGTTTCATTTCCGTATTCAGATGTGTCTTGACAAAGAGCCCGAAGTGTTGGATTTTCACAGGGACATTCCCCTCGTCCCATGACCAAGCTTCGTGAGATCTCTATTTGGATCCTCATCCTATTCCAAATCCAAAAGGACCCTCGGACGACATGGATACTAGGCTTAAGGGCTCTCCATGAATGCTGGACCTAAGGGCCCTTCAATTGTTTCGGGCCAACGTCCCTACGGATATTGGACAACAAATCGATAAAATCCCACGTTGCGAATACGGTCAGCGGTCGATGCTCATTTGTCTGTCCCCATTCTAGGCTAATGCGACAGGATACTGCGTTGCGAATACGGTCAGCAGTTACCCTCCATCGTCACGCCGCCATCATCGTGATCTGAATCTCGAGCACCATGATTCACACATTTCCACTTCTCCATGTTCAAGTGGAATTCCATCATACTCGGCTCTTTATCTTCGCGCATCTAGGTGCGCCACAAGATCGTGTTAGTGTCATTGGGCCGGTATTCACTGAGCATCCCTTTTCCCTAACTTTCCCCTCTCATTTTCGGGAAATTCCCACCACTACTGCTTGTTTCCCACACCGAGCACGACTCACGTGGGCTTAGTAGTTTTTGCGGGATGTGTACCAACACGGTCGGGCTGCTCATCGTCCTGCATGACGTTAAAATGTGCTTTCAGAAATACATATGGCTTGATTCCCATCCTCATGGGGTACGTAGGAATGCCCGACCACTTTGCTTCGGGCCCAGCCCAATCCTCACTCTTGGTCCCTCGACCTGAAGAGTTTCCTCCGGGGGTATGTGGTGTGATTTTGACTCCAAGTCCACATTCATGTCGTTTTTATATCTACCGCGCCACACACTTCCTTCCCTTTTATCCCACGTCCTATCGTATGACGTTAAACTACAGGAGTCTATGTGTCCTCAACGCATGACAATAAACTGCGGCTCTACCCTGAACAAGTTCAGGATGCCCCAAGATCCCACTGGGAAGTGACAGATCCCCTTTCCAGAGAGGCCCTGTCCCAAAGAACGAATGATCCATGATCAGACCAATGCGCCCATATGGCGTACTCCCACCACGGTGGGGTAACTACCTAAGTGTTGGATTCTGTTCGGACAGACCATCACTCCATATTCCACGCTTTGCGTGCCCCTTATTCGGACCCTCGTCCCCTTTCATGTCTCACGGGACCCCCTAACGGCCTGGTCTCATGCCGCATCGGCTCACCTACCGTCCTGGGCCAACGTTCTGGAAGACGGGTCATATCTGGAAGGACCCCCTAACAGTATGGATTTTTGACCTATGGTCCGCCAACTGTCCTGGGACAAAATCCCGAAGGATTGATCAACAACATTTGTGACATGGTCCCGTGTTTCGAACATGGTCAATGGTCGACCCTCATTTGTTGTCCCCATTACAGGCTAACACAGTAAGGGTACCGCTTCTCCTCCAAGGTTAACGGTTGTACCTTATTGTCACGCCATCCCCACAGTGTTCTGAATCTTGGGTATCGTGATTCACACTTCCCATTTTCATCTGTTTGGACCAATTTTAGCGCCCCTGGCGTTGCCCCGTTCGTGCATAAGAGCACGTTGAAGAAATGGTAATTCGGCTATCCTGAAAGTTACTTCTCCCATCAAGCCTCTCCCATCTCTCAGAAATCCGGACTGGTAATCCGAATCCCGGATATCGGGCACGACCCATGTGGGCTTGGGGAATTGTCGCCGAACGTCCCGCAAACATTGTAGGGATGTAACAAGGCAATTCGATAGTGGAAATCGTGCGTGCTACGACATTCAAAACAAAGGTAAAATTTGGAAGCACGAAAGTACCAATAAAGGGTTTTGGGTTTGTTACAATACTCGGGGGTCGACTTCCCCCATGGACGGGTTGACCCCGTCAAAAGAGCGTTGCAGCTTAGCCACCCGTTGACTTGCGGCATCCAAGGCTTGTTGCCGCTGAACCAGCTCCCGCTCCTCCTCAGCAGCGGCGGGGCGCAGTTCGTCAGTCCTGGATTTAGCCCTCTCTACGTCAGCTTGAACAGCGGCCATCTTTCCAGAGGTCTTCCTCATATGCTCTTCTGCCTCTGCCAGTTGGGCCTTCAACCGTGAGACCAGCTCAGATTATGCGTCAAGAGAGGCTGAAAGCTCGTCTG
Organism: Viscum album; assembly: GCA_963277665.1. NCBI lineage: Eukaryota > Viridiplantae > Streptophyta > Magnoliopsida > Santalales > Viscaceae > Viscum > Viscum album. Next base: position 1,371,545,159 of record OY728147.1, read on the forward strand.
CCCGGGTCTGCATTTGTTGAACCTCGCCTTCAGCCTCCTGGAGCTTCTTAATACTGGTCGCTTTCCTCCGCTGCCAGCCCACGCTGAGCCCACGATCATGCTCCCGGATCTTCGCAGACATAAGATCTCGGATGAGTGCGTAAGGACGTTGGGCATCCACTCCCCCAGCGCACAGTTCGCGCAACCGCGAGCGAAGCCTATCCATTTCGTCCAGCCATTGTGCTTGGGGAGTGTCCTTGATAAAGCGCGCGATCAGCTTCCATGACCGGCGGCGGACTATGCTACTATCTTCCTCGTCGGAGGCCGTTTCGTCCCAGTCTGTGCGATTGGAAGGCTCGTACGCGGGATACGCCCACAGGAAATCCTCGGCAGGATCAATATCCGGTGTTGAATCCAGTACGACACCTCGCGCCGAAGCGGGCGTGACAGAACTGGGACCGACCGGTTGATCCTCTTCCTCGGAGTCCACCTCAATGATTTCGGGTACGACCCTACTGGTGGTCCCGCCAGTAATGATGTACTTCGCAGCTTGAAAAGATGGCGGGACTATCGCCACCATTACCGGCATGCCCCTAGGAGGGACGCCACCAGACATCCCGACCAGCCTTGCCGCAACAGCCCACACTAGTCGAAGAACTGTACGACAAAGAGGGATATAAACATTAGTTGGCATGGTCTACATGTGACAACGAGGAGACCGGTGGAGGAGACTTACGGAGATCGACCTCCGAGCGCTGCTCTTGAGCCAGTACTGACGGGACCCCGAGACGAGTCCCCCCGTATACTGTTGGAAGGTCCGGAGATTCTGGAGGAGCCACCTCGGGTGCCCTAGTCCCACCAGACGCAGAACTGGACGCAGCCATAGGCGCGGGTTCTGAAGGTCCCGCATCATCACCCGCCAAGGAGCAAGAACGAGGCCTACGAACAAGTTTTTCCTGCATGGCTCAAACATTGGTGAGAAGCCCATAGTGACCCAAGAACAGATCGTGAGGAGAGAAGTTCAGAATGATACCTCGAGAGCCTCCGCAAAATCGTCGGATTCTGATCCTCGGTCTCCGACCTCGCCCTCCTCCAGCGGGATCCCTCCTCCAGCCTCATCCTCCCGAGAGGAGTCCTTTGATTCCTCCGGCAAGGGGAAGCGCTCCCTCAGATCGGCAGCCGATAACTGTGGGGGGACCGTCTGATTCAACAGTACCCTCACCCGGTCTGTCATTGGGCGAGGGACACCACTGGAGTGGATGTAATCCTCCAGCTCTTCCAGGTACTCCTCTACCTCCGCCGGAGACGCCATGAATCCAGCCCGAACTTGGCCTATACCCGTTAATTCCATCCCGAGGCGATTCAGGTGGGCCCATATCTCGGATGGGATGAGGAATTTCCGGTTGACATACCAAATGTCCCAAGATTTCGGGAAGACGACATCCTCTTCCATGTCAATGTGACGCAGGCGCTTCCCCGGAGCCTGAGTGGATATCCTACGAAATCCCCTTGATGGCTGCCCCTCCGGATGACCCTGCTCTCCCGGAATCACCGGATCCACCGCTGCTGCCATACCCTCGGCCGGTGCGGGTCTCACCGCCATGGCAGCCCCGCTATCGCGAGCGGCCCTAGCAGCCCTCCGACCCCGACCTCGAGATAGAGGAGGCCCACTATCACCAACCCGGATCGTTGGTTTCTTCAGCATCTCCCCTGGGTAAGCGGCCTCCCAACTGATGGCGTACTCCTTCACTAATCCGAAGGCGGCGGTGGATGGAGGCAATGCAATCCGCATCTTTCCATCTTCCCGTGTGAACATGAGCCACAACTGCCTCATCACACATGGGTGCCCCTCGTGACGCACCTCCCAATAGACCTGCGGGGTCAGCCACTGGAGGCACCGAAACTGCCTCGCAAACCGATGCAGAGTGTACGGTTCACAGAGCGGCTCACGATCTATTCGTGCCACCAAAACTCCACCTCGGAAGGCCAGAAGGTAAGCCCGATGTTCTTCCGTTCCCCGTCCGTCATCAGTAAGCATCCCCGTCGGCAACGGGAAGGGATGGAAATTGAACTCATCCGCCCTCCACACCCAATTCAGCACCATTGGAATGGCCAGTTTGAATGGGAAGCTCCCGACCGCGTTCAGGATGGAGGGGTGGAAGTTCGATCCCGGCAGAGAAATGGGGTTTGGATACTCGTAAATCCCCCTGATATGCGCTGCGATCCACCCATACAAGAGGTGGAAGAGCCCGCATATCCTTGGCGGCTTCTTGCCCTCGCTAATATGCCGCAGCATTTTGTACAGTTTGGTGAGCATCGGGATCCCCAGGTTGATCCGCTGCCCCATGGCCAACATCGACGCCATGATAAACGAGCTGGGTCGTACCCCCATGCTTGTATATCTCACCGGTAGGATCTAGCCACAGATGAGAGCTGCGATGAACGCCGCCAGCCTGACTATCGGCTGTTGTTCAGTGATGACACTGAAACCCCAAGTCTTCCATTGGCTGTCCTCCAAGACCCGCCGATACGAGTGCCCCTTGCCCCATTGGGCTGCCCTTGGACAAGTTCGAGGCCTCGGAGGGAACTCTCGATTCTCTAGGAAATTCAGGAAGCATTTGAACCATCTCCTAAAATGGACATCCCTCACTGCCTCCTTGTCCTCTCCAGGGATAAGTGCCATCAGCACCAATGCCAGTCGCGGCATTTGCTCCGCATCCCCCCACGCGCTGACAACGAGGAGGAATTCGTCATACATGGCCCCCAAGATTGGGACCCCAGAAATCTGGTGGACATCCCACAGGCTGATGCCCACCTCCCCGTGATGCAGGTGAAAAGTGTTGGTCCTAGATGACCATCTACTCAGCAACTCCGGCATTAGCTGCTTCGGTTGGTAAATGTGGAATTGGGAGGCCCATGCCGCCTCATACAACCCCACTCTCCTCAGCTCGGCCCCGAACTCCTCGCATGAGGCGCCTACCAGTAGGCCCAGGCCCAGTCATCAGTAAAGTTGCCGCCCTGGCATAGGTCCCACTCATCGGTCCATCCCTTCTTCGAATCCTACAAAGCCGCCTTCAGCATGGTATGGTAGAGGGGAGGAGAAGTCTCCGGCTGCAGTGGATTCCCGTCAATGTCGTTCACATGGTTGTAGAGACAGTCAGCGGTAACGGGTGTGAAGTCCTCCCGCGCATGACCATCGGCTGTCCTGAACCATTGGTGCTGTCACGGTGTGCTCCTGAACCAGCAAGCTGGTTCATCCCTATTCACCTCAGGGATAAAGACATCATCCCTCAGCCCGAAGCCGTACAACGGTAGTTTCTTGCACTGCGGATAATCTTTCTGACCCTCCGAGAGCAGATCTGTCAAAGAAGTGTGGTCCGAGTGGCTCCAGATCATCTCCCCCAAGCCTGGACAGTTGGCCATCTCATCTCGATGAGCAGCATCTGCAAGGACCCCCAATACAGCCTCTTGATGGGCCATTTTAACTCTGGCCCTCAGAAACGAATTATTGCAGCTGGATCGCGAAGCTCGACCGCGAAGCTGAATCGCGAAGCCGGATCGTGAAGATCGGTCGCAAGACCTAGCCGCGAAGTCTGGCCAAGGCCGACAAACAGAGGTTCGCTTGGCGCGGACGCGGAGTCGGAGACCCGCGGTTTGCCGTGAAGCTCGATTCGCGGAGGGCTGTCGCGGAGTACACAGAGCTTCGCGAATTCGAGAGCACAAAAAGTCAAGGAAGGAACATGAAGACAAAAGAGGTCGGACCCCCTATTTATAGGAGGTGAGCCCGGAGCATCGCGGCACGCCTCACCCGCGTAGAGCATCACGGCGCGTCCGGGTCTATGGCCCTGGTCAGCACCGCGATCACCCTTCGCGTAGCCGCATCGCGAACCACCGACAATTTTGGCGATTTTCCCTCAGACTTCGACCCTTCTCCCTCCGCGGCTCCAAGTATGAGGGGGGGCATTTGTTGGCGCCAAAAATATGGCCCGAAAGAAAGGAACGAAAAAGAAGGCCGGCGTGCTGCCTCGCGAAGCACCACCGCGAAGCACCCACGCGAAGCGCCCTGACCATTGCGGCCCCGCGAAGCTCCTGAGGCGGTAATGCTCCGCGAACGAATTTGACGTTCGCGAGCCGCCGCGAAGCTCCAGAGGCGGTAATGCTCCGCGGACGATGTTGACGTTCGCGAACGCACCGCGAAGCACCGAAGGCGGCGCACGAGTTCTGCTTCACGGCGCCCCTTCCCTATAAATACTGGACTCCCCCTGAGTACCAAGGACGGACAATCCGACCTTTCGGCTTCTCCTCTCCTGAATTGCGAAGAACTCTTTGCCCCGGGAATGATGAGCTCCACGAGGTACTTCTACTTCGCGAGACGCCTCTGCTTTGTCTCGTTTTGAGCCCCTCTTCCGAGAGGGATGCCCTTCGCGAAGCTCAAGGGAGTTCGCGAAGGAAGGGGATTCCCAAGGGAACCTGGGCAGCCGCGGAGCATTTATGCTTCGCGAAACACCAAACCCATGCTAGTGATCCCTATGCTAAGGCAGGATCGATACACATCGCGAAGCACACTGCTTCGCAGGACCCTGCTTCGCGAGGCACCCCTTCTTCGCGAGGCAGTACTCCGCGAATACTGTTCCACTTCGCGAAGCACCTTCCACTCACACCTATGCCCCATGCTAAGGCCAAGGCACTCCACTTCGTGAAGCACACTCCTTTTCTTAGCGATTCCTCTTCCCGTGCGACCCTCCAGGTTTGCACGATGTGATTTCAAAGTCCCATGGACAATACCACCCATAGCGTTGCTTCGCCTAATGCTTCTTCGCATAGGCACGCTAACGACTATTTCTTCTTCGCATAGCCACGATAACGTGGACCCCTCGATGGTTCGTTCCACAACCCCCCTTAACCATGGCCTTACTGTTACCTTCCCTTCCCCAAGGACCAGAGGGTACCGGTTATGTAAGTCCTAGGCGTGTGGAGTGAACCCACCTCGTCCGAGCTGCAGGACGTTAAACTGTCAAGCACCACGTCCTCAACACATGACGATAAACTGTGATCCGACCTCGTCTCCCTCACGAAGGGTCCCCCCAGGTCTAACATTCTTTACACCACTCGTCTCCACGGGAATGGAACTCTTCCGCACATGGAATGAGATCCTCCTTGTCGGAGTGGCGTATGTTCGTAGGGGAAGGGCTGCCTCAGAGCGTAAGCCCCTAACCTTTCGTACGGATGATTGCACCTGTGCATCTCCGTACTTCCCCACTACCAAGGTCAGTGGAGGGCGTGATAGGGAACGAGGCACCTCCCACCATTGGACCAAGGTCCCTCTTTCCCGCGCTTCGTCGCACTTTGGGCCTCCATCCTGGAGTAAGTCCCAGCACCATGGTCCGCCTAACGCGTAAGCCCCTCTTCAATTCTCAAGGACGCATCATTCGCGACGTGATCGTCAGGTCCTTGCAACCTCTTGTTTCTCACACCGAGCATGACTCACGTGAGCTTAGAGTGAGCACCGACCCTGAACCCCCACCTAGCGAACTACGAGGACTTTGATCCATGTCAAGGCATGGTACGTAGGAAGCCTCCAAGAGGTTCAAGCCCACCCGTCATCCATTCACGTCGAGTTTCGCCCACGTCCAGCATGACGTTAAACTGCATGCCTCGTCCCGCATGACGTTAAACTGCATGCCCCTCTTGTCCCGCATGACGTTAAACTGCACACCCACCTGAACTACGAGGTCTTTGATCCATGTCAAGGCATGGTACGTAGGAAGCCTTCCAGAGGTTCAAGCCCACCACTCATTGGACCAAGGTTACATCGATCCACCGACAAAGCCCCATATGAACTACGAGGTATTTGATCCATGTCAAGGCGTGGTACGTAGGAAGCCTCTACGAGGTTCAAGCCCACCCATCATCCAATTCACGTCGAGTTCTATCTACGTCCAGCACGACGTTAAACTACAATTCCAGTCCGACGACAAGCCGCTGTGACTAACCCGAACTACGAGGTCTTTGATCCATGTTAAGGCATGGTACGTAGGAAGCCTCTACGAGGTTCAAAGCCACCATCTAGTCGTTCCAACCTCATTCACGTTGGTTCACCCCCGTCCTGCATGACGTTAAACTGCATTACCCAATCTGAACTACGAGGACTTTGATTCATTTCAAGGCATGGTACGTAGGAAGCCTCCCCGAGGTTCAAACCCAACTCCCATCAGACCAAGGTCCCTCACTTACATCGGTTTTCCGACACCCACCGCCCGTCGTTTATTCACGACAGGGTTCACTATCGTCCCGCATGACGTAAAACTGTGTTCCATCAATCCCCCGATCTACAAGGACTTTGATCCATGTCAAGGCATGGTATGTAGGAAACCTTCCCAAGGTTCAAGCCCACCACTAGTGGACCCACGGGTCTAATTTCACGTCGGTACACTGACGATGCTCATCGGGCCAAGGTCCACCTTCACGTAGATTTATCGGCATCATCCCGAACTACGCAGACTTTGATTCCCTGCCACGGGGATACGTAGGAAGCCTTGTCAGGGCTCAAGCACAACTTCATTGTCGCCCCTGCGATGGTCCCATTTCACTCTCCCTCCACTCCATTCATCAACCTATCACCCGTCCCGACTCTCGCCCGTACCGTCTTATCCTGGTGAGACCATGTCGGTACGCTCTTCTTCGCAGCCATCCATGGGCTGGCCCCGGTATTGACATCCCTTCAAGGAGGATCCCTCAATCCAATCTATCCTAGCTAATGCTCTGGTTGGGTTGATCCGTCTCCGCTGGACGTTAAACTTGCGGCATACCCTGTGTTAAACACGGGAAGCTGAGGAAAACCTTAGATATGTGTCTATGACATATAATTCCCCGTGTTCGATGTGGGATGCCTCGGGCTTCCATGCCCTTGAGAATCCTTGTGACCAAGGATAACAGACAGACATGCCAGGTACCCCAGCATCCAGACACGTTACTGATGACTCTACGTGACTAATCCCCTGACTGAAGGTTGCTGCCCTGACTGGACCATTTGGAATGTCTCGACAGAAGCAGTGTAATTAACCGGCGTCCATGGAAACATGGCACTGGGAAGAGTTTCACGAACTACGTATTAAATCTATGAGGGAGACCCGGACTAGGTGACGAGTTCTGAGGAGGAATCCACAGGAGGAAGAACCAACATCCCATCATCCCATTTCGATCAAGGAGCAGACGTCCCTGAATAAGGAGCGAATGCCTCCCGCCTTTGGAAAGAGGGAATGCGGGGCAACAAAAGTGCCGAGCGTCCTCCTCCGCGGACGGAGCGGAATGCGCGCGCGCGCCCCGGCGGAAAGCGTCGGAAAAAAATATTAAATTATCATAACACTAATTATTGTACATATAAGTTACTAGAGTTTTTATAAAATGTAGATGTTAAGAGGTGAAAATAGAGAAGATAATAGAGGAATTTGAAAAGAAAACAATAGAATTGAAAAGATGAATTTACCTCTTGAATCTATCTTCCTTTGAGAGCCTCTTTAGGTGAATGGGATGTGGTATTTTGAGGATACCAATGGATGATGGATATGTGGTAGGATCATAGAGAGAGAATTCAGAAATAAACTTCATTTTTGAAAATAATTTTATAAATTTGATAAATTTATTTTTAATTAAAATGATCATTTAATCGAGAAACACCAACACATAAAATATTCAAATTCATTTTTAAGGTGACTAAATTTTATTTATACTTTTATGGGTAGGGTTACCATTTATAAGGGAATTCTTACTATTCAAAATGGAGGTTACTATTCATAAGTACATGTTACTATTCACAAGGGTAATTTATTATTCACTAAAAATTAAGTTGATTATATGAGACCCCAAATATCACCTTGCTCGAAACTGTGTATCTTCATTTTTTGAAATTCAATACACATAAGTGGAAAATTTATATTTAATGGATAGGTTTTTAAAATCTTCAATAAATAACCAATTTTTGTTTCACAGTGACTCAATGCTTCATGCAATATAGGCTTTCTAATGAATTGAAAGTATTTAAGAGGAACATACCATAAAATGTTTGGGGTGTTATATTATTCTTACCTTAATAAATTTCTTCCAAGAAATTTTTCATGTATAAAATCATTTAAAAATATTTGGGTGGTTCTTTTTCATGCCATCCTTAGGTTCCCATGTTTCTTCCTCCATTTTATGGTTTCTCTAAAAAACCATTAGTAGGCGAGTCGTCCGATTTCTCAATACTTCCTCTCTAGTGTGAGGAATCTTGATAGGCTCTTCAGAGTAAGAAAAATCAAATTCGAGCCCTATTACATTATAGGTGAGTACATGCATTGGGTATGGCATGTATTTATTTATCAATGACACTCAGAACACATTATGAACATTGGAGAGACTTGGTGGCATTGTTGAACTGTATGCTACAACTCTAATTGTTTCCATAATTTCAAATGGTCCGATGTACCTAGGGCTTAGTTTCTCTTTCTTACCAAACCATAGTACACCATTCCGTGTTGATACTTTCAAAATGATATAATCAACCCCTTAAAATTCCAAATCCCTTCTCTGGATGTCCGTATAGATCTTTTCCTACTTTGGAATTCTTTAATCTGGACCTGAATCGACTTTAACTTTGTAGTTGTCTCTTCGATAAGTTTTGGGACTATAAGTTTCCTCTGAAAAACTTCATCCCAAAAATTTGTGGTTTGAAATGTCTTTCCATATAATTCTTCATATAGAGCCATTTTAATACTAGAATAGAAACTATTATTATAGGAAAATTACACCAAAGTAAATTATTGCTCTCATATACCCTCAAAGTCAAGAGATAATGATCTCAACATGTCTTCCAGTGGTGGAATAGTCCTTTTTGACTGTCCATCGGTTTGGGGGTGATAAGTAGTACTCATTTGAATCTCACTATTCAAATACATATGTAGAATTTTCCAGAATTTTTATTTATACCTAGGATCACAATCAGATAGAATCAATAGAGTTGCACCATTAAGTCTTACATCTTTATTTTCTTCCCAAGTTCTCAAGTGTTAAGTCCTCTCTTATAGTAAGAAAATGTTCTGATTTTGTAAGATGATCAACAATTACCCATATTTAATTATTTCTTATGGGTGTCATAGGTAGTCCTGGGAAAAAGTCTATCATAGTGTCATCCCACTTCCACATAATAATAGTTATAGGTTTCATGGACCATCTAAGATGTTGTATCTCGGCCTACACTTGTGGATAAAATAGGCACCTTGACACATATTCAACAATTTCTCACTTCATTTTATCCCACAAAAAATGTTCCTTCAGATCATTGTACATATTGGTGTTACATGGTTGTATGGAGAAATTTGAACGATGAGAATCATCTAATAGTTCCCTTTTTAGCTGAGTTACTGATGGAACACATAACCTCCTTCCAAATTTCAGAACTCCATCTTTATATATGAAGTCTTCCAATCATCCATCCTTAACATATTTAATTTTTTTTGTAGATTCCCATAATTAGATTGAGTTCTTTATATCTTCTCTAATTTATATGGTTTAATAGAAATTTGAAAAAGGAATGATGTTTCTCCTTCTGTAACAATCTCCATGTCAATCTTTAGTAGATCCTTGAATATAGGATCTCTCTCAATCCTCATTTTTGGTCAGAAGTCCCTGATCTTTATTACTTAATGCATATGCCACCATATTTTCCATTCCGTGGTGGTATTGTATTGAAAAATTATAATATTTGAGTAACTCAAGCCTTATCCTTTGCCTCATGTCAACTTCATTTCTCTGTAAAAATATATTTCAAACTCTTATGATCCATATATATCTCACATCTTTCACTATAGATATAATGTCTCTATATTTTCAGAGCAATGAATATAGCTGCTAAATCAAGATCATAAGTTGGATAATTTTTCTCATGTGTCATCAAATTCCTTGATGCATAAGTGATAACATTATCATTTTTCATAAGGATGCAACCCATTCCATTCTTTGATGAATCACTGGCTATGACAAATCTATCATTTCTAGAGGGAAGACTCAAAATTAGAGCAATAAATAATTTTATTTTCAATTATTAAAAGAATTAATTAGATTATTTCATCCATACAAACTTAACCCCTTTATATGGGATCTTTGTTAGAGGGTTATCCAGTTGAGAAAAATTCTGAAAGAAACGTCGTTAGTAACCAGTTAAGACAATATAACAATGTATCTCAGTTATGTTCATTGGAATATGACATTCTTGGATTGCCTTTGTATTCATCGGATCAACTATGATTTCATCCTTAGATGCAATATGTCCATGAAAAGAAACCGAGTGAGTCCAAAATTCACATTTTCTAAACTTCCCATATAATTCATTTATTTAATATTTTTCAAAATAATTCACAAGTGATTCTCATGGACATAGTAAATTTTAGATATTTCCAGGATATAATCAATAAATACAACAAAAAAATCATCAAGATATTCATGTAAACATTTATTCAGTAGATCAACGAAAATAAAGGTTGCATTAGTCATCCCAAAAGGCATTAATGTAAACTTGTAATGCCCATGCCTTGTTCAAAATGATCTATTTTTAATATCTTCTTTCCTCACACAAAGATAATGATATCCATATTGAAGGTCAATCTTCGAAAAATATTAGGCTCTATGAATTTGATTAAATAAATCATCAATGTCAGGAAGAGGATACTTTTTATTTATCTTAATATCATTGATCTCTCTATATTCATTGCACATCCTCATAGATCAATATTTTTTTGACAAAGAGAGGATGGGCTTTCCATGGATAAACACTAGGGAGAATAAATCCTTTATCACTAAATTCCTCTATTTTTTTCTTGAGTTCTAATAATTCCACAATGGTCATTCTATAAGAGGACATTGATATTGATCTTTCACCATGAATTATATTAATAGAGAACTCAATTTCCTACTCTGGAGGATTTATAGTTAAATCTTCGGGAAATACATCAATGTATTCTTAAAAATAGGTATATCTTCAATTTGAATGTCAATAGATAATGTTTTCTCTTCTTCCATAATAATTTTATTTAGAACATATACTGAAGGTGGATCTAGATAAGATCTAGATGATGAGGTTTCTACTCTAAAGATAAGGGATTCTACATCATTCTCAAATATTGTAACTTCCATATTCTTGAAACAGATTTTTTACATCATAAATTGAAATCCAATTCATACCAAGAATTATGTCATAGTAAATCATAGGTATGATGATGAGGTTAGAAACAAAAATACACTTATGTTCCACAAAGGGTACTGACTGTCATATCTTTGTTGCAACAATACTCCCCTTAAGAGTTTTGACTAACAACTCCTTCCTTAAATCAAATTAGAAATGTAATATTTTTTTGCAAATAGGGAATATTTAAAGGAATGAAATGATACAGAATCAAATAATGCATTGTCTAAGTTTAAGGAAACAATTAATGTACATTCCACCACATTATTCAGAACTTCTACATCTGTTTTTGTAATCCCATAAGCTTTCCATTTCTGTCATGGTATTTTTTGAGTAAAATTCCCTTGGCCCTTAGGAAACTCATTTTTATAGTATCCCATATATCAAAAATTGTATCATTGAACCTCATTGTCTTGTTTCATCCCATTTTATTCATTATATTTGTTATCCTATTATCTACACTTCTAGAAAACTACCATGATCTTCATGTATTTCCTAGAATGATTCATTCCACAGTTCTCGCATAATAGGATTTTTATTATTCCCTTCATTTTCTTTAGAACATCATTTTTCCATGGTTATCAGAGTATTGCTTATTATATTTGTTTCCCTTGAATAGATTTGTTCTAAAAAATATTTCCCTGTTTTGATTGCACTTAATATAATTCTATCATATTATGAAAACGTTTGAGAATCCAGTTCCCTTAAAATAAATGGATTAAGACCTTCAAATAAATGATCGATCTTGTATTCCCAATCACATACATAGTCTATAGAATAGCTACATAATATTTTGAATAAAGCATCATACTTCGCAACACCCTCTTCTTCCCTTTTCATTAGGCTAAAGAATTTTCTTTTCATTTCAGTTTTTTGTTCATGAGGGAAATATTTGTCAAAGAATATTTCCTTAAAAGTTATCAATTTATTTTTATCTATTTCTTCTTCTTCCATGGTATTTTGGATCAAGTAATGATATTGATCAACATCACCCTTGAGGAAATATACTTCCAATACTACCTTTTCATTTTCATTGTATCAGAATTCCATTAATATATTTTCAAGGGACTTGATCCACTGCTCATCTACCACTGGATTAGTAGTCCCACTAATATATTGGGGCTTCTATCACATGAAACGATCCAATACAGGTGTATCATGGTTATTCATCAAAACCTGAGTATGTTGTCCCATTATGGTCATGATCTGATCTCCTACATCAGTAACTTTGATGATTTTCTCAGTGGGGGAATCCTTACATTGTCTGTGGGTATGATTCCCCTTCTTCCATTATGTTCCATCAATAAACAACGACATACAATAAATTAGGTCATAATTCATAATTTCAAACTAACAAACACTTAACTTAGTTTGAAAATTTAAGCACAACTAATACAATAATTATAAAAGAAAAATTATTTAATTTTAAATTCTTCAAAATGGTTTGTAATGAAAATGTGAATTGTACTAAGAATATCCACCAGGAGTGTCAAAAAAGGTGTGAAGTAAGGCCCGTTTTCGTTTACCTGGATACCCCAATTCAAGCCCAAAACTCCTTGTCAGAGTTGTTACTCCTAGGTACATATGTGCTAGAACCAAATCCACTTGTAGTATCTAGACATGGATTTATTTTCTAGGAATTCCATCATAATATATACTTTTCCAATATTTTAGGATTCTCTTATATGATTATCCTCAAATTCTACCTTATTATTATGTCCTCTAAACCATGTTACTGAAATCTAATTTCCAAGGTTGTTTCCAATCTTTCTCTAATACCAACTGTAATTCCCCAACCCTAAATTTACGGAGCTGATGCATTAATTTATTATATTGGATTGATTTTAAGAATTAAATCGTGAAGGAGTGGTTAGTTTAGAAATTTTGGAATATTATATTACATATATGATACCTATAGTATATTGGGAATGATAAAAAATAAAACATGATACATAATAAAATAAAATAAACCGCCACCTTGAAAGCTTATTCAGGGTTCTCTTATTCATAACTTGGGGAAAGGAAACATAATAAGGGTGAGATAAAATTATTAGTAAGGGTTACACATAGTGGATTAATTGATCAATAATAATTTAATCATAATCAATTATACATTACTAATAATTCATGATGAATAAATGAAAACACATGCCGTTAATAAGCTGAGAATAAAAATGAATCCGTAGATTTTTGTATTAGTGAAATCCTCATGGAAAGTAAAAAATGAATAATAAATAGAGATAAAACTTATTATTTTTATTTCTTATATCTAGAACAAGAACCATTAAATATGTAGCGAATAATGAATTTTTGTTATTTTTATTAAAAAGAGGATAAATATTAATCAATATTTTTGCAGTTAAAATAGTATTCAAGATAAACATCGTATGTGAAATAGTACATGACATAAGAAAATAATCATATCCATTACACAATAAAATGAATATTTAATAAAATTATAATTTAAAATGAAAAATTATCTCAAAGGGTTAGTATATAAACCACATAAGAAATATTAGGAGCACAATACCATGTAAGTCTCGATGAAATGGAAATCGAGATAAAGTCCCTTACCACAATGTTATCAATTGAATCGTATGCCCAAAAATTAATAATTATTAAATTAATCACATAATACAATGAATATATATATAATCACGATATTATATTCCAAATGGAAGTACAGATACACCACATACAATAAATATGTGGTGAACAATGTAAATCTTACAGAATTAGAAGTGAGATGATAAACCCCTTACCTTATGACCAAATGTGTTCTTCGCATGATCTTAATGAACTGAATAACAAAATTTATCTTCATTAATTAATAGTTACATAACCTCATCTAAATTTAATTGATTTTTTATAACCTTAGTTGGTTCATTCATGGCCTTTTTATGTGTTTAAGAGGTTCAATTTTATTGTTTTGGAAGCATTTTCATCATTGGGGTTCATGATCAGTTTACTTGAATTCATGAATGGATGTTTGTTTGAATTGTGGTTAAACAAATACAATTGTTAATATATTATTATTATTGAAATTATAAATGAAAATATAATTATTTTTGTTTTATACCATTAGAATGACTCATGGGATAAATGTTAATGAGAAACGCTTGGATTAACTTGGTGGTCTTGTGCACAATGAACTTATTTTGTATTAATATTTTATATTATGCATGTGTAATGATTATAGAACATTATATAAGATAATATACATATATAATGATATGTTTCAACCATTAAAAAGATTTCATGACTAGTATTTAAGATATTAATGTCAATTGAAAACCCATCTTCCCCGAACGTGATAAATTAACCCATCTAAGAAGGAGTTTTCATTTATAGTATAAAAGAGGTAAAATAAGATATAATGATGAAATATTCCATTATAATAAACAAATTTCAGTAAATAAAATGTAAAGTATTTTTCATAAATTTTTTATGAGAATTGGTGAGAATAGAAATGATAACAAAATAACTTGAAAAGAAAACAAAAGAATTGAAAAGAGGAAATTACCTCTTCAATCTATCTTACATTGAGAGACTATTTAGGGGAGAGGATTTGGTATTTTGAGGATAACAAGTGAAGTTGGATGTCGGGAGGAGCTTAGTGAGTTTTTTTAGAATAATTTTGGCTAGGATTGAAGCATGAAATGTGTGAAGATATGTGGGTGTGAGGGGTGGTATTTATAGTGGAGGGGAGGAGGAAATTCTTAATATTTTAACCATTAGATTATTAGTTTTCCATAAGACAAGAAATAGTGATTCACCCATGAGAAAAAATAGTAATAAGTTCATGTTAGTTCTAACCAAGTGTTCTTACATCAACAGTGATGCAAGGAATAGTGTATTTATCTTAAAATGAATATATACGGTAAATTATCATATTTTACTATTCATAAAAACATTCAAGTATTTCAGAAAAATACCAAATATTCACCGTAACCTTTTTTGTCATGTCGAATCAATGAATGAACACCATTTTTAGAAAATAAATTTGTAAATATGAGAAATATAATTTTTAATAAAAATCATCATTTAATTGAAAAATACCAACGCTTAACTTATTCACCTTCATTAATAAGGTGCCAAAATTTTATTTATACTATCATGGGTAAGGTTAACATTTATAAGGGTCTTATTATGATCTGTAAGGGTATTGTACTATTCATAAGGGTAATTTAATATTCATAATAGTATGTTATTATTCACCAAATATTATATTGATTCTATTAGGCTCCAAATATCACCCTGATGGAAACTATGTATGTCTATTTTTAGAAATTAAAAACATAGAAGTGGAAAATTTATGTTTAATGGCTAGATTATGACTATATCTTATTAATATCCAAGTGTTTTTTCACAGAGACTCAGTTCATCATTACATATAGTCTATCTAATGAATTTAATGTATTTAAAAGGAACATACCATAAAAGTTTTGGGGTGTTATATTGTCAATTTCCTCTTAAGCCCCACAAACTACACCCAAAACTCATGGCTCCATTTAAACATTACCCCTTTATGTGTGTTCACCATCATGGATGAAGTAAGACAAGAAAAATCATGAATGAACTACCTATAATATGTTGTCAGTCCCAAAGACATTCTAAACTCAAAAAAATTGGTTGTACCCATGACATTACTACATAGATTTTATTATATTCCACCAAAACCCCTTGATCCGAGATCATTTGTCCCTGAAAAATCCCTTACCTTGTCCATAAGGTGCACTTGAAATGCTTCTTGTAGAGGTGATGATCCCAAAGAGTTCCTAGCACACTCCTCAAATTCCGTTATTCTCCTCTATAATCCCGAAGTAGACCAATATTTCAACCATGAATACCACAACAAAAGATTCAAAGTTCTAGTGGAACACCCTATTCATAAGCACCATAAGGACCATGTGATCATTTATTAACCCAAATGGGGTGAAAAAGTTCTCAAAATAGTCGTATCTACTTCGGAAGGTTGTTTCCGGAACATCTTTCTATCTAACTCAAACATTATGATACCCTATGTTTAGATCAATATTAGAAAACCACATTTCCCCCTTAAGATGATCGAAAAGGTCATAATTTCTAAGAAAAGGATATATGTTCCTAATCATTACCTTATTCTATTTCTAGTAATCAATTCAAAATCAAAGAAATCAATTGGCCATCTCACAATAGAAATGGGGAGGCCTAATGTGATATGCTCAAGAGAACGAATCCTTTGGATTCAAAATCATCTAGTTATACCTTTAATCCCTTCAAATTGGTGGGGTCTATATAGTATGTGTTAAGAGATATCAATTGTGTTACTGACACAAAATCGACAATGAACTCTATATATCTCTTTAAAGGAAAACCCAATAAATTCTTTGAAAACCCCTATGGGAACTCATCCACCATAAGACGTAATCCAATCTCAAGAGAACCATCATCATCCTCTAACATGAGTGGAAATATCTGATAAAATATATTTCTTAACTCGAGAAGTAGAGGAGTAGCCCTTCACGATTGAGGATCCCATTCACTTTGAAAAACTGTGGTACTACCATCAGGTGTCACAAAACATACATACCACCAATATTAATTGATGCTCACCTGAAAACACACCATCTAATCCATACCAAGAATCATGACAAATATTCCCTTCTATAAAACCAAAAAATCACATTCCCACTGTACCCCTAACGTGTTGAGTGCATAAGAGGATCACTTGATACCATGCTCTCACATCTTACCAAGAAGTATTACCAACTCCGTTGTATACTTCATAAGCTATGATGGAAAATTTAACACATCCAAAAGATGGAAGAAATAAAATAAATAGGGGCTATGGTTTATAATAGAACAATATCTAAAGATGATGCAATAAAAATGGTACCTAGAACTGGAATATGCCCTACATCTGATTCCACTGGTGTGTGATCGACCGCATAAAGCTACCTCATCTCATTATGACCCAGAGAACTACCACTAACATGTGGCTTTGACCTGAACTGACTCTTCCTTAAAGATAATCAATCCCTACTTTCACAACCTCCAAACCAAGAACCCACTATTAGGGATAGTTTTGAATGTATTTCCATCCCTTTGGAATCCATCGACCCTACACCACTCTGATATGGCCCCCCAATTCTATAAAATTGATGCAAGTTCCCCCTAAAATTGGAACTATATAGAAGGTATTGGTGGAGATGAACATGATGGTCACATGTTCCCAACCTACCTACACTGATAGAACATGGATGACCCAACAACGGAAACCACAGACATAGACAACCGGGATGGATGGTCTGAACTATGACCTCCCTTCTTCCCCTTCTCATCCTCCATAATCTTCTTCTTAGATGAAATATCACAACCCACTACTTCCACTATAGAAGAGAAACTATACTTTCATCCATGATCCATCATGAAAATTGAGCATGATCATCCACCAAAACATAATTTTTCATCTTGAACAAGAAAAAACTAAGATCAGATCTCCAGCCGCAACCCAATACCAAACTTTTGAACCCCCATCGACTAATTTAATATGATCTGGGGTTCTTACTGAACTAACTCTAAAAATAGTTTATTGAACTCCATCATTTACTAGTTTCTATAGAAAAGCTCTATACATTCTTGGGATCTAGTGAAGGTCAAAATATTTTTTAAAAAATCTAATTGAGAATGACCATGATGTTTTTCCAACCCATCTTCTCACACTTTCTATCTTTCACTAATGAGTCTCACCACTTCCAATTGGCTCCTTTGAACATAAACAAATCATATTTTACCTTGACTACCTTGATATTGTCAAGGAACTAAATCATACTATCAATCTTATCAAGACACTCCTCTACTTCCTGATATTTTGAGATATATCAGGGAGAAGGAGATTTTTTCTTGAGAAAATCATATTTCTTTGTCCTTTCCATGACCTGGTTTGACTTCTTTGAACTTAGAATTACTAATACTTACTCATTACACCAAATTATGGAAGTCCTAAACCAATACATGCACTAATCTCTGATAAATTGATGAGTGAGAACTCTCTTTGGCCTCTTATTATTGTTGCACATGAATTCTGTAGGTATTCATCTTTCTACACGAGCAACAACTACAAGGAAGAATTATCAATAAAATCATTCTAAAATTTTCCTACAATAACAATAAATCTCAAACACATCCATAAGTCAAAAGAAATATAAAAATATCTATCAACAAGAAAAAACCACTTCACTCCGACCTAGAGTCCATATAGAGTATGCGACCTATACATATTAGCTGGAGGAGAATTGAAAAAACTACCGACAACCCATGGA